>CM074750.1:738169-1338169 GCA_037367245.1 Phrynocephalus guinanensis
GAATCCAGCCTGAAATTCCCAAGAGTGAAGGACTATACCCATGGTTGATAATAGTAAACTCGATGGCCAATAGCCTGGCTCAGGATCGGAAGCTTCCTATGGATCAAACTAGACAACATCCAATTCTTTTTTAAAAAAAATCTCCATCACAGGGTTACATATTTCAAAATTATGGCCACGTGTGAAATTTACAGGGTAAAATTAAAAACAAACTAAAATGTTTGGTTTTTGATCATAAGCCAGCTATTTCCAATAGCAATTATCTCATCTTTTGTACTGGGTGTTTTGTACACTTTGGGGGTGGTGGGTGATAGGGCATGAATTGCACGTGCATAAGTAATGCATGGCATGAAATTCACCATAGTCATAGAAAATTTGTCCTCCATCCAATATGTCTGTGAAGATTCTCAGTCATCCAGGATAATTTATCTGGAAGTTGAGTCATGGCAACTGGACTTTTTTTTCTTGAGAAATAGAAATTTTTTCTGCTCATCCAAACAGCTTCACCAGTCTGCACTAGCTGTATTTCAGACTGATGAAGCATGCTTGGATGAGCAGTGAAACATTTCTATTTTCTCAAGAAAAGGAAAAAGTCTGGGTCCCTGTATCCAATTAGCCCCCATTTTACCTGATTATTCTTTGACCTTCCTATACGACGTATATAGGAATAGTATATTCCTTTCTATTCGCTTCACAGTCTATTAAGTGACTGCCAGGTGGTCCAGCCACCTTCCAGGCATCCATCAATTCAGCAAGGTGTGTTGGTTTCATTTACCACAGATTTAATCTTGCCTCTTCTAGCTTAATATTGAGCACTTGACAAGGGCACAGAAAACTTTTCCTCAATTTTAAGCCACTGGTCGGGGGTTGGGGGTGACTATGCAGTGGGTGCACTGGTGCTATATTACCTTATTTCATTCATTGTTTTCTAGCACTGGTTGGCATACTTCTGGAGGCACAATGGACAGCCAAATAATAGACGTTTCCTGTCTGCTTAGGTTACACACAGCCTGTAATAATCCTGCAATGATTCATTAAAGAATTTTGTCCAGTTGTTTGGGATATGCTGATTTATACCAAGAGAGCTAGAATATTGTGCTGTGGAGTAGCACAGGGTATAAAGACTGTTCTTATTGTTAATACGTATGCATCCCAATCTGAGCCAGCCAGTTTCCAAATATATTATTCCTAGTGGGAACTCTCTTTTTGGCATTTAAATGATTTTTTTGTAGTTCAGGATTGATTCAGAAAGATCAAACTCTGGGGTAGGGCTATGTTCCAAAATCTTGCCTTCCCAACTAACTCAGGGCTTCCTTTCTGCTTCTCTCTTCTTGAAGCGGAAGGCACAGACCTGTGTTTCTAAAGGATTTGGCTGTTTTCATAATATAACCAGATTCACCTGCTGCCCTCGCTGTAAGAAATTACTGAAAATCTGGCTTTATAGGTTGGCCTTCCCTGATCACTCAGTTCCAACTTCCTTATATAAATAGGATGCTACACTTCCTTTCCACCTTAGGATAATTCTTAACGAGCTCTTTTTTTATTTGTATATTATTTTGAACTGCTGAGTGGTTTTGATTTATTTGTGTTTACTTGTCTATTATTATTATTATTATTATTATTATTATTATTATTATTATTATTATTATTATTATTATTATTATTATTGTCATGTTGGTTTTGATTGACTAGTTTATTTACTATTTTAAGCTGTTTTAATATGTTTTATTGTATTTTGTTTATATTTGTAAACCGCCCAGAGTAGCTTTCTGCCAGATGCCTGCGGTGCATAAATAAAATCAAATATATAATATAATATAATATAATATAATATAATATAATATAATATAATATAATATAATATAATGCAAAAGTTAGCTGATGCTAGATAGCCTCCCAGGTGGAAGTGTCAGGGCAAGACCACCAGCACAATTGAAACTCCTGGAGTAGACATGGGCACGGAGCAGCGAAATTGTTGTTTCCATTTTTTCAGTTATCATTTCCGTTAGGTAAAGGAAACGGTAACGAGAATTACGCCGCTCCAGCTCGAACCCGACCCGAAAAAAGAAAAATTGGGTCGGGTTTGTCGTTGTCGTTAATGGCATCATGGCGATCGCGCGATGCCATTGCCAACAACAAAGCAAGCAGTACAGAAAAAAAGTTTCAAAAAGTTTTTTAAAAAAAAACGAATTCCTGGCCAAAAAAGCAGGCGAAAATATGCCTGTCTGAGGACACCTACCAGAGGGGTGGTTTCTGGGGGGGGGTCCCCGGCCTCCCCCCCCTCTCCTGTCCTGGGCTGCTTGCACCAGGCTGGGGGGGGGTAATCCTCGTCGTCTCCAGTTCATGCCATGCGGTGGGGGGGGTCCAAAATGGCAACTGCAATATTTTTTTTTAAATCATGGTCCAAAAACCCACCAAAGCACAACAGAAACATGTGAAAATTAGGTATTTTAAATGCTTGAATTTTTTATAGTAGCAGCAGTGGGTTTTTTATAGCATAAAAAGCTCACACTGATTTTATTTTATTTTATTTTATTTTTTATTTTTTTAGACCTGCCCATGTGGGCTGGGCATGGATGGGACCATGCAATTTTTTTTGAACCATTCCACCAATGGCATGGCCAGGTTTTGACTGACACTTCTGGATGTGCCAGAGGGCATAAAAAGCCGAGGCACCTTCCAGAAGTCGCAGTCTGCTCTCGGATGTGGTTGAGGGTGGAGGGCTGTGTGGCTGGCTGCTGCTGGCTATTCAAATTTGGAGGGAGGCTGGAGGGTTTAGATTTAACCTGGCAGGCAGGGAGGGAAATGAATTTAGAAAATAATTTCTTTGATTCCCTGCAGCTTTGTCTGCTGAAGGGAATAGCAGTTTACTCTCTTTTTTTTTCCCTCTGGCAGTTTGTGAGGAATTTTTTTCTGATATTGGGTAAAGGGGGAGGTTCGACTGGGAGGTGGAGGTGTGGATTTATTTTAAAAATATATTATATACTACCATTTATTTTCTATTTTCCCAACTTCAATTTGCTTGCTTGCACACACACACATTTGGGGTGCAAGCCAAGCACCTCTAAAAATCTTCAAGATAAACCCCAAAAATCTTAAAAACAGCTTTAAAAAGAAAAAGAAAAAACAACAACCTGGTAACACCCCCTTTAGTGAGTTTTCCAATACCTACCAGAGAAGCTGGGATTTTTTTGCCTCTGTTAAAAAAGCTCATTTTTTAGAGCCAGACGTCGTAGATGATCTAGTTTTCTTTTCTTTTCCTCCCCCCCCCATAGCACCGACCAGCTGTTCCTGGGGCTGATCAGCATTTTTTTAAAATTTTGATTCTCCCCCATGCTGCTCAGCTGGTCCTCTGGCTAGTTGGGTGCTTTTTTATTATTTTATTTTTTAAAATCCCCCCCCCCGCCAGCCAGCTGGTTTTCAGCGCTTAAATAAAATTTCTTTTTTATTCTTATTGCCCCCTTGCCCCCAGTGCTGCTCAGCTGGCCTTCTGACTGGTCAGGTGCTTTTTATTTTTTATTTTTAAATTTTTATGACCCCCCCACCAGCGTCAGCCACCTGGCTTTCAGTGCTTTTAATTTTTTTTATCCCCCCACCCCAGCACTGCTCAGCTGGTCCTCTGGCTGGTCGGGTGCTTTTAAAAAAAATTATATCTCCCCCACCAGCAGCACTGCTCAGCTGACCTTGTTTTTTTTCTTCCTTGTCTGTGGGAACGGAGATCCCATAACTTCTATCACGTGACCCAGGAAGAAGAAAACCTGGACTTTCAGATTCACCGGATCTTCCCCAGGTGAGATAGCAGCCTAAGAGGGACAGGATAATAATCATGGGGGCCTTCAATTATCCCGACATTGACTGGGCCAATGCAAGCTCAGGGCAAGAAAGAGAAATCGGGTTTCTTGACATGCTGAATGACTGTGCCTTAGAGCAACTTGTCATGGAGCCCACCCGAGAACAGGCAACTCTGGATCTAATGCTGTGTGATACTCAGGACCTGGCCACGGATATGAATGGCACTGAGCCTCTGGGGAACAGTGACCATGCTGCAATCTCCTTTGCCATGCATGTTGGGGGAAGAGTGTCAAGCAAATCAGACACAAAAACCCTTGATTTCTGAAGGGCGGACTTCCCTCAGATGAGGAAACTCATTAGAAAGAAATTGAAAGGGAAGGTAATAAGAATCCAATCTCTCCAGAGTGCATTGGGCCTGTTTAAAACAATGGTAATAGAGGCCCAATACAAGTGCATACCACAAAGAAAAGAAGAGCTCCTCTAAGTCCAAGAGGGCGCCAGCATGGTTAACAAGTGGAGTTAGAGAGGATCTAAAGTGTAAGGAGAGGTCTTTCTGTAAATGGAAATCCTCCCCAAATGAGGAAAATAAAAAAGAACACAAACTCTGGCAAAAGAAATGTAAGATGATAAGAGAGGTAAAGAAAGACTTTGAGGAATGCATGGCTAGCAATATAAAGGGAAATAATAAAAGCTTCTTTAAAATGTTAGAAGTAGAAAATCTGCCAGAGAACCAGTTGGTCCTCTGTATGGCGTGGGAGGAAAGGGGGAGGTAAGGGAGGACTTGGAAAAGGCAGAGAAATCACTCCGCACCTAGACTATTGTGTACAATTCCGGTCACCGGATCTCAAAAAAGACAGTGGAACTGGAACACGTGCAGAAGAGAGCAACAAAAATGATTACTGTGCTGGGGGACCTCCCTTATGAAGAAAGGCTAAAACATTTGGGGCTCTTTAGTCTGGAAAAAAAGGCACCTACGATTGAGATAGTTTTCCTTTTCCCATTTCCCTGATCCTTTTGTTTGCCGCCATCTTGCTCTTTGCCGCCCTTGTTTGGGGGCTTTGCTATTTTTGCTTTTAAGCCTTTTATGCTTTTTACGTTGTTAGCCGCCCAGAGTTCCCGTTGGGAAGATGGTGCGGGATATAAGTACTTAAATAAATAAATAAATACATAAATAAATAAATAAATAAATAAATAAATAAATAAATAGATGTACAAAATAATGCAGGGCATGAGTCAAGTGGAAGAAGGGATGCTCTTCTCCCTCTCAAAAAATACCTGAACTAGGGGACATTGAGGGTTGGGAGAGTGAGAACAGACCAAAGAAAATATATATTTTACCCAGCGTGCTGTTAGCTTGTGGAACTCCCTGCCACAGGAGGTGGTGATGGCATCTAGCCTGGATGCCTTCAAAAGGGGATTGGACAGATTCCCAGAGGAAAAGACCATCACAGGTTACAAAGTATGATGGAGATGTATAATCTCCAGGCTTAAAACCAGGGTACTTCAAGGGCCAGATGCAGGGAAGTGGAATCAGGAGACAGAGAATTAGTCTTGTGTGCTCCGAAGGCCTTTGGTGGGGCCACTGAGAGATACAGGAAGCTGTATCTTATGTTCTTATGTTCTTATGCGGACCCTGCGAGTTAGTGGCCTCCAAAAGCTCCTTTCGTTAAACATCTAGGATTCTGATCTAAGATTCTATGGAAACTAGAATTAGCTACTGTTTCCAACAACTTTCCATCCAACTTTCCAGTCTTTGATGAAACCTTCAAAAAACAGATAAATAATCCCAGCTTAAAAAAACCCAGAGTATTTTTAAGGTGGGAAGGGTCCATGGAGACAGGCAGGCAGGGGTGCATTGTTGTCAGGTGCAAAGGACGTTTGTGATGCCAGCGTGAGGTCACCAGAGGTGCCTTAAAATCTGCTAGCCTGGAGCCTGGCTTTCAGAGCAGGTGAATTTTTCACCAGCAACACAGAGAGACCATGGCTCTGCTATGGATCATCGTGTACCTAGTTCTCACTCTCTGGAGCATTAGGATGCTCATGGAACATCGGGTGCAGGTCAGGATGCCTTCAAAAGGGATTGGACAAATTCCGGGAGGAAAAGTCCATCACAGGTTACAAACCATGATGGATATGTGTAATATCCAGGCTTAAAACCAGGGTACTTCAAGAGCCACATGCAGTTGAGTGGTATCAGGAGGCATATATAGTTTTGTGTGCTCCTAGAGGCATTTGGCAGGGCCACTGTGACATGCAGGAAGCTGGACTAGATGGGCCTTTGGGCTGATCCAGCATGGTTCTTCTTAGGAGGAACGGCTTAGGGAACTGGGAATGGTCCAGCGCTTTTAAATCTGTTCATAAATGACCTGGAGACAGGGATAACCAGTGAGGTGGCCAAGTTTGCGGATGGCACGAAACATTTCTGGTTCGTAAAAACCAGAGAGGATTGTGAGGAGCTCCAGAGGGATCTCTCCAAACTGGGGGAATGGGCTGCGAAATGGCAAATGCATTATAATGTAGCCAAATGTAAAGTAATGCATATTGGGGCAAAAAAATCCAAACTTTATCTATCAACTCATGGGCTATGAGCTATCCGTGATGGATCAGGAAAGAGATCTGTGTTGGTGGACAGCTCCATGAAGGTGTCTACCCAATGTGTGGCAGTGGTGAAGAAGGCCAATTCCATGCTAGGGATTATCAAAAAGGGGGTTGAAAATAAAACATCCAACATTATAATGCCATTAGACAAAATGATAGTAAGGCCGCACCAGGAGTATTGTGTACAATTCTGGTCACTGCATCTCAACAAACACATAGTGGAACTGGAAAATATGCAGAAGAGAGCGACTAAAATGATTATTGGGCTGGGGCACCTCCCTTATGAGGAAAGGCTAAAACATTTGGGGCTCTCTAGTCTGGAAAACGGCACCTGAGGGGAATATGATTGAGACATACAAAATAATGCAGGGCAGAGGCTGGACAGCCTCCTGTCAGCAATACTGTGATGGGGGTTCCTGCATGGCAGGGGGTTGGACTGAATGGCCCTTGAGGTGTATTCCAACTCTAAGGTTCTAAATTCTAAGTTATTCTAAGTAACTCACCCTGTGAGTTACTGGCCTCCAAAAGCTCCTTTCTTTAAACGTCTAGGATTCTGGTCTAGGATTCTATCGAAACTAGAATTAGCTGGTGTTTCCAACAACTTTCCACTCAACCTTCCTGTTTTTCAAAAACAGATGAACAAACCCAGTTAAAAAAACAGAGAGTATTCTAAAGGTGGGAAGGGACCATGGAGACAGCCCAGGCAGCGGTTGCCCTGTGAACCCAGTGTTGCCTTGTCGGGTGCAAAGGATGCTTGTGATGCCGGCGTGAGGTCACCAGAGGTGCCTTAAAATCTGCCAGCCTGGAGCCTGTGGCTTTCGGAGCAGGTGAAGTTTTCACCAGCGCCACATAGAGACCATGTCTCTGCTATGAATCCTCTTCCATCTAGTTCTCACTCTCTGGAGCATTTGGATGCTCACACGGTATGTCGGGTGCTGGTTAGGATCAGGAATCGGGATTGGGGGTGCTGGATCTGAGACCATGAGGGTGCTGAGGTCCATTGCTTCTCTTGTTTTCCTCTGGTAGCTTCCTCCTCCCACGGACGACAAAGCACGCCAAAAGAGGAGCAGACGGAGGCATAAAACTTGCACCCACCACTCCAGGCACAGGTGATCTTTTCTTTAGCACCTTGTCATCCCAAAGAACAAAAGCCAAATTATCTCTCCACTGGCTATTAGGGGCTTCCAACCACATGGTCAAACACCTTAGGAGACTTCCTATTGCTTAAATAACCAGCATGTTTGCAGGCAAGGTGGGTTTTTTTCACTCTTGCGTTATCCTGGCTCCTTGCCAAGGATTGCAACCGTCTCTTTCCCATTTGTTTTCCATGTCCTCCCGTCAAGGAAGACTCCAGTAACTGTAAGATCCCCACTTGGCCCTGGAAATCCTCTGGGTCTCCTGACCTGGAAGAGACCCAAGTGCTTCTGTTGTGCGTCTGACCCCTTTGCCATCATTATAGGATCACACGGTCAACCTCCCTGGACTCCACAACCGCCCTCTGGGGTTCAGCTTCGTCATCTTCCCAAGAGGATGGAGAACCCCCTTTCCAACCTCCTGTGCCGCCAGCAGGGAACAGGATCTACTTCCTTCCTGAGAAGTCACAGGAGCTGCTGGAGGGTCACATCCGGGAGAAACACCAAGCCGGGCCCCACCAGCACATTCATCGGCCTTCAACAAAGCATCTACCACCGCGCCATCCTGGGCCAGCCACAGGGCCCTCCCTACTTTTAGACCAGGTATGAATCTGGAAGGGCTCTCTGTTTCCTGTGAGGTCAAGTCAGTTCATCCTCCTCCTCCTGGGATTCTCCATGCCTTCCCAAGTTCCAGCTTGGCCTCCAAAGGGTGCCTTCTTCTTCCCTTGAGCTTGGACGTCCTCTTTCCACCTGGGTGGACATCTTGCTCAGAGCGGTGGCCCAGTTTCCGTCCAACACACCTCCTGGATAACCCATGTAGAGGCCCGTTGGCTGGATCTCCAGCCAGGCTTTCTGGCTCAGGATCCTGCTCTTCACCTGTACCATCTTCCTCCGAAAGGTGTGTGTGTGCAGAACCAGAAGGTGGACTGGGCCTCTGGCCAAGGGGTGGGCAACTGAGTGGCAGTGGCTGCTGCTCTTTCCAGTTAGACCTTTGCCCAGGAGGCCCTTCCTGCTCCTGCAGGATTTCAAAAAAAAAGAAAAAAAGAAAAAAGAAAAAATAGGGGGAAGAGAGAATAGCCCCATGCAAAGCTACTTGGAGGGCGGCACCTTTTTGCACAGGCTCAGGTACACTCTCATTCACCTACAGTAGGAACACAGTATCTGCCTGCTTTCGGTTCCAAGGCACCCAGAGGATGCCAAAAAACAGCCAACTGTCAAAGAAGTTTTAATGTTTGTCTTCATTTAGCATTTTAAGCCATTTTATTTTAATAATTTCTTATTTATTTTAGCCATTTCAGTGCTGCCCGCATCACCATCTGCAGTCGGGCTCCCCTGACTTCTCCAGGCAGGACTGGGAAACCCTTCCCCGAGTGCCTCCCTCCTTGGTGGGTCAAAATATCCCCTTCCTTGCCTACAAAGAGCAGGAGCTCCTAGAATGGCACATCTACAGGAAACATCACAAGGACAGTGTGAGACCAACTCTGCGCGCTGCGTCTGCCTGGCAGAGAAACCAGCCTCCATTCAACTCTCCGAAAGCCAATGCGTGGCATAGACCAACCACAGGGCCCTCTGTCCCCAGCCAAAGCACATGGGCACAAACTCCAAGGCCCCCAATCTTAACTGTTGTGCCACAGCAGGAAAGACCACGGCACCGTCGGCAAACCCTTGAGTGCAGTGTACAGACCACGAGGGCCTGGGTGAGACACACAGAGCCATGCCAGAAAAGGCCAGAGCCCCGTGGAAGAAACCTGGGGTATCCTCAGAGAAGCCCAACACCATGCTGGCTGTGCCCTGGACCCCACCTGGCAAGCGCACAACCACAGAAGCCAAGCCCAGGACCCTGCTTGCCGAGCTCAGGATCCCAGAGCCAGAGCCCACAGGAGTTGTTGGTGGCTGCGAGAGAGCATGTTGAGGTGTCCAAGGAAAGCCTCCGTCTCGTGCTGCCGCCATCTCCTAAGGCTCCATCCCCAGCTCACCTTGTGGTGGAACGCCCGGAGGAGGAACGAGCCATCCGCCAACTCCATCTGTGCCGGGCCAAGTGCCCCTCGTGCCCTGCGCCAGCTCCGGCCAAGGCCCGGCTTCCTCTTCCACACCCGGTCCACAGGTCCAAAGGCCGCAGCCGTCTCCGCGGGCAGAGGAAAGGCCAGGTGGGCAGTGCTGGCCCCCAGGCCACTAGGAGGTCCACCTTGTCCAGCTGGACAGACTGCATGGAGCCCAAGACCCTTCAACCTCCTGGGAGGAGCCCCAAGACTTCCCCAGCTGGCCATCCAGCCCTCCTAGATCCGGCTTTCGTGGGACACCATCAGGAAGAGTCGCCGTGCCTTTCTGAGGTCCGACCGGAGCGCCCCGTGTTTGTGGAGCCGCTTCTCAGGCCTCTGTGCCGGACTCACACCATCATCCAGTCCCTAGATAAGGAACGGGCCATGCAGGACCTCCAGCTGAGCCTGGCCAAAGCGCTGGAGAAAGGAGGCAGCCTGAAGTTGGTTGAGTACCCGGTCTGCCTGCTCTGCAGCCAATGCAATCCATCCTGCCAGCACCCTCGGGCGCCACACGACCCTTACCTCCAGGTCTACCCACGGATGATTGTGCAGGATGGCCAGGTCCGCATGACCCTGGGCTTCCACCTGAAGAGGAAGGGGATTGGGGGCAAAGAAAGTGGGCTAGAGCCAAGAAGGGATTCCTCCCAGGTGCCGCCAGGCAAGGAGCAGCCCCCCATGCCCCAAAGGGATGATGGGTGGAGGAGCAGAGCCCCAAGGGATGAGAGCACAAAGCATCTGGCTCACAGCCCAGAGAGGAGACCAGGGCTGGCCAACGGGAATCCCGTGAAAAAAACCAAACCGAGGCCCGGAGGCCCCAAGGCAGCTCCCAAGACCCAGAGGCTCAATTACACCTCCGCCTCGAGGTCCTCCACAAAACCATCAAAGACCGTCCCTGCCGGAGAAGGACTTTGCTTCCTGAACTGCCTGGTGCTTTGCTTCAAGAGATTCTGGGGGAAATTAAAGGAAAAGATGAAGACGCCCCCACAGCAGGACTCTGGGGCCTCTCCTGAGAACTTGGGGTCACCCTATAAAATGGAAGGGTCATCTTCTCTCACCCCTGAGGAGGAAGACCAAGGAGAGAGTTTATGGGCTGCCCTGGGAAGAGGGAATCCATCCCTCCAGAGAATCATTCTCTCCTGGGACTTGAAAGAGACTTATAATGAGAAAATCTTCATCCACTGAGGTGGCCCTCCTGTCCCATGGAGATGAATGACTTCCTCTGATCTTTCCAGTCCTCTCTCTCTCTCTCTCTCTCTCTCTCTCTCTCTTCTTTTTCTTTCTTTTTTTCTTTAGCATGAGATGGGTGATTTACTTCTGTTGTTGTTCTGTTTATGTAGTGTTTGACAATTAGTGTTGTTCTGTTTATTAGCATTTAACATATCTTCTTTATGCACTGCCCAGAGCAGCTACTTGTTCAATAAATAAGGAAAGAAAGAAAGAAAATCTGGCATTGTTGTTGACTTTTCCCAGGGTGAGATTCTACTGCCGAGTTATATCAGTTTCAGCTCCGCTATATTTAAAATCCCATGGTTTTTGTCTTGTGGTGCGCGTTCACGTCGACAGTGATTGCTCCCCTCGGTAGTAGGGGTTAAAGCATCTTGTGGATACGACACGTGGGCTTTTAAATGGCTAAACTCACCAGCAACGTTCGGGGACCATCCTTTTTGCCAGTCCAGGCTCCTGGCCAATGATGGCCACCTTCTCCTTCCCACTTTGTTTTCAGCACTCTGCAGGACCGAAGGACAACTGCAGCTTCAGGACACGTGCCCGCGGTTTCATTTATCCACAGTTTGAAAGTACTGAAAATAGAACCAAACAAAAAATAATAATCTAGAAATGAACTATATTCACCTGTGTTCCCAGAACCGTTTGCTTTGCCTTTGTTGTCTTTGTGTACTTGTATTCCTGTTGTGTTGTGAACCCACCCAGAGTGACCCTGCTGCCAGAGGGGCGGAATGAAATCCAGCCAACAAACCAGTCCGTAGAGGGAGGCCAAGAGACCGTGCCAGGTCCAAAGCCCCCACCCCACCCCCCATGCCCACTTCTGGACAACGCCACACTTCCAGGCAGGACGTGGACCATCCCCGTTCAGGGGATGAGGAGGAGGATCAGTGGCTAGGGGGCAACTCTTTTATCAGCCCAGATGGGAAGAAGTGGGCCTGTTTGGCCCTGTGAAAAGGAGACCGGGGTGGGGGACGGATGTGGGGAGGGAGAGATTGGGTCTTTACCAAATACTTGACAGGAGGGGCCACCCAGAGCGCCAGGCAGGCAAAGGGGCTCCTCTTCCAGGAAGCCAGATGTCAGTTGAGTTCTATCAGGAAAACAGCCAAGTGGGCTTGTGCGCTCAAGGGCTGGGCCAGCACATTTGGGCTAGGGTTTGCCCCCCCCCCCCCCGGAGCCCAAAAAGTCTGCTGGTGGCCTCTGGCCTGCCTGGACCTCCCCTCTCAGCCTGGCCTACCTCAAAGGGTTGTCGTGAAAGAATGGGAGGGAGGGAGGTGCACCTCTCTCCTCACTTGAAATTAATGGACCACCAGGCTCCCTTCAGGCTGGAAGGAGGAGGAAGCAGGCGGTGCTTCTCAGGACCTGTCAGTGCTCAGGGGGGTTTTTCTTTGGAGACTACCACTCCCAGCCACGCAAGGACGACTCCGTCCGCTCTGGACCTCTGTTATTCAATTGTTCAGTCTTGTCCGACTCTTCGTGAGCCCATGGACCAGAACACACCAGGCCCCTCCTGTCTTCCAGTGCCTCCCGGAGTTTGCTCAAATCCATGTTGGTTGTACCGATGACACAGTCCAACCGTCTCATTCTCTGCCATCCCCTTTTCCGTTTGCTTTCAATCATTCCCAATCAGGGGGGAAGACTGGGAGCTCTGTGTGCCTCATGGGTGTCTTACAAATACATGTGATGCACCGGATAGGAAAGCTTAAAGACCTAGGCCAAGCTCCACCCAAACTTCACTCTCAAAAAGAAGGCTCCCAGTTGGCCTGGGGGGCAAAAACAGGACGCTTGGTGGGAGCGAGGCCTAGCTAAGCCCCCACACCTTCAAATGTAGGCCTTTCACCCAGGTGCATCACATTCAGGTGTTTGTAAAGGGCACTTATGGTAGCTGAAACTCCCAGAATGAACAATATAGTATTGGTCATCCAGAATAAAAATCCCATCTTTATCCCCTTCTCTGCCCACGCTGTGTTGTCGAGCTATTGAGCATCCCTACTTTCTAAGAGTACACAACTTTTAAGGAGTTTGGGAAGCAAGGGGCATAATCTCAGGAGGAGTCTCATAGTGTCTTCGTAAGTAAGCTGCACTGATTCAAGGTGGAGGTGGACGTTCAAAGCTCTGGAAGATGCATTTAATTGGTGTCGCATGGAGATGGGCTCTGGTAGTCTACTCCCCCCAACGTTTTGATTTATGAGAGAACAGCAATGGGGGTGGGGGTGCAATAGGTTTTGGAGAGGATCTAGCTCAGTAGTTCTCAACCTAATTCCACAACCCTTTAATGCAGTTCCTCATGTGGTGGTGACCCCTTTTGCCCTGCCTGGAAGAGGCCACAAGCCCCCTTTGGCAGGCCACTGCCACAGGTGCCATGGAGAACTTCCCTTGACAGGCACCCTCAGCCAATCGCAGCCTCCGGTGCCATTGACTGACATCCCTTCCAACCTATCAAGCTGTAACTCACTCTCCCCCCCCCCTTCTTCCCCCCTCCTCCTCCAGACCCCAGCCATTTTGTGCCTTTTTCTTCACTGGCTCATGGCGACCCCTGTGAAATGGCCGTTCGACCCCCAACGTGAGAACCACTGATCTAGCTCAAGGGAGACAATTTCTGTATGCAAAAGGTGTTATGCTCAGTCATAGGACACTTCAAGTAGGGCTTGGAAAGAATCCAGCCTGAAATTCCCAAGAGTGAAGACTACCCATGGTTGATAATAGTAAACTCGATGGGCCAATAGCCTGGCTCAGGATCCGGAAGCTTCCTATGGATCAAACTAGACAACATCCAATTCTTTTTTAAAAAAAAAATCCTATCACAGGGTTACATATTTCAAAATTATGGCCACGTGTGAAATACAGGTAAAATTAAAAACAAACTAAAATGTTTGGTTTTGATCATAAGCCAGCTATTCCAATAGCATTATCTCATCTTTTTACTGGGTGTTTTGTACACTTTGGGGGTGGTGGTGATAGGGCATGAATTGCACGTGCATAAGTAATGCATGGCATGAAATTCACCATAGTCATAGAAAATTTGTCCTCCATCCAATATGTCTGTGAAGATTCTCAGTCATCCAGGATAATTTATCTGGAAGTTGAGTCATGGCAACTGGACTTTTTTTTCTTGAGAAATAGAAATGTTTTTCTGCTCATCCAAACAGCTTCACCAGTCTGCACTAGCTGTATTCAGACTGATGAAGCTGCTTGGATGAGCAGTGAAACATTTCTATTTCTCAAGAAAAAGGAAGTCTGGGTCCTGTATCCAATTAGCCCCATTTTACCTGATTATTCTTTGACCTTCCTATACGTATAGGAATAGTATATTCCTTTCTATTCGCTTCACAGTCTATTAAGTGACTGCCAGGTGGTCCAGCCACCTTCAGCATCCATCAATTCAGCAAGGTGTGTTGGTTTCATTTACCACAGATTTAATCTTGCCTCTTCTAGCTTAATATTGAGCACTTGACAAGGGCACAGAAAACTTTTCCTCAATTTTAGCCACTGGTCGGGGGTTGGGGGTGACTATGCAGTGGGTGCACTGGTGCTATATTACCTTATTTCATTCATTGTTTTCTAGCACTGGTTGGCATACTTCTGGAGGCACAATGACAGCCAAATAATAGACGTTTCCTGTCTGCTTAGGTTACACACAGCCTGTAATAATCCTGCATGATTCATTAAGAATTTTGTCCAGTTGTTTGGGATATGCTGATTTATACCAAGAGAGCTAGAATATTGTGCTGTGGAGTAGCACAGGATAAAGACTGTTCTTATTGTTAATACGTATGCATCCCAATCTGAGCCAGCCAGTTTCCAAATATATTATTCCTAGTGGGAACTCTCTTTTTGGCATTTAAATGATTTTTTGTAGTTCAGGATTGATTCAGAAAGATCAAACTCTGGGGTAGGGCTATGTTCCAAAATCTTGCCTTCCCAACTAACTCAGGGCTTCCTTTCTGCTTCTCTCTTCTTGAAGCGGAAGGCACAGACCTGTGTTTCTAAAGGATTTGGCTGTTTTCATAATATAACCAGATTCACCTGCTGCCCTCGCTGTAAGAAAATTACTGAAAATCTGGCTTTATAGGTTGGCCTTCCCTGATCACTCAGTTCCAACTTCCTTATATAAATAGGATGCTACACTTCCTTTCCACCTTAGGATAATTCTTAACGAGCTCTTTTTTTATTTGTATATTATTTTGAACTGCTGAGTGGTTTTGATTTATTTGTGTTTACTTGTCTATTATTATTATTATTATTATTATTATTATTATTATTATTATTATTATTATTATTATTATTATTATTATTATTATTATTATTGTCATGTTGGTTTTGATTGACTAGTTTATTTACTATTTTAAGCTGTTTAATATGTTTTATTGTATTTTGTTTATATTTGTAAACCGCCCAGAGTAGCTTTCTGCCAGATGCCTGCGGTGCATAAATAAAATCAAATATATAATATAATATAATATAATATAATATAATATAATATAATATAATATAATATAATATAATATAATATAATGCAAAAGTTAGCTGATGCTAGATAGCCTCCCAGGTGGAAGTGTCAGGGCAAGACCACCAGCACAATTGAAACTCCTGGAGTAGACATGGGCACGGAGCAGCGAAATTGTTGTTTCCATTTTTCAGTTATCATTTCCGTTAGGTAAAGGAAACGGTAACGAGAATTACGCCGCTCCAGCTCGAACCCGACCCGAAAAAAAGAAAAATTGGGTCGGGTTTGTCGTTGTCGTTAATGGCATCATGGCGATCGCGCGATGCCATTGCCAACAACAAGCAAGCAGTACAGAAAAAAAGTTTCAAAAAGTTTTTTAAAAAAAAAAAAAACGAATTCTGGCCAAAAAAGCAGGCGAAAATATGCCTGTCTGAGGACACCTACCAGAGGGGTGGTTTCTGGGGGGGGGGGGGTCCCCCGGCCTCCCCCCCCTCTCCTGTCCTGGGCTGCTTGCACCAGGCTGGGGGGGGGGTAATCCTCGTCGTCTCCAGTTCATGCCATGCGGTGGGGGGGGGGGTCCAAAATGGCAACTGCAATATTTTTTTTTTAAATCATGGTCCAAAAACCCACCAAAGCACAACAGAAACATGTGAAAATTAGGTATTTTAAATGCTTGAATTTTTATAGTAGCAGCAGTGGGTTTTTTATAGCAGTAAAAGCTCACACTGATTTTATTTTATTTTATTTTATTTTTTATTTTTTTAGACCTGCCCATGTGGGCTGGGCATGGATGGGACCATGCAATTTTTTTTTTGAACCATTCCACCAATGGCATGGCCAGGTTTTGACTGACACTTCTGGATGTGCCAGAGGGCATAAAAAGCCGAGGCACCTTCCAGAAGTCGCAGTCTGCTCTCGGATGTGGTTGAGGGTGGAGGGCTGTGTGGCTGGCTGCTGCTGGCTATTCAAATTTGGAGGGAGGCTGGAGGGTTTAGATTTAACCTGGCAGGCAGGGAGGGAAATGAATTTAGAAAATAATTTCTTTGATTCCCTGCAGCTTTGTCTGCTGAAGGGAATAGCAGTTTACTCTTTTTTTTTTCCCTCTGGCAGTTTGTGAGGAATTTTTTTCTGATATTGGGTAAAGGGGGAGGTTCGACTGGGAGGTGGAGGTGTGGATTTATTTTAAAAATATATTATATACTACCATTTATTTTCTATTTTCCCAACTTCAATTTGCTTGCTTGCACACACACACATTTGGGGTGCAAGCCAAGAGCACCTCTATCAAATTTCAAGATAAACTATGCCCAAAAATCTTGTCCCCACAGCTTTAAAAAAGAAAAAGAAAAAACAACAACCTGGTAACACCCCCTTTAGTGAGTTTTCCAATACCTACCAGAGAAGCTGGGATTTTTTTGCCTCTGTTAAAAAAGCTCATTTTTTAGAGCCAGACGTCGTAGATGATCTAGTTTTCTTTTTTTCTTTTCCTCCCCCCCCCCCCATAGCACCGACCAGCTGTTCCTGGGGCTGATCAGCATTTTTTTAAAATTTTGATTCTCCCCCATGCTGCTCAGCTGGTCCTCTGGCTAGTTGGGTGCTTTTTTATTATTTTATTTTTTAAAATCCCCCCCCCGCCAGCCAGCTGGTTTTCAGCGCTTAAATAAAATTTCTTTTTATTCTTATTGCCCCCTTGCCCCCAGTGCTGCTCAGCTGGCCTTCTGACTGGTCAGGTGCTTTTTATTTTTTATTTTTAAATTTTTATGACCCCCCCACCAGCGTCAGCCACCTGGCTTTCAGTGCTTTTAATTTTTTTTATATCCCCCCACCCCAGCACTGCTCAGCTGGTCCTCTGGCTGGTCGGGTGCTTTTAAAAAAAATTATATCTCCCCCACCAGCAGCACTGCTCAGCTGACCTTTTTTTTTCTTCCTTGTCTGTGGGAACGGAGATCCCATAACTTCTATCACGTGACCCAGGAAGAAGAAAACCTGGACTTTCAGATTCACCGGATCTTCCCCAGGTGAGATAGCAGCCTAAGAGGGACAGGATAATAATCATGGGGGCCTTCAATTATCCCGACATTGACTGGGCCAATGCAAGCTCAGGGCAAGAAAGAGAAATCGGGTTTCTTGACATGCTGAATGACTGTGCCTTAGAGCAACTTGTCATGGAGCCCACCCGAGAACAGGCAACTCTGGATCTAATGCTGTGTGATACTCAGGACCTGGCCACGGATATGAATGGCACTGAGCCTCTGGGGAACAGTGACCATGCTGCAATCTCCTTTGCCATGCATGTTGGGGGAAGAGTGTCAAGCAAATCAGACACAAAAACCCTTGATTTCTGAAGGGCGGACTTCCCTCAGATGAGGAAACTCATTAGAAAGAAATTGAAAGGGAAGGTAATAAGAATCCAATCTCTCCAGAGTGCATTGGGCCTGTTTAAAACAATGGTAATAGAGGCCCAATACAAGTGCATACCACAAAGAAAGAAGAGCTCCTCTAAGTCCAAGAGGGCGCCAGCATGGTTAACAAGTGGAGTTAGAGAGGATCTAAAGTGTAAGGAGAGGTCTTTCTGTAAATGGAAATCCTCCCCAAATGAGGAAAATAAAAAAGAACACAAACTCTGGCAAAAGAAATGTAAGATGATAAGAGAGGTAAAGAAAGACTTTGAGGAATGCATGGCTAGCAATATAAAGGGAAATAATAAAAGCTTCTTTAAAATGTTAGAAGTAGAAAATCTGCCAGAGAACCAGTTGGTCCTCTGTATGGCGTGGGAGGAAAGGGGGAGGTAAGGGAGGACTTGGAAAAGGCAGAGAAATCACTCCGCACCTAGACTATTGTGTACAATTCCGGTCACCGGATCTCAAAAAAGACAGTGGAACTGGAACACGTGCAGAAGAGAGCAACAAAAATGATTACTGTGCTGGGGGACCTCCCTTATGAAGAAAGGCTAAAACATTTGGGGCTCTTTAGTCTGGAAAAAAGGCACCTACGATTGAGATAGTTTTCCTTTTCCCATTTCCCTGATCCTTTTGTTTGCCGCCATCTTGCTCTTTGCCGCCCTTGTTTGGGGGCTTTGCTATTTTTGCTTTTAAGCCTTTTATGCTTTTTACGTTGTTAGCCGCCCAGAGTTCCCGTTGGGAAGATGGTGCGGGATATAAGTACTTAAATAAATAAATAAATAAATAAATAAATAAATAAATAAATAAAAATAATAAATAGATGTACAAAATAATGCAGGGCATGAGTCAAGTGGAAGAAGGGATGCTCTTCTCCCTCTCAAAAAATACCTGAACTAGGGGACATTGAGGGTTGGGAGAGTGAGAACAGACCAAAGAAAATATATATTTTACCCAGCGTGCTGTTAGCTTGTGGAACTCCCTGCCACAGGAGGTGGTGATGGCATCTAGCCTGGATGCCTTCAAAAGGGGATTGGACAGATTCCCAGAGGAAAAGACCATCACAGGTTACAAAGTATGATGGAGATGTATAATCTCCAGGCTTAAAACCAGGGTACTTCAAGGGCCAGATGCAGGGAAGTGGAATCAGGAGACAGAGAATTAGTCTTGTGTGCTCCGAAGGCCTTTGGTGGGGCCACTGAGAGATACAGGAAGCTGTATCTTATGTTCTTATGTTCTTATGCGGACCCTGCGAGTTAGTGGCCTCCAAAAGCTCCTTTCGTTAAACATCTAGGATTCTGATCTAAGATTCTATGGAAACTAGAATTAGCTACTGTTTCCAACAACTTTCCATCCAACTTTCCAGTCTTTGATGAAACCTTCAAAAAACAGATAAAATAATCCCAGCTTAAAAAAACCCAGAGTATTTTTAAGGTGGGAAGGGTCCATGGAGACAGGCAGGCAGGGGTGCATTGTTGTCAGGTGCAAAGGACGTTTGTGATGCCAGCGTGAGGTCACCAGAGGTGCCTTAAAATCTGCTAGCCTGGAGCCTGGCTTTGAGAGCAGGTGAATTTTTCACCAGCAACACAGAGAGACCATGGCTCTGCTATGGATCATCGTGTACCTAGTTCTCACTCTCTGGAGCATTAGGATGCTCATGGAACATCGGGTGCAGGTCAGGATGCCTTCAAAAGGGATTGGACAAATTCCGGGAGGAAAAGTCCATCACAGGTTACAAACCATGATGGATATGTGTAATATCCAGGCTTAAAACCAGGGTACTTCAAGAGCCACATGCAGTTGAGTGGTATCAGGAGGCATATATAGTTTTGTGTGCTCCTAGAGGCATTTGGCAGGGCCACTGTGACATGCAGGAAGCTGGACTAGATGGGCCTTTGGGCTGATCCAGCATGGTTCTTCTTAGGAGGAACGGCTTAGGGAACTGGGAATGGTCCAGCGCTTTTAAATCTGTTCATAAATGACCTGGAGACAGGGATAACCAGTGAGGTGGCCAAGTTTGCGGATGGCACGAAACATTTCTGGTTCGTAAAAACCAGAGAGGATTGTGAGGAGCTCCAGAGGGATCTCTCCAAACTGGGGGAATGGGCTGCGAAATGGCAAATGCATTATAATGTAGCCAAATGTAAAGTAATGCATATTGGGGCAAAAAAAATCCAAACTTTATCTATCAACTCATGGGCTATGAGCTATCCGTGATGGATCAGGAAAGAGATCTGTGTTGGTGGACAGCTCCATGAAGGTGTCTACCCAATGTGTGGCAGTGGTGAAGAAGGCCAATTCCATGCTAGGGATTATCAAAAAGGGGGTTGAAAATAAAAACATCCAACATTATAATGCCATTAGACAAAATGATAGTAAGGCCGCACCAGGAGTATTGTGTACAATTCTGGTCACTGCATCTCAACAAACACATAGTGGAACTGGAAAATATGCAGAAGAGAGCGACTAAAATGATTATTGGGCTGGGGCACCTCCCTTATGAGGAAAGGCTAAAACATTTGGGGCTCTCTAGTCTGGAAAACGGCACCTGAGGGGAATATGATTGAGACATACAAAATAATGCAGGGCAGAGGCTGGACAGCCTCCTGTCAGCAATACTGTGATGGGGGTTCCTGCATGGCAGGGGGTTGGACTGAATGGCCCTTGAGGTGTATTCCAACTCTAAGGTTCTAAATTCTAAGTTATTCTAAGTAACTCACCCTGTGAGTTACTGGCCTCCAAAAGCTCCTTTCTTTAAACGTCTAGGATTCTGGTCTAGGATTCTATCGAAACTAGAATTAGCTGGTGTTTCCAACAACTTTCCACTCAACCTTCCTGTTTTTCAAAAACAGATGAACAAACCCAGTTAAAAAAACAGAGAGTATTCTAAAGGTGGGAAGGGACCATGGAGACAGCCCAGGCAGCGGTTGCCCTGTGAACCCAGTGTTGCCTTGTCGGGTGCAAAGGATGCTTGTGATGCCGGCGTGAGGTCACCAGAGGTGCCTTAAAATCTGCCAGCCTGGAGCCTGGCTTTCGGAGCAGGTGAAGTTTTCACCAGCGCCACATAGAGACCATGTCTCTGCTATGAATCCTCTTCCATCTAGTTCTCACTCTCTGGAGCATTTGGATGCTCACACGGTATGTCGGGTGCTGGTTAGGATCAGGAATCGGGATTGGGGGTGCTGGATCTGAGACCATGAGGGTGCTGAGGTCCATTGCTTCTCTTGTTTTCCTCTGGTAGCTTCCTCCTCCCACGGACGACAAAGCACGCCAAAAGAGGAGCAGACGGAGGCATAAAACTTGCACCCACCACTCCAGGCACAGGTGATCTTTTCTTTAGCACCTTGTCATCCCAAAGAACAAAAGCCAAATTATCTCTCCACTGGCTATTAGGGGCTTCCAACCACATGGTCAAACACCTTAGGAGACTTCCTATTGCTTAAATAACCAGCATGTTTGCAGGCAAGGTGGGTTTTCACTCTTGCGTTATCCTGGCTCCTTGCCAAGGATTGCAACCGTCTCTTTCCCATTTGTTTTCCATGTCCTCCCGTCAAGGAAGACTCCAGTAACTGTAAGATCCCCACTTGGCCCTGGAAATCCTCTGGGTCTCCTGACCTGGAAGAGACCCAAGTGCTTCTGTTGTGCGTCTGACCCCTTTGCCATCATTATAGGATCACACGGTCAACCTCCCTGGACTCCACAACCGCCCTCTGGGGTTCAGCTTCGTCATCTTCCCAAGAGGATGGAGAACCCCCTTTCCAACCTCCTGTGCCGCCAGCAGGGAACAGGATCTACTTCCTTCCTGAGAAGTCACAGGAGCTGCTGGAGGGTCACATCCGGGAGAAACACCAAGCCGGGCCCCACCAGCACATTCATCGGCCTTCAACAAAGCATCTACCACCGCGCCATCCTGGGCCAGCCACAGGGCCCTCCCTACTTTTAGACCAGGTATGAATCTGGAAGGGCTCTCTGTTTCCTGTGAGGTCAAGTCAGTTCATCCTCCTCCTCCTGGGATTCTCCATGCCTTCCCAAGTTCCAGCTTGGCCTCCAAAGGGTGCCTTCTTCTTCCCTTGAGCTTGGACGTCCTCTTTCCACCTGGGTGGACATCTTGCTCAGAACGGTGGCCCAGTTCCGTCCAACACACCTCCTGGATAACCCATGTAGAGGCCCGTTGGCTGGATCTCCAGCCAGGCTTTCTGGCTCAGGATCCTGCTCTTCACCTGTACCATCTTCCTCCGAAAGGTGTGTGTGTGCAGAACCAGAAGGTGGACTGGGCCTCTGGCCAAGGGGTGGGCAACTGAGTGGCAGTGGCTGCTGCTCTTCCAGTTAGACCTTTGCCCAGGAGGCCCTTCCTGCTCCTGCAGGATTTCAAAAAAAAAAGAAAAAAAGAAAAAAGAAAAAATAGGGGGAAGAGAGAATAGCCCCATGCAAAGCTACTTGGAGGGCGGCACCTTTTTGCACAGGCTCAGGTACACTCTCATTCACCTACAGTAGGAACACAGTATCTGCCTGCTTTCGGTTCCAAGGCACCCAGAGGATGCCAAAAAACAGCCAACTGTCAAAGAAGTTTTAATGTTTGTCTTCATTTAGCATTTTAAGCCATTTTATTTTAATAATTTCTTATTTATTTTAGCCATTTCAGTGCTGCCCGCATCACCATCTGCAGTCGGGCTCCCCTGACTTCTCCAGGCAGGACTGGGAAACCCTTCCCCGAGTGCCTCCCTCCTTGGTGGGTCAAAATATCCCCTTCCTTGCCTACAAAGAGCAGGAGCTCCTAGAATGGCACATCTACAGGAAACATCACAAGGACAGTGTGAGACCAACTCTGCGCGCTGCGTCTGCCTGGCAGAGAAACCAGCCTCCATTCAACTCTCCGAAAGCCAATGCGTGGCATAGACCAACCACAGGGCCCTCTGTCCCCAGCCAAAGCACATGGGCACAAACTCCAAGGCCCCCAATCTTAACTGTTGTGCCACAGCAGGAAAGACCACGGCACCGTCGGCAAACCCTTGAGTGCAGTGTACAGACCACGAGGGCCTGGGTGAGACACACAGAGCCATGCCAGAAAAGGCCAGAGCCCCGTGGAAGAAACCTGGGGTATCCTCAGAGAAGCCCAACACCATGCTGGCTGTGCCCTGGACCCCACCTGGCAAGCGCACAACCACAGAAGCCAAGCCCAGGACCCTGCTTGCCGAGCTCAGGATCCCAGAGCCAGAGCCCACAGGAGTTGTTGGTGGCTGCGAGAGAGCATGTTGAGGTGTCCAAGGAAAGCCTCCGTCTCGTGCTGCCGCCATCTCCTAAGGCTCCATCCCCAGCTCACCTTGTGGTGGAACGCCCGGAGGAGGAACGAGCCATCCGCCAACTCCATCTGTGCCGGGCCAAGTGCCCCTCGTGCCCTGCGCCAGCTCCGGCCAAGGCCCGGCTTCCTCTTCCACACCCGGTCCACAGGTCCAAAGGCCGCAGCCGTCTCCGCGGGCAGAGGAAAGGCCAGGTGGGCAGTGCTGGCCCCCAGGCCACTAGGAGGTCCACCTTGTCCAGCTGGACAGACTGCATGGAGCCCAAGACCCTTCAACCTCCTGGGAGGAGCCCCAAGACTTCCCCAGCTGGCCATCCAGCCCTCCTAGATCCGGCTTTCGTGGGACACCATCAGGAAGAGTCGCCGTGCCTTTCTGAGGTCCGACCGGAGCGCCCCGTGTTTGTGGAGCCGCTTCTCAGGCCTCTGTGCCGGACTCACACCATCATCCAGTCCCTAGATAAGGAACGGGCCATGCAGGACCTCCAGCTGAGCCTGGCCAAAGCGCTGGAGAAAGGAGGCAGCCTGAAGTTGGTTGAGTACCCGGTCTGCCTGCTCTGCAGCCAATGCAATCCATCCTGCCAGCACCCTCGGGCGCCACACGACCCTTACCTCCAGGTCTACCCACGGATGATTGTGCAGGATGGCCAGGTCCGCATGACCCTGGGCTTCCACCTGAAGAGGAAGGGGATTGGGGGCAAAGAAAGTGGGCTAGAGCCAAGAAGGGATTCCTCCCAGGTGCCGCCAGGCAAGGAGCAGCCCCCCATGCCCCAAAGGGATGATGGGTGGAGGAGCAGAGCCCCAAGGGATGAGAGCACAAAGCATCTGGCTCACAGCCCAGAGAGGAGACCAGGGCTGGCCAACGGGAATCCCGTGAAAAAAAACAAAACCGAGGCCCGGAGGCCCCAAGGCAGCTCCCAAGACCCAGAGGCTCAATTACACCTCCGCCTCGAGGTCCTCCACAAAACCATCAAAGACCGTCCCTGCCGGAGAAGGACTTTGCTTCCTGAACTGCCTGGTGCTTTGCTTCAAGAGATTCTGGGGGAAATTAAAGGAAAAGATGAAGACGCCCCCACAGCAGGACTCTGGGGCCTCTCCTGAGAACTTGGGGTCACCCTATAAAATGGAAGGGTCATCTTCTCTCACCCCTGAGGAGGAAGACCAAGGAGAGAGTTTATGGGCTGCCCTGGGAAGAGGGAATCCATCCCTCCAGAGAATCATTCTCTCCTGGGACTTGAAAGAGACTTATAATGAGAAAATCTTCATCCACTGAGGTGGCCCTCCTGTCCCATGGAGATGAATGACTTCCTCTGATCTTTCCAGTCCTCTCTCTCTCTCTCTCTCTCTCTCTCTCTCTCTCTCTCTCTCTCTTCTTTTTCTTTTTTTTTTTTTAGCATGAGATGGGTGATTTACTTCTGTTGTTGTTCTGTTTATGTAGTGTTTGACAATTAGTGTTGTTCTGTTTATTAGCATTTAACATATCTTCTTTATGCACTGCCCAGAGCAGCTACTTGTTCAATAAATAAGGAAAGAAAGAAAGAAAAAATCTGGCATTGTTGTTGACTTTTCCCAGGGTGAGATTCTACTGCCGAGTTATATCAGTTTCAGCTCCGCTATATTTAAAATCCCATGGTTTTTGTCTTGTGGTGCGCGTTCACGTCGACAGTGATTGCTCCCCTCGGTAGTAGGGGTTAAAGCATCTTGTGGATACGACACGTGGGCTTTTAAATGGCTAAACTCACCAGCAACGTTCGGGGACCATCCTTTTTGCCAGTCCAGGCTCCTGGCCAATGATGGCCACCTTCTCCTTCCCACTTTGTTTTCAGCACTCTGCAGGACCGAAGGACAACTGCAGCTTCAGGACACGTGCCCGCGGTTTCATTTATCCACAGTTTGAAAGTACTGAAAATAGAACCAAACAAAAAATAATAATCTAGAAATGAACTATATTCACCTGTGTTCCCAGAACCGTTTGCTTTGCCTTTGTTGTCTTTGTGTACTTGTATTCCTGTTGTGTTGTGAACCCACCCAGAGTGACCCTGCTGCCAGAGGGGCGGAATGAAATCCAGCCAACAAACCAGTCCGTAGAGGGAGGCCAAGAGACCGTGCCAGGTCCAAAGCCCCCACCCCACCCCCCATGCCCACTTCTGGACAACGCCACACTTCCAGGCAGGACGTGGACCATCCCCGTTCAGGGGATGAGGAGGAGGATCAGTGGCTAGGGGGCAACTCTTTTATCAGCCCAGATGGGAAGAAGTGGGCCTGTTTGGCCCTGTGAAAAGGAGACCGGGGTGGGGGACGGATGTGGGGAGGGAGAGATTGGGTCTTTACCAAATACTTGACAGGAGGGGCCACCCAGAGCGCCAGGCAGGCAAAGGGGCTCCTCTTCCAGGAAGCCAGATGTCAGTTGAGTTCTATCAGGAAAACAGCCAAGTGGGCTTGTGCGCTCAAGGGCCGGGCCAGCACATTTGGGCTAGGGTTTGCCCCCCCCCCCCCGGAGCCCAAAAAGTCTGCTGGTGGCCTCTGGCCTGCCTGGACCTCCCCTCTCAGCCTGGCCTACCTCAAAGGGTTGTCGTGAAAGAATGGGAGGGAGGGAGGTGCACCTCTCTCCTCACTTGAAATTAATGGACCACCAGGCTCCCTTCAGGCTGGAAGGAGGAGGAAGCAGGCGGTGCTTCTCAGGACCTGTCAGTGCTCAGGGGGGTTTTCTTTGGAGACTACCACTCCCAGCCACGCAAGGACGACTCCGTCCGCTCTGGACCTCTGTTATTCAATTGTTCAGTCTTGTCCGACTCTTCGTGAGCCCATGGACCAGAACACACCAGGCCCTCCTGTCTTCCAGTGCCTCCCGGAGTTTGCTCAAATCCATGTTGGTTGTACCGATGACACAGTCCAACCGTCTCATTCTCTGCCATCCCCTTTTCCGTTTGCTTTCAATCATTCCCAATCAGGGGGGAAGACTGGGAGCTCTGTGTGCCTCATGGGTGTCTTACAAATACATGTGATGCACCGGATAGGAAAGCTTAAAGACCTAGGCCAAGCTCCACCCAAACTTCACTCTCAAAAAGAAGGCTCCCAGTTGGCCTGGGGGGCAAAAACAGGACGCTTGGTGGGAGCGAGGCCTAGCTAAGCCCCCACACCTTCAAATGTAGGCCTTTCACCCAGGTGCATCACATTCAGGTGTTTGTAAAGGGCACTTATGGTAGCTGAAACTCCCAGAATGAACAATATAGTATTGGTCATCCAGAATAAAAATCCCATCTTTATCCCCTTCTCTGCCCACGCTGTGTTGTCAAGCTATTGAGCATCCCTACTTTCTAAGAGTACACAACTTTTAAGGAGTTTGGGAAGCAAGGGGCATAATCTCAGGAGGAGTCTCATAGTGTCTTCGTAAGTAAGCTGCACTGATTCAAGGTGGAGGTGGACGTTCAAAGCTCTGGAAGATGCATTTAATTGGTGTCGCATGGAGATGGGCTCTGGTAGTCTACTCCCCCCAACGTTTTGATTTATGAGAGAACAGCAATGGGGGTGGGGGTGCAATAGGTTTTGGAGAGGATCTAGCTCAGTAGTTCTCAACCTAATTCCACAACCCTTTAATGCAGTTCCTCATGTGGTGGTGACCCCTTTTGCCCTGCCTGGAAGAGGCCACAAGCCCCCTTTGGCAGGCCACTGCCACAGGTGCCATGGAGAACTTCCCTTGACAGGCACCCTCAGCCAATCGCAGCCTCCGGTGCCATTGACTGACATCCCTTCCAACCTATCAAGCTGTAACTCACTCTCCCCCCCCTTCTTCCCCCCTCCTCCTCCAGACCCCAGCCATTTTGTGCCTTTTTCTTCACTGGCTCATGGCGACCCCTGTGAAATGGCCGTTCGACCCCCCAACGTGAGAACCACTGATCTAGCTCAAGGGAGACAATTTCTGTATGCAAAAGGTGTTATGCTCAGTCATAGGACACTTCAAGTAGGGCTTGGAAAGAATCCAGCCTGAAATTCCCAAGAGTGAAGACTACCCATGGTTGATAATAGTAAACTCGATGGGCCAATAGCCTGGCTCAGGATCCGGAAGCTTCCTATGGATCAAACTAGACAACATCCAATTCTTTTTTAAAAAAAAAATCCTATCACAGGGTTACATATTTCAAAATTATGGCCACGTGTGAAATACAGGTAAAATTAAAAACAAACTAAAATGTTTGGTTTTGATCATAAGCCAGCTATTCCAATAGCATTATCTCATCTTTTTACTGGGTGTTTTGTACACTTTGGGGGTGGTGGTGATAGGGCATGAATTGCACGTGCATAAGTAATGCATGGCATGAAATTCACCATAGTCATAGAAAATTTGTCCTCCATCCAATATGTCTGTGAAGATTCTCAGTCATCCAGGATAATTTATCTGGAAGTTGAGTCATGGCAACTGGACTTTTTTTTTCTTGAGAAATAGAAATGTTTTTCTGCTCATCCAAACAGCTTCACCAGTCTGCACTAGCTGTATTCAGACTGATGAAGCTGCTTGGATGAGCAGTGAAACATTTCTATTTCTCAAGAAAAAGGAAGTCTGGGTCCTGTATCCAATTAGCCCCATTTTACCTGATTATTCTTTGACCTTCCTATACGTATAGGAATAGTATATTCCTTTCTATTCGCTTCACAGTCTATTAAGTGACTGCCAGGTGGTCCAGCCACCTTCAGCATCCATCAATTCAGCAAGGTGTGTTGGTTTCATTTACCACAGATTTAATCTTGCCTCTTCTAGCTTAATATTGAGCACTTGACAAGGGCACAGAAAACTTTTCCTCAATTTTAGCCACTGGTCGGGGGTTGGGGGTGACTATGCAGTGGGTGCACTGGTGCTATATTACCTTATTTCATTCATTGTTTTCTAGCACTGGTTGGCATACTTCTGGAGGCACAATGACAGCCAAATAATAGACGTTTCCTGTCTGCTTAGGTTACACACAGCCTGTAATAATCCTGCATGATTCATTAAGAATTTTGTCCAGTTGTTTGGGATATGCTGATTTATACCAAGAGAGCTAGAATATTGTGCTGTGGAGTAGCACAGGATAAAGACTGTTCTTATTGTTAATACGTATGCATCCCAATCTGAGCCAGCCAGTTTCCAAATATATTATTCCTAGTGGGAACTCTCTTTTTGGCATTTAAATGATTTTTTGTAGTTCAGGATTGATTCAGAAAGATCAAACTCTGGGGTAGGGCTATGTTCC
The DNA here is from genome assembly GCA_037367245.1 of Phrynocephalus guinanensis. Classification (NCBI taxonomy): domain Eukaryota; kingdom Metazoa; phylum Chordata; class Lepidosauria; order Squamata; family Agamidae; genus Phrynocephalus; species Phrynocephalus guinanensis. Next base: position 766,320 of record CM074750.1, read on the forward strand.
AAAATCTTGCCTTCCCAACTAACTCAGGGCTTCCTTTCTGCTTCTCTCTTCTTGAAGCGGAAGGCACAGACCTGTGTTTCTAAAGGATTTGGCTGTTTTCATAATATAACCAGATTCACCTGCTGCCCTCGCTGTAAGAAATTACTGAAAATCTGGCTTTATAGGTTGGCCTTCCCTGATCACTCAGTTCCAACTTCCTTATATAAATAGGATGCTACACTTCCTTTCCACCTTAGGATAATTCTTAACGAGCTCTTTTTTTATTTGTATATTATTTTGAACTGCTGAGTGGTTTTGATTTATTTGTGTTTACTTGTCTATTATTATTATTATTATTATTATTATTATTATTATTATTATTATTATTATTATTATTATTATTATTATTATTATTATTATTGTCATGTTGGTTTGATTGACTAGTTTATTTACTATTTTAAGCTGTTTAATATGTTTTATTGTATTTTGTTTATATTTGTAAACCGCCCAGAGTAGCTTTCTGCCAGATGCCTGCGGTGCATAAATAAAATCAAATATATAATATAATATAATATAATATAATATAATATAATATAATATAATATAATATAATATAATATAATATAATATAATGCAAAAGTTAGCTGATGCTAGATAGCCTCCCAGGTGGAAGTGTCAGGGCAAGACCACCAGCACAATTGAAACTCCTGGAGTAGACATGGGCACGGAGCAGCGAAATTGTTGTTTCCATTTTTCAGTTATCATTTCCGTTAGGTAAAGGAAACGGTAACGAGAATTACGCCGCTCCAGCTCGAACCCGACCCGAAAAAAGAAAAATTGGGTCGGGTTTGTCGTTGTCGTTAATGGCATCATGGCGATCGCGCGATGCCATTGCCAACAACAAGCAAGCAGTACAGAAAAAAAAGTTTCAAAAAGTTTTTTAAAAAAAAAACGAATCCTGGCCAAAAAAGCAGGCGAAAATATGCCTGCCTGAGGACACCTACCAGAGGGGTGGTTTCTGGGGGGGGGGGGGTCCCCGGCCTCCCCCCCCTCTCCTGTCCTGGGCTGCTTGCACCAGGCTGGGGGGGGGTAATCCTCGTCGTCTCCAGTTCATGCCATGCGGTGGGGGGGGTCCAAAATGGCAACTGCAATATTTTTTTTTAAATCATGGTCCAAAAACCCACCAAAGCACAACAGAAACATGTGAAAATTAGGTATTTTAAATGCTTGAATTTTTATAGTAGCAGCAGTGGGTTTTTTATAGCAGTAAAAGCTCACACTGATTTTATTTTATTTTATTTTATTTTTTATTTTTTTAGACCTGCCCATGTGGGCTGGGCATGGATGGGACCATGCAATTTTTTTTGAACCATTCCACCAATGGCATGGCCAGGTTTTGACTGACACTTCTGGATGTGCCAGAGGGCATAAAAAGCCGAGGCACCTTCCAGAAGTCGCAGTCTGCTCTCGGATGTGGTTGAGGGTGGAGGGCTGTGTGGCTGGCTGCTGCTGGCTATTCAAATTTGGAGGGAGGCTGGAGGGTTTAGATTTAACCTGGCAGGCAGGGAGGGAAATGAATTTAGAAAATAATTTCTTTGATTCCCTGCAGCTTTGTCTGCTGAAGGGAATAGCAGTTTACTCTTTTTTTTTTCCCTCTGGCAGTTTGTGAGGAATTTTTTTCTGATATTGGGTAAAGGGGGAGGTTCGACTGGGAGGTGGAGGTGTGGATTTATTTTAAAAATATATTATATACTACCATTTATTTTCTATTTTCCCAACTTCAATTTGCTTGCTTGCACACACACACATTTGGGGTGCAAGCCAAGAGCACCTCTATCAAATTTCAAGATAAACTATGCCCAAAAATCTTGTCCCCACAGCTTTAAAAAAGAAAAAGAAAAAACAACAACCTGGTAACACCCCCTTTAGTGAGTTTTCCAATACCTACCAGAGAAGCTGGGATTTTTTTGCCTCTGTTAAAAAAGCTCATTTTTTAGAGCCAGACGTCGTAGATGATCTAGTTTTCTTTTCTTTTCCTCCCCCCCCCATAGCACCGACCAGCTGTTCCTGGGGCTGATCAGCATTTTTTTAAAATTTTGATTCTCCCCCATGCTGCTCAGCTGGTCCTCTGGCTAGTTGGGTGCTTTTTTATTATTTTATTTTTTAAAATCCCCCCCCCCGCCAGCCAGCTGGTTTTCAGCGCTTAAATAAAATTTCTTTTTATTCTTATTGCCCCCTTGCCCCCAGTGCTGCTCAGCTGGCCTTCTGACTGGTCAGGTGCTTTTTATTTTTTATTTTTAAATTTTTATGACCCCCCCACCAGCGTCAGCCACCTGGCTTTCAGTGCTTTTAATTTTTTTTATCCCCCCACCCCAGCACTGCTCAGCTGGTCCTCTGGCTGGTCGGGTGCTTTTAAAAAAAATTATATCTCCCCCACCAGCAGCACTGCTCAGCTGACCTTGTTTTTTTTCTTCCTTGTCTGTGGGAACGGAGATCCCATAACTTCTATCACGTGACCCAGGAAGAAGAAAACCTGGACTTTCAGATTCACCGGATCTTCCCCAGGTGAGATAGCAGCCTAAGAGGGACAGGATAATAATCATGGGGGCCTTCAATTATCCCGACATTGACTGGGCCAATGCAAGCTCAGGGCAAGAAAGAGAAATCGGGTTTCTTGACATGCTGAATGACTGTGCCTTAGAGCAACTTGTCATGGAGCCCACCCGAGAACAGGCAACTCTGGATCTAATGCTGTGTGATACTCAGGACCTGGCCACGGATATGAATGGCACTGAGCCTCTGGGGAACAGTGACCATGCTGCAATCTCCTTTGCCATGCATGTTGGGGGAAGAGTGTCAAGCAAATCAGACACAAAAACCCTTGATTTCTGAAGGGCGGACTTCCCTCAGATGAGGAAACTCATTAGAAAGAAATTGAAAGGGAAGGTAATAAGAATCCAATCTCTCCAGAGTGCATTGGGCCTGTTTAAAACAATGGTAATAGAGGCCCAATACAAGTGCATACCACAAAGAAAGAAGAGCTCCTCTAAGTCCAAGAGGGCGCCAGCATGGTTAACAAGTGGAGTTAGAGAGGATCTAAAGTGTAAGGAGAGGTCTTTCTGTAAATGGAAATCCTCCCCAAATGAGGAAAATAAAAAAGAACACAAACTCTGGCAAAAGAAATGTAAGATGATAAGAGAGGTAAAGAAAGACTTTGAGGAATGCATGGCTAGCAATATAAAGGGAAATAATAAAAGCTTCTTTAAAATGTTAGAAGTAGAAAATCTGCCAGAGAACCAGTTGGTCCTCTGTATGGCGTGGGAGGAAAGGGGGAGGTAAGGGAGGACTTGGAAAAGGCAGAGAAATCACTCCGCACCTAGACTATTGTGTACAATTCCGGTCACCGGATCTCAAAAAAGACAGTGGAACTGGAACACGTGCAGAAGAGAGCAACAAAAATGATTACTGTGCTGGGGGACCTCCCTTATGAAGAAAGGCTAAAACATTTGGGGCTCTTTAGTCTGGAAAAAAGGCACCTACGATTGAGATAGTTTTCCTTTTCCCATTTCCCTGATCCTTTTGTTTGCCGCCATCTTGCTCTTTGCCGCCCTTGTTTGGGGGCTTTGCTATTTTTGCTTTTAAGCCTTTTATGCTTTTTACGTTGTTAGCCGCCCAGAGTTCCCGTTGGGAAGATGGTGCGGGATATAAGTACTTAAATAAATAAAAATAAATAAATAAATAAATAAATAAATAAATAAATAAATAAATAATAGATGTACAAAATAATGCAGGGCATGAGTCAAGTGGAAGAAGGGATGCTCTTCTCCCTCTCAAAAAATACCTGAACTAGGGGACATTGAGGGTTGGGAGAGTGAGAACAGACCAAAGAAAATATATATTTTACCCAGCGTGCTGTTAGCTTGTGGAACTCCCTGCCACAGGAGGTGGTGATGGCATCTAGCCTGGATGCCTTCAAAAGGGGATTGGACAGATTCCCAGAGGAAAAGACCATCACAGGTTACAAAGTATGATGGAGATGTATAATCTCCAGGCTTAAAACCAGGGTACTTCAAGGGCCAGATGCAGGGAAGTGGAATCAGGAGACAGAGAATTAGTCTTGTGTGCTCCGAAGGCCTTTGGTGGGGCCACTGAGAGATACAGGAAGCTGTATCTTATGTTCTTATGTTCTTATGCGGACCCTGCGAGTTAGTGGCCTCCAAAAGCTCCTTTCGTTAAACATCTAGGATTCTGATCTAAGATTCTATGGAAACTAGAATTAGCTACTGTTTCCAACAACTTTCCATCCAACTTTCCAGTCTTTGATGAAACCTTCAAAAAACAGATAAATAATCCCAGCTTAAAAAAACCCAGAGTATTTTTAAGGTGGGAAGGGTCCATGGAGACAGGCAGGCAGGGGTGCATTGTTGTCAGGTGCAAAGGACGTTTGTGATGCCAGCGTGAGGTCACCAGAGGTGCCTTAAAATCTGCTAGCCTGGAGCCTGGCTTTCAGAGCAGGTGAATTTTTCACCAGCAACACAGAGAGACCATGGCTCTGCTATGGATCATCGTGTACCTAGTTCTCACTCTCTGGAGCATTAGGATGCTCATGGAACATCGGGTGCAGGTCAGGATGCCTTCAAAAGGGATTGGACAAATTCCGGGAGGAAAAGTCCATCACAGGTTACAAACCATGATGGATATGTGTAATATCCAGGCTTAAAACCAGGGTACTTCAAGAGCCACATGCAGTTGAGTGGTATCAGGAGGCATATATAGTTTTGTGTGCTCCTAGAGGCATTTGGCAGGGCCACTGTGACATGCAGGAAGCTGGACTAGATGGGCCTTTGGGCTGATCCAGCATGGTTCTTCTTAGGAGGAACGGCTTAGGGAACTGGGAATGGTCCAGCGCTTTTAAATCTGTTCATAAATGACCTGGAGACAGGGATAACCAGTGAGGTGGCCAAGTTTGCGGATGGCACGAAACATTTCTGGTTCGTAAAAACCAGAGAGGATTGTGAGGAGCTCCAGAGGGATCTCTCCAAACTGGGGGAATGGGCTGCGAAATGGCAAATGCATTATAATGTAGCCAAATGTAAAGTAATGCATATTGGGGCAAAAAAATCCAAACTTTATCTATCAACTCATGGGCTATGAGCTATCCGTGATGGATCAGGAAAGAGATCTGTGTTGGTGGACAGCTCCATGAAGGTGTCTACCCAATGTGTGGCAGTGGTGAAGAAGGCCAATTCCATGCTAGGGATTATCAAAAAGGGGGTTGAAAATAAAACATCCAACATTATAATGCCATTAGACAAAATGATAGTAAGGCCGCACCAGGAGTATTGTGTACAATTCTGGTCACTGCATCTCAACAAACACATAGTGGAACTGGAAAATATGCAGAAGAGAGCGACTAAAATGATTATTGGGCTGGGGCACCTCCCTTATGAGGAAAGGCTAAAACATTTGGGGCTCTCTAGTCTGGAAAACGGCACCTGAGGGGAATATGATTGAGACATACAAAATAATGCAGGGCAGAGGCTGGACAGCCTCCTGTCAGCAATACTGTGATGGGGGGTTCCTGCATGGCAGGGGGTTGGACTGAATGGCCCTTGAGGTGTATTCCAACTCTAAGGTTCTAAATTCTAAGTTATTCTAAGTAACTCACCCTGTGAGTTACTGGCCTCCAAAAGCTCCTTTCTTTAAAACGTCTAGGATTCTGGTCTAGGATTCTATCGAAACTAGAATTAGCTGGTGTTTCCAACAACTTTCCACTCAACCTTCCTGTTTTTCAAAAACAGATGAACAAACCCAGTTAAAAAAACAGAGAGTATTCTAAAGGTGGGAAGGGACCATGGAGACAGCCCAGGCAGCGGTTGCCCTGTGAACCCAGTGTTGCCTTGTCGGGTGCAAAGGATGCTTGTGATGCCGGCGTGAGGTCACCAGAGGTGCCTTAAAATCTGCCAGCCTGGAGCCTGGCTTTCGGAGCAGGTGAAGTTTTCACCAGCGCCACATAGAGACCATGTCTCTGCTATGAATCCTCTTCCATCTAGTTCTCACTCTCTGGAGCATTTGGATGCTCACACGGTATGTCGGGTGCTGGTTAGGATCAGGAATCGGGATTGGGGGTGCTGGATCTGAGACCATGAGGGTGCTGAGGTCCATTGCTTCTCTTGTTTTCCTCTGGTAGCTTCCTCCTCCCACGGACGACAAAGCACGCCAAAAGAGGAGCAGACGGAGGCATAAAACTTGCACCCACCACTCCAGGCACAGGTGATCTTTTCTTTAGCACCTTGTCATCCCAAAGAACAAAAGCCAAATTATCTCTCCACTGGCTATTAGGGGCTTCCAACCACATGGTCAAACACCTTAGGAGACTTCCTATTGCTTAAATAACCAGCATGTTTGCAGGCAAGGTGGGTTTTCACTCTTGCGTTATCCTGGCTCCTTGCCAAGGATTGCAACCGTCTCTTTCCCATTTGTTTTCCATGTCCTCCCGTCAAGGAAGACTCCAGTAACTGTAAGATCCCCACTTGGCCCTGGAAATCCTCTGGGTCTCCTGACCTGGAAGAGACCCAAGTGCTTCTGTTGTGCGTCTGACCCCTTTGCCATCATTATAGGATCACACGGTCAACCTCCCTGGACTCCACAACCGCCCTCTGGGGTTCAGCTTCGTCATCTTCCCAAGAGGATGGAGAACCCCCTTTCCAACCTCCTGTGCCGCCAGCAGGGAACAGGATCTACTTCCTTCCTGAGAAGTCACAGGAGCTGCTGGAGGGTCACATCCGGGAGAAACACCAAGCCGGGCCCCACCAGCACATTCATCGGCCTTCAACAAAGCATCTACCACCGCGCCATCCTGGGCCAGCCACAGGGCCCTCCCTACTTTTAGACCAGGTATGAATCTGGAAGGGCTCTCTGTTTCCTGTGAGGTCAAGTCAGTTCATCCTCCTCCTCCTGGGATTCTCCATGCCTTCCCAAGTTCCAGCTTGGCCTCCAAAGGGTGCCTTCTTCTTCCCTTGAGCTTGGACGTCCTCTTTCCACCTGGGTGGACATCTTGCTCAGAACGGTGGCCCAGTTCCGTCCAACACACCTCCTGGATAACCCATGTAGAGGCCCGTTGGCTGGATCTCCAGCCAGGCTTTCTGGCTCAGGATCCTGCTCTTCACCTGTACCATCTTCCTCCGAAAGGTGTGTGTGTGCAGAACCAGAAGGTGGACTGGGCCTCTGGCCAAGGGGTGGGCAACTGAGTGGCAGTGGCTGCTGCTCTTCCAGTTAGACCTTTGCCCAGGAGGCCCTTCCTGCTCCTGCAGGATTTCAAAAAAAAAGAAAAAAAAAAAAAAGAAAAAATAGGGGGAAGAGAGAATAGCCCCATGCAAAGCTACTTGGAGGGCGGCACCTTTTTGCACAGGCTCAGGTACACTCTCATTCACCTACAGTAGGAACACAGTATCTGCCTGCTTTCGGTTCCAAGGCACCCAGAGGATGCCAAAAAACAGCCAACTGTCAAAGAAGTTTTAATGTTTGTCTTCATTTAGCATTTTAAGCCATTTTATTTTAATAATTTCTTATTTATTTTAGCCATTTCAGTGCTGCCCGCATCACCATCTGCAGTCGGGCTCCCCTGACTTCTCCAGGCAGGACTGGGAAACCCTTCCCCGAGTGCCTCCCTCCTTGGTGGGTCAAAATATCCCCTTCCTTGCCTACAAAGAGCAGGAGCTCCTAGAATGGCACATCTACAGGAAACATCACAAGGACAGTGTGAGACCAACTCTGCGCGCTGCGTCTGCCTGGCAGAGAAACCAGCCTCCATTCAACTCTCCGAAAGCCAATGCGTGGCATAGACCAACCACAGGGCCGTCTGTCCCCAGCCAAAGCACATGGGCACAAACTCCAAGGCCCCCAATCTTAACTGTTGTGCCACAGCAGGAAAGACCACGGCACCGTCGGCAAACCCTTGAGTGCAGTGTACAGACCACGAGGGCCTGGGTGAGACACACAGAGCCATGCCAGAAAAGGCCAGAGCCCCGTGGAAGAAACCTGGGGTATCCTCAGAGAAGCCCAACACCATGCTGGCTGTGCCCTGGACCCCACCTGGCAAGCGCACAACCACAGAAGCCAAGCCCAGGACCCTGCTTGCCGAGCTCAGGATCCCAGAGCCAGAGCCCACAGGAGTTGTTGGTGGCTGCGAGAGAGCATGTTGAGGTGTCCAAGGAAAGCCTCCGTCTCGTGCTGCCGCCATCTCCTAAGGCTCCATCCCCAGCTCACCTTGTGGTGGAACGCCCGGAGGAGGAACGAGCCATCCGCCAACTCCATCTGTGCCGGGCCAAGTGCCCCTCGTGCCCTGCGCCAGCTCCGGCCAAGGCCCGGCTTCCTCTTCCACACCCGGTCCACAGGTCCAAAGGCCGCAGCCGTCTCCGCGGGCAGAGGAAAGGCCAGGTGGGCAGTGCTGGCCCCCAGGCCACTAGGAGGTCCACCTTGTCCAGCTGGACAGACTGCATGGAGCCCAAGACCCTTCAACCTCCTGGGAGGAGCCCCAAGACTTCCCCAGCTGGCCATCCAGCCCTCCTAGATCCGGCTTTCGTGGGACACCATCAGGAAGAGTCGCCGTGCCTTTCTGAGGTCCGACCGGAGCGCCCCGTGTTTGTGGAGCCGCTTCTCAGGCCTCTGTGCCGGACTCACACCATCATCCAGTCCCTAGATAAGGAACGGGCCATGCAGGACCTCCAGCTGAGCCTGGCCAAAGCGCTGGAGAAAGGAGGCAGCCTGAAGTTGGTTGAGTACCCGGTCTGCCTGCTCTGCAGCCAATGCAATCCATCCTGCCAGCACCCTCGGGCGCCACACGACCCTTACCTCCAGGTCTACCCACGGATGATTGTGCAGGATGGCCAGGTCCGCATGACCCTGGGCTTCCACCTGAAGAGGAAGGGGATTGGGGGCAAAGAAAGTGGGCTAGAGCCAAGAAGGGATTCCTCCCAGGTGCCGCCAGGCAAGGAGCAGCCCCCCATGCCCCAAAGGGATGATGGGTGGAGGAGCAGAGCCCCAAGGGATGAGAGCACAAAGCATCTGGCTCACAGCCCAGAGAGGAGACCAGGGCTGGCCAACGGGAATCCCGTGAAAAAAACCAAACCGAGGCCCGGAGGCCCCAAGGCAGCTCCCAAGACCCAGAGGCTCAATTACACCTCCGCCTCGAGGTCCTCCACAAAACCATCAAAGACCGTCCCTGCCGGAGAAGGACTTTGCTTCCTGAACTGCCTGGTGCTTTGCTTCAAGAGATTCTGGGGGAAATTAAAGGAAAAGATGAAGACGCCCCCACAGCAGGACTCTGGGGCCTCTCCTGAGAACTTGGGGTCACCCTATAAAATGGAAGGGTCATCTTCTCTCACCCCTGAGGAGGAAGACCAAGGAGAGAGTTTATGGGCTGCCCTGGGAAGAGGGAATCCATCCCTCCAGAGAATCATTCTCTCCTGGGACTTGAAAGAGACTTATAATGAGAAAATCTTCATCCACTGAGGTGGCCCTCCTGTCCCATGGAGATGAATGACTTCCTCTGATCTTTCCAGTCCTCTCTCTCTCTCTCTCTCTCTCTCTCTCTCTCTCTCTCTCTCTTCTTCTTTTTCTTTCTTTTTTTCTTTAGCATGAGATGGGTGATTTACTTCTGTTGTTGTTCTGTTTATGTAGTGTTTGACAATTAGTGTTGTTCTGTTTATTAGCATTTAACATATCTTCTTTATGCACTGCCCAGAGCAGCTACTTGTTCAATAAATAAGGAAAGAAAGAAAGAAAATCTGGCATTGTTGTTGACTTTTCCCAGGGTGAGATTCTACTGCCGAGTTATATCAGTTTCAGCTCCGCTATATTTAAAATCCCATGGTTTTTGTCTTGTGGTGCGCGTTCACGTCGACAGTGATTGCTCCCCTCGGTAGTAGGGGGTTAAAGCATCTTGTGGATACGACACGTGGGCTTTTAAATGGCTAAACTCACCAGCAACGTTCGGGGACCATCCTTTTTGCCAGTCCAGGCTCCTGGCCAATGATGGCCACCTTCTCCTTCCCACTTTGTTTTCAGCACTCTGCAGGACCGAAGGACAACTGCAGCTTCAGGACACGTGCCCGCGGTTTCATTTATCCACAGTTTGAAAGTACTGAAAATAGAACCAAACAAAAAATAATAATCTAGAAATGAACTATATTCACCTGTGTTCCCAGAACCGTTTGCTTTGCCTTTGTTGTCTTTGTGTACTTGTATTCCTGTTGTGTTGTGAACCCACCCAGAGTGACCCTGCTGCCAGAGGGGCGGAATGAAATCCAGCCAACAAACCAGTCCGTAGAGGGAGGCCAAGAGACCGTGCCAGGTCCAAAGCCCCCACCCCACCCCCCATGCCCACTTCTGGACAACGCCACACTTCCAGGCAGGACGTGGACCATCCCCGTTCAGGGGATGAGGAGGAGGATCAGTGGCTAGGGGGCAACTCTTTTATCAGCCCAGATGGGAAGAAGTGGGCCTGTTTGGCCCTGTGAAAAGGAGACCGGGGTGGGGGACGGATGTGGGGAGGGAGAGATTGGGTCTTTACCAAATACTTGACAGGAGGGGCCACCCAGAGCGCCAGGCAGGCAAAGGGGCTCCTCTTCCAGGAAGCCAGATGTCAGTTGAGTTCTATCAGGAAAACAGCCAAGTGGGCTTGTGCGCTCAAGGGCCGGGCCAGCACATTTGGGCTAGGGTTTGCCCCCCCCCCCGGAGCCCAAAAAGTCTGCTGGTGGCCTCTGGCCTGCCTGGACCTCCCCTCTCAGCCTGGCCTACCTCAAAGGGTTGTCGTGAAAGAATGGGAGGGAGGGAGGTGCACCTCTCTCCTCACTTGAAATTAATGGACCACCAGGCTCCCTTCAGGCTGGAAGGAGGAGGAAGCAGGCGGTGCTTCTCAGGACCTGTCAGTGCTCAGGGGGGTTTTCTTTGGAGACTACCACTCCCAGCCACGCAAGGACGACTCCGTCCGCTCTGGACCTCTGTTATTCAATTGTTCAGTCTTGTCCGACTCTTCGTGAGCCCATGGACCAGAACACACCAGGCCCTCCTGTCTTCCAGTGCCTCCCGGAGTTTGCTCAAATCCATGTTGGTTGTACCGATGACACAGTCCAACCGTCTCATTCTCTGCCATCCCCTTTTCCGTTTGCTTTCAATCATTCCCAATCAGGGGGGAAGACTGGGAGCTCTGTGTGCCTCATGGGTGTCTTACAAATACATGTGATGCACCGGATAGGAAAGCTTAAAGACCTAGGCCAAGCTCCACCCAAACTTCACTCTCAAAAAGAAGGCTCCCAGTTGGCCTGGGGGGCAAAAACAGGACGCTTGGTGGGAGCGAGGCCTAGCTAAGCCCCCACACCTTCAAATGTAGGCCTTTCACCCAGGTGCATCACATTCAGGTGTTTGTAAAGGGCACTTATGGTAGCTGAAACTCCCAGAATGAACAATATAGTATTGGTCATCCAGAATAAAAATCCCATCTTTATCCCCTTCTCTGCCCACGCTGTGTTGTCAAGCTATTGAGCATCCCTACTTTCTAAGAGTACACAACTTTTAAGGAGTTTGGGAAGCAAGGGGCATAATCTCAGGAGGAGTCTCATAGTGTCTTCGTAAGTAAGCTGCACTGATTCAAGGTGGAGGTGGACGTTCAAAGCTCTGGAAGATGCATTTAATTGGTGTCGCATGGAGATGGGCTCTGGTAGTCTACTCCCCCCAACGTTTTGATTTATGAGAGAACAGCAATGGGGGTGGGGGTGCAATAGGTTTTGGAGAGGATCTAGCTCAGTAGTTCTCAACCTAATTCCACAACCCTTTAATGCAGTTCCTCCTGTTGTGGTGACCCCTTTTGCCTTGCCTGGAAGAGGCCACAAGCCCCCTTTGGCAGGCCACTGCCACAGGTGCCATGGAGAACTTCCCTTGACAGGCACCCTCAGCCAATCGCAGCCTCCGGTGCCATTGACTGACATCCCCTCCAACCTATCAAGCTGTAACTCACTCTCCCCCCTTCTTCCCCCCTCCTCCTCCAGACCCCAGCCATTTTGTGCCTTTTTCTTCACTGGCTCATGGCGACCCCTGTGAAATGGCCGTTCGACCCCCAACGTGAGAACCACTGATCTAGCTCAAGGGAGACAATTTCTGTATGCAAAAGGTGTTATGCTCAGTCATAGGACACTTCAAGTAGGGCTTGGAAAGAATCCAGCCTGAAATTCCCAAGAGTGAAGACTACCCATGGTTGATAATAGTAAACTCGATGGGCCAATAGCCTGGCTCAGGTTCCGGAAGCTTCCTATGGATCAAACTAGACAACATCCAATTCTTTTTTTAAAAAAAATCCTATCACAGGGTTACATATTTCAAAATTATGGCCACGTGTGAAATACAGGTAAAATTAAAAAACAAAACTAAAATGTTTGGTTTTGATCATAAACCAGCTATTCCAATAGCATTATCTCATCTTTTTACTGGGTGTTTTGTACACTTTGGGGGTGGTGGTGATAGGGCATGAATTGCACGTGCATAAGTAATGCATGGCATGAAATTCACCATAGTCATAGAAAATTTGTCCTCCATCCAATATGTCTGTGAAGATTCTCAGTCATCCAGGATAATTTATCTGGAAGTTGAGTCATGGCAACTGGACTTTTTTTTCTTGAGAAATAGAAATGTTTTTCTGCTCATCCAAACAGCTTCACCAGTCTGCACTAGCTGTATTCAGACTGATGAAGCTGCTTGGATGAGCAGTGAAACATTTCTATTTCTCAAGAAAAAGGAAGTCTGGGTCCTGTATCCAATTAGCCCCATTTTACCTGATTATTCTTTGACCTTCCTATACGTATAGGAATAGTATATTCCTTTCTATTCGCTTCACAGTCTATTAAGTGACTGCCAGGTGGTCCAGCCACCTTCAGCATCCATCAATTCAGCAAGGTGTGTTGGTTTCATTTACCACAGATTTAATCTTGCCTCTTCTAGCTTAATATTGAGCACTTGACAAGGGCACAGAAAACTTTTCCTCAATTTTAGCCACTGGTCGGGGGTTGGGGGTGACTATGCAGTGGGTGCACTGGTGCTATATTACCTTATTTCATTCATTGTTTTCTAGCACTGGTTGGCATACTTCTGGAGGCACAATGACAGCCAAATAATAGACGTTTCCTGTCTGCTTAGGTTACACACAGCCTGTAATAATCCTGCATGATTCATTAAGAATTTTGTCCAGTTGTTTGGGATATGCTGATTTATACCAAGAGAGCTAGAATATTGTGCTGTGGAGTAGCACAGGATAAAGACTGTTCTTATTGTTAATACGTATGCATCCCAATCTGAGCCAGCCAGTTTCCAAATATATTATTCCTAGTGGGAACTCTCTTTTTGGCATTTAAATGATTTTTTTGTAGTTCAGGATTGATTCAGAAAGATCAAACTCTGGGGTAGGGCTATGTTCCAAAATCTTGCCTTCCCAACTAACTCAGGGCTTCCTTTCTGCTTCTCTCTTCTTGAAGCGGAAGGCACAGACCTGTGTTTCTAAAGGATTTGGCTGTTTTCATAATATAACCAGATTCACCTGCTGCCCTCGCTGTAAGAAATTACTGAAAATCTGGCTTTATAGGTTGGCCTTCCCTGATCACTCAGTTCCAACTTCCTTATATAAATAGGATGCTACACTTCCTTTCCACCTTAGGATAATTCTTAACGAGCTCTTTTTTTATTTGTATATTATTTTGAACTGCTGAGTGGTTTTGATTTATTTGTGTTTACTTGTCTATTATTATTATTATTATTATTATTATTATTATTATTATTATTATTATTATTATTATTATTATTATTATTATTATTGTCATGTTGGTTTTGATTGACTAGTTTATTTACTATTTTAAGCTGTTTAATATGTTTTATTGTATTTTGTTTATATTTGTAAACCGCCCAGAGTAGCTTTCTGCCAGATGCCTGCGGTGCATAAATAAAATCAAATATATAATATATATATATAATATAATATAATATAATATAATATAATATAATATAATATAATAATATAATGCAAAAGTTAGCTGATGCTAGATAGCCTCCCAGGTGGAAGTGTCAGGGCAAGACCACCAGCACAATTGAAACTCCTGGAGTAGACATGGGCACGGAGCAGCGAAATTGTTGTTTCCATTTTTCAGTTATCATTTCCGTTAGGTAAAGGAAACGGTAACGAGAATTACGCCGCTCCAGCTCGAACCCGACCCGAAAAAAGAAAAATTGGGTCGGGTTTGTCGTTGTCGTTAATGGCATCATGGCGATCGCGCGATGCCATTGCCAACAACAAGCAAGCAGTACAGAAAAAAAGTTTCAAAAAGTTTTTAAAAAAAAAAAACGAATCCTGGCCAAAAAAGCAGGCGAAAATATGCCTGCCTGAGGACACCTACCAGAGGGGTGGTTTCTGGGGGGGGGGGTCCCCGGCCTCCCCCCCCTCTCCTGTCCTGGGCTGCTTGCACCAGGCTGGGGGGGGTAATCCTCGTCGTCTCCAGTTCATGCCATGCGGTGGGGGGGGGTCCAAAATGGCAACTGCAATATTTTTTTTTAAATCATGGTCCAAAAACCCACCAAAGCACAACAGAAACATGTGAAAATTAGGTATTTTAAATGCTTGAATTTTTATAGTAGCAGCAGTGGGTTTTTTATAGCAGTAAAAGCTCACACTGATTTTATTTTATTTTATTTTATTTTTTATTTTTTTAGACCTGCCCATGTGGGCTGGGCATGGATGGGACCATGCAATTTTTTTTGAACCATTCCACCAATGGCATGGCCAGGTTTTGACTGACACTTCTGGATGTGCCAGAGGGCATAAAAAGCCGAGGCACCTTCCAGAAGTCGCAGTCTGCTCTCGGATGTGGTTGAGGGTGGAGGGCTGTGTGGCTGGCTGCTGCTGGCTATTCAAATTTGGAGGGAGGCTGGAGGGTTTAGATTTAACCTGGCAGGCAGGGAGGGAAATGAATTTAGAAAATAATTTCTTTGATTCCCTGCAGCTTTGTCTGCTGAAGGGAATAGCAGTTTACTCTTTTTTTTTCCCTCTGGCAGTTTGTGAGGAATTTTTTTCTGATATTGGGTAAAGGGGGAGGTTCGACTGGGAGGTGGAGGTGTGGATTTATTTTAAAAATATATTATATACTACCATTTATTTTCTATTTTCCCAACTTCAATTTGCTTGCTTGCACACACACACATTTGGGGTGCAAGCCAAGAGCACCTCTATCTAGTGGAGAATATTTTACAATATTATTTACTATTACTTACTTAGACAGCAGTTATTCTTTATTTTTCCTCTGGCAGTTTGTGAGGATTTTTTTTCTGATATTGGGTAAAGGGGGAGGTTCGACTGGGAGGGAAGGTGTGGATTTATTTAAAAAATATATTATATACTACCATTTATTTTCTATTTCCCCAAGTTCAATTTGCTTGCTTGCACACACACACATTTGGGGTGCAAGCCAAGAGCACCTCTATCTAGTGGAGAATATTTTACAATATTATTCTTTATTTAGTTGACTATTACTTACTTCATTGTTTGTTTTTTAAACTTGTTGTGTGTGCAAGTTGAACAACACAGGCCCATTCCATTTAAGTGGATCAGAAGAATTCTGAAATTTATTTTCATTTTATTCCCTGAACAACTAGTACACTATATTATTTTCTATTTTCCCAACTTCAATTTGCTTGCTTGCACACACACACATTTGGGGTGCAAGCCAATAGCACCTCTATCTAGTGGAGACTATTTTACAATATTATTTAATTTATTTAGTTTACTATTACGTACTTCATTGTTTGTTTTTTAAACTTGTTGTGAGTGCACTGTGCAGTTCAACAACACAGGTCCATTCCATTTAAGTGGATAAGAAGAATTTTGAATTTTATTGTCATTTTATTCCCTGAAGTTGAACAACTACCAGTAAACTATATTTTGTTTGTTTATTTACAATACACCCCAATATCTTCCTTCTTGGGAGGCTGCCTGCAGAATCAGCCTTATTACCATATTTTGGATTCCATCCTTATATTACTCCATTGTTTGTTTGTTGTTTATTATTACATTCCCTGGCCTGAACAACTGCCAGAAAACTATATTGTGCTTGTTGATTTGAAGCACCCCAATTTCCTTCGGGTTGGGAGGCTGCCTGCTGAAGCTGATATAATATCAGCCTTATTACCATTTTTTGGATTCCATCCTTATATTACTCCACTGTTTGTTTGTTGTTTATTATTACATTCCCTGGCCTGAACAACTGCCAGAAAACTATATTGTGCTTGTTGATTTACAATACACCCCTATATCTTTCTTGTTGGGAGGCTGCCTGCAGAATCTGATATCAGCCTTATTACCATATTTTGGATTCCATTCCATCCTTATATTACTCCACCACTGTTTACTTTGTTTGTTTGTTATTACATTCCCTGGCCTGAACAACTACCGGAACACTATATTGTGCTTGTTGATTTACAATACACCCCTATATCTTTCTTGTTGGGAGGCTGCCTGCAGAATCTGATATCAGCCTTATTACCATATTTTGGATTCCATTCCATCCTTATATTACTCCACCACTGTTTACTTTGTTTGTTTGTTATTACATTCCCTGGCCTGAACAACTACCAGAACACTATATTGTGCTTGTTGATTTGAAGCACTCCAATTTCCTCCGGGTTGGGAGGCTGCCTGCTGAAGCTGATATAATATCAGCGCCTTATTACCATTTTTTGGATTCCATTCCATCCTTATATTACTCCACCACTGTTTACTTTGTTTATTTGTTATTACATTCCCTGGCCTGAACAACTACCAGAACACTATATTGTGCTTGTTGATTTGAAGCACCAAAATTTCCTCCTGTGATTGCTCCGCACGGTGGCAGGGGCTGTAGCTTCAGGACACGTGCCTGCGGTTTCATTTATCCACAGTCTGAAAATATTGAAAATGTGACCAAACAAGTCCGCTCTGAGAGGTTGCTGTTCAGTTTTTCAGTTGTGTCCGACTCTTTGTGACCCCATGGACCAGAGCTCGCCAGGCCTTCCTGTCTTCCACTGCCTCCCAGAGTTTGGTAAAATCCATATTGGTTGCATCGATGACACCGTCCAACCATCTCATTCTCTGTCGTCCTCTTTTCCTTTTGCCTTCAATCTTTCCCAGCATCAGGGACTTTTCCAAGGACTCCTCTCTCCTCATGAGGTGGCCAAAGTACTGGAGCCCCAGCTTCAAAATCTGTCCTTCCAGTGAACATTCGGGTTGATTTCTTTCAGGATGGATAGGTTTGATCTCCTTACCCCAGGGGGCCTTTTTTCATATACTGTGGACTTGCGATATTGTCAAGATAAGTAAAAGTTGATAAAATATATGTTATGTATATTTAACAGATAGTGGAAAGAGAATTGTAAAATGGAGGCAGTTAGATTCTGCAGACTCGTGATGTTAATTCACAAGTGTAAGAGATAAGTAATCACAGGCATGTTACGTGATGAAGCACAGGTGGAAGAATTTATAACATAATGGTTACATCAGATTGCATCAGATTGTAATTAGTGATGACTCATATCTGATGGGTGCTGAACTGTATAAAAGCACTAGCTTTCCATTTGTTAGGTGGGTCTGTTATGGTGAGAACAGAACCCCACACTCTGTTTGTCTGTTGTAAATATTGCTTGGTTGTTATGCTGTATATATTTTTTGATGTATATATGAATATATGAGTTTTTACTCTACCCATTGTCATTGTCTCTTCATAACCTAACTCTGCAATACTTTATATGAATACTGACATTTTATCTGCACGCTACTGCTGCACTGCTCTGTGTCAAGCACAAGTAAATATTATTATATTTGTTTGCTTAAATCTTGATAGATATACCGGGACTGCAGTATATGAACCGCAAAAGGGCGGGGAACAACTGTATTTTGGTGGAGAAAGTCCCAGGGAACCTAGTGAGCCCTAATTCTGAGCAAACATGCTTTCATTTGCACATGGAATCTTTAATGATCTGTGAGATTTAAGCACAAACATCATACCCTCATGTGCATTGTTGTGATCTTGTGGCTAGAAAACCCACGACGCAGTGTAACCATGAGCCTCCAAAAACCATAGCACACTTCAGACAATTACAGTAAATAAAAAGAGTCGACATGCACACCAGATGGTAGTTACAGTGAATAGCAGGGGGGAAAGCAACTTGCAGATTTTAATCATTATAATAATTATCCCAATTCTCATTGGCTTTGCATGACCTAGTATGTCCTACGACACCATTAGAAAGGAAGTACAACAATAATAATTACAACCGGAGGTGGTAAGCTCTCAGGCACTGAAGACATTCAAGAGAAAATTGGACAGCCATCTGTCCGATCTGCTTCGATTTGGGTTCCTGCACTGAGCAAGGGATGGGACTTTATGGTCCTTCTTCCAATTCAATTAGCCTATAATTCTGTTAACATCTTAAGGGTGAACATTCACTTACCTATGCAAAACCTAGACGGGGAAGAGGTCACCACTCCGTGGATACCACATGGGTTTTCTGTGTACAGGTTTCACAATTAGTTGGGATTAGTTTATGCTGATTGTGCTGCAGAGCAAATGCACAATGAGGATATTTCTTCACAAAGTAATGCTTATTATGGATTTGCTCAAACTTTGGGGAGGGCAGTGAAATTGCTCGAATTAGGGCATCTGATTGGAAATCTCATTTGGATTGGAAAAACTATGTTAAATCAATTTGAACACACATACACAAACACCCCTTCTGTATTTGCAAGGTTGCTGGTCTGCCCAAGATAAATGGAGCGGCAAATATTATCAGATAGCTGTTGTGAGTTTTTTGGGCTGTTTGGCTGTGTTGTGGACCCCTTGCCCTCTGAAGATGCCAGCCACAGAGTCTGGCAAAACACCTGGAAGAAATACTTCCAGAACACGGCCAAACAGGCAACAGCCCAAAAAACTCACAACAGCTATCAGATCCCGGCCTTCAAGAAAATATTATCAGTTCTTCTCTCAGAGTACTTAATACCTGCATTTATCTACTAAATGGGAGCAGTCTTGCATGTAATAACACTGAGTATCAATAGGGAGGGGGCTTTACAGTCTAATGTGATTCCCCTTTGCTACTAACTAGATTGGTAAAGTTATTTTCCCATCTTGAATAATTTGAGGCAAGTCAGAGTGAACCCCCATCAAGGTACTCCCGACTAGAGATGGGCACGAATTAGCGGTATTCCCGTTTCCGTTTCCATTACTCGTTTCCGTTACTCTACGGAAACGGTAACGGGAATTACTCCGCCAGACTTCGAGCTCGAACCGCTGAACGAACAATTTTGGTCTGATTTGTCGTGCTCGTTCCTTGCATCGCGCAATCGCGCGATGCCACACGGCACAGAAAAAAAGTTTTTAAAAGTTAAAAAAACCCGGTTCCCGGCCGAAAAGCAGGCGGAAAAATGCCTGCCGTGCCTCAGGGCACCTACCAGAGGGGTTGTTTCTGGAGGTCCCCGGCCTCCCCCCCATCCCCCGTCCTTGTGGGCTGCTCTGTGGGACTCGCCGCAGGCTTGCAGCCAGCCAGCAAAAAGCCCAGTCTCGCCGGCCGCCGGCCGCCGCAATTAAAGCGCAAGCAAGCGGCACGGACGGCACAGGAAAAAACTTTTAAACTCTCCCCCCACCCATTGCCGGGCCAAAAAAGCAGGCGGAAAAATGCCTGCTTGACTAAGGGCGCAGGGCACCTACAGGAGGGGTGGTTTCTGGAGGGGGGGTCCCGCCTCCCCCCCCCCCCCCGTCCTGGGCAGCCGGACTCGAGTCGCCATGCCATGCGGTGCGGGCGGGCGATCCAAAATGGGGCGGCGAACGCAATATTGTTTTTGAAATCGTGGTCCAAAAACACACAAGCACAACAGAAA
Organism: Phrynocephalus guinanensis; assembly: GCA_037367245.1. NCBI lineage: Eukaryota > Metazoa > Chordata > Lepidosauria > Squamata > Agamidae > Phrynocephalus > Phrynocephalus guinanensis. The sequence goes on from CM074750.1 coordinate 786,238, forward strand.
CACGCGAAAATTTATAAACTGCCAGATTTTTCACAGTAGCAGTGGGTTTTTTCTTGCAACAAAATGTCTCTCCTCTCCTCCTCTGTCCTCCATTGATTTTATTTTTTTTATTTTTTTTACACCTGCGCAATGATGGGCTGGCCGAGTGGCCAGCCATGTGGGAGTGGACGACCATGCAAATTTTTGGAGCCATCCCACCAATCGCATGGCCACTTGGCCATGGAGACTTCTGGGATGTGCCAAAAAGCCCCCTAAAACCTGCCCTAGCCCCCTAACCCTAACCCTAACCCTTGACTCCGTACCCATACGTCACAGACTGTCTTCTTAGTGGGTCAGAGAGGCACCCAGAGGTGCAACCCACTAGCCCACCGTAACCTTACCCGTCACTAACCTAACCCTAGCCCTTGCACTAACCCACCTTAACCCTAAGCCAGATGTACTTGCATTGCACTACACGCAAGTACAATTCCCTTCTGTGTGAGACATGGTGGTGCGAGCCTTAGTTAGGCATCTCACTATGGCTCTGGGTTCAGTGCCATCCACTAGTCTTCACAGTCACTGTCTGCACATTCTGTTATGCAATATCCATATGGCTATTGCATAGCATTTTGCAGCAGCAGCAGGTGAGGAGGGGAGACCCCCATGTAGAGGGGTCTCTTGGAGCCTGCTTCCCCTTCCTAGTGGGTGAGGATAGGAGGCATCCACGGGTGCCTCCAGGAGCCCACTTTCCCTTATAGCGGGCCAGAGGAGGCACCCACCCCAGAGGTGCCTCCAGGAGCCTGCTACCCCCCCAAAAAAAACCAGTACTAACAAAAATGAAAAAACGAAAAAACGAACCGACTAATTTTTGCGAATTTTTGCGAAAAACGTAAACGACCCGAAACGGAACTGGCCCGACTAACGACAACTCGAAAAAAAAATTTTCAAGTCGTGCCCATCTCTACTCCCGACAGATGGCCATCCAGCCGCTGCATAAAAACCTCCAAGGAAGGAGACTCCACCACCACCCTTTGTGGCAGCATATTATTCCACTGCAGAACAGTTCTAACTGTCATGAAGTTCTTCCTAATGTTCAAATGGAATCTCTTTTCCTGTAGTTTGAAACCATTGCTTCAAGTCCTAGTCTCTGACGCCATGGAAAGTATACTTGCTGCCTAGTTTCTGCAAGCTGGAGACTCCCTTCCCTGCTTATTTACTCTGACAATAACAACAGATGGTAACTGTAAGTAAAGATACCAATTTTCTTCTTTACATGGCTGTAGAGCGATTTTTACCATACAAAGTGCTAGTTTTGTGTGCCAGTTGGGAAGGCATTTAGTGAGACTAAGTTGATATCTCTATGTTTTTGTGTGATTGTTTTTTCTGCCTTATAGTTTGCTAACTAAAGAAATATTCACATTCCTAAAAGCTCTTTTTAAAACAGCAACAGCAACAACAACAACAACAATTCCCCGTGGACAAACCTTCTGGAGGATCCTATGCAAAAGAGCTGAAAAAGACGTATTGGGATAAGTAAAATATTTAGGGAATGCTCTTACTTTCTCTTTCTGCCCCTTTGCTCTCTATTCCCTCTGTGCCCCCTCTTTAGGCCTCCCCTCTCTCCCACCCCCACCCCCCTCACATGATGGGCGGTGTTCTCCTGGAGGAAGCGAGTGATCTTGGGCACGGCCTCCTCCCCACCCAGCTCCTCCACCGTCCAAGGGTGCCCAGTGAGCCTCGCCATGTGCCTGCCACCACACCAAACCCAGGACTACCATTCCTGGCAGGCACCGCACTCTTGCAGCAGGAGTTGGGGCACCCCAAGGCAGGCTGGGCAGCCTAGTCTACTCCTGCTCCGGGAAAGCGGGGTTCCTCTCTCTCCCTCCCCTTCCCTCCTGCCAAGAAGGAGGAGGAGGAGGAGGAGGAGGAGGAGGAGGAGGAGGAGAAAGGAGGAGGAGGAGGAGGAGGAGGGAAAAGGGGAATCCATAGAATCCATAGAAGAGTTGGAAAAGGAGACCTCCAGGGGCATCCAGTCCAACCCCCTGCCATGTAGGAACCCCCATCACAGGAGTCCCAAGAGAGGTCCATCCAGCCTCTGCTTAGAATCCTCCAAAGAAGGAGACTCCACCACCCTCCTTGGTGGCAGCATATTATTCCACTGCTGAACAGCTCTAATGCTTAAATTGAATCTTTTTTCCTGTAGTTTGAGTCCATTGCCCCGCGTCCTAGCCTCTGAAGCCATGGAAAACCAACCAGTCCCTTCTCCAATGTGACATCCTTTCAAATATTTAAACATAGCTATCATATTCCCCCCTCCCAGCCTTCTTTTTGAAAGGCTAAACATTCCCAGCTCTCTAAGCCATTCCTTGTAAGACATTTCTTCCAGACCCTCAACCATCTTTGCCACCACCCTCTATATTCGCTCCAGGTTGTCAACATTCTTTTTTAGATTGAGGTGCGCAATCCTGTAATTGCTTGCCCAAAGGCCTTGCTTGCTGGCCAAACGTGCGCCAGGAAGGTGCAGCCGTCACCATCTGCAGTGATCAAGGAACCCAAAAAGATAAACCCTGTCATTGCCTCCATTTCTTCCCCCTCTATTGTCCTGTGCTTAGGCCTGATTACTTGAGATAAAAGACAGCATTTTTAAAGTGTGAAGTGGGAGAGTTAAAGGACAATGGCCCTTCCTGCTGAGTCGCAATGGAAATGAAAAACAATTATAAAATTGGAGAGGTTCTGGGGCTTCCCAAGACCACCAATGATTGCTCTACACTATCATAAGCACAACGCAAGAAACCCGATCCAAAAGACCATTCCGTTCTGGAGATATTAGAAAAAAATACCCTCGTGGCTTGCTTCGCAGCCAGGAGGCTCCGCTGTAGAGAAAAAAGCCTCTGTAAGTTCACTTTTTGCTCTCACTGCACCATGACCAGGTCTCTAAGATTTCGGACTGGGTCAACCCTTATCTGGCCAGACAAATATTCATTTTACAGACATTTAAAACAGCCAGTCACATGCCCTAGGTATAACTCCCCTTGGGTCATAGTCTGCATCTTCTGTGTTCATAAACTCATGGGATGGACTCATGGACACCCTCCACGTCTAGGGCATAGTTATGGTTTTCATGCCAAGGCAGGCCCCCGGGCCTAACCCCCCCTTCCCCCTGCTCTCTCTCTCTCTCGTTCTTTCTCTCCCCCCAACCTGCTCTCCCTGGGTCTGCTTGAGAACATGTTCCTACACTGTCCTGCACCCCCTTGAACCTTCATCTTGGGCAGAGGCTCATGACAGGGGAGGAAGACATGGTGACTTTGTGAAGAGGCTGCATCTTCCAGAACAGAATCCAACCATCGGCATGGGTTCCAGCATGTACCACGGATTAACTCCGGATGATCTCCAGCCTGGAGGCTCCCTATTGTCTCACTTCTGCATTTACCAGGAACAGTGTCTGGCAGCTTGGGACTCTTTCTATTGACTTTCCAGCTTCCCCATTGACCTGTTGATTACCCAGTGATTACCCAGACCCTTGGACAATGCCCATCTTCTTCCTTTCTATTATCACCCCCTTGATGGCCCATTAAAGGACAGATATGGCCCAACCACACCTGAGCAGGTATCCAGTTCCAGGACACCAGGAATGCCCCGGGACCTCCCTCAGGAGACTTCTGGACTGTTTTCATTGGATGCCCCCAAAAGACCACCCCTCACCTGGCCCAGGGGAGGCACGCACCCTGTGGGAGGGAGGGGGAAGGAAATAAAAGATTATGTCTTTCCTGTTTTGCTGGCCGACCATCCTGCACTGCCTTGCTGTGGGTTAGTTGGACTTACCATCCTTTATTAGGCCTAATAAACCGGTAATTGCTCTGGACCTCTCTGTGTTGGATTTCCTTTATTGGGTATCAGGGAATCCAGCAGCATACAGCAGGGACAGCCTGCTGTGGACTCAACATAATGGTGAGCCAGCCAGGAGAATGTATGAAGGGTTAGCCTCTCCAAGTTCTCTGTGGGCCACTTCAAATTTTTCCTGTGGCCCCGTTTTGGGAGCTTTCCTTCCACGTGGCTGAGGGCGAAACCAGGGGTTGCCTAGCTCTCTTTTTGGCACCACCAGCCTCTTGCTGGAAAAGGGGGATCAGGACACCACCTGGCAGATCCTTGCAGCCTCGAACGAACGGATCAAGAGACGTCCAACTTGTTAGGGATCGGGAGAAATATTCCTGTCACGGTGAATTGGAGGTTCGAGCATCGAGGCTGGGACCTGGATACTGGTAAGATTGCGGAAACGCTCCAGAACCTGTGGGGAGGGGGCTCTACCCCATCCGAGCACAAGAGTGTGGGTTTGGGGGTAGTACAGGGGGTCCTGTAGAGTTCCCGGAATGGGAGTTCGAGTGAGGGGTAGGGGTGTAGCATGCCACCCAAGCCGCCGAGGATTAAAAAACTCCCTCCCCTTGCGTAGGGACCCAGAAAACCCTGTGCTGCATTAACTCCAAATCCCTGAGTGTGTTCCCCAGGTAGAGGAAGGGCCTGGACCATGGGGAAGGGAGTCCTGAAGGCAGCAGAACTCGCACGATTGAGGGCGGAGTAAGCCAGTCATTTACGAGGGGGTGTCAGACATGTCCCCGCCATGCATCCTAAGCCACTAGAGCTTCAGGTCATGAGGTGATAAACTCCTCAGGGCTGGAATTTAGTTTTAGGTAAAGGGTTAGGTTAGGGGAATTTGGAACTTGGAAACTAGACAAAATTGTAAGAAGTACTGTACTTGCTGTGATGGGAAACTAATTATCTCCTGCTGGGGTACAAAAGACCCCCCCTTACGTGTTACATGTGCCCTGGATCACTTTTCTGCCTGAACTGGTCCAGAGAAGAAAAACTAAAAAGAACAAGCTAGGAAAAACTCTGCAGAGGGGGGGGGGGAACTGGCCACTGTATCACCTGGGTCAGGACCCTCTCTGCTGGCCACGGGGAGGGACGCTGGGGGTAACCCTCGAACACCTGGAGGGGTGCTCTTGGCAGAACCATAAAAATGGCGGAGATCCTACATCTCCACATCTTCTCCAATTTGAGTTTGGAGACAGGCTTTTGCCAGCAATGTGGCCCCGAAATCTCAATCCATTCCCCGACTGGGAAGTTTGCTGCTCTTACACCTAGAGCATCCAGCTTGACCCCACCAAAGATCCTGTTTAGAGGGGGGCACCTCGTGGAGTGCCCCAAAGAACATGATTTTCCCTCCCCATATGTGCCCCTGGTTGCAGTACTACAGCCCCAGGGGATACAGGACCCCAACCAGATCCGGCTGCAAGGCTCCCTACATGGGACGCTGAAGAGGGGAGAGTGACCAGTCGACCCTCTCCTGTGCCGGCCTTCATGGCTGACTCATTATCAGCCCGACCCCATCCCCATCATCTTTGGAGGGGGGTGCTAGTAGAGCACCACCCTTCCTCACCCCCGTATCTCAGCTCCAAGGGAATTTGAACGCTAGCACCCGAGGGGTCCTCACTTCTGTCTCCAGAACCGACCAGATGGTTTGAATGCCCAAAGAAAGCTCTGGAGCCCTTTCTCTTAGAAGACCCAGGCACCTTAAAGTGGGACCCCCCCACACACACACAGGACAATATTTCTCTGCCAGGTCCCAGGGGCTAAGTGTGTACATATACTCACCTTTTAGCCCCTCGGATTGATACCACTGGATCCAGGGGATGCCTCCTTACAGGGAGGCCAAGGAGGCTCCACGGAAATATGTGGACCTGGTTACTCCGAAAGTATCCATCCACCAGCCCAATATCCCAAGCACATGTGAGGCTTGATCGATTTTACTGTCCAACAGAGAAAAATCGTTTGGCTTCAATCCAAAGAGGAAGGTGAGGTTTCTTCACCTCTCCTCCTCATATATATATATATATATATATGTTTTCGTAGATTTTCACGGGTATAGGTATGCATGTTAGGGTGGATTCGGGTTTCTTCCCGTGTAGAAATCTGGCTGTTCTGGCGACGTTTCGACGAGGTCTCACTCGTCATCTTCAGGCTGGTGTTCTGGCTTCTTTCTTCTTGAAGCAAAGCGTGATCTCAGTTGAAGTCCTTCTATAAATACTGCTGGGGGGTGTGGTTTGCTTGCTCTGTTGCTGATTGTAGGTTCGTTTGTTCTTTTGTGATCTGCTGTGTGGCTGAGGCGATCGTTAAGGGCTTAACTGCTGGTGGGTTAGATGGCTGTTTAGAGACATCATGTGTGGGTGAGGTGCTGGATGTGTGTCTATTAGCCTTTTGTTTCTTAACGACCTTGGTGATGGGTGTTCTGGCAGCATACTGGGCTTTGGTGGAGTGGGGTCCTGTGTCTTGTGAATTCATTTTGGTCTGGCTGCGTGTCTGTGGTCTCCCAATGTTTTTTTGACGTGTGTAAGTGTGCTCCATGTGGTGGCTGGAGTGGGGAGTAGCGGTAGATGGTGCAGTCGTGGTTTTGTTATTGGATGGTGGTTTCGTTTCATCTGTGGGAAGGGTCTGGGTTTGTGTTTGGTGTGGATGGAGGGTGGTGGCATCTTGTGTCCTTTTGGACCTGGTGTCAGTCTTTGTGACAGAGGCTCGTCTGTTGACCAGGGCTAGTTTCCAGATGTCAGGCAAGCGGGAGGTGTCATCACGTTTATTCATGTTGTTTGGGTGTTTCTCTATTTCAATGGCTTCCATGATTATTCGACTGTTGAAGTGTTCAGTTTTGGAGATGAGTTTGGTTCTTTTAAAATCAATTTCATGACCTGTTGTTTTTATGTGCTGGAAGAGAGAGGAAGATTTTTCTTCTTTTTTGACTGCGTTCTTGTGTTCTGCGATGCGTGCGCTTATTCTCCTGTTTGTCTGTCCGATGTATGTGGCTGGGCAGACTTTGCATGGTATTTCGTAGACTCCTTGGTTTTCTAGCTCAATCTTGTCTTTGGGGTTTCTTAAAATGTTGGCTATTTTTTGTTCGGTGCAAAAGGCTGTCTTGATATTGTGTTTGTGGAGAATTTTGCTTATTTTGTCTGTGGTGCCTTTGATGTAAGGGAGGAGGGAAGTGCCGTTGTTCTCTTCTGTTTCTTGGTTCTTGGGGGGTGTTTCTTTTTGGATTAGTTTGGTGATGGTGTTTTTTTGGAATCCGTTCGCAATTAAAGCATTCGAGAGAGTGTGTAATTCAGATTTTAGGTGGTCTTTGTCAGCGAGGCGTTTGGTTCTGGAGATGAGGGTTTTTGCTACGGAGTTGATCTGTGCAGGGTGGTGGTGTGATTGTGCATTTAAGTAGCGGTTTGTATGTGTTTTTTTCCGGTAGATGGTATGTCCTAAGGAGCCGTCGGGTTTTTTGTAGATTAGGACAGTGTTTTTCAACCACTGTTCCGCGGCACACTAGTGTGCCGCGAGATGTTGCCTGGTGTGCCGTGGGAAAAATTCTCCCCACACCAGCAATGCCCCCCCCCGCATCCCGCTTGCGACCAAGGCAGCGGTGCGGCGCCAGCGAGCGAGAGGAAGGCAGGGTATTCAGAAAGAAGCCGGCTGCCGCAAGGCTTCCTTGGGAGATATAGTTCCTCCCGCAGGTCTGAGACGCAGTCCTGGGGAGGAGAGCGGACTACCTTTCCTGGCGTGCTTTGCGCACCAGCGAGGAAAGGCTGGCCGTGGGCAGGGAAGGAGAAGAAATAAGGGAGGAGGAGGAGGAGGAGGAGGAGGAGACTGGAGAGCGAGAGAGTGAGAGAGAGCCGGGAGACCCGCGCAGGCGCATTGAGGCGAAAGGCGCTCCAGAAGCCGCTCTTAAAGGTTCTTGGGGTTGGTTCCCCCTCCTCGCTCACCGAAACCCCCTCCCTCCCTCCCCCGCCTCGCGCACTCACTGTTTGCCTCCCGAGGGTGGGCAGGCGCCCCTGCCGAGCCAGGTAGGAGCGCGCGTGCGCACCCCTCTTTTAAGGGTGGGGAGTGGGCGGCCGTTGATGATGGTCATTTTTTGTGGGGGGGGGGGTAAATAAAGGGGATGACGTGGGAGGCTGAGGAGGGGATTCCTAGGACCTAGGGAGGAGACGGGGATGGGGGGGTCCCTTCCGGGCCCTGTGGCTGCCTGGCTGGAAGGAGGCGGGGGGGGGAGAGAAGGGAGGCTTATACTGGAAGGGATAAAAGACGGGGGTTGGGGGTCGTATACGAAGAGCCTCCCCCAGCCCCACCTTCCTGGGTTTGCAAGTTCTTCTGAAAAAAAGTGCCAGGAGGAGGGAGGGGGAAGGTGAGGGCAGGCGGACATTTTGATAGGGATGCCTTGGTAGGGCCTGGGCTGGAAGATGGATTTGTTGTTTTTTTGGGGGGGTGAGAAGTGTGTTTGTGTGTGTCTGATAGGCACAGAGTTAATTTTTTTAACATTTTCTAATGGTGGTGTGCCTCGTGATTTTTTTCATGAAACAAGTGTGCCTTTGCCCAAAAAAGGTTGAAAAACACTGGATTAGGACGTCCAGGAAGGGAAGTTGGTTGTTGGCTTCTATTTCCATAGTGAATTGTATTTTGGGGTGTAGGCTGTTGAGATGTGTGAGGAAGTTGTTCAGTTTGTCTTTCCCGTGTGGCCAGATAACAAAGGTGTCGTCAACATATCTGAGCCAGAGTTTGGGTTTATGTTCGGACTTCTGTAACGCGTTGGTTTCAGAGAGAGAGAGAGAGAGAGAGAGAGAGAGAGAGAGAGATTTGAATATTTATTATAAAATAGTATTACAAACAATAAGGCCAACAACAGGGAGGCACAATGTCTGCCTAGCTGAATTTTTCTGTGGTGACTTACTGAATGCTCAGGAGTTGCCTTCACTAGTTTTTTTCCCCTCTTTGGAAAGAGAGCACACTAATGTGCTCCAAAAACTGCTTCCCCTTTGGGGATACACTGGCTGAATGTGTTGTCTGTTGTCTTTTCTTTTCAAAGGCGAATGCCTCATTTGGGTTGTGTGGTCTTGCAATTCCTGTGTGTGCCAATGTGCGCAAGTGATTTCTGCCCCTTCTCCCCTTTCTTTGGCTGTTGTACTTGGTTATTTTTGGTGTGTGTGTGTGTGTGTGTGTGTGTGTGTGTGTGTGTGTGTGTGTGTGTGTCTGTGTCTGTGTCTGTGTCTGTGTCTGTGTCTGTGTCTCTGTGTCTGTGTGTGTCCATGCTAGATGCCTGAGTCAATTTGAGTTTAATTTGTTGAACCCCTGCCTCGACTTTTTGTGTGTTCACATTTAAAAAGCTTTTACTTTGGGAAGGATTCCTGTTCAAAGGAGGGTTACTTCCCGCTTCCAGACCCACTGTATGGCCTAACAGGAGCCTCTGCTGGGTCCCTCATTTGCATGCCTAGATCAAGGGAAGTGAAAGTCCCACTCTATTCTGCTCTGGTCAGACCCCACCTGGAGTACTGTGTCCAGTTCTGTGCACCTCAGTTTTAAAAGGATGTTGACAACCTCGAGCGGGTGCAGAGGAGGACGACCAGGATGCTTGAAGTACTAGAAGAAATGTCATATGAAGAATGGCTTAGGGGACTGGGAATGTTTAGCCTTTCAAAAAGAAGGCTGAGAGGGGATATGATAGCTATTAGAGATGGGCACGACCAGAAAAAATGACGTTTTGAGTTGTCGTTTGTCGTAACAAGTCCGTTTCGGGTCGTTTCTGTTTGTCGCGCGAAATTTTTCAAAAATTTGTCGTTTCCGTTTGTCGTTTGTTGTTTGTCGTTTCCACCGTGATTTAGCGCGATTTGACTTCCAAGAGCATAGGGGCGTCCCGCAATGACTCAGAGCAGGCGGAAAACACTTTAAACTGGGTGATGAATAATTTATATTTAATAAATATATCTTTGCATAAGACTGCATCCTATGCAATGAAGCAAACAAAGTGGGCAGAATGCAATATTCTTTTTTTCTCTTGGTCAACGCGGACTGAACCAGACACCCTACTTGGTCTGGCTGCCTGTTATACTTTTTGTTGTTTTGTTTTGAAGCTTTTATCCATCCCATCTCCCCTCCACCTCTCAGAGGCAGCAGGAGACACAGTATTCTGTTCCTCCCCAAATCTAGATGAGGGTCTACTACTCTACTCCTCTCAATGTCCTCCCCATCTCCAATGTCACTCCTTGTATGTAAAGCCAAGCAATTAAGCAAATGCAACCCTGGTCATCTAGTGGTTAGAGATTCATTCTGGTAGTGGCATGGGTTAGGGTTAGAGTTAGGGTTAGGGTTGGGGTTAGGGTTAGGGTTAGGGTTAGTGGGCTCTGGGCTGCACCTCTGGGTGCCTCTGACCCACCAAGAAGGGCAGCGTACTGACATACGGGTTAGGGTTAGGGTTAGGGTTAGGGTTAGGGTTCGTGGGCTCTGGGCTGCACCTCTGGGTGCCTCTGACCCACTAAGAATGACAGCGTACTGGCGTACGGGTTAGGGTTAGGGTTAGGGTTATGGTAGGTGGGCTCTGGGCTGCACCTCTGGGTGCCTCTGACCCACCAAGAAGGGCAGCGTACTGGCGAACGGGTTAGGGTTAGGGTTAGGGTTAGGGTTAGGGTTAGGGTTAGTGGGCTCTTGGCTGCACCTCTGGGTGCCTCTGACCCACCAAGAAGGGCAGTGTACTGGCATACAGGGTAGGGTTAGGGTTAGGGTTAGGGTTAGTGGGCTCTGGGCTGCACCTCTGGGTGCCTCTGACCCACCAAGAAGGGCAGCGTACTGACATACGGGTTAGGGTTAGGGTTAGGGTTAGGGTTAGGGTTCGTGGGCTCTGGGCTGCACCTCTGGGTGCCTCTGACCCACTAAGAACGACAGCGTACTGGCGTACGGGTTAGGGTTAGGGTTAGGGTTAGGGTTAGGGTTAGGGTTAGTGGGCTCTGGGCTGCACCTCTGGGTGCCTCTGACCCACCAAGAAGGGCAGTGTACTGGCATACAGGGTAGGGTTAGGGTTAGGGTTAGGGTTAGTGGGCTCTGGGCTGCACCTCTGGGTGCCTCTGACCCACCAAGAAGGGCAGCGTACTGGCGTACAGGGTAGGGTTAGGGTTAGGGTTAGGGTTAGTGGGCTCTGGGCTGCACCTCTGGGTGCCTCTGACCCACCAAGAAGGGCAGCGTACTGGCGTACAGGGTAGGGTTAGGGTTAGGGTTAGGGTTAGGGTTCGTGGGCTCTGGGCTGCACCTCTGGGTGCCTCTGACCCACTAAGAACGACAGCGTACTGGCGTACGGGTTAGGGTTAGGGTTAGGGTTATGGTAGGTGGGCTCTGGGCTGCACCTCTGGGTGCCTCTGACCCACCAAGAAGGGCAGCGTACTGGCGAACGGGTTAGGGTTAGGGTTAGGGTTAGGGTTAGGGTTAGGGTTAGGGTTAGTGGGCTCTGGGCTGCACCTCTGGGTGCCTCTGACCCACCAAGAAGGGCAGTGTACTGGCATACAGGGTAGGGTTAGGGTTAGGGTTAGGGTTAGTGGGCTCTGGGCTGCACCTCTGGGCGCCTCTGACCCACCAAGAAGGGCAGCGTACTGGCGTACAGGGTAGGGTTAGGGTTAGGGTTAGGGTTAGTGGGCTCTGGGCTGCACCTCTGGGTGCCTCTGACCCACCAAGAAGGGCAGCGTACTGGCGTACAGGGTAGGGTTAGGGTTAGGTTTAGGGTTAGTGGGCTCTGGGCTGCACCGCTGGGTGCCTCTGACCCACCAAGAAGAGCAGCGTACTGGCGTACGGGTTAGGGTTAGGGTTAGTGGGCTACACCTCTGGGTGCCTCTGACCCACTAAGAAGGGGAGCGTACTGGCGTACAGGGTAGGGTTAAGGTTAGGGTTAGGGTTAGTCGGCTCTGGCCTGCACCTCTGGGTGCCTCTGACACACCAAGAAGGGCAGCGTACAGGGTAGGGTTAGGGTTAGGGTTAGGGTTAGGGTTAGTGGGCTCTGGGCTGCACCTCTGGGTGCCTCTGACCCACTAAGAACGACAGCGTAGTGGCGTACAGGTTAGGGTTAGGGTTAGGGTTAGTAGTGGGCTCTGGGTTGCTCTGACTTACTAAGGACAGATTACTGGCGTACGGGCACACAGCTCGGATTAGGCAGAACTCTAAGTTTTAAAGCCCACTAAGCCGTACAAGGAGTATGGCCAGACACAAGGCCAGAGTAGGGGAGGCCACAGGGCCAGAGTAGGGGAGGCCACAACGCCAGAGTAGGGGATGCCACAAGGCCAGAGTAGGGGAGGCCACAGGGCCAGAGTAGGGGAGGCCACAAGGCCAGAGTATAGGAGGCCACAAGGCCAGAGTACGTGTGGGCACAAGGCCAGAGTAAGGGCGGCCACAAGGCCAGAGTATAAGACCACCGAGCCTGAGTATGGGAGGCCAGAATGCCAGAGTTGCTGAGGCCACAAGACCAGAGTAGGGGAGGCCACAAGGCCAGCAAGCCATACTTTAGCCAAGTCCCAGAAGTGTGCTACTACAAACAGTTTTCTGCCCTTCTTAGTGAGTCACAGTGTTTTGCAGCCCAGAGGAAAGAGCAGCGGAGGCCACATAGCCCGAGTCTGAGACCACAGGGCCTCCGAACGGGAGGCTCATTGCCAGCTTGAGTATCCAAAGGAGCTGAATGGCCTGAGTACACAAGTAAAATGTCATTCTTAGTGAGTCACAGTGTTTTGCAGCCCAGAGGAAAGAATAGCGGAGGCCATATAGCCTGAGTCTGAGGCCACAGGGCCTGAGTAGGCGAGGCCAAAAGGCCACAAAGTCCCAGCTGTGTGCTAGTACGCCAGTAAACTGCCAGTACGCAAGTAAACTGCTGTTCTTAGTGAGTCACAGTGTTTTGCAGCCCAGAGGACAGAGCAGGGGAGGCCACAACAACCCTCGTCCTAACCCTAACCCTAACCCCCCCTTCAACTAAGTTCCCCTCAATCGCTCGGGTTATTGCCAGCTTGAGTATCCAAAGGAGACCATGAAGCCCAGCTGTGGTCTGTCATTCTTAGTGGGTCAGAGAGTTTTGCAGCCCAGAGGCCAGAGTAGGGGCTGCCACAGGGCCAGAGTAGGGGAGGCCACAAGGCCAGAGTATGAACGGCCAGAAGGCCAGAGTAGGGGAGGCCAGAAGGCCCGAGTAGGTGAGGCTGAAGGAGAAGCACCTGGAAGGCATCCTCAAAGCCGTGGTGTACTGGCCAGGGAGCCTGACAGGCAGGCAGGTAGGCAGAGGGACGGGCAGGCAGGGAACCAGGCAGTCTGGCTTACACTTAGAAAGGCAGCTTGCAGGGTACCCACCCAGTCTAGGGAAGGCACAAAGCCAAAGTGCCAGAAGGGAGGATTGTTTCTGCCTTTGGAGGCCGAGTTTCTACAACCCAGGAAACCGAGTTTCCTCAACCCAGGAGACAGAGTGGAAGCAGGAGAACAGGGCTATTTCTTTAAGGCTGTAAGGAGGAGAGCTAGGCCCCTGCTAATCAGTCTTTGAGGTAGGTTGTTGTAAAGTGCTGCTTCCTGACCACTTTGTAAGCAGAGTGGCTCCAAAACCCCAGGGAAGGGAGGAATGCACCAAGGAAGGCAGGTATTGGGGTGTACTAAACTCAGACCACCCATGGCCAATGGGAAAATATTGGGCGAACACTGACACTTCCAAATGACACATTGAGTGGTCCTCGCTGGTTTGGAGCCAGGCAAGGTCTAGAAAAATTGGGCAGTAATTGAACCCTTCAAATTAAGTGGGAATGCAGGAAGGCAGGCAGGCAGTTAGGCAGGTAGTTAGGCAGGTAGGCACAGGGCCAGGCAGGCAGGCAGGCAGGCAGGCAGGCAAGCAGGCAGGCAGGCAGGCAGGCAGGCTTTCATGCAGGAAGTTAGGCTTGCATGGAGGAAGCCAAGCTGGGAGGCAGGCATAATTGCAGGCAGGCAGGCATAAGTGTTGCTCTGGTAGTGGATGTTAGAGCAAGGGAGGCCCGTTTTGAAGGAACCCATGGCAGAACGACTTTGGACCTAGGTCTTGGAGTGTTGGGGTAATCCCAACGTGGAAAGGTTGAAGCGGATGAAAGTCAACCTTTCCACGGTCTCCGGGTCCAGACAAGAGCGGCGCGGCCTGAGGACATCTCCCATGTGGGAGAAGACACGCTCACTCTGGACACTGGTAGGTGGGATGGACAAGAGGTCCAACGCCAGAGTCGAAAGAGCGTGCCAGAGGTCTGCCTTTCTGGCCCAGTAGTGGAGTGGGTCCAAGGTGAGGGGTTGGAGGGGCTCGGCCATGTACTCCCTCACCATGGTCAGAGCGGGGTCTGGTTCTTCTTCCTCCCTTGCCTCCGCTGAGGAGGAGACTGCCATGGCTAGGGCAGAGGCCAGGTAGTTGGCTGCTGGTACGGAACCTGGTCTCTGGGTGTATGCTCCTGGAGTAGAGGAGGAAGAGGATCCTTACGAGGATTCCTCTTCTGCAATGCTCTGGCTTCCGTGCGCCCTCAGGAATGCCTGGGCCTGATTTGATGCAGCCCTGCGGACTTGACGGCATAGCTCCATCTTCCAGGAGTTCAGGTCGGCAGCGCTGCCCGCCAGGGAACCCTTGACGCGAGGGTCGCACAGGCATGCCATCTGGTACACCTTTTCCCTCCTCAGTGGGCTAAGGCGGGTATCCACGCCGGTCAGCAGCCTGTCTGCCAAGGCCCTGCTCTTTGGGAGAAGATCGGCTGCTTCCCGGATACTGGCCTCTAGGCGTTGGCGAAGGGAATTGACCAGGGGGAGTACGTGGTCCAGGCTGGTGGTGTAGTTGCTGAGGACGTGGGTGGTCTCCTCAAAACGCTGCAGGATACCCACCATCTGGGAGAGGGCGAGCCACTCGGTAGCACCAATGTCCAACACCATTCCCCCAGGCTGGACGGGAGTGTGTGACATGACATATTCCACCACTTGCCTCTGCTCCACCAGGTGCTTGACCGTTTCGTAGGTGGAATTCCACCGGTGGTCACGTCCTGGATCAGGACATGCTCTGGTCGGCCCGTCTCCGTCTGCCTCTCACGCATCATCCTGGATGCCTTGACGCTGCGTGAGAAGTGCCAGAGTATTTTCCTGCACTTGTCCAGCAAGGCCTTGGTCTCCAGGGTCCCCTCATCCCAGGAGTCCTTTGGTGCTCCCAGCCCAATGGCATCACCCTCCACTAAGAGCAGTTTGTGTGCTGCGCACACGATGCCATGTATCCCTGCCCTATCAACCGCGTTGATCATGTTACGGCCTGCATCAGTAACCATGAATCCGCAATTGACCTCCCCCTCGTGTGCCCACTCTCGCGGTGCTGTCTTGAGGACCCCAGCAATGTGGATGCCTTTGGCACTGTCCTCCATGCTTTGTGCCTGGAGAAGCACCACCCTGTACCCTCTTCGGGTGCTCCCTTGTGGCTTCCCCTGCGGCTGTTCTTGGGATGCCCTGGTGTCAAGGACCTCCTTGGGTTGCCACCAATGAGCCGTCAGAGAGAGGTATCCGTGGTGGCCACCGGTCCAGAGGTCGGAAGTGAAATGGATCTTCCTTCCTCTGGCCGCCTGCAGCAGGGCCTGGACCATGTCCCTGACGGACTCAAAAAGGGAGGGAATCACCCGCCTGCTGAAGGTACGACGGGATGGAGGCTCGTACCATGGAGCCACGTGCTTCATCAGGTGCCTGAGGCCTGATGACTCCACAAAGGAGAGGGGCAACCCGTTCATGGCCACCATTTCACCAACCACGCGAGTGGTGGTCTCCTGTGCCTTGGCCCTATTTCGCTGGCTGACAAAACTCCCACACAGTGGCACCACTTCCTGCAGAGTGGCCTGCCTCCTCCCACTCTCAGCGGAGCTGTCTCTGCCCTTCCCCATGCCTTCTTCCCCTCTCTTCCTCCCTGAGGAACCAGGGCCTGACAGTGTTCCAGGCAGAGTCCCAGGGTGCTTTCGCATGAGGTGGCTGCGCAAGCCACCTGAGGAGAGGTGTTTGGGGTCATTCCCCCTGCGCACGGCCACCCCACATTTCTTGCACACTGACAGCCTCGAGTCTTCCGGGCTGTTCTCAAAATGCTCCCAGAGAGACCCGCAAGGCTTATGGAAAGTACTGCCCCCTCTGGTACTGCCTGCCGCTGCTGTGCTAGTGGTGGTGTGGCTTGCACCCTGCTGGGACAATTGACTGCTGCTTTCACTGGTGGTACTCTGGGTGGAAAGAGGGCTGCTCCTTCCATCACTGCCTGAAGCCTGCCTTTTGTCTGTTCCTGCCAACAGGTCCTCGGAATCTGGCAGATGTAGATGCAAAGAGCCCGTTTCTGATGCCATTTCCAAGTCCTCGTCTTCTTCCTGATAAAGGGGGGTGTTGTCCATGTCAAAGCATGGTGGTGTTGATGGGCTTCGTATCACCTCATCCATGCTTCCCTCAGTGACAGAAGATGGTAGGGTCATGCTGGTTGTGGAGCTGCTGCATGGAGACGGAGTGGCAGCAGTACCACTATCTGCACTACTTCCTGTGCCTTCCTTTAGAAATGTGCCCCTATTTATTTTCGTGGGGGTCCCCCTCCCCGTCCCTCTGGCTGTGCCACCCCTCCTCATTTTTTCATTTCTGATTCTATTATTAACTTAAGTGACAAACTATTCTAATCAACTGCTCCTTTTCACCCACAAGCTTACTCTCTCACACACTGTGTTCTTTTGTACAAGCTTAAATGTTGCCCTGCTGGTGCTGGCCCTTGTTATAATTATCTAAATTTGGAAATCCAAAGTTGATGGATGCACTGAAATGGTATGTGCCTGGCTCCCTGCCTGTGTGTTCAGGTGCACACAACCACAAGCACAACAAACAAACAATGAGCTGCAGTAATGAATAAATAATATTGTATGACAGTCAGCAGCAGCAGCAGCTGGACAGGTGGCTTCACACGAGTAGTGGCAGTGTACTATGCCTCCCAAGAAAGATATTGCTGTTATTAAATGTTTACTATAGTCTACTAGTAGTTGTTCAGTGAAAGAAATGAAAATGAACATCACACTTCTCCTGATCCACTTGAATGCAATGGGCCTCCTTTGTGTGTTGAACACACACACAGAACAACAGAAGTATATAAAAACAAACAGTGGAGTAATATAAGGATGGAATGGAATCCAAACCAAACTATGGAAATAAGGCTGATATTATATCAGCTTCAGCGGGCAGCCTCCCAACAAGGTAGATATAGGGGTGTCTTGTAACTCAACAAGCGCACAGTATAGTTTTCTGGTCGTTGTTCAGGCCAGGGAATGTAATAGTAAACAAAACCACAAACAAACAGTGGAGTAATGGAATCCAAAATCTGGTAATAAGGCTGATATCAGAATCAGTGGGCACTGGGCAGCCTCCCAACAAGGTAGATATAGGGGTGTTTTTGTAACTCAACAAGCACAGTATAGTTTTCTGGCCATTGTTCAGGCCAGGGAATGTAATAGTTAGCAAAACCACAAACAGAGGGTCTGACTCCACCATAGAATCACTGTGGGTTAATCTACCAGGTCCAAGGAGTGATGTGATAGTTGGGGTATGCTATCGCCCACCAGATCAAAAACTTGAGGGGGACCTTGAAATGAGGAGACAAATCATGGAGGTGTCTCAGAAGCACAGGATAGTAATCGTGGGGGACTTCAATTATCCCCACATCGACTGGGCCAATGCGAGCTCCGGGAAGAAAGAGAAACTGGGTTTCTCGACTTGCTGAATGACTGTGCCTTAGAGCAACTTGTCATGGAGCCCACCCGAGAACAGGCAACTCTGGATCTAATACTGTCTGATACTCAGGATCTGGTCAGGGATGTGAATGTCACTGAGCCTCTGGGGAACAGTGACCATGCTGCAATCTCCTTTGCCATGCATGTTGGAGGAAGAGTGTCAAGCAAATCAGACATAAAAATCCTTGATTTTCGAAGGGCAAACTTCCCTCAGATGAGGAAACTAGTTAGAAAGAAATTGAAGGGGACGATTGGAAGAATCCAATCTCTTCAGAGTGCATGGAACCTGTTTAAAACAACGGTAACAGAGGCCCAGCACAAGTGCATACCACAAAGAAGGAAGAGCTCATTTAAGTCCAAGAGGGCACCAGCATGGTTAACGAGTGGAGTTAGAGAGGCTCTAAAGCGCAAGGAGAGGTCTTTCTGTAAATGGAAATCCTCCCCAAATGAGGAAAATAAAAAGGAACACAAACTCTGGCAAAAGAAATGTAAGAAGATGATAAGAGAGGCAAAGAAAGATTTTGAGGAACGCATGGCTAGTAATATAAAGGGTAATAATAAAAGCTTCTTTAAATATGTTAGAAGTAGAAAACCTGCCAGAGAACCAGTTGGCCCTCTGGATGGTGAAGGAGGAAAAGGGGAGATTAAGGAGGACTTGGAAATTGCAGAGAAATTAAATGAGTTCTTTGCATCTGTCTTCACGACAGAAGACCTTGAGCAGATTCCGCTGCCTGAACGGCCCCTCTTGACTAAAGAATTAAATCAAATACAGGTTAAAAGAGAAGATGTTTTAGGACTAATTGATAAATTGAAGATTAACAAGTCACCGGGCCCAGATGGCATCCACCCAAGGGTTATTAGGGAACTGAGAAATGAAATTGTAGATCTCTTAACGGTAATATGCAACTTGTCTCTTAAAACGGCCACAGTGCCGGGGGACTGGAGGATAGCAGATGTCACACCAATTTTTAAAAAAGGAAGGAGGGGGGACCCGGGAAACTACAGGCCAGTTAGCCTTACATCTGTCCCAGGGAAGATGGTGGAAAGCCTCATCCAAGAGAAAATCTTAAAACACATAGAAGAACAAACTTTGCTGAGAGGAAATCAGCATGGCTTCTGCAAGGGTAAGTCTTGTCTGACAAATCTTGTAGAATTTTTTGAAAAGGTCAGCAGGCATGTAGATTTGGGTGAACCGGTGGATATAGTCTATCTGGATTTTCAAAAGGCCTTTGACACAGTCCCTCACCAGAGGCTGCTGAGAAAATTGCACAGTCAGGGGATAAGAGGGCAGGTCCTCTTATGGATTGAGAACTGGTTGAGATCCAGGAAACAAAGACTAGGTGTCAATGGGAAATTTTCACAATGGAGAGAGGTGAAAAGCGGTGTGCCCCAGGGCTCTGTCCTAGGACCGGTGCTTTTCAATCTGTTCATAAATGACCTGGAGACAGGGATAAGCAGTGAGGTGGCCAAGTTTGCAGATGACACAAAACTTTTCCGTGTGGTAAAAACCAGAGAAGATTGTGAAGAGCTCCAGAAGGATCTCTCCAAACTGGGGGAATGGGCTACGAAATGGCAAATGTGTTTTAATGTAGCCAAATGTAAAGTAATGCATATTGGGGTGAAAAATCAAAACTTTATCTATCAACTCATGGGCTCTGAGTTATCTGTGACAGATCAGGAAAGAGATCTTGGTGTGTTGGTGGACAGCTCCATGAAGGTGTCTACCCAATGTGTGGCAGCGGTGAAGAAGGCCAATTCCATGCTAGGGATTATCAAAAAGGGGATTGAAAATAAAACAGCCAACATTATAATGCCATTATACAAAACAATAGTAAGGCCGCATCTGGAGTATTGTGTACAATTCTGGTCACCGCATCTCAAGAAAGACATAGTGGAACTGGAAAAGGTGCAGAAGAGAGCAACCAAAATGATTACTGGGCTGGGGCACCTCCCTTATGAGGAAAGGCTAAAACATTTGGGGCTCTTTAGTCTGGAAAAAAGGCGCCTGAGGGGGGATATGATTGAGACGTACAAAATAATGCAGGGCATGAGTAAAGTGGATAGAGGGAAGCTCTTTTCCCTTTCCCAAAATACCAGAACTAGGGGACATGCACTCAAATTGAGGGCTGGGAGAGTAAGAACAGACAAAAGAAAATATTTTTTCACCCAGCGCGTTGTTAGTCTATGGAACTCCCTGCCACAGGATGTGGTGATGGCATCTGGCTTGGATGCCTTCAAAAGGGGCTTGGACAGATTCCTGGAGGAAAAGTCCATCACAGGTTACAAACCATGATGGAGATGTGTAATCTCCAGGCTTTAAACCAGGGTACTTCAAGTGCCAGATGCAGGGGAGTGGTATCAGGAGACAGATATCTAGTCTCATGCGCTTCCAAAAGCATCTGGTGGGGCCACTGTGAGATACAGGAAGCTGGACTAGATGGGCCTTTGGCCTGATCCAGCATGGCTCTTCTTATGTTCTTATGTTTTTATGTTCTTAAACAAACAGTGGAGTAATATAATGATGGAATCCAAAATCTGGTAATAACGCTGATATCAGAATCGGTGGGCAGCCTCCCAACAAGGTAGATATAGGGGTGTCTTGTAACTCAACAAGCACAATATAGTTTTCTGGTCGTTGTTCAGGCCAGGGAATGTAATAGTTAACAAAACCACAGACAAACAGTGGAGTAATATAAGGATGGAATCCAAAATCTGGTAATAAGGCTGATATCAGAATCAGTGGGCACTGGGCAGCCTCCCAACAAGGTAGATATAGGGGTGTCTTGTAACTCAACAAGCACAGTATAGTTTTCTGGCCGTTGTTCAGGCCAGGGAATATAATAGTTAACAAAACCACAGACAAACAGTGGAGTAATATAAGGATGGAATCCAAAATCTGGTAATAAGGCTGATATCAGAATCAGTGGGCACTGGGCAGCCTCCCAACAAGGTAGATATAGGGGTGTCTTGTAAATCCACAAGCACAGTATATTTTTCTGGTAGTAGTTCAGGCCAGGGAATGTACTAATAAACAAAACAACAAACAAACACTGGAGTAATGTAAGGATAGAACCCAAAATCTGGTGGTAATAAGGCTGATATGAATCAGTGGGCAGCCTCCAACAAGGAAGATATAAGGGTGTCTTGTAAATCAACAAGAACAATATAGTTTTCTGGTAGTTGTTCTTGTTCAAATAAAATTCAAAATTCTTCTGATCCACTTAAATGGAATGGGCCTGTGTTGCTGAACTGCACAGGGCACTCACAAACAAGTTTAAAAAACAAACAATGAAGTAAGTAATTAGGAATCTAATAAATAATATTGTAGTGTATAAAGTAAATGTAAAATAATCTCCACTAGATAGAGGTGCTCTTGGCTTGCTGTGTGCAAGCAAGCAAATTGAAGTTGGGAAAATATAAAAAAATGGTAGAATATATATTGTATATTTTTGAAATAAATCCACACCTCCTCCCACTCCAAGTTGAACCTCCCCCTTTACCCAATTAAAAAAAAACCCTCACAAACTGCCAGAGGGAAAAAATGAATAAACTGCTGTGACTCTACTGATATTCCCTTAAGCAGCAGACAAAGCTGCAGCCAGGCAGAGAATCAAGGAAAAGAAACAATTTTCTAAATTCAATAATTCCCTCCCTGCCTGCCTAACTTAAATCTAAAGCCTCCCTCCCTCCCTCCAAATTCGAATAGCCAGCACGCAGCAGCCAGCCACACAGCCCTCCACCCCAACAACATCCGAGAACAGACTGCAAGTTCTGGAAGGTGCCTCGGCTTTTTATGCCCTCTGGCACATCCAGAAGTGTCAGTTAAAACCTGGCCATGCCATTGGTGGAATGGTTCAAAAAAATTGCATGGTCCCATCCCATGGCCAGCCCATCATTGCACAGGTGTAAAAAATAAAAATAAAAATAAAATGAAATGAAATCAATGGAGACGTTTTATTGCAAGAAAAACCCACTGCTGCTACTATTAAAAATCAGGCATTAGAAATAAATAAGTTTCAACATGTTTTGTGTTGTGCTTCGGTGTTTTTTGGACCACGATTTAAAAATAAATATTGCGGTCGCCATTTTGGATCCCCCCCACCGCATGGCATGGCATGGAGAGACGACGAGGATGACACCCCCCCCCAGCCTGGTGCAAGCAGCCCAGGACGGGAGAGGGGGGGGAGGCCGGGGACACCCCCTCCCAGAAACCACCCCTCTGGTAGGTGTCCTCGCACAGGCAGGCATATTTTCGCCCGCTTTTTTGGCTGGGAGTCCGGATTTTTAAAACTTTTTTTCTGTGCTGCTCTTGGCAATGGCATCGCGCGATCGCCGCGATGCCATTAACGACAACGACAACCCAGACCCAATTTTTGTTTTTTCGGGTCCGCTTCCAGTTGGAGCGGAGTAATTCTCGTTACCGTTTCCGTTACCTAACGATAACGAGAACCGAAAACGGAAACGAGAATTTCGCCGCTCCGTGCCCATGTCTAATAGCTATGTTTAAATATTTGAAAGGATGTCACACTGAAGAAGGAACTGGTTTGCTTTCCATGGCTTCAGAGACTAGGACATGGGGAAATAGTTTCAAACTGCAGGAAAAGAGATTCAATTTAAACATTAGGAAGAATTTCATGACAGTTAGAGCTGTTCGGCCATGGAAGATGCTGCCATGGAGGGTGGTTGAGTCTCCTTCTTTGGAGGTTTTTAAGCAGAGGCTGGATGACAATCTGTCGGGTGTCCTGTGATGGGGGTTCCCGCATGGCAGGGGGTTGGACTGGATGGCCCTTGAGGTCTCTTCCAACTCTTAAGATTCTATTCTATTCTATTCTATTCTATTCTATTCTATTCTATTCTATGATTCTGAAATTTATTTGGAAGGGGGGAAGTCAAAGATAAAATTCAGAATATTACAAGACCTAAAAGAGAGAGGATGTACAGGGTTAACACTTTGATTATTATACTATAAAGCCTGTGCTATGGTTTGGATGAAAGAGTGGATAATACTTTTGAAAACCAAAGATTGTTAAAATTAGAAGGCCATGATCTAAGAATGGTCTGGCATGCATATGTATGGTATGGGGGAATTAAGGAGCAAACATGTTTTTCAGATCACATAGTAAACACCAACACTCTGAAGGGCTGAGTCTCTAGAGTCTCAGGAAGAAAAGTCCACATTTCTTCCTTACTTGTAACTAGAATCTACTTCGGAGTGATTATGCAACTAGCTGGCTAGATAGCTCAGTGGTTTAGGAATCCGTCTTGGGAGCTGAAGGATGGGGGGTTCACTACCCACTCCACGGAGCCTCCTGAGAGAAGATCCAGCCTGGGTGGCCTTGGGCAAGCTGCACCGTCCAAGGACTTCCCAGAAGGAAGGAACAGTAACTCCCCTCTGAATTCTCTCGGCCAAGAAAACCCTGGAAAAGGTGCCAAAGTCAGAACTGATTTGACAGGCCACAATTATGATATTTATTTATTTATTTATTTATTTATTAGGCTTATATCCCGCCCATCTTCCCAAAGGGAACTCTGGGCGGCTTACAACAATAAAAACAAGTAATAAGGCACAGAACAAAAATGAGGCAAGATGGAGGTAGGGCCAGGGCGTAAAAAAATAAAAATAAAAAAATAAAAATAAAAACCAGACTAACTGAAAAGGTCACCAAAGGCCTCTTTAAAGAGGTGGGTCTTCAAGGCCTTCTTAAAGGCAGGCAGGGACTCCAACAGGTGCAGCTCACTGGTAAGATGATTCCAGAGCGAGGGGCCCACCATGGAGAAGGCGCGGTCT
Source organism: Phrynocephalus guinanensis (assembly GCA_037367245.1). NCBI lineage: Eukaryota > Metazoa > Chordata > Lepidosauria > Squamata > Agamidae > Phrynocephalus > Phrynocephalus guinanensis. Next base: position 809,587 of record CM074750.1, read on the forward strand.
CACATGCGTGATTTCTGTGCCTCTCTGGGTGTGGCCACCCTCAGTGAGCGCACCTGCGCCAGTCTCGTGGGTCTGGACCCAGTTGTCCTTTGGGAAATATGCTCCGCCAGGTACTCTGGTCCCAGGCCGTGGAGGGCTTTGAAAATCAAAACCAGGACCTTGAACCTGATCCGGAGGACAAGGGGGAGCCAATGCAGGCGAGCCAGGACTGGGGTGATGTGCTCGTATCTACGGGCACCCACCACCAGCCTAGCTGCCGCATTTTGCACCCGCTGTAACCTCCGGACCAGGTTCAAGGGCAACCCCATGTAGAGGGCATTGCAATAGTCGATCCTCGAGATCACCAGGGCCTGTACGACTGTCCTCAGGGAGGACTCATCAAGATACTGGCGGATCTGGGCGATCCTGCGGAGATGGAAAAAAGCAGCCCTGGAGACAGCCATCACCTGGGCTTCCAGGGAGAGGGCTGAATCCAGGACCACGCGCAGATTCCTGGCCCTGTCTGTAGGCTGGAGGGAAACATCCCCCAGCTTAGGGAGGGGGCCATTGTACCCAGACGAGAGCGCCCCGAAGAACAGAACCTCCGTCTTCTCCGGATTCAGCTTGAGCCGGTTATCTCTGGTCCATTCCACAATGGCCTCCAGACACAGATTGAGAGAGCGAACTGCCTCCACTGCAGACGACAAAAAGCGTACTGATGACAGCGAACTCCAAATCTCCTGATGACCTCCCCCAGCGGCCTCATGTAAACATTGAACAGCATGGTTGAGATTGCCGACCCCTGGGGCACCCCACAAGGGAGAGTCCAAGGAGCCGACAAGACATCACCCAGCTGAACCCGCTGAGTCCGGCCGCCAAGGAAGGAACGGAGCCAGGCCAAGGCCTGACCACCAATTCCCGCCTCCGCAGGTCGGACCAGTAGGTTACCGTGGTCGACGGTATCAAAGGCAGCTGAGAGGTCAAGGAGAACCAATAGGGAGGAACTCCCCCTGTCGGCCTCCCTGAGGAGGTCATCCTGCAGAGCGACCAGGGCAGTCTCGGTTCCGCGAACAGGTCTGAATCCAAACTGGAAGGGGTCCAGGATATGATTTACCTCCAGATATGACTGAAGCCTGACAGCAGCCACCCTCTCGACAACCTTGCCCAGGAAGGGAACAATGGCAATCGGACGATAGCTGGATAAATCGTCCGATGCCATGCCAGGTTTTTTAAGAGTGGGTTTCACCCCGGTCTCCTTTAATCGGGAACGGAAGCATCCCTCCCTAAAAGAGGCCATGGCAATGGCGGAAACCCACTCAGGCATGTTCCCTTCGGCAGATTTAATGAGCCAGGCCAGGCAAGGGTCAAAGGGAGTGGCCGCCGGCCGGCAACAAGCCATGGCTCCAGAGGCCTCCGCCGAGGAAACCGACCCAAACTCGTCCAGGAGGGGAGAACGGAGGGGTGAGGCACCAGAGATCTCAGAGGGTGGGCTAGAGCAACTGGGGGGCAAGTCGGAGCGGATGGCCTCAATTTTTGATCTAAAGTGGGCTGCAAATTGCTCGCTAGTGAAATCACTAGGAGGAGGCCTCAGCTGACTGGGATTGGAGAGGTCCCGAACCACCCGGAATAACTCCGCCTGGCGGTTCGAGGCCTTGCCAATTCTCAGGGAGACATAAGATCTTCTAGCATCCCTGATCGCGCGAAGATATTGGTCTACATAATACATGGCAACGAATACAAGTCCTTTTCCAAGGAGAAAGGCGGGGTAAAAATACTCTCAAATAAACGATGCATTTGCCTTTTGAATGGCTTCCCAGATTTGCATTCTTTATTATTTGGATCATGTGGATTCAAGCTTTCAAACCATCCTGTGACACCCCCCCACACACACCCCACGGGAAGAATCCCAATTTCATTCTGCATTGTGCTTCCTTGCCAACCCCCTCGTTGGAACCAAGCCAAAGAAGGCCTCTTTCGACCAACAGGGACGGGCACTGCTCACTGAAACACAAACCCACATCTTTCTGCCCAAGCCATAGAGGCGGGCATTGAATCGGCAGCCCTATTTTGTGGCATCTGTGCCCATTTGTGTAACAGATGTGCGGCGCCTTGGAGGAGAGGGAAGTTACTTTAGATAAGCCGAATAATCTTTTCAATTATCTTTGACTGAAAATGTTGCATTTTCTTTTCCTGCATTCAAGGGCATTTGGGCATAAAATGCTTGCCTAATTATCATTATCTCCCCTATCATGTGCTCTGAAAATAGTTTGTCAAATATGGTACTATTTTGTTATTTGGGACAGTTTCCAAAAGCACTTTCCAGCTGTCATATATCTTTCCTGGTGGATAATCATAGCAGTGATGGTGTAGGAGTTAATCCATCCAAAGGAAGCAAAATAAGAAGAAAAGACAATGAAGGAGAGAGAACAGCAGTGCAGTGCCATTTCATCGGGCCCCGGGATTTTGAAGGCCTCAGGAAAGAAGCCTCTCGTCTGTTCTCTCAGACATCCACATCACCAGTTTGTTTGTTATGCTCTGAAGCAGGGACTCACAACCTTAGGCCCTCAAATGATGCTGGAGTAAAATTCCATCTCTGAAAGGCAGATGGCCCTTCAAGGCATGTACTGAGAGATGTCCCTCCGGTAGCTCAGTTGAGGGCCAGGTGGACTAAGAAGGGGCTCAATCCAATTGAAATTGCTCTGTGGCCCATCTGCGAGCTATGGATCCTAATGCAGAAGTGGCATCCCACCTTACAGTGGGATGAGATTCAGGCTTAGAGAAATCTAGGTTGGGCAGAGGAGCATGTGGAAAATGCCAGTTTTAAGGGGGGTGGGAACACACCTGCAGCTATGGAGCAGTGCAAACAGAGCAGATTTTTACAGTTACAATTCTCTCATCAGTCACACCACCTGTATGGTCTAGTTCATTTTTAGTCAGATTTACCTCACATTTTGTTTAATTGGAACACAGGGAAAGGGGAGACATGCAGCTCGCCTGCCCTCCCCTTACGGGTGCGGGCATCAGCGGGTGATGTTTAAAGGGCTCTGGGCTGCGGAGACAAGCTCTTGTCTCTGCAGCCAGAGCCCTTTCCAGAGATCGCTCCCCGTCCGCCCTTCCCTGGGGGTTGTAGTCGCGTGGGAAGCGATCTTTGGAGAGAGCTCTGGCTGCGGACGCAAGCGCTTGCCTCTGCAGCCTGAGCCATCTCCAAAGATCGCTACCTCGCCCGCCCGCCCTCCCCTGGGGTAGCGGGCACACAGGGAGCAATGTCGGCTCTGGGCAGCACCCAGCAGCGGCGGGGGCTGGGATCCCCCACACTGCCGCTACGCGCTGCTCCGAGGTGGCTCTGGTCAGCACGGAGTGGCGGCAGCAGGGGACCCAAACCCCCAACACCGCGTCGCGAGCTGCTCCGAGGTGGCTCTGCGCAGCGCCCAGTGGTGGTTGTGGGAGATCCGAACCCGCAACAACAACACCACGCGCTGCTCCACAGCGGCTCTGCGCAGCGCCCGGCAGCGTCGGGGATCCAAACCCCCAACGCCACTGCCACAGGTGCCATAGAGAACTTCCCTCTACAGGCACCCTCAGCCAATCGCAGCCTCCAGTGCCATTGACCGACATCCCTTCCAACCTATCAAGCTGTAATTCACCCCCCCTTCCTTCCTCCCTCTCCTCCTCCAGACCCAAGCCGTTTGTGCCTTTTTCTTTACTGGCTCATGGTGACCCCTGTGAAATGGTCATTTTGACCCCCAAAGGGGTCCTGACCCCCAGGTTGAGAACCACTGTCCTAATGGGTATTCGCCTTTTTGAGGGGAAAAAGTTGACCACTCCCACTTTTGCCCCTTTAAGCACATTTTTCTTGAAACCACCACTGGGGGCTGTACTTTCTTAAAAGGATGCCTTTATAGCATCGGGTCAAAGTGGAACGCTGCGTTCATGTGCTTCATGCAAGAAGGCCAGGGAGGGGGCGTTAAAAAATTCTGCCAAGCAAAGGCAGGGAGAGGGGCAGCAGGCAAGGGCTTGCTCTGGTTCTCCTGCTGAAAGGCAGGGAGACGGGCAGCAGAAGGGGTCCTGGAGCACCATGGAGCTGAGGCCACAACCCCAACGGCAGTAGAAAAGGAGCAGGCAGGCAGGCAGGCAGGGAGGGAGGGTGGCGGCTGGAAGATATTAAAGAGCCCGCCGCAGCCACCGAACCAGAATGCACACGCCCCAGTCAAGTGCTCGCCCGGGCGATCAGAAAGGGAGATAAGCATTCCCACCGGTAGGGAAGCGACGGCCGGCACTGTAAAAGTTTAAAGGGCCAGCCTCGCTTTAAGGTGGATTCATGACCTTTGCGGCCCCCCAAAAAAATTCTTAAAGAAAATAGATAAGGTCAAAGAAATGATTTTGCAAGTTCTGAGAATGGGTATGGGGAGCTGTCAGCAGGTGAGCCAATTGAGTGGCTGTCTGGAGCATTGCCATCATGTAAATGCCAAAACCTTTTTTTAAGAATACAGCAAGAACAATAATGGGCAAAAGTGACAGCTAACACCAGCTGACAGAGAAAGAGCGCCTAAAGCCGGTGAGGACATCAGGGGGTGATGGGACAGGTACAGTGCATTTAGCACCAGTGTTGAGTATTTCCCCCCAGCTTGGCTAGCCCAAGCTGAAGGCTGCTAGATTCCCCTGGTACCCGATGAAAGAAATCTAGCACGAGAGAGGTCCAGAGAAATTACCGGTTTATTAGGCCTAATAAAGTACGGTAAGGCCAACTAACCCACAGCAAGGCAGTGCGAGATGGTCGGCCCCCAAAACAGGAAAAACATAACCTTTTATTTCCTTACCCTTCCCTCCCACAGGGTGCGCACCTCCCCTGGGCTAGGCAAGAGGTAGTGTTTGAGGGCATCCAATGAAAACAGTCCAGAAGTCTCTTGAGGGGCGTTCCTGATGTCCTGGAACTGGACACCTGCTCAGGTGTGGCTGGGCCATATCTGTCCTTTAATGGGCCATCAAGGGGGTGATAATAGAAAGAAGAGGATGGGCATTGTTCAGGGGGTCTGGGTAATCAGCAGGTCAATGGGAAAGCTGAAGAGTCAATAGATAGAGTCCCAAACTCCCAGACACATTTCCTGATGAATGTGGAAATGAAACAATGGGAAGCCTCCGGGCTGAAGATAATCCGTGGTACATGTTGGAACCCATGTTGATGGTTGGAATCTGTTCTGGAAGATGCAGCCTCTTCACAAAGTCGATATGTTGTCTTCCTCCCCTGCCATGAGCCTCTGCCCAAGATGTAGGTCCAGGGAGGTGCAGGACAGTGTAGGAACACGTTCTCAAGCAGACCCAAGGAAAGTGGGTTGGGGGGGGAGAGAAAGAAAGAGAGAGAGAGAGAGAGAGAGAGAGAGAGAGAGAGAGAGAGAGAGAGAGAGAGAGAGAGAGAGAGAGAGAGAGAGAGAGGGGGGGCTGGCTAAGGCTAAGACCCAAGGGCTCATGTAAGTAGGGGAGCTACAGTTGTAGTTTTAAGTGTGAAGGGTGTCCCGGGATATGAAGATGGCCATCTGTGGCCGTCATCCCATGAGTCTGAGACCACAGTGGAAATAAACTGTCAATCCAAGGAGATTCAGCCTGGGTTGAGTGTCTGGCTGTTTTAAATGTCCGAGAAATAGAATTTAATCTGTCCATGCAAGGATTAACCAAATGTGACTCACTAGAGACCCGGCCATACTATGGTGGGAACCCTTGGAAGGGAAAAATGAACTTCCAAGGGTTCCCGTGGAAGGGATGGTCCGTTTCGCAAATTTCTGGAAAGTGGGCTAGTCTACTGCCATTAGTTAACATTATCAGGCAAAAGACTTATTTCCATGGAACTCAACCACGGCAGCAAGAGGGGGGACTCGACCGGTGTTGATCTTGCGGCTTTGGCAGACCTCATGGAGCCCTGAGGCCGCTGCAGGGAGGCAAGCCTGCACCGCACACATCACCACATCTTAGCCGGTTCCATGGAACTCTGAGTCGGCTGGTGGGCTGTGATTCATGCGGTCCGGGGACCATGGAACACAATCGGTGTACTGGTCTGTTGTTATTGTTCAGTCGTTCAGTCATGTCCGACTCTTCGTGACTCCATGGACCACAGCTCACCAGGCCTTCCTATCTTCCACTGCCTCCCTGAGTTTGGTCAAATCCATATTGGTTGCATTGATGACACCGTCCAACCACCTCATTCTCTGTCATCCTCTTTTCCTTTTGCCTTCAATCTTTCCCAACATTAGGGACTTTTCCAAGGAGTCCTCTCTCCTCATGAGGTGCCCAAAGCACTGGAGCCTCAGCTTCAAAATCTGTCCTTCCAGTGAACATTCGGGGTTGATTTCTTTCAGGATGGATAGGTTGATCTCTTTGCAGTCCAGGGGACTCTCAAGACTCTCCTCTAGCACCACAGCTCAAAAGCATCAATTCTGCGGCGATCAGCCTTCTTTATAGTCCAGCTCTGACTTCCATACATCACTTACTGGAATAACTATAGCTTTGACTATCCGGACCTTAGTTGGCAAAGTGATGTCTCTTGCTCTTTAGGATGCTACCTAGGTTTGCCATTGCTTTCATCCCAAGAAGCAGGCGTCTTTTTATTTCGTTGCTGCAGCCGCCATCTGCAGTGATCAAGGAGCCCAAGAAAATAAACTCTGTCATTGCCTCCATTTCTTCCCCTTCTATTTGCCAGGAGGTGATGGGACCAGTGGCCATGATCTTAGTTTTTTTGATGTTGAGCTTCAGCCCATTTTTTTCACTCTCCTCTTTCACTCTCATTAAGAGGTTTTTTAATTCCTCCTCACTTTCGGCTATCAGAATAGTATCATCTGCGTATCTGAGGTTGTTGATATTTCTTCCGGCAATCTTAATTCCGGCTTGTGATTCATCCAGACCTGCCTTTCGCATGATGTACTCTGCATATAAGTTAAATAGGCAAGGTGACAGTATACAGCCTTGTTGTACTCCTTTCCCAATTTTAAACCAGTCAGTTGTTCCATATCCAGTTCTGACGGTTGCTGCTTGTCCCACATATAGATTTCTTAGGAGACAGATAAGGTGGTCAGGCACTCCCATTCCTTTAAGGACTTGCCATAGTTTGTTGTGGTCCACACAGTCAAAGGCTTTGGCATAGTCGATGAAACAAAAGTAGAGGTTTTTTTGGAACTCTCTGGCTTTCTCCATAATCCAGCGCATGTTGGCGATTTGATCTCTAGTTCTTCTGCCCCTTCGAAATCCAGCTTGCACTTCTGGAAGTTCTCTGTCCACATACTGCTGAAGCCTGCCTTGTAGACTTTTGAGCATAACCTTGCTAGAGTGTGAAATGAGTGCAATTGTGCGATAGTTGGAGCATTCTTTGGGATGTAGACCGATATTTTCCAGTCCTCTGGCTACTGCTGGGTTTTCCAAATTTGTTGACATATTGTGTGCAGCACCTTTACAGCATCCTCTTTTAAGATTTTAAAGAGTTCAGTTGGAATGCCGTCACCTCCACTGGCCTTGTTGATTGCAATGCTTTCTAAGGCCCACTTGACTTCACTTCCAGGATGTCTGGCTGCAGGTCAGAAACTACGCTATCTTGGTTATCAGGGACATCCAGATCTTTCTGATATAATTCCTCTGTATATTCTTGCCATCTCTTCTTGATCTCTTCTGCTTCAGTTAGGTCCCTACCATTTTTGTCCTTGATCATATCCATCTTTGCATGAAATGCCCCTTTAATATCTCCAATTTTCTTGAATAGGTCTCTGGTTTTTCCTTTTCTGTTGTTTTCCTCTATTTCTTTGCGCTGTTCGTTCAAGAAGGCTCTCTCCTTGCTATCCTTTGGAAGTCTGCATTCAATTTTCTGTATCTTTTCCTTTCTCCCTTGCATTTTGCGTCCCTTCTCTCCTCCGCTATTTGTAGGGCCTCGTTGGACAACCACTTTGCTTTCTTGCATTTTCTTTTCTTTGGAATAGTTTTCATTGCAGCCTCCTGTACAATGTTACAAGCGTCCATCCATAGTTCTTCAGGTGTTCTGTCCCTTAAATCTATTCTTCACTTCCACTGTGTATTCATAAAGGATTTGACTTAGATTATACCTGACTGGCCCAGTGGTCTTCCCTACTTTCTTCAGTTTAAGTTTGAATTTTTAAATAAGAAGCTGATGATCTGAGCCACAGTCAGCACCAGGTCTTGTTTTTGCTGACTGTATAGAGCTCCTCCATCTTTGGCTGCAGAGAACATAATCAATCTGATTCTGGTATAGTCCATCTGGTGATGTCCGTGTATAGAGTCGTATTTTGTGTTGTTGGAAAAGAGTGTTTGCAATGACCAGCTTGTTATCTTGACAAAACTCAATTAGATTTTGCCCTGCTTCATTTGGAACTCCAAGGCCAAACTTGCCAGTTATTCCTTTTATTGATGGGAATGATATTTTAATGAAGCTTATAACTGCCATTGACAAAATAAAATGGCAGCGCTTATGTTCTCTTTTGGCTCTTTCCCTTTTTCATTCTCTCCCTTCAGCGTATTATTCTAGACTGCATTTCACCCCGAGATTCCTTCCCAGCTATGTAGGGTTGTAAATTAGTGGTTGTATAAACACTTAGCTCCATGGGAAGACAGTCAGCTGAGGTATTCCAGGAGGAGATAAGCCAGATACTCTTGAAGTTGTTATCGATCTTCGGCTGTCAGGGAACTCCTGTCTCGGAGCGGCGCAGAGTCCCAGGAAGTGCAAGCCAGATGGCGCCAGAGTGCAAGATGAATGTCTTCCTCAATATCCCTTCAAATTGATTTGTTACCTTGTATGAACTTTGTATCCGTTATGTGTTCTCATTGTTCTATGCTTGATTTACAACCCACAGCTGTATCCTTATCAATTTAGATAAAGGAGGGGCTGTTGGGGAGTAAGAATTCTTATAAAAAGTGTGGAGTTTCTTTGTTCGGGGCCCCAGACTTTCCGAGCTGATTTGGCTGGGTGCCCGTTGCAACGCTCAATAAAGTTTTTCTCCGTTCTTTGGAACCTTGGCTCGCTTTGATCTCTCGATTCCCCGAAACCGCGGCAAAGAACCCTGAAACGTGGCTTACATCTGGGGGCTCGTCCAGGATAGCCCCTTTTCGGGACGAGGGGCCAAGCCAAGCAATGTCGAACAGCCAGCGTTGGACGAAGAGCTCTGGTGTACACCTTTCCATTTGAAAAGGGGAACTGCTTCGTTCAGCATCGTGGCGGAGACGGCATCGCTCAGGGAGAAAAAAAAGAAAAAGCGAGCTGGCTGAGGGGAAGACTTCGTGGGATATTTGGTAAGATATGGGACTGGTCCAGTGTGGGAGGAGAAGAGTTTGTCTCTAACATCCCAAAGAAGGGGTTTTTGGTCCCCAGTGTGTAAAAAGGGGAAAGAATGGTGGTTCTGTTTTCCAGAGGGAGGAGAGGAGCAGTGCTCTAACATCCCGTGAAAGATAGTGGGCAGGAACTCACGGGGCATGGACAGGGAAACGGAGATCTCAGCTGTCAAGTAGAATAAGTTTAAAAGGTTCTTTGATAGGAAGGGGATCCAGACTAGGTTGGGAGGAGGTATTGAACTGTGGGAATTTGTGTGGTCACTTTGATCCAATGAGTGTGTGTGAGCGTGGAATGGTCGGGGTTTAGAACTCCCCTTGGCCGAGCGAAGTCTGGGTTGTGCATTTTCTGGCCGAGCGATCGCGTTCAGATCACAACCGGGAGTGAGTCCTGTGTGTGTGATAAATTTTAAAAAGCATAGGTGCGGATCAAGTGACATTTGTGTGGGAGAAATAGGAACATTGTTTAAGAGTCATTTAAAACATGGGAGGAAATACCAGTAAACCAACGACCCCATTGGATTGTTTCACCTCAAATTGGAATACTGCCATCAAGAACTATGATTTTGGCATCAAAATGAAAATGGAGCGAATGCAGACTTTATGTCAATTAGAATGGCCAATTATGCAACCAGATTGGCCGGCAGAGGGAACGTTCAATGAAAGTATAATTAGGCAGTTGTGGTTAAAAATTCTTAAAAACCAGAGCATGTCCCATATATAGAAGTGTGGCGAGGAAATGTTAAAAGAAATCCTTCGTGGATACAAGATTGTAGGAAGTTGCCGCCACAAGCCAAGTTATTTGCTTTAAAGAAACAGAAGGAGGTTTTAGACAGCCGCCCGGAGGACTATGATCCACTTACTCCGCCACCCCTGTATGCTGTGGCCATCCCTCTGGGAAATCCAGTAGCACCACCCGTTCTCCCTCAAGGAAATCCAGCACCATTACCCGCTCCTCTTCCGGGAGCACCCCCTGTGAATGATGCCCTCCCCAAGCCAGAAGATCTCCCGAAGCCCGCACCCCCTGTCAAGCCACCCGAAGGTGGGCTTGGGGCCAGAGGAGGAATTCCAAAACCAGATGAGGAAGATGAGGGGGATGATGAAAGGAAAGAGGAAAGTGAGGAGGAGTTCTGACACAGAGTACAAGGAAATTTTGAATGGGGTGTAGCGGACCACCAGAGAGTAACTGAATTAGTTAAAAAGTATGACTCCATACTGGAAGTCGGAAATCATGCCATAGAAGCCGCAGGGGAGCGAAATTGGGTAAAGAGGCAACGGTATCTTTTAAAGGCATATGATGCAGCAAAGAGGCATGAGAAATTCCTTGAACAAAAGAAAGCTGATGAGCCGGCAAAACTCTTGCCCCTCAGACGAGTATACGACCCCCTGCCCCCAAATCAACAGGGTCCACGTACGTATTCGATGCAGCACGTGCCATTCACGAGCAGTGACATTATTAATTGGAAAAATACCTTGCCAAGCTTAGAAGATGATCCTGATAAAGTTTATGAAACTATGGCCAGTATTTTTAATGTGTATATGCCTACTTATGAGGATCTGCAACATCTCATACGTAGCCTTTTTAATTTGGAAGAAACCCGAAAATTTTTTGAGGAGGCTAGGAAATCCCGTATTGCCCTAGGAGACACCCAAGCGCAAGCGCAAGCTGCTGTTCCAACGGCCACCCCACCCAATTGGGATTATAATGTAGATGGAGGTCTTGGTGCCTTGAGAATATACCATACTGCAATACTTCAGGGCATAAGAGCAGCAGGAAGGAAGAAAATCAATATGTCAAAAGTAAATGATGTGGTCCAGAAACAGGATGAGTCCCCTGGAGCCTTTTTGGAACGCTTGTTTCAAGCGTTTAGGAAGTTTACTCCCATTAATCCTGAAGATCCGGGAATGGAAAATATAGTAAAAACAGCCTTTGTAGCTCAATCTGCCCCGGATATTCGTAAAAAGATTCAAAAGGACATTAATTTCATGGGACAGACCCTTCAATGGATGCTGCAGCTGGCGCAGACCACATACAATAATAGGGAGGAAGATCAAACCAGTCAAAAAGGAAGGGGACAGGTTAAAAAATTAATGGCCCTGAATCAAGTCTCTGAACCCCGCAATTTTAATGCCTTTGGACCCAGGCGTGGGCCGTTAATGAAGGATCAATGTGCACTATGTGGACAGAGAGGACATTGGCGTAAGGACTGTTTTAGGAATCCTGAAAATCAAAGGCGAGGGAGTTTTAATCAAGGTCCGTGCCACCCCTGGCAGCCACCGGCTTTTGGACGATACCCCGCGTCCACGCCGTTCGGCTTCAACCAGCCAGGAAATCAGCAGTCAGTGCCTGCCCCTTTTAATTATCAGCAGCCGAGGAGCTTTCAGGTGAATCAGGGACAAGTGAGCCAATTTCAGCCTGCTGGTCAAGCCCAAAGTCAACCGGTGCCGGCTCAACAAAGATCCCAGGGAGGACAGGGTCCTGCCTGGACCCCACCATACCAAAACATGATGGTTCTGGAGGAAGATGTCCCATATCGAAGGTGACAGGGATTTTGTTCCCGTGAGCCCTTAGAGTTCAAACCGGGAATGAAGCAATCCAGTTCCTTGTTGATACGGGTGCGAGCCATTCAGTGATTCCCCAGCTTGTCAAACCTTTAGACCGGACTCTTTCAATTAATGTAGTGGGAGCCACTGGAAGAGCGCAGAGCGCTCATTTTATGCAGCCTGTTCAGTGCAAATTAGGAGGTCAGGTTGTTGAACATAAATTTTGCACATGCCAGATTGCCCTATTCCCCTTATGGGATGAGATCTACTGTTTAAATTGGGAGCCCAAATCACTTTCACCCCCAAGGGAGAAGTCCACCTAACTACTGATAATAAGGAACCGGAAGGTGAAATGTGTTTAGAATATCCCTTGAGAGAGAGATGGCGTTTGATGCTGGTCCAAGAGGAACCAACCCAGTTCTCCCAAGATTTCTTGGATCAAGTTAATCCAGAGGTTTGGGCAGAAGAAAATCCCCCAGGGATGGCATGAAACATCCCTCCAATTGTTGTTCAGCTTAAGCCATTTGCTGGTCCTGTGTCAGTGCCACAATATCCCATTGGAAGGACTGCAGCTGAAGGAATTTGGGTGCATCTTAAGAGACTGATAGATTTTGGCATCCTTGTCCCGTGCCAGTCACAATGGAATACTCCCTTGTTGCCCGTTCGAAAGCCAGATGGAACTTATCGTCCAGTTCAGGACCTCCACTTAGTTAATGAGACTGTAGAACGGCTCCATCAGAATGTTCCGAACCCGTACACAATACTTAGTTTGATCCCACCAGAAGCCAAATATTTCACAGTTTTAGATCTGAAGGATGCCTATTTTTGTTGCCGGTTAGCGCCACAGAGCCAGCCCATTTTTGCTTTTCAATGGGAAGACCCAAGAACAGGGACAAAACAACAATTCAGATGGACCCATTTGCCCCAAGGGTTCCGAAATTCGAGCACGTTGTTTGGAGTAGCTTTGGCATCAGACCTTGCCAATTTCCCCCGGAAACCTGGCCAAATAGTTCTGCAATATGTAGATGATATTTTGGCGGGAGCAGAAACTAAAGAGGACTGTGAACAGCTTACAATTGACCTTTTGAATCATCTGGCAGCAGCAGGCTACCGAGTTACGAGAAGGAAAGCCCAAATTTGCCAAAAATCCGTGCGATATTTGGGCTTTGATATTTCCCAGCAAAGGCGCCAACTTCGAGAGGAGCGGAAGCAGGCAATTATTCAGATCCCTGAACCAAGAAATAGGAGGGAACTTCGTGGCTTTTTAGGAGCAGCAGGTTTTTGTAGAATTTGGATTCTGAACTTTAGTCTTTTGGCAAAGCCCCTGCACCTTGCTACACGAGGGAAAGAAAGTGATGAGTTCTTATGGGGACCGGAACAGAGAGAGAGTTTTCAAAAGATCAAACGGGCTCTATTAGAGGCGCCAGCATTGGGTCTTCCCGGCCCCAACAAGCCCTTTTATCTGTATGTTGATGAGGAAAAAGGAGTTGCAAAAGAAGTCTTATGTCAAAAATTAGGAAGTTGGCAGCCACCAGTTGCTTATTTATCTGAAAGATTAACCCCAACCGAACAAGGACTTCCGTGTTGCATGTGCGGAGTCGTGGCACTTGCGGCACTTTTAAAGAAAGCGGATAAATTCACTTTTGGCCAGCCAACAAATTGCATAACAAGGCATGCAGTTTTACCCTTGTTAGATGCTAAAGGTGGCTATCATCTGTCCCAAACGGCAATGATGAAGTGTCAAAAATTATTTTTGAGAACTGGCCTCACTTTTCAAACTACAGAGGGACTTAATCCAGCAACCCTGATGCCTATTAGTGATCAACCGGCCACTCACGATTGCATCCAAACAATGGATGAAATTTACTCATCACGGCCAGACCTCCGTAACACCCCCAACCCACAGTGGAAGACTTGGTTTGTGGATGGAAGTAGCTCAGTGATTGATGGAATAAGGAAATCGGGGTATGCTATTGTAGAATTAGAGGACACTGTTATTGAGGCCAGACAATTACCTCCAGGAACTTCAGCTCAGTTAGCTGAACTCATAGCTCTCACTCGGGCTTTGGAATTATCAGAAGGGGAAAGCATCAATATCTATACGCGTTCCAAGTATGCTTTCCTTATGCTCCATGCACATGGAGCTCTTTGGAAAGAGAGAGATCTTCTTACCACTGAGGGCACTCCTGTAGCGTATCCTGAAATTTTATTGCAACTTCTGGAGGCAGTATGGAAACCGAAAGAAGTAGCAGTGATTCATTGTTATGGACATAAAGTTGGCCCAGGGGTAGAAGCTAGGGGAAATCGGCTAGCAGATCGAATTGCTAAGGAGGCAGCCCAGGGTGCTGTCGAAATGCAGCTTAGCCTCATTCCTATAGACATTCTTCCACCAACCCCACCGCTTTATTCCGCCGCTGAAGATGGGTTTGCGGAAGAGCAGGACTTTGACAGGACCCCCGAGGGATGGTATAAGCTTCCAAGCGGACAGTTGTGGGTTCCGGAAAGCTTAGCCCGCCAAGTGATTCAAAATCATCATGACTGTACACATCAGGGTCCCGAGGTAGCATATCGTCAGTTGAGCCCATGTCTCTATATAGCCAGGCTTCATCAGTTGGCTTCGAACATTTCCCGAAGATGTGTGCTCTGTCAAAGGAATAACCCCCGGTCTGGACATTTGCCCCCTCCTGGCATTCAGCATTATGGCCAGGAACCTTTTGAAGACCTGCAAGTAGATTTTACAGAGTTGCCAAATTGTGGACTGTATCGTTATTTGCTTGTATCAGTTTGTACTTTCACGGGTTGGGTGGAAGCTTATCCTACAAAGACTGAGAAAGCCAGTGAGGTGGTTCGCTGTCTTTTGCGGGACCATATTTCGAGGCATGGGATACCCTGTACTATAGGATCCGATAACGGACCAGCCTTTGTTCATCAAGTCCTTCAGGGGCTTGCGAAGGTACTACAGATTAAATGGAATTTGCATACAGCGTACAGACCTCAGAGTTCTGGATGTGTGGAGAGAATGAACAGGACTTTGCAAAGTCATCTGTCAAAACTCACTCAAGAAACCCGCAGGGGGTGGGTGGAAATGCTGCCTATCGCCCTCATCCGGTGCAGGACTACTCCTTCAAGTCAGTTAGGGGTATCCCCGTTTGAACTTTTATATGGCAGGCCAGTTCCGATTTCATATGGATTACGCCCAGAGAATGTAGCTTCGTTGACACATGTCAAATATCTTCAGTTGCTTGGCCAATCTCTTTCTTCACTTCACAGGTGGACGTTGGGAAGACTTCCAGTGATTCTGCAGGAGCCCCTGCATTGTTTTCAACCAGGAGATTCGGTCTGGGTGAAGGACTGGAATCAGCAGCCTTTGCGTCCTAGGTGGAGGGGTCCTTACGTCGTCTTGCTGTCAACTCCCACGGCTATCAAGGTGTCTGAGGTGAACCCCTGGATTCATCATGCCCGCGTGAAGCGAGCTGCCTCATCAAGTGAAGAAGAAGAGTGGACGGTCCGTGCCAATCCTGATGACAGCTTGAAGCTGACGTTTAAGAAAGTTGGTCCTGATAACAGGGAGTCAGAGTAAAATACTGACTTCCTGAGCTGTTTGTTTGGAAAGAGATTCTCCCTTGAAGAGCCTTGATTTTTCTTTTAGCATCAGACACTCTGACATTCAAGTTCACCCCCTTAAGGAGAGAAGGGAGGTTGTGGTGGAGGAATCAAGTGATCCCATCACGGTGCTTAGCCCATGACGACATCCAGTTTGTGCGAGACTTTATACCTGTGGCTGTTTGCTTATTTTCTCCATAAGAGATGGGCCAGAGGAGCTTGTCTTAACGTACACTCACGCGAGTCCTCAACACCCCCCTGGTCACATTGGGACATATTTGTTGGTTATGATGCCCATCGATATTACCCTTTAATTTGGTCTCAGTAGTTGGTGCGACAGCTTGCTCGAGAATACTCTGCAGCTGTCAGAGCACTCCAAAGAAACTTGGATGAATATGTGGGTTGAAATTCCGGGGTGGGTTTGGCTCGCTGTATCACCCTTATTTGTTTTGGGTATGGTTATAATCTGTTGCCATTGGAAACGCAAGTTTTGTGGGTTATCAAAGTCAATGGGAATTGTTGTCTTTTTATCCTTGTTGTCTATATGCCTAGCTGTCAAATCTGAAGATGTGGAGCCGTGCACTCCGTGCATTGTTGCTGCCCGTCAAGGAAGTAGAGTGATAAACACTCTAATTTATTATACACAACAGCCATTGGAATGTAAACATGCTGTGGCAAAATGCTTGAATCAGGATCTGATGTATCATATATGCATGGGCATATCAGGCAAATATTTTTGCTTTAAGCCTGAGGTCCCAATTAGATATAATTATACCATGTGGGCTGGAATGGCGAAGACCAAAGAACCCCGAAGGGAAAATCCAACCGGAGGTGGTCTTTTGTATTTCCTAAATTCCACTGTTGTTTTAAGCCAGGGCTCAAGCCCCGCGGTATTGTGGTCTGATGCATGTATTGCTTTGGGAAAGATTAGGGGATCTGCTTGTGGATCCCAGGGGCGAGTAAACGCCTATAAAAAGAATCATAAATATTTATGTTATCCTCATGAAGGTTGGCATGCAGGTAACCCAGAAAGGTGGGCACCTTGCGCAAGTACTTATTTGTGTTCCGGATGGGGTTGTGTGTGTGCTTTTACAGGTGGAGGATACAAAGGATGTCCCCACATAACACACTTCAAAAAGCAAATGGGAAATTTTGTTAGTATGGAGATAAGCAGAACCCATCCTTTGATTCAGGTTTATGGGTTTGGAATTGATGGTGGTGGTGGAAAAGACCCCATGACTTATATTACAATTACTCGCACTGAAATTCGAGACGGGGAAAGAAAAAATCTTACCTGGTCTGTTGAGAATATTGTTGACAGGTTGCAGGACAACCCCTTTAAAGTCCCCGAACATGCCAAGAATTTGTTTATTGAAATGGCCCAATTAATAGCAACTGAGTTAGGAGTTGCAAATTGTTATCTATGTGGGGGGACGAATATGGGTGAAGATTGGCCATGGGAGGCAATGGAAGTAACCCCAGAGCTTTTCAATAATATGTCAAGAATTGGAAACATCACAAAGAGAACTCACTCTAAAAATTTGACATGGACCATTACGTCTCAGTTGGTTGGTCGTGTCTGTTTCTCTCAGAATGGCACCATTCCCGTGGGTGATTTAACCTGTATTGGAACGTGGGAAAATGGTGTATGGCTTTCACCTTCTAATGCCTCCGAGCCAGAAAAATTTGACATTGGTCTGTTGCCTTATATATATTCTGCAACTTCAAAGGTATGGGAAGCACCTTTGCATATGTATTGGGTTTGTGGGAATATGGCTTATGAGTATTTGCCCCTCTCATGGTCAGGGTCTTGTGTCCTTGGATTCATTAAACCATCATTTTTCCTTATCCCAATCGAAACTCAGCAGTACCTCGCTGAGTATGGCCCTTTAAACCGGAGGAAGCGTGATGATACCCCGTTTGCAGGTTTTCCATGTAAGAATGCTGAAGAATATGTAGGAGATATATGGGACTCTCAAAGAATTGTTTGTGTTTATGGCCCAGCAACTTGGGCTCAAGATGGTTCATGGGGGTATAGGACTCCCATTTATTTACTTAATAGGATAATTCGATTGCAAGCAGTCCTGGATTTGGCAGGTCAGCGCATCACTACCGCACTTACCACTATAGCGGAAGTGACAGATCAATTAAGAACAGCTGTCTATCAAAACAGGCTCGCGTTGGACTATTTACTCGCATCGGAAAATGGCGTGTGTGGGAAATTTAATTTGACAAACTGCTGTCTAAAAATTGATCCCGTAGGTAAGGTTGTAAATCAGCTTGCCACGGAGATCAAACAGCTTACTTTCAATCCGACGCAAGAATGGAAAGGGATGCAATGGCAGTGGATAAATGATCTGATGCCCCAAGCTTGGATGAAAACTTTGGGGACCATGTTAATTGCTCCTTTATGTATTATTTTGTTTCTTTTACTGTGCATTCCTTGCCTGATGCGGTTTTTTTGCAATCCTCAATTCAAAGGATTGTAGAACAGACGGCCGTACCGAAGTTAATTGCTTTATTGCAGGATTATGAGTCCCTGCCCGTGAACGACTCAAGATGAGTGTCCACTAGAAGAGGAGGGAATGATGGGAATTATATTTTAATGAAGCTTATAACTGCCATTGACAAAATAAAATGGCAGCGCTTATGTTCTCTTTTGGCTATTTCCCTTTTTCATTCTCCCCCTTCAGCGTATTATTCTAGCCTGCATTTCACCCCGAGATTCCTTCCCAGCTATGTAGGGTTGTAAATGAGTGGTTGTATAAACACTTAGCTCCATGGGAAGACAGTCAGCCGAGGTATTCCAGGAGGAGATAAGCCAGATACTCTTGAAGTTGTTATCGATCTTCGGCTGTCAGGGAACTCCTGTCTCGGAGCGGCGCAGAGTCCCAGGAAGTGCAAGCCAGATGGCGCCAGAGTGCAAGATGAATGTCTTCCTCCCTCAATATCCCTTCAAATTGATTTGATACCTTGTATGAACTTTGTATCCATTATGTGTTCTCATTGTTCTATGCTCGATTTACAACCCACAGCTGCATCCTTATCGATTTAGATAAAGGAGGGGCTGTTGGGGAGTAAGAATTCTTATAAAAAGTGTGGAGTTTCTTTGTTCGGGGCCCCAGACTTTCCGGGCTGATTCGGCTGGGTACCCGTTGCAACGCTCAATAAAGTTTTTCTCCGTTCTTTGGAACCCTGGCTCGCTTTGATCTCTCGATTCCCCGAAACCGCGGCAAAGAACCCTGAAACATGCCTTACATTATCATTTGACTCCCTATTTTAGCATTCCAATCCCCTATGATGAGAAGAACATCTTTCTTCAATCTCAGACTCTTCAGCACCGGTAGTTGGTGCATAAACTTGGATTACTGTGATGTTGAAAGGACTGCCTTGGAATCGTACCGAAATCATTCTATCATTTTTAGGTTGTATCCCAGCACTGCTTTTCTCACTCTATTGTTGACTATGAGGGCTACTCCATTTCTTCTATGGGATTCTTGCCCACAGTAGTAGTCATCTGAACTGAATTCACCCATTCCTGTCCATTTAAGTTCACTGATGCCCAAGATGTCAATGTTTATTCTTTCCATCTCATGTTTGACCACATCCAGCTTACCCTGGTTCATAGATCTCACATTCCAGGTTCCTATGCAGTATATTTATTTGCAGCATTGGACTTTCCTTTCTCTTCCAGGCATGTCTGCAGCTGAGTGTCTTTTCGGCTTTGGCCCAGCCACTTCATTAGCTCTGGAGTTACTTGTACTTGTCCTCCTCAGTAGCACGTTGGACACCTTCTGACCTGAGGGGTTCATCTTCCAGAGTCATATCTTTTAGCCTTTTGTCTCTGTCTATGGAATGTTCTTGGCAGGGATACTGGGGTGGCTTGCCAGTTCCTACCCAGGACGTCTTATTACAGGCCTCATTGTCACCACTGTAATTAGCCTTACAATGATGAAAGCACAGTTCACCCTGTTTTATTTTGTAGCCTCACTGATCAACTGGGACACAAAAGTAGAAATGTGCCCCATTTATAAGATATTCTAGACTGAGGCAAGGTCTACCGATTAGTTAATTGTTATCTCTCCTAGTTGGGCACTCCCTTCCGGTCTCGTAATTAACAAGACAATGATGGATGGGGGCTTCCCTGATTGGGTGAGACGCGCAGGCAGGGTGTAGGCGGTTAATCCTATTAGCACGCCTGCTGTTTTACAGACTTCTCGCAGTAATGAACTACAGAAACGTTCCCATTTAGTAACACCAAATCAATAGATTATCTACAAAGACCTCTATGAATATTTTTATTTCTCTAAATGTTTTTGAAAGCCTCCATCATCTACCTCGGACAGCATGGATTCTGACTTCTCTCAGCAGAGGAGGCTAAGCACAGAGCACTAGTGCCCGGAGGCCATATGTGGGGGGGGGGGGTCCTTCAGAGGATCAAAGGAGGGTCCCTAGAAAGTCCTCTTTGGGGCGCTCCTGGTGGGAACCTCCTGGAGAGCCCTGAAATCTTGCTGGCTTCTCTTCTACTTCTGACCCCTTTCCCTTCCCCACAGGGTCCTCTGCTTGGCCTCTGCAGACACGGCTCCAAACATCCTATGGCATTCGACCCTCTCCGGCAAAAAGGCCACAAAATCAGCACCCCTAAATCCATGGGTCTTGAGAAGCAGAACGATCCATTTCATGGTAGGGAAGGAGCAGGAGTGTCCTGGGTGGCCACTCTCTAAGAAAGATATAGAGAAGCCTGCTCCTTCTTTTTATTATTATTATTATCCCTAATCCAAGCAGGATGGGGTGGGGCCCTGCAGGACACCCAAACAATGGTTGCCTAGCTGCCAACAACTGCAAACCCACACGAGTTCCAAGGACCCGGGTTGCCAGTTAAGGTGAAGGTTTCACCAGCCTCAGGTGGATGACAGGATGCTGCTATGGGTCCTGTTTGTTCTCCTGGTATTGCTTGGGACTCTCAGGGTGTTGCTGAAGCAGGAACATGTTCAAAGGGTCAGAAATAGAACCAGAAATCACCAGGCGAGATCTAGAATCCCTGTGAACCCAGTTCTCGCTTGCCCTTCCAACCTGAACCCGTGGCACCAGTAGAAAGACCCAGAGCCACTGCATTTCGTTCAAAGCTCTCCCACCTAATCCTGTGGGATCGTCTTTGATCCTCGGGCACCACTGGCCATGCATAGAGGGAGGCCGTCTGAAGTTGGGGGACCTCCCAGCACCCAATGACCGCCTAATCCTCCTGCAAAGGCCACAAATAATGGGACAACAGCAGGAAAGACAAGACCCCCAGCAGAGAATCCCAGAGGCACCCATTAAAAATAAGACGCACTGAGTGCACATTGAGGGTGCTCAACATGAGATTCCAAGATCCACCACAACGCGCACAAAGCAGTGGTTTGCAAAAAACGGGCCCATGATCCAAAAAAATAAAATAAAATACCACAGCACAACAACCACGGAGGCACTACAGGAAATGCAGAGTTGAATATTAGACACATCAGGCCCAGCGACCCACGTGAGCAGCCACAACATGGCAATCAAGTGGGCAATATAAGAAGCCCAGGACCCGGCACTGTGGACATCAGGCCCAATGACCAATGAGAGGGGCCACAACATGACTTTCATGTGGGCAATACAACAACACTTCAGCCCAATATTCCAGACAGCAGGCTCAGTGAACAATGGGAGAGATCACAACACAACCACCAGAGGGGAATGACAAGGGTCTCAGAGCCCTATACTGCTCGAAAGAGGCACTGTGCCCAAAGAGAGGAGCCTCACCATGATGGCTACGGGGGCTATACAAGCAGCCAAGAGCCTGGCAACACACCCAGAGCCCAAAGCCAGGGGCCAGACTCTGCTGTCCAAGGGGGCAGTACAAGAAGCCCAGGGCCACATGTTAAAAGGAAATGGCACTGGTTGCAAAGGAACAGGCTACCCCATGACCGCCAAGAGGGAAGAGCAAGGAGACCAAAGTCCTGCATTCTGGAGAAATGGTACCAGGCCAAAATGGTACCACAGTGGCCAAATAAGAATCTCAGAGCCCCGCATTCCACGTAAGAGACACCGGGCAGAAAGTGAGAGAACACACAACAATGAGCAGGGGGGCAGAACAAGAAGCCCAGAGCTCTGTAGACCACAAAAGACACCCAGGTTATCAAGTGCCGAGCCACACCATGATGGCCACAGTGGCAATACAAGAGTCCCAGAGCCTCTTGTTCCTGGAAAGAGGCAGCGGGCACAAAGTGAGGACCCTCACCATAACGGCCTTGGGCAGAGTAAGAAGCCCAGAGCTCCACATTCCAGCAAACACTCTCAGTGTCCAAGGCAAGGGCCAAAACCTCACCCACCACAGTGGCATGACACGGAGCCCAGAGCCGAGTGATCAACTGAAGAGGCCCAGGGCAGAATGCGAGGGGCCAAGCATTGATGGCCACGGGGGCATAAGAAAGAGACCAGGGTCCCACATCCTAGCCAACAATCTCAGGGGCCAACACGAGGGGACAAACCTTAACAACCACAGTGGCATGACACAGAGCCTGTAGCTGAGTGCTCAACTAAAGAGGCCCTGGGCAGAAAGTGAGGGGCTTAACCAGGCATGTCCAAACTTCGGCCCTACAGATGTTTTGGACCACAACTCCCAGAATTCCAAGCCTGTATTTCCAATGGCAAAGGACTGTGGGAGTTGTGGTCCAAAACATCTGGAGGGCCTAAACCTTGACGGCCACAGGGGCAGAAGAAACAGCACAGAGCCCCACATGGTAGTCACCAATCTCAGTGTCCAAATCAAAGGGCCAAATGATGATGGGAAGAAGCACTGGGCAAAAAGTGGGGCACACCGAGGTCATTCTACTGCCATCCCAGAAACCTCTCTGTTTGGAAAGGGTCCAGAGTCCATGCCTTCTCTCAGAAATTCTAGAACAGCTGTCACTAGGGTAATTACCCAGCTCTCAAAGTGAGAGGCCCCAGGTTCCAAGCTCTTGGACTCTACCAAAAAAACTGGGGGGGGGCAGTGACAATGAAAGGGGTCCGTGCTCCAAACAAGAGGCCCCAGGTTCTGAGCCCATGGCCCATCTCTGAAAACACTGGAGCCTCAACAACAAGCATAGAGGCCATCACTCACGCCTTTACAAAGCCCCGTACCCCATTGCGCAGCGCCAGAGCCCGTTTCCTTCACCGGTCAAGGGACTCCTGTCCCTCTTTCCAGTTTTGCCATCTGAAGGCAAAAGGAACTGGCTGGGGGCAAGAGAGGTGGCCTGGAGGGTAACCCTCTGACCAAATTGGACCGAGACGCGGGTAGCCACGCTGCCCATAGGCCTTTGCTTCTGCAGAAGAGAAGTGCTGGTGGATGGCCCTCAAGGACAAACGATTGAATATCTTTTGACTCCCTTCCATTCAGTTCAAAGCAAACTCTTTATTGAAATGTATGTATGTGTTTTGGGAAAAACCCATTCTGGCCCCCAGTCCCAAAGGGAAATCCCAAGTTTCCAAAGGTTTTCCATGGGCAGCCCCACACCTTTTCTTCTCAAGGTGAAACAGGAAGCCCCTTCAGCCACTGTCGTGTTCTGAGCTTGGTTGCCAGACCCTTCCCTTGCCTAAGTGCCTTCCTCAGGGTCTCTTCTGCACTGTTGCTCTCCTTCCTAAGCGGCAGAACCCAATCCCTGAGCCCTGCTGGAGCAGACCTGGATCAGGCCCAGGCTGCCCATTGAGCTCTGAGCAGAGCAGAAGGCGGGCGGGCAGCTTTGCTGGCACCTCCCTTCTTCTTCATCATCTTCAGGACATCCAGTTGAGGCCGGGTCATGCCACGTCCACCTGCGCTGTGCTAGGCCCTTTCTCACCAGAAAAGGCTCATGATACACATCTCCCCTCCCTCCTCCTGCCCCTTCCCTGGGGTGGGAAAGACACGAACGCCCACTTCTGACCTGCAGGATGGGAGGTCCCTGGTGCTGCCTTTGGCGTTTGGAGTCTGACTCTTGGGTGGTGGTGGTGGTGGTTGGGCTCTCAGAGCTCCTCAGCCCAGCCGCACACACCTCATTCCACGGTGATGAGAATGAAGGAATCAAGTGATCTGTTTTTGAGATCATGCAGAGCTTCCAGGCACTTAAAGATGGTTACTTCACATCCGTTTTGTCTCTGTTAGTGTTGCACTTAGGAGCAGTACAAAAATGTTACTTCATGTCCGTCACACAACTACTGAAATTTGTCTCAACCACACCCCCAGAACGGGTGCTAAGCAAGACAAATCTGTACCTGGTGCTGGGGCAGGGTTTTCCCTTGTTACTCTTTGTTCCCACTTTCTGTTCTGAGACAAGACACCATGCAGTAACAACTGTCACACAACATAACATTAGTTTTTCTGGTTTGTTTTGACTTTCATAAGCGAAATATCGAAAAAGAATTTTTAAGTTCCCCCCCCCCAAAAAAAAAAAGGAAAAAGGAAGCTAAACAAATTCAGTGTTTGTCACGGTACAAGACCGTGAGGTAAAACTTTTCATGAGACAAGTGCCATGGAAACACTGAAACAGGGACAAAACCACGTGATCGCGACCAGCGCTGTCACGGTACAAAACTAGTCACGGAACAAAGAAGGATGTGAAGTAACTGCCAAAGAGGAGGATCGGTGGCTGCTTAATGACAGATCAACCTCCCTCTACCCCTTCTCTTCAAGAGGGCTCAGCCTCCCCTTTTCTGTAGGTTTGACCCAGGAGGAGGAGGAGGAGGAGGAGGAGGAGGAGGAGGAGGAGGAGGAGGACTGGGGGGGAGCGAAAAGCTCAAGAAGCACCGGGTGACTCATAAAGAATGCTCTGTTGCATAAATGACCTTTGGGCATCTCAAAGCAGCCTCCTTGAGTGTAAGAGCGGAAGCCCACGGAGGAGGCGAGGCGATCCGACATTTGCTTTTACTCTGATCTCAATATCACTTGAAAAGTCTCAACAAGCAGAAGGTGATCCTCCGAGATGGTTAAAGGTGGAAATGACCGGGCTTCCACCCCTCAAGCCTTGGCTACTTTTCTGAGGAGCCCCGGCTCAACAAGGGGAGCGAGCGAGTTTGCTGGGATGATTCTTTTTGGACTCATGGAACAGGATTGGGGGGGGGGGGCGAAGTGTCTATATTTCTGGGGCTCCCCCTCTCCCGCCACTCCGCAACTCCATCTCTCAGTCCAACCTCCTTGGCGATGGGTGCCAATGGATTTTTAAAAGTGTTACTATCTTTCTCTATATTTTTGCTCCCTCTCTACAATGAATGCTAATAGAGCAGTTTCCGACTAGAGCCTTTTTAAACTTTCCTTGCTGGAGGTTGCGTCAACAGAGGCATAGAGCCTAGATCAGGGGAAGTGAAAGTTCCACTCTATTCTGCTCTGGTCAGACCCCATCTGGAGTCCTGCGTCCAGTTCTGTGCGCCTCACTTTAAAAAGGATGTTGACAACCTCGAGTGGGTGCAGAGGAGGGCAACCAGGATGCTTGAAGGTCTAGAAGAAATGTGATATGAGGAATGGCTTAGGGGACTGGGAATGTTTAGCCTTTCAAAAAGAAGGCTGAGGGGGGATATGATAGCTATGTTTAAATGTTTGAAAGGATGTCATATTGAAGAGGGGACTGGTTTGTGTTCCATGGCTTCAGAGACTAGGGCTTGGGGCAATGGTTTTAAACTGCAGGAAAAGAGATTCCATTTGAACATCAGGAAGAACTTCATGACAGAGCTGGTCGGCAGTGGAATAATATGCTGCCCCAAAGGAAGGTGGTGGAGTCTCCTTCTTTGGAGGTTTTTAAGCGGAGGCTGGATGGCCATCTGTCGGGAGAACTGTGATGGGGGTTCCTGCATGTCAGGGGGTTGGACTGGATGGCCCTCGAGGTCTCTTCCAACTCTATAATTCAATGATTCCATGATTCTATAGGATTCCCTTACCATTCAGCTGTGAGGCAGTGGTGACTGAGAACCAGAAACAGCAGCCAGATGGCAGCCCCTTGCCTTAATGGAAGATCTGGTAGTGGCTTCCCTGTTCGGAGGAACTGAATCAAAACATTGTTTCTTTTTGGTTCTTAATGACACATTGTCCACCATCTTGTTTTGTTTAGTAATGATTCGAAACCTTACAAAATGGCAAAACAGTGTGCCATTTTTCTTCAGGCACCCACCCATCCCTAGTTCTGACAGATAATTAGTCCCAGGCCTCAGCTAGAGCCATTCCGCCTTGGCTGACCCTGCGAGGAGTCCAGGCTCATAATGGAATCTCTCCTCTCGACAGCATTGCTCTCTCAACGTCTCACACACTCCATACCATATTGCCACATGATGGAGTGCGTTCAAGAGAGGGATAAAAGATAGCAAAAGCAGATAAATAAATAATGGAAGCCACATGAATGAAAAATTACAAAACACTGTGTCATTTGCCCGAGGTACTCTGGTAGTTGCAGTCTTAAAAAGGAACATTTCCAAGCTCTGTCCTGCTCCCCCAGTAGTAGAGCTGGTGCAATGATCGTATCTGAACTTGCTTTGTTTTCAGCCACAGCAGCACTGTAGCAGCAGATACACCCCGGTAGAGGTTATTCCTGCAATATTGCTCAACCTTTGATGAATGGCTAATTTGATAAAAATTCAATTTGAAATTCAATTTATTCTGACAAACCAGCATTTTATGGCTGTTCTGTCTGCACCCTATGGGAAAGCAATGCTCAAATGGAAATGTTTGTTGTTCCTAAACACTGGAGAAAAGAGGGATGTGAGCCCTGCATTTCTAAAGACACTAACCTTTATGTACATTAAATAATTACATTACATTTCAAGGTGTCTTGCTTCCCTCCTTTTACCTATGGCCAGTCTTGAACATGGCACGTGAAATGAAAATATGCTTTCAAAAAATAAAGAAATCTAGATTCTCGAGTACATGGGGCCAAGGTTCCCTAAGCGGCACAGCCGCGTACTTGTTGCAACTATTTTCTTCAAGTTTCAATGGAATCTGCATGTGTGTGTGCAAGAGAGAGATTCTCATACACATGGAGGAAAGCCCAGCTCAGTGGATATGTAAATTAGAGGCCATGCATAAAAATAGTGCTCACAGGCATGTAGCAGTATGGAAATTGCAATGCAGCTTCTTTGGACTCTTTCCTGTGAGCCCCCAAACTTTGGAGAGGTCTGGGATTCAGGGGGCTGAGTCATTAAACTCCAAATGGGGTCCCTCTAGGAGAAAATCATTTCTAATTGGGCAAGAAGTGCTTAATTGCTCCCCTGTGGGAAGACCACCTTTGACCAGAGAAGAATAGAGTGGTACTATGACTTCCCTTGATCTAGACATGATCTAGAACTTCCTGTATGGAATGACCAGCCTTAAATACCCTTCAGCTCACAAAAACAGATACGGAACAAACTCACAATTGGTTACCATTTTTCACAGTGGAAATCATGTGACTTCATTACATATATGATCATTTTCCATATCACATGTCAATAATTTGCTCATGTATTGTTCTCTCTATCTTGATAGTGAGTTTCAAAAGCTGAATGCAAAGGGGCAAGACCAAGTTATTTTGAGATCTGAGATGTTTTAGCATGCGGTTTGCCATTTGCTCTACACCTTTTGTGGTTGGGGTGACCCTGCTCTTCAGGGAGTTTCCCCATACGAAACAAGCTCTGTAGACACTGTTTCAAAGGTTAAGAGGAGGCATGCGTGTTTTACAGAGATACAGAGTTTGCAGAGACAACGTTTTTACAGAGATGGTGGATATAAAAATTAAGTACAAAGCATATATTTAGGCAAAAGACAGAATAAGACTGAATAAAGAATTGAAGATAAACTCAAAACTTGAACCTTGCTCTTAACACTTGTCTTCTCTACATTACATTTCAGTTTATTCACCCTCACCTAGTCCATTTTTGACACCAGACACTGATCCAGAATTGGAGCAGCTTCCTCAGATGTGGAGAGCCTAAGGAACACGGACACACTCCCCCTTGCCAAGTTCCTAGTGCTGGCCATCCACCAAGGTGGTGAAAGCAGCTTCCATGCCCTAACCAGACTTGAAGATGGACTGACATGGATCTAGGTAATTTGTCTCATCTAGGAATCCCTGAAATTGAGAAGCCATAACAACCCACTCCAGCACCTTACCCCAGAAGGGCAGCTCCGAAATGCCATAGAGCAGGGCGGGGCTCTTTTGCCTGTGCGCCTGGATGTCATCACGTGTGCGCAGTGCAGCCTGTGGGCTGTTTGCAGGGGTGTTAGTTTTATAAGGCCTTCTCATGTGCTGAGAGGCCTCTTTCTGGATCCAGCCATCTTCCCACCCTCCCACACAAATAAGAGAATGCTGGTCGCATAAGGGCCGGATGGGAATTTTTGGCTGCCACTCAGATTTGACCGAGTGGCATTGAGTTTTCGCCCATCCTATTCTCTTTAAGGCCAACAGGAGGTTTATAACTGGTCACCATTGGCGGGTGGTGCAAGCGGTAAATTTAAGTCACATGGAATTTTTTGAATAATATTCCCTAGTGAGCCGGTAGCCCTCAATATGGATTAGGAAATGGATTAGGAAATTAGGAACATTAAGTGTTAGGTATAAATAGGTTCAAAGATTAGGATGAGGGCTGCCCAGACTGTAGGTCTGGGGCGTGGTGGCTCAGTGGACCAAGGCACCGAAACTGTAGACTGCAAAGTCGGCAGCTCGGCGATTTGAATCCCGGGTGCCACACAGCAGAGCGAGCTCCCGCTGATAACCCCAACTCCTGCCAACCTAGCAGTTCGAAAGCATGTAAATGCAAGTAGATAAAGAGGTACCGCTGTAAAAAGCGGGAAGGTAAAACAGTGTTTCCTTGCAGCCATGCCGGCCACGTGGCCACGGACTTGCACAACACTGGCTCTTTGGCTTGGAAACAGAGATGAGCACCGCCCATAGAGTCGGACACGACTAGCACACATGTGCGGGGGGAACCTTTACCTTTTATAAATAGGTTCAAAGATTAGGATGAGGGCTGCCCAGACTGTAGGTTTTGGGAGGGTGCTGAACAGGTGGGCAGCACCCTTCTAATGGTATTAGGAATTATTAACTGATCCACTTGCACTACATTCAGCCCCCCTTGTTTAAGGAATGCTTAATAGTAGAATTGAGTGAATTTCATATCAATAAATTGTGGCCCAATTTTAACCCCACAAACATGTCTTGCCTCTTTATTTCCGGGCTGGGTGGGCAACAGAATATTAGAGACTGTCCAGTAATTAATTATTCAATACCTTAATGTCCAAGGAGGGTTTTTAAAAATGATGGTATTATTACTGCCTCCTTTAAGCATGCAGGGGTCCTATCCTATGGCAAGGAGGCATTTGCCACTCCTTGTACCTAATAGCTTTTATAAGCCAAGAAGGGCAAGGTTTCAACAGACACGTGGTAGCCTTTGTAAAATATTTTAGAAGTAAACTTTTTTCCTTTAGGCTGAAAGTATACAGTTCATATTAATGTGCTATGCTAGCCTGTTGTGGATCTGCTATCTCAAATGAATGTAAACAAAGCCCGAAGATGCATTCCATTTAAGAAGCAAATGAGACCTGATTGGTCAAAGAGGTGACATGTGATGTTTTTCCCATGCTGTAAGCAGCTGGAGAGACAGAGACGCAGAGAGATTTTTCCCCAGATTATTCCAATATGGACTATGGTTTATGCTAGCTATGTAGTTTCAAGTAGAATTAGTGAGGCTTTTGCCTCTGAAGTTTGCTTTAGATTTCATTAAGTTAGGAAGGGAAATCATGTTGTTATTTTTCCGTAACAGAATATTCCTGTGCAATTCTTCTTAATAAATCAGTGCTTCTATATTCTTATTCAAGTGAAGGTGCCTGTTGAATAATTATTCTGATGTGGAATAGCTATCACAGCCAGGCTGGGAGACGTGAAGAAGAATCCACATGGTCTTGTGTTCTCCAGATTCCTGCTTTCAGCAGCTGAGGTTGATTGATTGCAGATGGGATCTGGATAGATGGACAGCCTATATTTCAGTGCAGCCTTTTCCACATATAGGGCTCTGTAGGGCATTCCAAAGAGGGGACATTGATTCAACAGAAGAGCAGGTGCAAGATTCCTAACAAAAATCAACAGAGAGTCACAGAATCGTTGTAGGTTTGGAAGGGACCTTGGAGGTCTTCTAGTCCAACTCCATGCCCAAGGCAGGAGACCTCATACCATCCCTGGCAGATGGCTGTCCAACCTTTTCTTGAAAACCTCCAGTGATGGAGCACCCACAACAATAAAATAAAGTAACTTAACATTCTTGCCAAGTTTATATTATCTGCTTTCATAGCTTAGTGAGTTACGCATCTGGCTGTGGATCCAGAAATTGGGAGTTCACTTACCCACTGTGCCTTCCAGAAAAAAGCAAGCCTGGGTGGCAAGTTGCACAGTCCCAGGATGCCCCCCCCCCCAAGAAGAAAGGAATGGTCAATCACTTCTGAGTACCCCCTATGTAAAAAACACTGCAAAAGAAGTCACTATGGCTGCTATCTCATATGGGGATAATCCTGATCTTTTGATAGTCCGGCTTTTCTTCTTCCTCCCGTCACATGACTGAAGATGTGGGATAGCAGTTCCCATGTACAAAGGTGGTTTTTTTAAACATAGTTCAGCCCCTTGGCCAGCAGGTGGCACTAGGATTAAAAGAAGGACCAGCTGGCTGGCGGTAGAGCTTTGGGAAGTTAAAAAAAACAGCACCCAATCCAGCTTCCTGGTGCTCGGAGGGTGGGGGGGAATAAAAAAAATAAAAAAATAAAAAGCAGTGTCAGCCCCAGGAAAAGCCAGTCGCGCTATGAGGGAAAAAAAGAAAGAAAGAAAACCGGATCTACACGGTCCCACGTCTGCCTCTTTTAAAGGTGGATTTTTTAAGCAAGACAAAAGATTCCCTACCTGTCCGGTAAGTCTTGGAAACCTCACTTAAGGGGTTTTTCTTTTTCTTTTCTTTTTCTTTTTCAAAAAGCCCGGTGGCCGTGGGGACAGCATTTTTGGACATGGTTTATCTACAAATTTAATCTGTATTTAAAGGGACATGGGATAGGGGCCTATAAGTCAGAGTTGGCATGAAAGCACATACAGTGGACCCTTGTATAACAAACAGTTTGTATAACAAAATTTGTACAACATAAAAATTCCAGAGATAGGGGAAATTTGCTTAACATAATCACCTATGGGGAGAATCCATACAACATAAAAATGTGATTACTCTGTTTTCAAAGCATTCCTATGGGAATTTGCATAAAGGAAAATTTGCTTAACATAATTTCATTTGGAACAAATTAATTCCTTTATACAAGTTACCACTGTAACTATGATAATAATACAACTCACCCATTCAAAGGAAATGCTGCATTCTTTGTTTCTTCATTTCTTTTCCCCTGTTTAGTCTGTTCATCTCAAGTTGTTCATTACTTTCCTGTTTGCTATTCCAAACTGTAAGCAATGAAACTTTTTAAAAATTCTTTCTACAAATAATGTCTGAGAGTGTGTTATTGAGGCTGTAAGTGCCAGCTAATGAGAAAGAGGTGGAGTAATTGGGGAATTTGAAGCTACTAATTGGGGAATTAGAAGCTAATCTCATCTATGGATCTTTGTACTTCTACTGTGTATCAAAAAGGAGAATTTCATCAGCAATTCAAAACCCCTTATTGCAACCAAGCCTCCTGAGGGCTAATCCATCACACTATCCAATGGCAAAAATAGTTTACAGGAGATACATTTATAGGCCACTAATAAAAAGAGAAAACATTAAGAACATTGCAAGCGTTCGAGTGTAAATCACTCTTCTTCAAAGCAGGTCCCAGAAGTTCAGACATGGCAAAATATGTGCTTTACCAGGAGATTATGTTTAAAGTCCTTGGTTAGATAGAATCATAGAATCATAGAACCCTAGAGTTGGAAGAGACCTCAAGGGCCATCTAGTCCAACCCCCTGCCATGCAGGAACCCCCATCGCAGGACTCCCGACAGATGGCCATCCAGCCTATGCTTAAAAACCTCCAAATAAGATGATGTTCTTAAAGTCCATGGCTAGATGATGTTGCAGCCAGGGCAGAAGTCTTGTTAGAGGCAGGAAGCTGGAGGGCAGTTGTAAACCCCACAAGAAGTCCTTAGTATACCAGGAACCTCAAGCAATCAAGAAGTTGCTTGCAACTCACTCAATGCAAGCTTTTTTTAAAAAAAATCTAACAAAGGGGGAGGTGTTAAGCAGAATTCAGCAGCAAGATGAGCTTTCATCTGCCACGTGAATCCATGGCAGAACCTCAGATGAACTCTCGGCAGTGGATCACAGACTATATTTAGTAAGATATGATTTTAATTCAGTTCTACCTCAACTCTTCACAATCTTCTCACTGTTGAAAGCAGGGTACCTGAATCCATAGTTGCTCGGAACTGATAAAACCAGGGGTATTGTCACAGAGCTCTCTTTGTTTTATACCCTGACCTATTTAAGCAAATACTTCAGCACTGCAGCCATTTATTTCAAATAAGGTCAAATGATTAAGGCACAAGCAGCAATGGCTCTGGAAAGCATTTTGCTTTGAAATGTATGATCCTCTTAAGCTAAGCCCCCTCTTCAGCTGGATGAAATTTAAATCAATAGGAACGGATGATCTCTATTAGTGATTCTAAACATGGATAGAGAAGAGATAAGGTCGTTCCCTCCCTCTGTTGCTTGCTTCCTTCCTCTTTGATTACTGACTGTGCACTATATTGTTTTGAAAGAGTCTGAGAGCTTTTGCATATTTTCACTCCCTTTTTGAGCCGTTTCACAAAGGTATTGATCTTAAAAGGCCTCCCTTGTTTTCACAAACTAGGTAAGAATCATTGGATGTGTTTCCTTCTTCTTTGAGGGCCATCAGGTTGTCCTTTGGGATTTGCTATAGAAGTGATGTCCTGCAGAGGAGGGCAACCAGAAGGATTTGGGGACTGGAACACCTTCCTTACCATCTGAGGCTGCAACGGCTGGGCCTCTTCACTCTTGAACGACGGCGCCTAAGAGGTGACCTTACTGAAGTTTATAAAATCATACACGGTGTAGACAAAGTTCATGAGGAAAAACTGTTTTCCCTATCGCACAACACTAGAACTAGAGGGCACTCCATGAAACTTTTATGTGCTAGATCTCAAACAAAGGATGATTGGTCTGTGGAACTCCCTGCCAGAAGAAGTGGTGACAGCTGTCAGCCTTGACAGCTTTAAAAAGGATTGGACACGTTCATGGAGAACAAGGATATCCATGGCTATCATGATGGACAACCTCCAGGTTGAAGAGAGAGGCAGGATATCTCTCCATGCCATTTGCAGGGAATCGTAAGCAGGTGAAGACATCTGCTTGGGAATACCCTGGAGCAAATGCTGAGCCACTGTGTGAGACAGAATGCTGGACTGGATCGGCTGCGGCCTGTTCCAGCAAGGCTGTTCTTATGTTCTTATGCATCAGATTTGGAGAATCCATAGAATCAGAATAATTGAGTAGGAAGAGGTCTGCAAGGCCATTGAGTCGAACTCCCTGCTCATCTAGATTAAAGCAGATCTGAAAACAGATCCGATAGATGGTGGTCCAATTTCCTCTTGAAAGTGTTGAAGTGCTTACTGCCTCCCAAGGTCATGGGTTCCGCGGGTGTCCTGCTCTAACAGTTAAGAATTTCCCCCCTTGTATCCAGCCAAAATATGGCTTCCTGTACTTTGAGGCCATTATTCCATGTCCTGCATGTAATTCTTCCTGGCTGACTTGCTGAATTGAGGCAGGCGATCTTGCTGAAATCCAGGCCGTGTCTTCCAATCCCAATGGAATAAATAGAATATTTATATTCAAACTGTGCTTGCTTACATAAATGATTCCATAATTTCATTTTTACATCTCCCCAGGAAACAGATTTCCTCAGAAGAAATAAAATAATTCCTCAAGGGGTGGGCTGCAAATATAAATAGCAGGGAACATAGGGGTGCCTGGCAACCACCATCCTTTGTCAGATATAATTTGCAGACTTTCAGGGTGATTTGTAATAATTTAATAAAGTTCTTTGCTTCTAACACTAGTAGCACCTCCATCTGCAAGCCTAAATTATTCCTGAAGAAATGAAGAAAGCATGGGGTTAACCATGGAGGAATGTCAATGTGGAAGGACTGTGACGTATTCAGTTTTTACACTCAGATTTTGAAACTCAAGATTCTTTAAGGCTAGGTCAATATCTTTTTCTCTGGTTGTGGGTTCTCAGGGTTCAGAGCCAGAAACTTGACTGTGCCAGCTGTAGGGGCTTCAAAGGCCTGTGTTTGTTTTTCTCCCAGTGAAACTATCTAAAGCAAAGCAAAAAATGAAGCATGTTGCTTATAAACTGTTCCACAGTGCTTAAAGCACTCTCCAGAAACAGTTCTTACCCAATAGCAGTAACCATGCTAAATTATGTTAAAAATTAAGTTGGCAGGTAAATATCATCATTGAATGTGTAACATGTATATTGTATGGGGGATTTTGTATGGTGGATGTTTTTTAAAAAAAAATTGTAGTTTTTATGTATTCGGTATGATTGCTGTCAGGTGAGAGAGTGTAGGGCTTTGTTTGTGTATGTTTGGTTTTTATGTCAGTTTTAAATGAGTACAAGTGATGTTCATTGTATACCGGGGTGTGTGAATGAGCTGACTGGGTGGCACTTTTTAATCTCGTATTTTTATACAATGACAATAAAGTCTATTCTATTCTGTTCTAGGCATTTGCAATTTAGTTATGTAGGCTACACACTGACACCGTCCCCAGCAAGCTGGGTAGTCAACTTATTAACCTCAGAAGGATGGAGGACAAAGTGACTCTTGAGCTGGATTGAACCCAGGTATTGAACAGAGATTTGGCTGCAGCATAGCAGTTTAACTCCTTTGCCACAAGGCTCCACATGTAGTTAAGCATTTCTCACAGCAAGTCTGCTTCACCCCATACACACCGGCAGAGGATGGGGATGCAGAGTGAAACTAGATAGAGACGGGCACAAATTGAGTCATGCCACTTTGTATGAAGCTGGGGCTGTGCTTTCATCTTTGCCTCCCCCACCCCCACCCCCGGGGCCAGCTGACCCACTCCTCCTCCATCCTCCTCCTTCTCTGGATGTGCTGTTCTTCCCCACTCCCTCTGGCAGCTGACCACTCCAACGAGGAAGTGGGACAGGGATTCTCCCTCTGCTGCCTATAACAAAGTGGCATGACTCAATTCATGTCCATCTCTAAAACCTTCTCTCTGGCTTCTAGTTTTGGATTATGAATTCAGAGGATTCCTGTCCACATATAACAATAATTGTGCACTGCTGTCTACTCTAAAGCAAGACTAAGATACTACCCAAATCAGTAGTAGTAGTAGTGGTAGTACAGTGGTACCTTGTATAAAGGAATAAACTCATTCCAAATGAAATTATGTTAAGCAAATTTTCTTTATACAAATTTCCCATAGGAATGCACTGAAAACAGAGTAATCCCTAATTGCGACCATTTTATGCTGTACGAATTTGCCCCATAAGCGATTATGATAAGCAAATTTCCCCTATCTTTGGATTGTTTTATGTTGTACAGATTTTGTTATACAAACCATTTGTTATACGAGGGTCCACTGTAGTAGTAGTAGTAGTAGTAGTAGTAGTAGTAGTAGTAGTAGTAGTAGTGGCTGAAAATGGTAGCAGTTGATGAAAAAGATCTAACCATCAAGAATAAGTCCTTTAATATCAAGCTTAATATTCTCTCTCTTTGATGAGATTTGCAGTAAATTCTTTATTTAACTGAGAGCATGGAACATCATACACTGACATTTCAAACATTTCTCTCTTGATCATTTAATACCACTTTTTCTCGGTGCTTTTTTTGTTATCATTATGCTGTGGGCAGAATTTTAATTATAATATTTATGCAAATAGTGTTTGTATAATCATATTTGAAAAGAGAGCACGGATCGGATTTTCCACCCCATTTATCTAAATCTGAGTTTTAGAATTTTTCTTTATCACTGTCAGGAATGCTCGCTTTCCCAATTTGTCATGGTGGGCATTTTATATTCATTGCATCATGTAAGCCTCGCTGCATCTCTTTGGCCGGACATGGACTACCTGGGCTTTCATTTGGATTTAGCAGCATTATGGGGAAGGGAAGTATCCTACAACTTATAAGTGATTTGTTCTTCTCACCCACCACCACCACCTTGGACGCTCCTTTTAGGACTAGAACACAATTGGCCACCGGGTTCATGGCCTCGTTCTTTTTCTTTTTTAAAAAAATTTTATTATACAAATTACAAAAAAGACAAAAAATCAACAACAGCGCACCCCTTCACCAATAGGATCACTCTTCTTATTTACAGTCATTATCCTCCCCTCCAGAACAAAATCGATTGTTGTGCGGAAGCCTTACCCTTATCTCGTACAAGCACATATTCAATAAATCTACCCCTTTATCATAGAAAATATCTCTTTTTAACTCTCCTTTTTTAATCTTTAAAGTGCATGTCAATTTATCATTTAAAGCAATATTCCATATTTCATTGTACCATTCATCTAAGCATAGTTCATATTTTGATTTCCAATTTCTAGCAATTATTAATCTAGCTGCAGTCAACAAATTTGTAATCAACTCTTTAGTTTTAAAATCATAATTATTATCAACAAATATTGATAACAAAGCAATTTCAGAATTGGGCTCTATGTTCATTTCTAATATGTCACTTAGTTCTTTAAAAATACATTTTCAGAATTTTTGTATCATTTTACATTCCCACCACAAATGGAAAAAGGTACCAATCTCATTATCACATTTCCAACAAAACTTAGACAAATTAGCATTTTTTTTATTCAATTTCAAATACCAGCTTAAACTTATTTTAAAGACATTTTCCTTTATTCTAACAGACATAGATCTAAGTATTCTCATTCTCCATATTTTAGCCCAATCTTGCTCTTTTATTTCTTTTTTAAATTCTTGTTCCCAAATTAATTTCTATCCAGATCCGTCCCTATTTTCATCTAAATCCAAAATAATTTTATATAATTTGCTAACCTTACTTTTACTAAATTCTCCTTCTGGGTATCTTCATACAACAATAAGAATTGTTCATGTTTTGTATAATCTCTACATTTATTATTTTTCTTTATCCAAACACCAGTCCATTTCTCTAATTATATAAAATTAAACATGGCCTCTTTCTTACAACCAGCCAATCCTGTGGTGCTTGTGGTGTGTATGTGAGTGTGCTGGGCTTCCCTTGGGGAAAGGGTTCTGCCCAAAACAGGCAAATGTGGCAGAAGAGGACAAAAGCCACCAAGAGGGGAAACATCTTGTGTTAACTGTCTAATTCAGGGGTCCTCAAAGTCTTCAACCAGCGGGCCGGTCCACCACCACCCAGACACCACTGGGGGCATGATCACAGTCCAAAAGCAGCTGCAGAGGCTGGCTTGCTCACAAAACAGGGGGTAGGTGTGGGGGGGTTGCAATTGGTCCCAGGGGCCGGATTCAGGACCTTGGGGGGGGGCGCATCCGGCCCCGGGGCCTTAGGTT
The DNA here is from genome assembly GCA_037367245.1 of Phrynocephalus guinanensis. Lineage (NCBI taxonomy): Eukaryota > Metazoa > Chordata > Lepidosauria > Squamata > Agamidae > Phrynocephalus > Phrynocephalus guinanensis. Next base: position 846,539 of record CM074750.1, read on the forward strand.
GAGGACCCCTAATCTAATCTCGAGACCTGACCACTGCCTTGAGAAGTGCTCAGAGCAGTGGAAGCCGCCCGTCTCTGGTGATTTCAAGGACTACCACAGAAGCAGATTACTCGGAGAATCTCTCGTAGCATTTGTAGGCCCCCGTTAGGACTATGTTTTCCATTTATTCAATAAATTTCTTTCAAACTTCTATGGGTCAGTGTTCAGATTATACCCTAGTTTCTTAAGTTAGATCGAAAATATGGTTCATTTTATAAGAAAAGTAAAGAAATACGTTTGATGGCCCCTTAAAACCGAACTTGCATTAAACTTTGTTTTAAGAAATAAGAACATAAGAACATAAGAAGAGCCATGCTGGATCAGGCCAAAGGCCCATCTAGTCCAGCCTTCTGTATCTCACAAGTAGACCCGCCAAATGCCTCTGGGAACACACGAGACTAGATATCTATCTCCTGATACCACTCCCCTGCATCTGGCCCTTGAAGGACCCCGGTTTTAAGCCTGGAGATTACACATCTCCATCATGGTTTGTAACCTGTGATGGACTTTTCCTCCAGGAATCTGTCCAATCCCCTTATGAAGGCATCCAAGCCAGATGCCATCACCACATCCTGTGGCAGGGAGTTCCATAGACTAACAACACGCTGGGTGAAAAAATATTTTCTTTTGTCTGGTCTTACTCTCCCAGCCCTCAATTTGAGTGTATGTCCCCTAGTTCTGATATTTTGTGAGAGGGAGAAGAGCTTCCATCTATCCACTTTACTCATGCCCTGCATTATTTTGTAATGGCTCATGATTTTTAGCCAAGAGCAAACTTTCTAGATACTGAGATGAAAGCTTTGTTGAAAGGCAGTTCACAGCTGATCACAAGGAGGTGTGTTCCATTTCTCTCAAGAAGGAATAATGCATGTTGTTTAGGCCAATATCTGACTCAAATTAGTGTGTGCAAGGGAGATTGCAGAAGTGACTAGGATTATGGGCTGAGGTCTAGTTGCATATTTGATAAGGAGTCTGGTCACATGACTAGGCCCACACGACTGGACCTTTATCACACCGTCATGGTTGCTTCTATGATTTCTCTTGTGTACAGTAATTCAAATTGGATTGTGGTTGTAGAATCTTTATAATGTGTGCACAGAACCATAACTTTGTTTTATTTGATTTTGTCATTATATTGTATTGTCTATTTTAATCTTGTAAACCGCCCAGAGTTCCTGTTGGAAGATGGGCGGTATGGAAATGAAATAAATAAATAAATAAATAAATAAATAAATAAATAAATAAATAAATAAATAAATAATCCTTTGTCAGGGCATCAAGTAGAGAGAAGCCCCATTTGATGAAGGATTCATCACACCCCAGGGCTGAGGTACTAGGACTGTTGCCTGTGACAGTGAACTCGTCTTCTAAAAATGAATGTCTACTGAGCTACACCCAAAACAGGGCTCTACTACCAAAGAAGCAGCAAGGATCTCGTTGTACTCAAGGACCAAATGTGATTCTTAGTTGCATCAACAGAAGCAAAGTTTCTAGAGCAAGGGAAGTGGTAATACCACTCTATTCTGCTCCGGTCAGACCTCACCTGGAGTTGTTGTTGTTGTTCATTCAGTCGTGTCCGACTCTTCGTGACCCCATGGACCAGAGCTCGCCAGGCCTTCCTATCCTCTACTGCCTCCCGGAGTTTTGTCAAATTCATTTTGGTTGCATTGATGACACCGTCCAACCATCTCATTCTCTGTCGTCCTCTTTTCCTTTTGCCTTTGATTTCCCCCAGCATCAGGGACTTTTCCAAGGAGTCCTCTCTTCTCATGAGGTGGCCAAAGTACTGGAGCCTCAGCTTCAAAATCTGTCCTTCCAGTGAACATTCGGGGTTGATTTCTTTCAGAATGGATAGGTTTGATCTCTTTGCAGTCCAGGGGACTTTCAAGACTCTCCTCCAGCACCACAGCTCAAAAGCATCAATTCTACAGCGATCAGCCTTCTTTATAGTCCAGCTCTCACTTCCATACATCACTACTGGAAAAACCATAGCTTTGACTATCCTGACCTTAGTTGGCAAAGTGATGTCTCTGCTCTTTAGGATGCTACCTAGGTTTGCCATTGCTTTCCTCCCAAGAAGCAGGCGTCTTTTTATTTCGTTGCTGCAGTCGCCATCTGCAGTGATCAAGAAGCCCAAGAAAATAAACTCTGTCATCACCTCCATTTCTTCCCCTTCTATTTGCCAGGAAGTGATGGGACCGGTGGCCATGATCTTAGTTTTTTTTATGTTGAGCTTCAGCCCATTTTTTTCACTCTCCTCTTTCACTCTCATTAAGAGGTTTTTTTAATTCCTCCTCACTTTCTGCTATCAGAGTAGTATCATCTGTGTAATTGAGGTTGTTGATATTTCTTCCGGCAATCTTAATTCCGGCTTGTGATTCATCCAGACCTGCCTTTCGCATGATGTACTCTGCATATAAGTTAAATATATGGGAGGAAAGCAAAGGCAAACCTAGGTAGCATCCTAAAGAGCAGAGACATCACTTTGCAAACTAAGGTCAGGATGGTCAAAGCTATGGTTTTCCCAGTAAGTGATGTATGGAAGTCAGAGCTGGACTATAAAGAAGGCTGATCGCCGCAGAATTGATGCTTTTGAGCTGTGGTGCTGGAGGAGAGTCTTGAAAGTCCCCTGGACTGCAAGGAGATCAAACCTATCCATCCTGAAAGAAACCAACCCCAAATGTTCACTAGAAGGACAGATTTTGAAGCTGAAGCTCCAGTACTTTGGCCACCTCATAAGGAGAGAGGACTCCTTGGAAAAGTCCCTGATGTTGGGAAAGATTGCAGGCAAAAGGAAAAGAGGACGACATAGAATGAGATGGTTGGACGGTGTCATAGGCCGTCACTTCACGAAGAACTTCTCTTCGCAGCGTGATTGCCTTCGCTATGAATTCGAAGGCGGTCACGTGGTAGTCACGTGGTCTCCATTCGCCCCCACCCCTCTTTCCGTGTCCTCACCGGGCGAGGTTTTAGGGTCGAATCCAGTAGTACTTCACGTGCTCCCTTCGCATTCGGAAGCTTACTTGCAACGTCCGGTTTCTGCTTTCTTTTATTTTTTTAAGAAAATTACCACGGCGTATCGATGCATCAATACCCGGCTGTCATTTGCGGTCAGAGGACTTGTGGGCGGCCATCGTGTTTCCCTGAAGCAGAGCTGCTGGGTTGGTTTTTTTTGGGGGGGGCGGGGCGGGGAGAGGCTTCTCTCAGCTTCATCGCCCTGTGTGCCCCGCCGCCGCTCTCTGGGTGGGCGCGCGCGGGGGTGTCTTGCGGCGGCGGCACCGACACCCCATCCCCCCTCCCTCTGCGCAGCCCTTCGCCATCCCTTGCCAGCGGAGGGGCTCTGCTCACGTCACCCGGGGACGCTTGCCCCCCCTCTGTTGCCCCTGCCCCGTTTACAGAAGGCAAGATCAAAAGAACGGGTTAACCGAAATATCTATGCATCGGCATTTCGGAGAAAAAGTAAGTTAAAAAATAAATAAATATACTTTTTAACTGGCCACACGTGAATTTGGATACGAAGCGGGATGCGAAGCGAGGGAGATTCCCGGCCTCCGGCAGGGGAATCTCTCGCCCCGCTTGGAGCACGGTTTAGGGGCGTGGTCGGGGCGTGGTCGGGGTGGCGCCGCATCCAAAATGGAGGATCGTGCGGACAAAACCGACCGATTCGCGCAGAAATCACGGCTCGCCGCGCAGCGAGAGGTTCGTGAAGTAACGGCCATAGATGCAACCAATATGGATTTAACCAAACTCTGGGAGGCAGTGGAGGATAGGAAGGCCTGGCGAGCTCTGGTCCATGGGGTCACAAAGAGTCGGACACGACTGAACGACTGAACAACAACATATTGAAGAGGGAACGGATTTGTTTCCCATGTCTTCAGAGACTAGGACCTGGCGCAATGGTTTCAAAGTACAGGAAAAGAGATTCCATTTGAACATTAGGAAGAACTCCCTGATGGTTAGAGCTGTTCAGTAGTGGAATATGCTGCCATGGAAGGTGGCGGAGTCTCATTTTTGGAGGTTTTTAATAAGAAGCTGGCTGGCCATCTGTCGGGAGCAGTTTGATGGGGGGTTCCTGCATGGCAGCGGGTTGGACTGGATGGCTCATGAAGTCTCTTCCAACTCTATGATTCTATGATTTGTAGGAGAAAGAACAAATGTGTTTCAATTCTTGCCTATTGTGAACAGATGAACAGCAAACTTACAAGACTAAAAAGGGGGAAAGAGCTGGCAGTAAAGAGATGGGTCTCTCTCTGAAATCAAAAGCTGGAAGGTACAATTGATTAGTGCCAGATAGACAACCATCTCTTCCCAGAACAGTCTCTCCCAGTCAATCAAACTCCAGGGGGCATGCAATGTTGGAAATAAAACTCCTACCAAAAATCATGAGAAATTCCAGGGATGACACAACGAAGCTCCCTGGGTGAAGAATCATTTGTGACTTCCTGTTGGCAACATTCTTGAAGCCATTATGAAGGTTCAGTGATCACCTCTCAATGCCCTCCCAACCTCTGCTTCAATGTTAGTCACTTCTCTTCCATAGAGTAGGCTTTAAAGGACAGTGGCAAGAAAAATCTTTGAGACCATTACAGGAAATGGCCCATCCAATACCTTTTAAATGTGATTAACAGATATGGGGCTCTAGCAAGTGGCTTTTTCTAAAAGCAGCAGTTAAAAAGATCAGAGTGTCATTTAGATGGAATTAAATTAGCAAACTTCCAGCACCAAAATGAGCAGAGGCAGGTATGATCCAGTGTGTGTGTGAGGAAATCTTGGATGCTTCTGAGGTTTCTTGATCCCTTAACGCAGGCATGTCCAAAGTCCGGCCTGGGGGCCAAATGCGGCCCAATTTAAAATTTTGAGTGGCCCTCAGAATCTTCTCCGTGCTGGCTCTGCCTGTCACTCATCCCCACTGGCCGGCCCTTCCCTGTGCTGGATAGAGACATCAGCTTGCAGTTTTATGGTTTGCCTGGAAGGTGAAGCTAAGCATAGTCAGACAAGAATCCTGGACTTTAAGAAAGCCAATTTTTGTAAACTTAGGGAATTATTGGCTGTGATTCCATGGACCGACACACTGAAAGAGAAGGGAATCCAAGATGGATGGGAGTTCCTTAAAAGCGAGATATTAAAGGCACAATTTAAAACTGTCCCAACAAGGAAAAAAAATGGGAGAGGTCTAAAGAAACCACAATGGTTTACTAAAGAACTTTCAGCTCAGCTAACTATAAAGAAAAACAAGTACAAGGAATGGAAAAATGGGAAATGCACCAAAGAGGAATATAAGCAAACAGCTAATATATGCAGGGGGATGGTAAAAAAGCTAAAGCGAAAAACGAACAGACTTGCCCAGAGACATTAAAGATAATAAAAAGGGTTTTCTTCAGTTATGTCCGCAGCAAAAGGAAAAATAAGGAAATGATAGGCTCTCTGCGTGGCAATAATAACTAGTTACTAACAGGCAGAACTACTCAACACCTTCTTTGCCTCTGTTTTCTCAAAAAAAGGAAGAAAGAGATCCACTGGGACAAAGACTAGATGAGGTAGGATGGGAATTGCAACATAGAATAGGTAGAGAGCTGGTACAGGAACACCTGGAAACATTAAATGAATTTAAATCTCCAGGGCCAGATGAATTACACCCAAGGATATTAAAAGAACTGGCGGAAGTAATTTCAGAACCATTGGCAATAATCTTTGAGAAGTCATGGAGAACAGGGGAAGTCCCCATCGATTGGAGGAGGGCTAATGTTGTCCCCATCTTCAAAAAGGGGAAAAAAGAGGACCCTAATAATTACCGCCCAGTCAGCTTGACTTCAATTCCTGGAAAGAGCCTAGAGCAGATTATTAGTCAGTCTGCAATTATTTAACAAAGAATGCTGTCATTACAAGAAGTCAACACGGGTTTCTTAAAAACAAGTCATGCCAGACTAATTTGATCTCTTTCTTTGATAGAATTACAGGCCTGGTGGATGAAGGGAATGCTGTGGATATTGTTTATCTGGACTTTAGTAAGGCCTTTGATAAGTTTCCCCATGATATTCTTGCAAAGAAGTTAGTAGAAAGTGGGATTGATAGTGCTACAGTTAGGTGGATTTGTAATTGGTTGACTGATCGCACCCAAAGGGTGACCATAAATGGCCTCTCTTCAGCTTGGAGAGCTGTGACGAGTGGGGTGCCCCAGGGTTCTGTTCTGCGTCCAGTACTGTTCAATATCTTTATTAATGACTTGGAGGAAGGAATAGAGAGTATGCTAATTAAATTTGCAGATGATACCAAATTGGGAGGGGTTGCTAATTTCTTAGAGGATAGGATGAAAATTCAAAAAGACCTTGACAGATTAGAGTGCTGGGCCAAAGCCAATGGAATGGATTTCAACAGAGGGAAATGTAGGGTGCTACATCTAGGTAAAAAAAATGAATTGCACAGATATAGGATGAGGGATACATGGCTGGAGAATAGTACCTGTGAAAGGGATTTGGGAGTCTTAGTGGACCACAAATTGAACATGAGTCAGCAGTGTGATGTGGCAGCCAGGAAAGCCAATACAATTCTTGGTTGCATCAACAGAACCATAGTGTCTAGATCAAGGGAAGTGATAGTACCACTCTATTCTGCTCTGGTCAGACCCCACCTGGAGTACTGTGTCCAGTTCTGTGCGCCTCAATTTAAAAAGGATGTTGACAACCTCAAGTGGGTCCAGAGGAGGGCGACCAAGATGGTTGAGGGTCTTGAAGAAATGTCTTATGAGGAACGGCTTAGGGAACTGGGAATGTTTAGCCTTTCAAAAAGAAGGCTGAGGAGGGATATGATAGCTATCTTTAAATATTTGAAAGGATGTCATATTGAAGAGGGAGCAGGTTTGTTTTCCATGGCTTCAGAGACTAGGACTCGGGGCAATGGTTTCAAACTACAGGAAAATTGATTCCATTTGAACATTAGGAAGAACTTCATGACAGTTAGAGCTGTTCGGCAGTGGAACATGCTGCCACGAAGGGTGGTGGAGTCTCCTTCTTTGGAGGTTTTTAAGCAGAGGCTGGATGGCCATCTGTCAGAAATATTGTGATGGGGTTCCTGCATGGCAGGGGGTTGCACTAGATGGCCCTTGAGGTCTCTTCCAACTCTATGATTCTATGATTCTATGATTCTATGTTTCTATACCCTCCCTGCCTCCATCCATCCCCTCAGCTACCCACCCTGCCTACCCGCTCCTGGCTCAATTGCTGCAGCGTCTTCCGTACCTCCTTGTGAGGGAGGGCAGCATGTGTGAGCAGTGGTGCATCTTAAGTGTGCATGGGATGATTCCTGGGCCCTTGGGCACCTTGAAACCGGATCATTTGCAGCTGTTGCAGATGCGTATGGGCCACACCCTTTCTCCTCCTCCCTTCAGGGGGAATGGTTGGCTCCCACACATTTTCACCTCACCAAATCTGGCCCTCCCTGCAAAAAGTTTGGACACCCCTGCCTTAACGTCTTGTTGGACTTTGGAGTTCCAGTTTTCCAGGCCTTTTTTCCAAAAGGGAAGTGTGATGCTCGCAGTCCATGATTACACCCATCTGAATGGTTTTGAACTTTAATTCATAGTAGCCGTAGGCAAAATAGGTAGTAGTTAGCTTTACAGGATGATGGCCATTGCATCTGAAAAGCACCCATTCCTTAGAACATAAGAACACAAGAAGAGCCATGCTGGATCAGGCCAAAGGCCCATCTAGTCCAGCTTCCTGTATCACACAGTGGCCCCACCAGATGGGTCTGGGAGTGCACGAGACTATCTGTCTTGTGATACCACTCCCCTGCATCTGGCCCTTGAAGTATCCCAGTTTTAAACCTGCAATTACACATCTCCATCACGGTTTGTAACCCCTGATGGACTTTTGAAGGCATCCAGGCCAGATGCCATCACCACATCCAGTGGCAGGGAGTTCCACAGACTGACTAACAACACGCTGGGTAAAAAAGTATTTTCTTTTGTCTGTTCTCACTCTGCCAACCCACAGTTCGAGTGGATGTCCCCTAGTTTTGGTATTTTGTTAGAGGAAGAAGAGTGTCCCTCTATCCACTTGATTCATGCCCTGCATTATTTAGTACGTCTCAATCATATCTCCCCTCAGGCGCCTTTTTTCCAGACTAAAGAGCCCCAAGTGTTTTAGCCTTTCCTCTCTCACTCGCTCTCTTTTGCATCTCTTCCAGTTCTACTTTATATTGCTAGAAAACCTCCAGCGATGCGGCACCTAATGCACCTAATAGACAACCCTAATATTGTCTATTAATGCTTACGATCTCCCTCAATTCCCTGTTCTCAATATCTGAACATGTCTTAATTGTACTGTATATGTACAGTACCATTGTACTCATGACTGTAAGCCAGCTTGGGTCCTTTTCCAAGGAGAAAGGCAGGGTAAAAATACTCTAAAATAAATAAATAAATACATTTTGGGTTTTTACTCAGTCTTCCCTTTATTAAGGGAAGGGAAGAAATAAGGTAGGGGAGGAAATAAGTGACAGGGAAGGCTGGATTTTATCTGACAAGGAATGAAGACAAAAATTACACCAGTCTACACTCAGCAAAGATGGCGCAAAGGCAAAATTATACCACTGGGCACAATTTATTATTATTTTAAAATGCAAGCATTTCAGAGTAGCTAATACTATGGTGCAGCAAACATCCCCTACATTTATCTGAAATAGACTGTACTGTTGTGTCAGCCATCAGCTTCCCTCTATTCATGTCTGCTGCTGTTTCAGAGAGGGTCCCAGGTCTTCCCACCCCATGGCCACACAAGAAGAGACGGAAACTTCTTCTCACCTTTCCCAGCTTTATTCTCCTTTACAGAGAATCCTACCTTCTCTTGATGTGCCCAAAGTGACTGAATACTGACTGTGTGTGTGTGTGTGTGTGTGTGTGTGTGTGTGTGTGTGTGTGTGTGTGTGTGTGTGTGTGTGTGTGTGTGTGTGTGTGTGTGTGTGTGTGTGTGCAGTGGTTAATTGCCTGTGTTGCAGCTAAAACTGGGCTCACAACCTGGGGTTCTATTCCCAGGTAGCTGGCTCATGGTTGACTCAGCCTTCCATACTTCCGAAGTCGGTAAAATGAGTACCCAGCTTGTTGGGGAGGGGGGGCAATGTGTAGCCTGCATACTGTAATTAAAACTATAAACCGCCCGGAGACTACTTGAAGTGGTATGATATAAGCAGAACACTTTTGCTTTGTGTTCCTTCAATAGCAAAGGCTAGCCAGAGAGAATTGAATGGAAGCTAATAGGCTCACAGAATAATTGAGTTGCACACCTGCTTAGGGCAGGAAACCAAGTCAAAGCAGATATGAGAGATGGTTGTCCGTCTCTTAAATGCTGCCAGCAATGTGGTTGTGTACGGTTACACTGTGCAGTTGGTGTCCATGGTAAACCCCTGCTGAACTTTCTTTGCCATGAAGCCCACTGGAATTAAGTACCTCGAGAGGTGATGAGTTCCCCAATGCTGGAGGCATTCAACAGAAATTTGGACTATCCTCTGGCAGATAGCCTATGATTTGTATTCCTGCATGGAACAGGGGGTTGGACTTGTTGGCCCCTTCCAGCTTCACGGTTCTGTGATTCTGATTCTAAGCCCTATGACAGTGGTTCACAAACGTTTCCAGTTCATGGCTACCTTGACTTAGTGATTGTAACGGATATTAGAAGTAGGGGAGCCTGTTGAATTTAAAATAAAGTTAAAATTCTGTTTCAGACAGGCTAGCCCTGCTGAGTTCCGCCGGACCCCAGAAGCCCAATGAAGAATCCGACGAGAGAGAAATCCTTGAAGAAAATACTGTGTTTATTAGGCCTAATAAAGACAGCAGGTGGACACAAGCCAGGAACCGGGCAAAGATGTCCGACCCCGGACACAAAGAGAACCCCAAGTTTTATTAGTTCCCCTCTTCCCTCCCCCTGAGTGGCGCTGCCCAAGGATGGGCGAGGGACGGTTCTTCAAAACAGTCCAATCGGTGTAGTCTGTGGGTTGGCCAGAGGCGTTCCTGGGCGGTCTCTGGCAAGCTGGAATCAGATGCCCGCTCAGGTGTTAATGAGTCCAAAGTGTCTTTTAATTAAGCCATCGGGATATGACAAAGGAAAGGGGAAACAAGGTATTGTCTTTGGGTCTGGGTAAATTAGGGATGGGATCATCCGGAGGTGTCTGGATAGTTATTTTGTGGATGCAGGGATGTGATAATGAAGAACCCCCAGGCTATGACAAACATATGTGGTGTATGTACCAGGAACTCTTGTAATCCAGTAAACATCTGTGGTGTACGTGCCAGGAATTCTGCAGGAGATGGATTCCTTCCAGAAGAAGTGGCTTGCTTCGTGGGACCGCCACGATGTCTGATCCTTGTGCCATAACCCCCTTGCCCCAGATTACAGTTAAAGAAGCCATAGGACAGAGCAGGAACATGTTTAAGCACACCCAGGGAAGAAGGGGTGGGAGGAGAAGGAAGGATAGAGAAGAGGAGAAAGAAGAGGAATGAGAGAGAGAGAGAGAGAGAGAGAGAGAGAGAGAGAGAGAGAGAGAGAGAGAGAGAGAAGGGGCACCCTTTGGGTCAGGAATCTGGGGTCTGTGTCAGGCAGGGGTAGTGGAACCAGGTCTCAGATGGTAAGGAGGTCCCTGATTCCTGAGAATGATTGTTTGGAATCATTCCCTTGCAAACCAGAGCATGGAACGAATAATTCCTCAGTTCAAGAGAAATTATGCCTGAACTGCGCCTCTGGCTGAGACTTCAGGCTTGGGGGAATAAAGGAAAAGAGGCAGGAAAGGGTAAAAGCTGAGAAAGTCAGCTTTCCAGGGGTTTCCGCAAGAGGGAAAACCTGTTCGGTCAATTCGGGATCGTGGGGTAGTCTACCGCCATAGAGAAACATAGGAACGGAAAGAGGACCAGTCTATCTCCATAGTGATGTATGGCCGGGAGAAGGCATGAATTTCATGGAACTGTGACTCAGGTAGGGGATGGTGAGAGGAGTCGCTCCCCTCGGCTGCCTTTCCCCGAGTCTGTGGAACTGTGAGCCGGGTAGGGAGGGTGAATTCGTACCGCTGGCGCTGCCGGAAGGTTAGCCACCTCTCTGGAACTCGAAGTGGCTAGAGTTTTTGAATTTGCCCGGGGAAGCGTTATGGTTCTTTTTAGGGGTGGGGGGGGCGGTCTACTCAGCCAATTCAATGGAATGGGGTTCCCCGTTATGCACCCCCATCCGGCCGTGATTAACAAGACATTGATTGATGGCCGGGGGCACTAATTGGTCAAAGCACGCAGAAGGGCTTATCTTCGCCCTCCTGCTGTTTTATGGAGTCTCCGCGGAAATAGACTGCTGCAGGAAACTTGATACTGTGTAAACTTACAAATTGGGTGCAAATTGAAGGCTCACGCTTGCCGAATCTCGGCTCGCAAGGCCTCTCAGCCAGCAAAAAGCGGCAGTTTGTATTTCTCCCGATATCTCGGGAACGGTTTGGAGTTTTTGGACGGGGAAAAGAGTGTCGTGCTTGTGATGGTGTGGGGCGCATTTGGGCAGTTCCGGTGGATCTCGGAACCGCACCAATTATTTGTGAATTTTGTTTTTCCATTATAACTCTTCAAGCCTTTCTTTAGGCCAAAAGTAAACAATGCCAATATTAAAGTGCAGTTTCGGTTTGGTAGCGAAGCTTATCGCAAGTGAATGCATAAACAATGGCTAAGTGAACATTCCAGCCAGAAGCAAGTGAAACCTAATTGGTCCAAGAAGCAACATGTGACTGTTTTCCCATGCTGTGAGCAGTCTGAGAAAGGGGAAAGAAGACACTTTTTTCAAATGGATTTTATGGCTGCAAGATGGACTAACACACTGGTTCTCAATCTGTGGGTCCCTAGATGTTCCTGGACTGCAAGTCCCAGAAATCCTGGCCAGCTCAGCTAGCAATGAAGACTCATGGGAGTTGCAGTCCAGGAACATCTGGGGACACACGGGTTGAGAATCACTGGACTAACGTTTAGCTATGCAGTTTGAAAAGTAGGTAGCGAGGCTTATGCCTCATAGCATCACTTTAAGTTTAGGGAAGGACTGATTGTTCTTGTTCTTTTTTAATAGGAGCCATACTCCTGTGTAATTTCCATTAGCTAAATAAATGCCTTTATATTTTATTTGTGCCTTTGAAGTTATTTTGGAACTCTCAGCAACAGAAAAGTTGGAGAAGATATTCATTTCATAGAATCATAGAATCATAGAATCATAGAGTTGGAAGAGACTTCAAGGGCCATCTAGTCCAACCCCCTGCCATGCAGGAACCCCCATCACAATATTTCCGACAGATGGCCATCCAGCCTCTGCTTAAAAACCTCCAAGGAAGGAGACTCAACCACCCTCCGCGGCAGCATATTCCACTGCCGAATAGCTTTAACTGTCATGAAGTTCTTCCTAATGTTCAAATGAAATCTCTTTTCCTGTAGTTTGAAACCATTGCCCTGAGTCCTAGTCTCTGAAGCCATGGAAAACAAACCTGTTCCCTCTTCAATATGACATCCTTTCAAATATTTAAACATAGCTATCATATCCCCCCTCAGCCTTCTTTTTGAAAGGCTAAACATTCCCAGTTCCCTAAGCCGTTCCTCATAAGACATTTCTTCCAGACCCTCAACCATCTTGGTCGCCCTCCTCTGCACCCGCTCGAGGTTGTCAACATCCTTTTTAAATTGAGGCGCACAGAACTGGACACAGTACTCCAGGTGGGGTCTGACAAGAGCAGAATAGAGTGGTACTATCACTTCCCTTGATCTAGACACTATGGTTCTGTTGATGCAACCAAGAATCGAATTGGCTTTCCTGGCCACCGCATCACACTTCTGACTCATGTTCAATTTGTGGTCCACCAAGACTCCCAGATCCCTTTCACAGGTACTATCCTCCAGCCAAGTATCCCCCATCTTATATTTGTGCAATTCATTTTTTTTACCTAAATGTAGTACCCTACATTTCCCTCTGTTGAAATCCATTTCGTTAGCTTTGGCCCAGCACTCTAGTCTGTCGAGGTCTTTTTGGATTTTCATCCTATCCTCTAGGGAATTTGCAGCCCCTCCCAATTTGGTATCATCTGCAAATTTAATTAGCCTACTCTCTATTCCTTCCTCCAAGTCATTAATAAAGATATTGAACAGCACTGGACCCAGAACAGAACCCTGGGGCACCCCACTGGTCACGTCTCTCCAAGCTGCAGAGAGGCCATTTATGGTCACCCTTTGGGTGCGATTAGTCAACCAATTACAAATCCACCTAACAGTAGCACTATCTATCCCACTTTCTAGTAATGTCTTAGCAAGAATACCATGGGGAACCTTATCAAAGGCCTTACTTAAGTCCAGATAAACAATATCCACAGCATTCCCTTCATCCACCAGGCCTGTAATTCTATCAAAGAAAGAGATCAAATTAGTCTGGCATGACTTGTTTTTAAGAAACCCGTGTTGACTTCTTGTAATGACAGCATTGTTTGTTAAATATTTGCAGACTGCCTGTTTAATAATCTTCTCTAGGATTTTTCCAGGAATTGAAGTCAAGCTGACTGGGCGATAATTATTTGGGTCCTCTTTTTTCCCCTTTTTGAAGATGGGGACAACATTAGCCCTCCTTCAGTCAATGGGGACTTCCCCTGTTCTCCAGGACTTCTCAAATATTTTTGCCAAAGGTTCTGAAATTACTTCCGCCAGTTCTTTTAATATCCTTGGGTGTAATTCATCTGGCCCCGGATACTTAAATTCATTTAATTTTTCCAGGTGCTCCTGTACCAGCTCTCTACCTATTCTATGTTGCAATTCCCATCCTACCTCATCTAGTCTTTGTCCCAGTGGATCTCTTTCTTCCTTTTTGGAGAAAACAGAGGCAAAGAAGGTGTTGAATAGTTCTGCCTTTTCCTTGTCTCCGGTTAGTAACTGGTTATTATCGCCACGGACATAACTAAAGAAACCCTTTTTATTATCTTTAATGTCTCTGACCAGTATAAGTTCTAGAGGGAGCCAGAGACCACACCATGGTTCACATTCAATGTTGTACAGTAATAAATTTTAGAAGATTCCACAGTATCCCTGGCTGGGGTAGACAGCTCCCCACGACACTGCATTGCAGTTTGAGAACCATTGCCCTATGGTCAGGCAGCCCTAAATCAAACATTGTGTGTTGTGTTGTTAGAGTCATGACTGAAATTGTTCTTTGGAGATAAGGAACAGGTTATTAAAAAGACAGGCAGGGAAAAGGGAGTTGAGTGAAAGGTTCCAGGAAGGGTATTTAGCCATTGCAACGGAAGTGAAATTATGGGAAGATATAAGAATAGGGTTAATGGAGATCTGCCAAAAGGTAGTGAACAAGGGTGTACAAACAGAGGACGAAGTTAGAGCAGTAGGGAAAGGAATAGGGTTTGGTATACAGGTGGGTAGAAGGGAATTTGATGATAAAACAGTAGGTATACAAAAGGAATCTATTAAAGGGAAGGAAGTCACATCTCAAGGGATACAAACAGAAGAAAGAGATAAGAAGCCAGTGCAGAAGGATAAAAGGATACAGAAGGAGACGCGGGGGGGGGAACAGAACGGAGGGAGAAGAGAAGGGAGGGGCGCGAGGAGAGTTGGCAGTTGGGAGGATAACGGTTTTGGAGGGACAGAGGGAGGCAGACGGGGAAAGAGCACGAAAAAGGTATAGACGAGAATCTCCCACTGCCAATATCATAGATGTGATGGGGTTAAATCATATAGGGAATTACCCTTATATGAGAAGCCAAGGCAAGAAAGCAAATTCTAATCCTCCCGGATGGATCCCAGGTTGGAGATGGGAGCATCCCCTTCAAGCTCCACCCCCCAGACCAAGGAATCAGAGTGGTGGTTTGGCGAAGAGATATTAAACAAACAAAGTGGAGTAAGAAATAATCCTTTTGTAGGAGATAGAAGAAATTCTACCTCTAGTTCCTATCCAAGTTCCAAAATCCCCGTGTTAACTCCCCAAGCAACGCAAATTAGAAAGAAAGAACAGAACAAAGAAATATGTGAGTTATTCAATAAAAATTTATTAGATCTTTCTACAAACCAAGAGTCTCTTCCTTTTCAAGCGCCGGAACCATTAATAGACTTAAACGAACCCCCGTTACAGCAGAACATTTGCCTTTCAGGATATTTTGCCCCCCCTATCTGGAATTCAATATCATGGGCAGAAACCATTCCAGGACTTTCAGATAGACTGTGCTGAATTGCTTCAAATGTAGACTGTATCGCTATTTGTTGCTTCAGGGCCTTGCCAAAAGCCCTACAGCTCAATTGAGATCTGCACACAGCGTGCAGATTCCAGAATTCTGCACGCATGAAGGAAAAATGAATATAGTCTCTGTGACCCATAATCTGCAGATTGCTTGGCTGGTTTTTATTTCTTCCTACACAGGTGGACTCTTGGACGACTGCCTGTGATTTTACAGGAGCCCCTTCATTGTTTTGAACTGGGAGATTCGGTTTGGATTAAGGATTGGAACCAACAGCCTCTGCGCCTGAGGTGGAAAGGTCCCTTTACGGTGTTATTGTCGACGCCAACGGCTGTCAAAGTCTCCGAAGTGAGTGCCTGGATTCATCATATTCGTGTGAAACGAGCTGCCCCAGCGAGCGAGGGAGAAGAGTGGATGGTTCGAGCCAACCCAGATGACAACTTGATGCTGACCTTTAAGAGAGTTACTTCAGACATAGAGAAGTCAAAGTAAAATATTGGCTTCCTATATGTGAGTGTGGCGAGAGGTTTCTTTGACAAGAAGACTTGACTCTTTCCTTTCAGCCTTTGAATTTCCCGCCTTTCAAATCCACCCCTCTACAAGAAGAGGAGGGAGAGGCTTTCTAACAAGAAGGCGAGCGATTCTATTTGGCTGTTAGCTAGGACAACATTTATTTTGTGCGAGACTGTGTTTTAAAAGTGCCCTGTTTCCTTCTCCTTTGAAGCTGAACAGTGTTTCCCTTTAATTTCCTTGAAGTACTGCAGCAGAACGAGACAGCGCGCCGGTAGCGCAGCAGCTGTCAAGGAGCATTCTACGAGCTGTCAACCAACGTTCCACGGACTGTCATAAGCCCCGCAGCTGTCAAAACTCTTAAAGGAACCTGAACACTTATGTGGGTTGACATTCCTAATTGGGTTTGGTTCGCCATTTCTCCAATATATGTGTTGGGAGTGTTATTAATTTGTTACAACTGGAAGCGAAGGTTTTGTGGGATGTCTAAATCAGTGGAAATGATTGTTCTTTTATTTCTGATACCAGTTTGTTTGGCTGTCGTCTGAGGGTATAGAAGAGTGTACCCCATGCATTATTGCTGCTAGTCAAGGCAGTAGGATGGAGGCTTGTAACATTGTACAGGAGGCTGCAATGAAAAATATTCCAAAGAAAAGAAAATGCAAGAAAGCAAAGTGGTTGTCCAACGAGGCCCTACAAATAGCGGAGGAGAGAAGGGACGCAAAATGCAAGGGAGAAAGGGAAAGATACAGAAAATTGAATGCAGACTTCCAAAGAATAGCAAGGAGAGACAGGGCGGCCTTCTTGAATGAACAGTGCAAAGAAATAGAGGAAAACAACAGAAAAGGAAAAACCAGAGATCTGTTCAAGAAAATTGGAGATATTAAAGGGGCATTTCGTGCAAAGATGGATATGATAAAGGACAAAAATGGTAGGGACCTAACTGAAGCAGAAGAGATCAAGAAGAGATGGCAAGAATTATACAGAAGAATTATATCAGAAAGATCTAGACGTCCCTGATAACCAAGATAGCGTAATTGCTGACCTGGAGCCAGACATCCTGGAAAGTGAAGTCAAGTGGGCCTTAGAAAGCATTGCAAACAACAAGGCCAGTGGAGGTGATGGCATTCCAATTGAACTCTTTAAAATCTTAAAAGAGGATGCTGTAAAGGTGCTGCATAAGATATGCCAGCAAATTTGGAAAACCCAGCAGTGGCCAGAGGACTGGAAAAGATCGGTCTACATTCCAATCCCAAAGAAAGGAAACGCCAAAGAATGCTCCAACTATCGCACAATTGCACTCATTTCACATGCTAGCAAGGTTATGCTCAAAATTCTACAAGGCAGGCTTCAGCAGTATGTGGAAAGAGAAATTCCAGAACTACAAGCTGGATTTAGAAGGGGCAGAGGAACTAGAGACCAAATCGCCAACATGCGCTGGATTATGGAGAAAGCCAGAGAGTTCCAGAAAAACATCTACTTCTGCTTCATTGACTATGCCAAAGCCTTCGACTGTGTAGACCACAACAAACTATGGCAAGTCCTTAAAGGAATGGGAGTGCCTGACCACCTTATCTGTCTCCTAAGAAATCTATATGTGGGACAAGCAGCAACCGTCAGAACTGGATATGGAACAACTGACTGGTTTAGAATTGGGAAAGGAGTACAACAAGGCTGTATACTGTCACCTTGCCTATTTAACTTATATGCAGAGTACATCATGAGAAAGGCCGGTCTGGATGAATCTCAAGCCGGAATTAAGATTGCCGGAAGAAATATCAACAACCTCAGATACGCAGATGATACTACTCTAATAGCAGAGAGTGAGGAAGAATTAAAGAACCTCTTAATGAGGGTGAAAGAGGAGAGTGAAAAAAATGGGCTGAAGCTCAACATCAAAAAAACTAAGATCATGGCCACTGGTCCCATCACCTCCTGGCAAATAGAAGGGGAAGAAATGGAGGCAATGACAGAGTTTATTTTCTTGGGCTCCTTGATCACTGCAGATGGCGACTGCAGCAACGAAATAAAAAGACGCCTGCTTCTTGGGAGGAAAGCAATGGCAAACCTAGATAGCATCCTAAAGAGCAGAGACATCACTTTGCCAACTAAGGTCAGGATGGTTAAAGCTATGGTTTTTCCAGTAGTGATGTATGGAAGTGAGAGCTGGACTATAAAGAAGGCTGATCGCCGCAGAATTGATGCTTTTGAGCTGTGGTGCTGGAGGAGAGTCTTGAGAGTCCCCTGGACTGCAAGGAGATCAAACCTATCCATTCTGAAAGAAATCAACCCCGAATGCTCACTGGAAGGACAGATTTTGAAGCTGAGGCTCCAGTACTTTGGCCACCTCATGAGAAGAGAGGACTCCCTGGAAAAGGCCCTGATGCTGGGAAAAATCGAAGGCAAAAGGAAAAGAGGACGACAGAGAATGAGATGGTTGGACGGTGTCATCGATGCAACCAAAATGAATTTGACAAAACTCCGGGAGGCAGTGGAGGATAGGAAGGCCTGGCGAGCTCTGGTCCATGGGGTCATGAAGAGTCGGACACGACTGAACGACTGAACAACAACAACAACAAAAGGCAGTAGAGTGGTAAACACCCTGGTATATTACACTCAAAAGCCAGCAGAGTGCAAACAAGCTGGAACCACATGTTTGAATCAAGATATGATGTATCATATATGTGAAAGTACATCTTTGTTATAGGCCTGAAGTCCCAGCTAGATTTAATTATACAGTGTGGGCTGGAATGGCCAGAACTAGAGAGCCCAGGAGGGACAACCCAGAAGGTGGTGGACTTCTGTATTATGTGAATTCCACTACTGTGCTAAAGCATAGTGGCAAACGGGCAGTAATATGGTTCAATGCCTGCGATGCCCTTGGAAAAGGCATGGGAACCCGTTGTGGATCCACAGCATGGGTAAATATAAATCTGAACATAAGTATTTGTGCTACCCTCATGAAGGTGCCAGAGCAGGTAACCCTGAAGTTTGGGCACCATGTGGTTCAAACAAATTATGTTCAGGATGGGGATGTGTGTGCGCTTTTACAGCTGGAGGCTATCCAGGTTGTCCTCATCTCTCACAGTTCAGAAGGATAGGAGGAAACTATGTCAGTCTAGTAATCAGTGATACACATCCCTCTGTTCAAGTGTATGGTTTTGGAATTGATGGACCTGGCAGAGATCCAGTTACCTATTTGACAATCACCCGTGCAGAGGTGAGAGATGGAGAAAAGAAAAGCCATTCTTGGTCAGTGGAAAATGCTGTAGAGAAACTGAAGGAGAGTCCTTTTGAAGTTTCCCAGCATGCCAAGAATTTATTTCTGGAAATGGCTCAGTCAATAGCCACAGAATTAGGAGTCACAAATTGTTATGTTTGTGGGGGCACAAATTTTGGTGAAGACTGGCCTTGGGAGGCGATGGAAGTCCCCCCACAATTATATAATAACATGTCAAAAATTGGCAACATTACCAAGATAGCCCAGTCTCAGAATATGACATGGACCATCTCATCTCAGTTAGTGGGTCGTGTCTGCTTTTCCCGAAAGGGTTCTATTCCGGTGGGTTATTTAACCTGTATAGGAACCTGGGAAGATGGCATTTGGACCTCACCCTCCAATGCTCCACAACCAGAAAAGTTTAATGTCACTTTATTGCCATACATATACTCAGCAACTTCAAAGGTAGTAGAGAAGACAGCCGCTCCTAAGCTGATAGCTTTGTTACAGGATTATGAAGCCCTTCAGATGGACGACTCAAAACGAGTGTCCATTTTGAAGAGGAGGGAATGATAGAAATGGTTTTTAATACAGTCTATAGTCTATAAGCTGTCATTGTAGATAAAATGGCAGTGCTTTGGTTCTATCTTTAATTCGGCTCTGCGTCCCTTAATTCACCTCTCTCCCCTTCACTGAACTGTGACTCAAAGCACTACACTCTCCCCCAAGCCTGTGTCATGAGATATCAGGCCAAAAAATTACTGGACAAACACTTATCTGTGTGGGAAGACCACTGGTAAAGGGAGTCAGCAAGAGAGATAAGCCAGACATCCGTCAAAATATCAATATATCGCAAGAGCTGTCAAACACTTCTGGCTGCGAAGCTCAGAGTTCCGAGAACTGCAAGACAGGTGGCGCCAAAGGGCAAGATTAATAGTGTCCGCTGTGTGTTTCCTTTGACAATTGATTTGTAACGATGTGATAACTATGTATCTTTTGAAGTCTCTTTGTTGTTTCACGGGTGATTTACGGCGTCCAGATGCATCATTGTTTATTCTGATAAAGGGGGAGTACTGAGGGAATGTTTCCTATAAAGACTGTTGAGTTTCTTTGTTCATTGCCCCAGTTTTCCGACTGAATTCGGCTGGGCGCCTCTCTGCAGCGAATTAAAGCTTTTTCTCCGTGCTTTTGAACCTTGGCGTGTTCTTTCAACTCTCGGCTCCCGTAATAGCGGCAAAGGTAACCCGGGTGTAGTTTTCACTTTTAGTACCAAGTAAATTACTTGAGGCTTCAGGGACAAAGGTAACATTTGTTAAAGGAAGGTTCACAACCTCATTTTAGAAGAACTTTTAAAGGTACTGTTCCAGTTCTGAGCACATTTAACCTTTGTTGATTTGCGTGTACTATCTTTGATCTATTTTCTGTATCAAGTTCACTAAAGCTTTCTCGAAATCGACAAATGTGAATGAAACTACCACTATCTAGAAGAAAATGTCTTTTATCATTCACAGATATTTGGAACAGTTGGTTATTATGAACATCTCTGCCATCATTATACCTTTGATTGTATCTTATCTTTGATTTACCATGTGGTAGATTACAATTTCCATGACTGCTAAAATGTCCCTGTTCACTAGGGGCCATTCGCACAGCAGCAACACCTCTACCTCTGGCTGCTCGAGCTTCTGTACCTTTAAATGTACAGTATATGTCCAACATTTGAACACAAATGGCATCTCCTTTGTTTTGAACCAGGCATCTTTTCAGAGACGTTATCCATTACCCTTTTAAGACTTGAGTCTCGCACATAAGCCATTGTATAATTTATATCCACCTTTGCAGTACAATCAAGCATAGCATTCTGATTTGCAAAAGATTGTGGTAAACTAAGCAATATACATACATGAAACTCAGAATCAGATCTCTACACCTGCAGAGTAAAGCTCAGAAACAAGTTTTAACATTTCATCCAAATGCCCATCAATTCTAGTCCCCTCTTTCATTCTCATACTGTGTAATTTTCTTTCAAGAATATAACATTCTTATTTGACCTAGTGAAATAATTTCTTTTTAGAGTCTCATATAGTCCTTTACCTCTTTAATTAGTATGGCCCTCCTGCCTGCTCACCTCTCCCCCTCAGCCTTGCTGACTTGCACTTAAGCCATGTGAGCGAGGCAGACCATGTTTGCTTGACCTTCATGGGCATTGTCTGAGCTGCCCTTGCCTTACTTGTGGCCTTTTTACACGACCCCTAAGATCCGCTGGCCACTTAAATTCGGACCAGAGATCTTAGGGGTTCGTTGCTCTTCCTGTGTCCCCACCCCCTCCGCACTTCCTGGCTGCTGGCTGCGTGAGGGGAGGGAGAAAAAGAGAAAGAAAAACATGCCGCTCACCTCGTTCTGCCTCTCGTCTCTGTAAAAGTAGCTCTTAAAGGGTCGGGAGCCAAAAAACAACAAACAGAAGCAAGGAGAGCCCCGCACTCACTATCGTTACACCGGATCAAATAATTTTCACCTCCAAAGAGCAGGTACCTGAAAGCTGCGCTGGGACACGCTAAAGTGGGCGGGGTCGCACTTAATTTCCTGTTAACTCCAGAGCTGGTGGGTAAACATTTTTAAGCTCCGGAGCTGGGAGCCATTTGCCCCAGAGTTTAGGGGTCGTGTATAAATGCCCTTGGTTTTACTTCATTTGGTATGTCTGTCATGTATTGTTAGTGCTTTGTTGTTTTATTGGGAATATCCCGTTTACCTTTTCCCTAAGATATTTAGATAAAATGTATGTTTTATACTTCACTTTCATCTCAGAGTGTTCGATCTCCAGTTTTTATCCCAACAATCGCCTCCATAAAAGCTGAAGTTTTAACAGTTTACATTATTCAGCTGTGTTCTAATGCAAGGCTAAGGAGGAAACACATCAGCAGTGATTGCACAGAAGCAGTTGTCACGCATCAAGTTGGAAAGGGTTATAAGGCCCTTTCTGAACAATTTCAGGCCCACCGTTTACAGTGAGAAAGACAATTCACTACTAGTGGAAGTGGAAGACATTCAAGACAGTTGCCAACCTTCCCAGGAGTGGACATTCAAGCAAATTCATCCCAAAGCAAGACTGCAAAATGCTCAGAGAAATTGCAACATCTCAGATTTACATCTGAGGCTGCGATCCCAGGGCCAGAAAATTCGGATCAAAGTAAAATGAGGATTTCCCCCTGGAGCAGTCACGCAGTTGAAAATGCACTTCCTGTGTCCCCATGGGTACAGTTTAAAGAAGCGCATCTTTTGTGTCCCCATGAGTGGGAACTGCAACACAGCAGAATGAAAAGGTTTTGATGCGGATTTTCCAAGACCCCACAGACTCAAGTACTGGTTAAAAATCTGCATCGGAACAGAGACAAGCTGGGTACCACCTCAAGGCCAGGTAGTTGTAAAACTTAAGTGAGCGTGGTCTCATTCCCCCCCCCCCAAAGTCCGCTGGCTGTGGGGACATAATTTTATTAACCACATCTTCGAGCAGTTAGAAGCATTTTTTAGTGGTAATGGGATAGCAGCCATAGAATCTATGCCCCCCCCGTTGACATGTTAAATGCTAAGGTTTATGATAATGCAATTAGAAAAATGCAGAACAACTATGGTTTGTTTGTACATGTTGCTGTGAGAATACCTGTTCTCTCTAAAACAAGCATGGCAGCACAGCTTTGGTTTGCAGAGTTGCATCAGGACAAGCCACAAGACCTTTGGAAACAGCATTCTTTGGGCAGATGAGACCCAAGTGGAGCTGTTTGGTCATCATAATGCAGAGTGCCACCAAACACAGCAGATTGGCACAAATGCCTCATAGCACCTGTCGAGCACAGTGCAATCACTGAGTCGACATGAATTCCACTCTATACCAAAGTATTCAAATATGAGGCCATCTGTCCAACAGCTAAAGCTTCGCCAACATTGGTTTATGCAACAGGACAATGATTTCAAGCACACCAGCAAATCTACAGCAGAGTGGCCAAAACAGAGTTGAGAATCAAAGTGTTGCAATGCCCCAGTCCAAGTCCAGACCTCAACTCAATTGCAGCCCAACAGTGCAATACACACTCTGAGAGGTTAACAACCAACAGGTATAGCCAACAAATATACCAGTTATAAACTTTGCAAACAATAAATGATAAAATAGGTTGTGTGCATGTTCATGAGTCATCATGTTGCCTTTTGTGCTTGAAGACACACATACCTCCAAAGAGGTATGCGTGTCTTTGTGTAAATGCTGGAGATGCTTTGCACAGATCTGCACTTATCCTGGGAGAGTAGAAAAGTAGTTGTAGCCTCAGTCTTGTGATGGAGGTAGGATCTCTCTCTTGATGGGGCCCAAGGGTCCTCTGCAGCCTCTCCTAATCATAAGTTGAAGTTTTCTTCCCATCCATATGGGCATCTCCATCACTGAGGACCAGGATCCAGTGGACTGGAGAATATATCATTTGTATTATCACATTTTAAAACTCATCATTATTTTAGAACTGCAGAGCTGAAAGGGCAGCCAAAGCTACCCAGAAGTTCCCAGTACGATGGTAATGCTTGGTCGAATGTGCTGGAAAGAATGCTTGAAAGGAGGTTCTTGCTTTCATGTGTGGTGGGAATTTGAGAATATATTGAATATTTGGCAATTGGTTTTCAAGGAAAATAATTGCAGCAAAGCAAGCAAAACTTGGCTCCATGACCTCAAATAGTGCTTTGATCAGAATTTGAAAAGGAGGAAAGTAATTGAGCAAAAAAAAGGACCAGCTTCCAATTTGTTAACAGCGGTGAGATTAATTATTGCTAGGAATTGAGAAACAGCATACAATTTCCAGTGAAGTGACTGGAAAAATATGGAAGGGACAGGAACATTTGGAATATTGCTATCAGTGATATGCTTATATGTACTATAAAAGTCAAGGGGAGAAACAGGCAGAAGTGAATTTGTTAGTATATACAGGGAGAATTTATTGACTGTGTATTAATAAAAGGGAAAGGGCAAACCATATTTCAAGAGTCACTATAATTCTGCATGGGAGATTGGGTTCCACAGAGGTAAATGGTGCAGGTTGTTACTCCCAAATTGTCCCAGTGGAGGGGGTGGGGGAGAGAAGCATTGTCTAGTTAGATATTAGTTCATTAAACATATTTCTCTTTGGTGTGTGTTTGTAAAAAATAAAAATCAACAACCATTTGTAGCTTTACATAATAAAGTGATTTCAGGCAAAAATCAAAGAAAAACAAAACAAAACATAACAAAAGATACAAAACATGTGGCACCTTAAAGACTAACTTTCATATTTTAATGTAACGTTTCGTGGACACATCCACTTCTTCAAACATATAGCAGCAGAATGAGGTGTGCAATATAATATGCAATGGGATATACATTTCATACCAGATATTCATTGGCTGTAGTATATAGAGTTGGGGGTGGATAGGGGAGGCGGGAGAAGAGGAGGGGAAGAAGAGGAGGGAGACTTATTAGTAGAAATGGTGGGAAGGAGGATCTGGCCAGGGTCTGTAGATATGTTAAGTATAGTTTTATGGCTCTGAGGCCAGCATCTGTTTATATCAGGATGTCCAAACTTCGGCCCTCCAGATGTTTTGGACCACAACTCCCACAGTCCTTTGCTATTGGGAATACAGGCTTGGAATTCTGGGAGCTGTGGTCCAAAACATCAGGAGGGCCAAAGTCGGGTCATGCCTGGTTTATATGTTAAGTGTGGTATTATGTCTTAGAGGTAAATCCCGCAAGAGACAGAAACCAGAGCAGAGCAGAGCAACCCCATAACACCTGAAGAAGAAAGTTCTCAAGCTTTTGTCTACCCCAGCAATAAAAATAAAAATAAAGATATTTTTTTCTTGGCTGCAAATTGCAGCAGGTGTCTTCTCATAGAAACATGGAGTTGAAAGAGGTGTCTAAGGCTACCGAGGTCAACCCCTTCTCAAGCCAGGAAGTCAAATCAAAGCAGGTCTGACAGATGATGGTCCAGTTTTTTCTTGAGTGCCTCCAACGTTAGAGCACTCACCACCGCCTAAGGTCATGAGTTCCATTGTCATACTGCTCTAACAGTTAAGAACTCCCCCCCCCTCCGATATTCAACTGAAATCTGGCCTTCTGTAACTTGAGCCCATTATTACTTGTCCTCCTTCAAATTTCCTCTGGTTTCTTGGCATCCTTCTTAAAGTGTCATCTGAGCCATGATGAAATGTCCCCATCATTCTCAGAGCCCGTGCAAATGACTGAGGGCTGGCGAAATGACTGCCTTAGAATCCCCACTGTCAGGAAACTCGGTCATGAGATTTTGCACCCACTGGAGCATCTGATCTCCAAAAGCATGTCGCCCACAGTTTTGTCGGCTTTGAAACTAGAGACTCTTTAGCCACCCATTTTTATTAATCATATTGTATACACAGCAAGTCAGTTGACACGTCCCTCTCTGTGTGTAACTCCTTTCGCCCCCCCCCTTCGGTTCAGGGAGTTTTTGTTTTGGTCTTGATAAATTTAGCTCACCAACTTGCCTGACTAAGATGGATTGGAGACTTAAATGAGAAGCAAGTGGCTAATTTGTGTATACAAAGCCATTCAGGAACAAACTAATTTGGCGTTCATTTATGGACCTATTACCACCAGCATAAATGGAAGCTGGTAGTTCTACCGTCCAAGAATTCAGATAGCTGCTTCTGCTTTTCAGTTTTGCCGCCTTGGCATTAGTCATTAGAGATGGGTACGAAACAATTTTTGTTACATTTTTTGTTTTGTTTCAGAATGAAACAAAAAAGAACTGATTTTAAAGAAAAACATAAAATGAGCTGGTTTTGGTTCTGATTAGTTTTTTTTTTATGGCGACATTGCTGTGCGATGTAAAATAAAAGGATTAAAAAAGAGTTAAAACCAACTTTAAATCAAATAAAATGATTAAATATTTAATAAATATGGCTGATAATCCCTACAAAGTTGATGTCCAATGCTTAAGACATTTAATTCTGTGATTACTGTGGTCAATTTAAAAAAAATATTTTTAAAGAATATTTTATCATTGTGCAAAGGAGAAAAGGTTTAGAATGGCAGCAGAGGCAAATATATTCCCTTCCCCCTCTACCTCTGTCGGTAGCTTGCTTCTTTGGGGATAAAGTTGCTTTCCTGCATCTTTCTCTGGCAAAAATCCATATGAGACAGACAGTTTTTTAAGAAAAAAGAAGAATGAAATGAAACAAAACCAAAAAATTTTTACTTAAAAATTCATTAAAAACTAAACGAAACAACCCGAAGAAAAACGAACCAAAAACAAAATGAAACACCATTTTTCCGTTTCGTGCCCATCTCTATTAGTCATGATAAACTACCTGGACATGTTCAGATTTTGTTCACAAGCATGAATTCCTATATGGGAAGTAGAACTGCACTTGTGGCCCTGGGCACCGAGCAAACACAGGTTCTAGAAATTTTAATTCCTTAACAACTCACAGCTTATCTCTGCATTACAGTGGAACCTTGACTTACGTCATTAATCTGTTCTGGAGGTCTAGACTTAAGTCAAACATGACTTAAGTCAAACAAACTTTCCCCATAGAAAGTAATGGGAAAGTGGATTAATCCGTTGCAGACGATGAAAAAGACCCCCGAAAACAGCAATTTAACCCAAATTTGACTGTCTCCCCCCAAAAACACACACATACACAACTTCCTTCGCCAAGTGGGCCGGGGGTGGTGAGGGGGGCTCCTCTCCGCAGCCCAGTTTCCCTTCTGAGGGGAAAGAGGAGCCTTCCCTGCCCAGACATGGCCCTTTTTGGGAAGAGGAACCGAGCAGGCTCCTGGCCTCGCCACTGGTGACCCCTGGAAGGCCAGCTGAGGCGGGTGGGGTGGGGGGAGAAAGCCCTGCTTGTGGAGCGCAGCCAGGAAGGAACAGGACGGGGGCAGAGGAGGAGGTCTCCATCTCGAGAGCCGCAGGGATCACCAGGCATTAATGCTGCTGCTGCTGCCTCCTGCCAGGGAGTTTTCTCCCGTCGGACCTCGAGAGTGTGGGTGATTTGGTCGCGGCCCCTGAGCTGGTGGGCATGGCCTCATGACATAAGAGGCTTCCCTCGCCCCCTTCGCCAGAGTGGTCGGCCAAGCCAGCAGCCCCAGCCAGGAAGGGAGCCATTTGTCCCGGAGTTTAGGGGTCGTGTATAAACGCCCTTAGTTGCCATTTCCTTTTTTTTTTTTAACAGATGCTGGGTGCTAGGTAGGATGTTCCTATAGCTCCTTCTACTACTAAATTATTGGGGGATCAAGAGGGAATCCTGTCAGCGGTCTTTATCCCCTGAAGTTCATTGAAATAAACTGAATTATCTTTCCTTTATCAGCATGCTTTCTGATGTATTTTCTGATATTTTGCTTTCCATATTAATTGGTGCTTTCTCTTGCTTTCCTTCAACTGATAATTCAGTCAAATGGGTATTAAATGCTGGTTTGTGCCAGTTTGTTTAGCAGCTGAACAGACACTTGATGCTTCAAAGCCTTTTCTAAACACCTGTTCAACTGCTAAACGGACTTGCACAAACCAATGAATTAATTAATGGTCCAGATGAATTGAAGGGACACACCCATTGCTACCCTCATTGGTCACATTCCCACTGCTACCGTGCAGTAAAAACAGATGCCCAAACTTTTTTTTAAAAAAAGGCTGGGTTATTTTCCTTTACAGATACCCACATTTTTGTGGCATGGTAAACCATAATAATTATGTGGATTTTCATGAATCTTATCCTGGTATAAGGTGTGTGTCATTAAGATGCTGGAATATCTACCAGTATGGCTCACCTCTCTACATTGGCTTCAGTTGTGATAAAACCCCACCTGGTTGCCGTCAGAAATCTTTGACAACCTCTTGCAGATCATCAAGAGATATACCAGCAGGTCTTCATTACCATGCTCAACTCTCCAAATGACCAAAGGAAGTGAACAAGCTCAGATTTTAGAATTAGATCAGGAAAATCTAGAGATTGTATGTATTTTATCTGCTTTTGAGTAGCTTCTATTACAGCAACCCTAATAGGGTGTTTCAGGTTTATATGCAATTTAAGGTGTGATTTTACCAGTTCCACTTTCTACTCCTTACTAAGTTCCCATGTCTGAGCCAGGATCTAAATACAGGTCCCCTAAATTCTATCCACTACTTTGGGTGTCAAGTGGTCATACTTGTGAACAAGGACAACTAAGAGCCCAGCATGCAGAAGCATTAAGGAGGGAGGGAGGAAGTCTTATTACAATAACAATAGAAGGAAACACAAGAAGAAAACAAAAGCCACGCGGAATGATGTGACCCATATTTTGCCGTGTGACGAAACTTAGGAACAGCTTTTCCATCTCCTTGGATGTTAGGCAATCCATCTGGAATAAGTTATTTGTTATTGTAATAAGACCACTTCTAAAAAATAGGAAACCACATTTGAACAAAGATGTATAGTATCAGAAATTGTATTTGCAATGGGAAAATGGGGAAGGGGAGAAAGGCAAAGAAAGCCACAGTATAAACACCATTAATGTATTTATTTAAAGAAGGATGATCCTGTAACTATAGAGTCTATATTTACTGTGTGAATCTATCCTCCCCCTAACTTCTTAGAGAGAAAAACGTGACTTGCCTCCAAAGGGATTGAACCGTTAGAACAATTGATTGTTTTTATGAATACAGTAGATGGGTTTGGTAGCTCTTTTACATATAAAACGTTGTTTTGTGCTTTATTTAGCAATGTGTCATTCACTGGGCTAGAAAGGACATGGGCAATGACAAAGGAAAAAAAGCTTCTGATTTATTTTCATTTGCTGCTTCCAGTCAAAAGAAGCTTTCTTCCCAAACACTTGGGGTTTTTGATGGAGTGCAATTTTAGATTTGTGAGTCATGACGGCTAGCTTTCAAAGTAATGTTAGCTAACTACCTGGGGTGCTGGATTTAGATGGGCCATATCTTTGCTGCATCCATAACGCACTGGAAGAGTTTTCCCTTCTCATTGTTGCCTGAGTGCCCAAGTTCCGGCTAATATATGCTGACGTGTACACAGGATGCATGAGATATTTCATCAAGCTCTGCATGCATGATCTGCTGTTAAATCATTGTTGTTGTTCAGTTGTTCAGTCGTGTCTAACTCTTTGTGACCCCCATGGACCGGAGCTCGCCAGGCCTTCCTGTCTTCCACTGCCTCCCGGAGTTTGGTCAAATCCATGTTGGTTGCATCGATGACACCATCCAACCATCTCATTTTCTGCCATCCTCCTTTCCTTTTGCCTTCAGTCTTTCCCAACATCAGGGACTTTACCAAGGACTCCTCTCTCCTCATGAGGTGGCCAAAGCACTGGAGCCTCAGCTTCAAAATCTGTCCTTCCAGTGAACATTAAGG
The DNA here is from genome assembly GCA_037367245.1 of Phrynocephalus guinanensis. NCBI lineage: Eukaryota > Metazoa > Chordata > Lepidosauria > Squamata > Agamidae > Phrynocephalus > Phrynocephalus guinanensis. The sequence goes on from CM074750.1 coordinate 875,916, forward strand.
GTTGATTTCTTTCAGGATGGATAGGTTTGATTTCCTTGCAGCCCAGGGGACTCTCAAGACTCTCCTCCAGCACCACAGCTCAAAAGCATCAATTCTGCGGCGATCAGCCTTCTTTATAGTCCAGCTCTCACTTCCATACATCACTACTGGGAAAACCATAGCTTTGACTATCCTGACCTTTGTCGGCAAAGTGATGTCTCTGCTCTTTAAGATGCTGCCTAGGATTGCCATCGCTTTCCTGCAGTCATTGCTGCAGTCACCATCTGCAGTGACCAAGGAGCCCAAGAAAGTAAACTCTGTCATTGCCTCCATTTCTCTGCTAAATCATAGTTCCTCCCAGATCTACCTGTGGATTATGATTAAGTTATAATTTGTATTGAACACAGAAGTCCATTGTATTGCAGAGTTTGGAATTTCTAGTAACATTCTTTTTGCTACACAAAGCACAGAGATTTATAGCTGCAGCTTTATAGCTACTGCTGCCCCAGATAGTTCACCCCTTTCTCATTAACTGGCACTTGCAGTCTCAGTAACTCACTCAGAAACATTTTTTGACAAAGAATAAAAAATATCATTACATACAATTGGCAACAGATGAACAGGAAATTTTAAAAAAACCTTGCGTTTCCAACAGACTCAGGAGGAAAAGGGAAGCTCAGCAGAGAGGCATCACTGTTTCTGAATTTAGAGGCAGGAGGAAATGGTTGATTAGTGGCGGAAAGATTGACAGTCAGCCAATCAAGAAAATTTCATCCCAGTCACTCAAACCACAGGCAGCATGCAAGACTGTAAAAACTCCTACACGTTGATGGGAAAGAGAATAAAATAATTTGTCTAGGGACCACATTTTCCTTCTTTAAATTGTACACTTCCTATTCTGTCTAAGGATGGAGATGAATAAAGGAAGATCCAATGAAAAATTAAACCAGGAGATGCAGGATTTTATTAGATGCACAGTTGCCTTAAGATGAAAAATATCCTAGCATTCTGCCAAGCATTGCTCTTCCAAGAAAATTCCTGGTTTATGCGGAGGATGATTTTTCTCCTATGAATAGTATAGAAAGAAACTAGAGGTCTAGCTATCCTTGACTTGAATTTAACCAGTTGGGATGACTTAGTGGAGGAAGTGACAGTAAAGTGACCATGTTATACTAGAATTCTTGATCTCCAAGGAAACCAAAGCAGGGTGTAGCCACACATATACAGTAATACCTTGGTTTAAGAGCACCTTTGTTTAAGAGCGTTTTGCAAGACAAGCAAAAATTTCTTCCAAATTTTGCCTTGATCAACAAGCAATGTCTTGCAATACAAGCACTGGAGCAGGTAACATGATCACAAGTGAGCCAATAGTCTCTCTCTCTCTCTCTCTCTCTCTCTCTCTCTCTCTCTCTCTCTCTCTCTCTCTCTCTCTCTCTCTCTCTCTCTCCAAATGCTGGATTATTGGAAATTGTCTGGAGAGTTCCATCTCATACAGCCTCCAAAGTAGAGGGGGGGAGAGAGGAATGGGGGTCTTCCTTACACCAGCCAGGAATATTTTCAAAGGGGAGTGCAGGTTAGAGTTTTATTTTTCTTTATATTTATATTTTTAATTAATTTGTTTTCAACATCTTATTTTTCAAACCATTTCTAGTCATAGGGCAGCTAGTAAAAAGTGTCTATGGCTACAAATTGCACTTTATTGTTGTCACATTAATAAAACAAGTGTAAAATCCAGTTGTTATTCCCAAGCAAAGCAGATTCCACAGCCAAGTATATAAACCATGGTGTGGCCGTGGCCTTCTAGCCAACTTCTTTTGTTGGTTTTAGTCATTTAAGTCTACAGTATGTGATAGGGACCCCAGAAAAAATCATCTGAGTTTCCATTATTTCTTATGGGGAAACTTGGTTTGATATATCCATGACTTGATCATGGATGAGCGGGCCGACCTGGCATTTCTCACGGAGACCTGGGTAGGCGAAGGAGGAGAAGCTTCTCTCGCCCTTCTTCGCCCCCAGGGCTACTGTGTTCAGCATCTGGGTAGGTCGGAGAGTCGGGGGGGGGGGAAGAGTGGCCATTGTGTTTAGGGAATCCCTCCATGTCAGCAGATCTGCGATGTTGGTGAGTCCAGGGTTAGAATGTCTTCACCTAGTGGTGGGACAGAGGGACAGGTTTGAGATTGTACTCGTGTATCGTGCCCCCCGCGACCCTGCACTCTCCCTTTCGGAGCTCTCCGAGTTCATCTCGGCGGCACCTTTGGGGTCCCCCCGCCTTCTGGTGGCTGGTGACTTCAATGTGCATGCTGAGTCTGAGCTGTCGGGAGCTGCTCTGGAGTTCATGGAGTCCATGGCCTCCATGAACCTGTCTCAGTTTGTCATTGGCCCCACTCACAAGGGAGGACATACCCTGGACTTGGTTTTTGTCTCCTCATCGGCGGGTGTTGATCTGGGAGTCGGGAGGATGCGCACCCGACCCGTGTCATGGTCAGACCATTATCTGCTGATTTTCCCCCTGGTAACTTCCAGGGGTAACTTTTTCCCCCCTTCGCTGCCCTTCCTACATTGGCTTGCCACCCTGGACACCGCTGTTGATTGTTTTATTGTTTTTATCTGTTTTATTTGCTATGGTATTGTGTAAACCGCCCTGAGTTCCCTTTGGGGAAATAGGTGCGGTATATAAGTTTGAAAATAATAATAATAATAATATACAGGTGCTTTGATTTACAAGCATGTTTCCGGAACGGATTATGCTCATAAACCAAGATATTACTGTATGCTTAATTTTTAGGGTGATGATTAGTGATGAGCACAAATTATATACTGAATTGCTATCATCATCATTGGCATCCTTCAGTCTCGAAAGACTTTGGTATAGACATTGCTATAGTCAATGAATATTACAAGACAAGACAAGACAAGACAAATAAATTTATTGATTAGTCCTATGACCATATCAACCAATAACAACACAGAATATAAAATACATCAAAATACATGCAACACCATCCAATAGGGTACCCTACAATACAGATTCAGAATATTCAGAGGTCATATATGTAGATCTCCTTTGCAGGATACTCCAATTTGTTCGACGTATTGCGTTCTTAAAGCTGCAGCTTTAGTTACAAACTTGGCAACTTTGCGAACAATGTACACATTAGAGCCCGAAAGAAGATAAGACAATGTGTGAATTGGGTCCCTATGGACTGTTCTTTCTAAAAAGGGGGATAGATATTCAAGCCTGATGGGTGCATATAATTGGCAGTCAAAGAGAATATGAGAAATGTTTTCAACAGAAGGGGATGAATATTACAGATTTGTCAGATACCGTAAAACCTTGGTTTATGAGGATAATTCCTTCCAGAAACATGCTTGTAATTCAAAGCACTTGTACATCAAAGCAAATTTCCCCATAAAAATAATGGAAACTCAAATGATTTGTTTTATACCCAAAAAATCATATAAAAATGAATACTATATTTTGGCACTTTGTCCCTATCTCAGTGGACTAAGGCACCGAAACTGTAGACTGCAAAGTCGGCAGCTCGACGGTTCGAATCCCGGGTGCCACGCAGCGGAGCGAGCTCCCGCTGATAACCCCAGGTCCTGCCAAACTAGCAGTTCGAAAGCATGTAAATGCAAGTAGATAAATTGGTACCACCGTAAAAAGCGGGAAGGTAAAACAGTGTTTCCTTGCAGCTATGCCAGCCGCATGGCCTTGGACTTGCACAGCACTGGCTCTTCCAGCTTGAATACGGAGATGAGCACTGCCCCTAGAGTCGGACACGACTAGCATGCATATGCGGGGGGAACCTTTACCTTTACTGTGAAGAAGTAACAAGTGGGGCACTCCAGGGATCAGTTCTGGGGCCTGGTGCTCTTCAACATTTTTATTAATAAATAGTTTTGCCTTGTGGCGCAGTGGTTAAACGCCTGTACTGCAGGTAAAACTGTGCTTACGACCTGGGTTCAATCCCAGGTAGCAGGCTCAAGGTTCACTCAGCCTTCCATCCTTCCGAGGTCGGTAAAATGAGTACCCAGCTTGCTGGGGGGGCAATGTGTAGCCTGCGCACTGTAATTAAAATTGTAAACCGCCCAGAGACTACTTGTAGTGGTATGGGGCAGTATATAAGCAGAACACTTTGCTTTTTTTTGCTTTGCTTTGCTTTTTAATAATCAAGGATTAATTTTAAAAAGGATCAACGATGTAGGGGAAATGAATCAGATTTGTGGATTACACAAAATTTGGTGGAATAGCAAATATCTGAGAAGACAGAAACATTCAAAATGATTTTGATAAGCTTGAGCACTATGCTGAAATCAGAATGAAATTTAAAGATGGAGGAATGCAAACTACTGCACCTGCAGTTACAAGATGAGGGATAAATGCACCTAGGAAACATAAAGTTACCTGGAGGGGGATTCCAGGCTCAGCAATACTGTGAATGAGAAGTATCTTGTAATTGTTGTAGACCACATGATGAATATGAACAGACGGTTTAAAAAAGAAAAAGTGCTATGTTAGACTGGAGGAGATTTTGAAGCTGAGGCTTCAATACTTTGGCCACCTCATGAGAAGAGAGGATTCCTTGGAAAAGTCGCTGATGTTGGGAAAGATTGAAGGCAAAAGGAAAAGGGAGCAGAAGAGAATGAGATCGTTGGATGGTGTTATCTATGCAACCAACATGGATTTGACCAAACTCTGGAAGGCAGTGGAAGACAGAAGGGCCTGGTGTGTTCTGGTCCATGGGGTCACAAAGAGTCGGACATGACTGAACGACTGAACAACAACAACAACAACAACAACAACAACAACAACAACAAAAACAAATTAGACTGCATTAATAGAATCTAATCTCCAAATCCAGTGAGAGATAATTCCCCTCTATTCAAAACACAGGTTAGGCCTCAGCTTGTCCTGTGTCCCGTTTTGGACACAGTATGTCAAGAAGGATGTGGACAATTTGGAACAAGCTCCAAGGAGGGCCGCAAGGATAATCAGGGGCTGGAAAGGAAACACAAAGAGGAAAGACTGAAATAACTGGGCATGTTTAGATTTGAAAAAAAAGGAGATGGGGGAGATATGATAGGACTTTTCAAACACTTGAAAGTCTGTCCTGCAGAGGAGGGGCCAAATATGTTCTTGAGCATCCCAGAGTGCAGGACATGCAACAATGGACTCAAGACACAGGAAGCTGGATTTCAGCTGAATCTCAGGAAAAACTTCCTAACTGTTAGACTAGTATGGTAATGGAAACAGTTACCTTGAGAGGTGGTGAGTGCTCCAAGACTGGAAGCATTCAAGAGAAATCTAGACAACCAACTGGCATATGTCCTTTGGTTTGCATTCCAGCATGGAGCAGCAGGTTGGTCTTGATGGCCTTATAGACTACTTTCACCTTCATGATTCTGTGAATCTATGAATTTTCTTGTCCCACATGTTGCTTTGTTTTTGTTTGGTCATTCTGAGCAGATGCAAGATTTGTTAGCGAATCTCATTGCTTGTGCTTGGAGCTTTGAAGGAGTTGCATACCTGGAGGGACAGTGCCTTTCCAGGAAATGTGCTTGACCATTACTATCTGAATTGGTCCAAAGATTCAGTGAAAGGCGAATTGGAGATGTCTGAGCACATCTGATCTCTCCTGATTTCAGAAGCTAAGCAGGGTCGGCCCTGGTTAGTACTTGGATGGGAGACCACCAGGGAACACCAGGTGCTGTAGGTGCCTGGAGTAGGAACTGGCAAAGCACTCCAGTATTCCTGCCAAGAAAAACTCCATGGACATGGGGTCATGAAGAGTCAGTCACAACAACAACAACAACAACAACAACAACAACAACAACAACAACAACAACAACAACAACAACAACAACAATGGGGAAGAATGCGTCAAGCATAGTGATTTTGGAACACAAAATTAAGGACAGAGGACTGAAGAACTGCAGGGTCCCAGGGTATGTAGAATGGAGAATTTAAGGGTGTGTTGTTTGCAACTTGTGGCTTTTTGTGTCCTAGAAGCCACAGAAACCTCCAGAAGAAAAATGAGACAAATATGTGTGTCCAGCTAAGTGTGTGCATTTCAGGTGCTGATTTTAAATAATCACCAAGTTCTCTACAGTACAGTTATTTCCAAGAAGTTTTTATTTCCAAGCTAGAAAAAGCCAGCTCCCACCAAGACCATTTACGGTGTTTGAGGACACAGTGCCACCTGCTGCTTGTCAATCACAAGCAAGATAAGCAGATGAAAAATTCATGCGGCCTGTTGCTAGGTGAGGATCTCCCTAGTTTGTGCCTAACTGTTGCTGAAACTCAGGTGCCTGCAGGAAATTTACAGCATTGGGGTGGGTGGGACTGCAACAGGGACTAAGTGATGCACAGGAAGCACCAAACATTATGAAAAAAATCTATATCTCTCACTTAAATTGTTTGTAGAAGTCATTGTAAAGACACCTGAAAGGTCTGAGAGGGGTTTGGCTGATTCCCTCCCACCCCCACCCCCCCACAAGTTCTAGCTTGGGGGAATTCCTGAAGATGTCAGGGGGCAGTGGACCATAAATTCTGAAAACCCCTTGCCTGCAGTTCATACAACTATTTGAACTAGGATAGCAGCTGTTGTATGTAAGGATTTGAAGAAGGTGTCTTTCTATAACTACCGAGGCATCTCTCTGTGTCTCCCCAGCGCCTCTGTGTGTGTGTTGCTTCTCATGGGAAAAGGACCTTGGAGACACTTTAGAAAGCCATTAAGAGGAAAGGAAGAACTCTTTGTCGCACTCTCTAGAGGCAATGAGGATCCGTGTGGGACTTGGAGATTCCTCTCCAAGACCTCTCCCCATACTGAGATAGTCTGAGTCAGTGAGAATGAGGAATTCAGTGTACAGTATATTCTTTCCATCCTTACTCCACACCCTCATAACTATAAAAAGGAATGAAGAATTATAGTCCCATTAAAATGGTGTGAAATTACACCTTTTAAGCAATATTCATATTTTACTGTGATTATCTTCATTAATTGGGAGTTGAGTCATGGCTACTGGACTTCTTTTTTGAGAGATAGAAACGTTTCGCTGTTCATCCAAACAGCTTCATCTGTCAGACCGATGAAGCTGTTTGGATGAACAGCGAAACATTTCTATCTCTCAAAAAAGAAGTCCAGTAGCCATGACTCAACTCCCAGTTAAACGAACCTGGATGACTGAGAATCTTCACAGACGTATCTTCATTAATGAAAAATGAAAATAATTACAAGTAACTTGCTCATAAACAGTGTCATTCGAAGTCTGGAACAATCCAACTACAGTGGACCCTCGTATAACAAACAGTTTGTAGAACATAAAATCTGTACAACATAAAAATTTCCTGAGATAGGGGAAATTTGCTTAACAGAATCGTCTATGGGGCAAATCCGTACAACATAAAAATGGTTGCGATTAGGGATTACACTGTTTTCAATGCATTCCTATGGGAAATTTGTATATAGGAAAATTTTCTTAACAAAATTTGATTTGAATCAGAATCAGAATCAGAATACTTTTATTGGCCAAGTGTGGTTGGACACACCCAGAATTTGTTTTGGTAAAATATGCTCTTCATATATAAAAGGAAATATAAGAATCATATAGTCAACAATAAAAAAAAAGTACAATACAATATAACCTATTATTTAAAAAGGAAGAAGATAAGTAAAATTAATTATTCAACAGTTTGATAGCACTTGGGAAGAAACTATCTTTATATCTAGTTGTCCTAGTGTGCAATGCCCTAAAACGTAGCCCTGAGGATAACAACTAGACATGGGCACGACTTGGCGAAATTCTCGTTTCCGTTTCTGTTTCTCGTTTCCGTTACGTAACGGAAACGGTAACGACAATTACTCCGCCAGAACTCGAACTTGAACCGACTAAAGAAAAATTGGGTCTGATTTGTCGTCGTTCCTGGCATCGCAGCGATTGCGCGATGCCAAGCGGAACAGGAAAAAAGTTTTAAAAATAAAAAACCCCGGTTCCCGGCCAAAAAAGCAGGCGAAAATATGCCTGCCTGAGTGAGGGCACCTACCAGAGGGGTAGTTTCTTGGGGGGGGGGTCCCCGGCCTCCCCCCCTCCTCTCCTGGGCTGCGCAAAGTGCGCATCCTTGTCGAGTCGCCACGCCAAGCCGCCAAGCGGAGCGGCACAGAAAACAAGTTTTAAAAATAAATAAAAAACCCCGATTCCCGGCCAAAAAAGCAGGCGAAAATATGCCTGCCTGAGTGAGGGCACCTACCAGAGGGGTGGTTTCTGGGGGGGGGGGGTCCCCAGCCTCCCCCCTCCTCTCCTGGGCTGCGCAAAGTGCGCATCCTCATCGAGTCGCCACGCCAACTCGCCAAGCGGCGCGGCACAGAAAAAAAGTTTTAAAAATAAAAAAAAAACGATTCCCAGCCAAAAAAGCAGGCGAAAATATGCCTGCCTCAGTGAGGGCACCTACCAGAAGGGTGGTTTCTGGGGGGGGGTCCCCGGCCTCCCCCCTCTCCTCTCCTGGGCTGTGCATCCTCGTCATCTCGCCAACTCGCCATGCCATGCGGTGCGGGCGGGGGATCCAAATGGGGTGACCGCAATATTTATTTTGAAATTGCGTGGTCCAAAAACACACCAAAGCACCACAGAAACATGCGAAAATAGCTATTTTAAAACTGCCTGAATTTTTTCAGTAGCAGCAGTGGGTTTTTCTTGCAACAAAACGTCTCCATTGATTTTATTTTATTTTTATTTTTTTACACCTGCGCAATGATGGGCTGGCCATGGGAGTGGACCATGCAAAATTTTGGAGCCATTCCACTAATTGCATGGCCATGTGGCCAGGTTTTGACCGAGACTTCTGGGATGTGCCAGTCGGGCATAAAAAGCCCATTAACCCTAGCCCGAACCCGAACCCGAACCCATATGCCAGTACACCGTCCTTCTTAGTGGGTCAGAGAGGCACCCAGAGGTGCACCCCAGTAACTCACCCTAACCTTACCCGTAACCCCAAGCCTAGCCCTTGCGCTAACCCCTAACCAGTAAGCCAGATGTGTACTCGCATTGCACTACAGCAAGTACACTTCCCTTCTTAGTGAGTCACAGCGGGCGCCGTAGGGGTCCTCTCTCACTTCGTTCCCCAGCCCAAGTGCATCGCAGGCAGTGAGTCACAGAGGCACCAGAAAGAGAGGTGCCTCTGCCTGCTACTGCAACTGCAACCTAATGGTATGCATATACAATTGGCTATGCATGCCATTTTGTAGCGGGCCAGAGGAGGCACCCACCCCAGAGAGGTGCCTCCAGGAGCCCGCTTTCCCTTCATGGCGGGCCAGAGGAGGCACCCACCCCAGAGAGGTGCCTCCAGGAGCCCCCCCACCAAAACCAGTACTAACGACAGATGAAAAAACAACAAACGAAACGACAAATTTTTGGAAAATTTCACGAAAAACGGAAACGAGCCGAAACGTAATTTTTCCTGGTCGTGCCCATCTCTAATAATAACTGAAATAGGTTATGTCCAGGATGTGTGGAATCTGTATATACCGTATTTTCATCGCCCTCTTTTTAGCTCGTGTGGTATACAATTCCACAATAGATGGCAGTTTAGTAGCAATAATTTTTTCTGCAGTTCCAATTATCCTTTGAAGTTTATATCTGTCATGCTTAGACGCAGAACTAAACCAGACAGTTATAGAGGAACAGATGATAGATTCAATAACACCTCTATAGAAGTGAATCAACAGTTCTTTTGGCAGTCTGAACTTCCTAAGTTGACGCAGAAAAAAACATTCTTTGTTGTGCTTTCTTAAAAATACTTTCAATATTAGATGACCATTTTAAATATTTTTAAGGAAACCTGTGATTTATTTTTTTATTTTTTTATTTTAAAACTAGCAAACAAACAATATAAACAATAATACAAACAAATGATACAAACAATAAAAGTACACCCTCACTCCCCTGGGACCATCCGCTTTTATTCTTTCTTCATCTTCTCTTTTTCTATTTGGCTTCTTAGAGTCCTTTTTTCCAGAACTGTGTTGGATTGTAAGGGCCTTTTTACATGACCCCTAAGATCCGCTGGCCACTTAAAATCTTAGGGGTTCGTCGCTCTTCCTGCGTTCCCACCCCCTCCGCACTTCCTGGCTGCTGGCTGCGTGAGGGGAGGGAGAAAAAGAGAAAGAAAAGCATGCCGCTCACCTCCGTTCTGCCTCTCGTCTCTGTAAAAGTAGCTCTTAAAGGGGCGGGAGCCAAAAAAACAACAAACAGAAGCAAGGAGAGCCCCGCACTCACTATCGTTACACCGGATCAAATAATTTTCACTCCAAAGAGCAGGTACGTGAAAGGTGCGCTGGGACGCGCTAAAGTGGGCGTGGTCGCACTTAATTTCCTGTTAACTCCGGAGCTGGTGGGGAAACATTTTTAAGCTCCGGAGCTGGGAGCTATTTGCCCCGGAGTTTAGGGGTCATGTATAAACGCCCTAAGTCGGTTGTTTCCCTTTCCCTTTTAGTAGTACATAGTCTATAAATTTCCCCCAGATATCATAAAAAATATCCTTCCTCATTTCCCCTCGACATAAGATTTGCAATTAATTCTTTTGTTTTTATATCGTATTCATTAGTAAGTGGTAATGAAGTATTTGTTTTATCTCATTGAAAATCTGTTGCCAAAACTTTTGAACTATTTCACATTCCCACCAAAGATGAATATAGGTGCCTATCTTTTTTTCACATTTCCAGCGAAGCTTAGAATATCTTGGATTTATTCTATTCAGTATGATTGGTGTCATATACCATCTTAAAATTAGTTTAAAATAATTTTCCTTTATTCTGACTGATAATGATTGTAAAATCCTCATATTCCAAATTCTTTTCCATTCATCTTTTTTTATTTCTTTATTAATGTCTTGCTTCCAAACCTTTCTTATTGTATCTTGCTCCCTTTCCTCTAGTGATTCCTCCATTATTTTATATATTTTACCTACCAGTCCTTTCCCTGTATTTCCTTTATCTGGTTCATATGTTAACAGGAATTGTTCAAACTTTGTATATTCTCTAAGTTGTGTATTTCTCCTAATCTAATCTTTCGTCCAACTTTCTAACTGAGCATAATTCATCCAAGTTAAATCCTTAGCTTGTAGTATGCGCTTAATTTCTTGCTTTGTTCTCATCTTGTTAATCCATTCTTTTAATCTTGCCACTTTCATTATTTTAAATAATTCTCCATATTTCTTCATCTTCGTGGGGAAATTTTCCTGATCTATCTCTAAACAAAGAGGGGATCCTTCTGGTACCAATTGACCGTTTTAAATCTTGAGATATAATAGTACCTAAAAATTTAAAGGACTCCACTATTGACACTAAGTTACAGTGGTACCTTGTATAAAGGAATTAATTCGTTCCAAATAAAATTATGTTAAACAAACTTTCCTTTATACAAATTGCAATTTCCCATAGGAATGCATTGAAAATGGAGTAATCCGTTCCAATGCAGAGAAAAATGACACAAACTACAGTACTGTACATGTATAATTTGGGGGAACAGAAATGCAAAAATGCAAACAGGAACCCACCCACACACACTGATTTTGGGCAGAATGCAGCAGCACAAGGGTTAATTCCTTAGGTCTCGAGAGAGGAGGAGGAGGAGGAGGAGGATGTAAGAAAGGCATCCAAATGTTCTGGCTCATACCACTGCACAAGCAGCACAGGGAGGTGTTGCACAGCAGCCAGGAAGCAGGTCAAGCGTCTCCTCCTTCCCTACACACACACACACACACACACACACACACACACACACACAGAGAGAGAGAGAGAGCACCTGGCCCCTCCTTCCCTACACACACACACACACACACACACACACACACACAGAGAGAGAGAAAGAGAGAGAGAGAGAGAGAGAGAGAGAGAGAGTGAAAAGACCCAAAAAAGGCCAAGAAACTGGTTCTCAGATGGGCTAGTCCCACTGAGGTCCGCTGAATCCCAACTGAAGCCAATAAAGATTCAACGCGAGAAATCCGAGGAATACTGAGTTTATTGAGCCCAATAAAGAACAGTAGGTGGACATCCGCCTTCCAACCGGGCTAAGATGTCCGACCCAGAACACACAAAGGGTTCCAACTTTTATTGACTTTTCCCCCTTCCTTTCCCTGGGCGGTACCAATCCCAGAGATTGGTCAGGGGCAGTTCAAAATGTCCCAATCAGAAGGGGTTGGGGGTTGGTTGGGGGCAGTCCTGGAATCAGAAGGGGTCGGGGAGTTGGTTGGGGGCGGTCCTGGCTAGCCCCTGGCAGCAATCAGGGCTTATGCAAATACCAGACAGAATGCCTCAATGGAGGCCTGGGGAAGTGTGGCATTGTTCTGGAAGTATGGCTGGTCAATAGGAGGTGGCAGAAAGCAATTACCAACATCAGTGGGGGGGGGGGGGGTAGGAGGGATTGAGGGGCCCACACACACACAAACATTTAGGAGACACAATGGCATGGGAACACAAGTCATAATAGGATTATGTTCAGGCGTGCTGGAAAAATACAATGGTGTAAAGGCACAAGGATGTAAATCCTATAGGAGTGGCCTCATGGTTTCAGGGAGTGCAGATGTGAACATACAAGTTCTCTCCAGGTGCAAATGAGACAATGAAAATGTCCTTGGGCGTTGATGACAACCGGATGGCATGCTATTCGAGGTGTTGATCCCTGGAAGGCAGCTGTTGAGAATACGTGGCAGGAATCCAGGTGATGATGGAGGCTTCAACCTCTTTCCAGCCATGCAGGGACCCACCATCTTCGAGTCGTCTGTGCACCGCTTCTCCTTAGCCCCAGTTGATGGGATTTGGGGTGGAGGGGGAAATGAATCGATGGAAATGAGGGAAAGTCAGAAGAGGAGAGAGCAGAGAGGAAAGAAGGAAAAGCCTTTGGTGTTCTTGGCTAGTGCTGAGTGTGGGTAAGGAAACCAATGCTTTTGCAAGGAGACCAGTGTGAGTGGCGATTTTCCCTCCTTTAGTCTGGATGAAGGAAGTATGAACCAGTCTAGGACTTATACAACTCATTTCAGGGCTTACAGGGTCTCTGGCAGGTCCTTTGGGTGACCAAGGGGGTGACAAGGGCAGGGGAGGCTCAGGATTTGGAACAGGTGAGCAGGGAGGGACTGGACAGGTGAGGGTTAATATATTGTGAGAACTCCTGGAGTGAATGGACAATGGGAGGAGGAAGGGTAATGGAGTTATAGAGAACCCAAAAGGAAAGGACCAAGAGAGGAGAGAGGGAAAGAGAGTGAAGGTATCTTGGAAGATCTGAGAGGAAACGGCCAAGGAGGGGTTAACGAGGGAGCAGGGACAGTTAGATGGTGGAGGGCAGGAAAGAGTTAAAGGACGCTGGGAGGTAGGCTCGAAACCTCCGCCATAAATCACCGATCTATCGAGGTTTCGGAGGGTCGCCTGCTCTCCATAGGAAAGCATGGAGTTTGAAAGCTCCATAGGTTTGCATTGGGACTGGATGGGAGGGGGGAGAAAGTGGAGGAGCAAACCGGCTCCCTTTGAAGATATTGGAATCGGAAGGAAAGGTGGGGGCTGGCAGAGGAGCGGCTGACTGCTAGTTTATTAGTTTAAAAGTCTCCCGCAGCGCCCCCTTATGGTTGGAAATTAACTAGACATTGATGGATGAGGCTGGGGCGCTGGGGCTCTGATTGGTGGAGGCGCGCGGCTAGGCTTATCTAGCCTCCCTGCTGAGTTACTAGTCCCCAGCGGCAATTATCCTGCCGCAGAGGTACTTGAAATGGTTACTTTTGAAGAGGGTGTGAATTGGAAGCCTCCCGCAAGCCAATTTCCAGTCTACAGCGCGTCCCAAGGCTTTTCCTGGCTGCCGAAGGGGGCAAGCCGCTTTTTTTGCCCGATAACTCGGGAACGGTTGGGTATTTTTGAACGGGGTAAAAACCGGTGTGCTTGTGACTGTCTGGGCTTCCGCTGGCAGTGCCTGCCGGTTCGCGGAACCGGTCCAAAGGTCCTAAATTTTTATCTTTTCACCGTGACTTCACATTTCCCCCCTTTTCGGGTTGAAGGTGTCCGACAGGATCACCTTCCAGCAAGCAGCCTTATGTCGCCTGCCGCTGCGGGCGGCGGCTCGCCTTACCGGACTAGGGAATACCGTTTTGTCACATAGTGAATGGCACAGCGGATCACGGCACTCATAATCACAAGCATCACCAAGAGTCCAATGAGGCCCACAAATACCTCCTTTAGCCAATTAGAGCCGGGAATCCAGCTTGTAAGCCAATCCCAAAGGGAAGCGCTGTTGTCTGAGTAGGTGGCCTGTATGGCGGAGGCAACGCGCCGAATTTTCGCTATGTCCGTGGTGATGCGTCCACTTTGATCAATAAAATGGCAGCAGCATCGAGTTTGATTTAGCCACTGGCAGAAGCCGCCCGCCCTACTCAATAAAAAGTCTAACGCTAATTTATACTGGACTAGGGTCTCCGCAATTGATGTTATTTCAGTTTGTAAAGCGGAGGCCACATCAGCAGTATCATTTGCTAACGCCTCGAGTTGATACGATAGCCGGCGGATTTGGCGGACATTTATAGCTACTCCCCAGGCAGGAAAAAGGATGGAGGCAAAGCGTTCTCCCTCTGTCAGGAAAGTACGGTCAGGGTCGTACCCCTTTTTCTCATCATAGGCCCGTTTTTGTCTATGGAGGTGGTGAGGTGGTACCCATGCAGAAGCAGGCTGGTTCTTGTGGTAGAATTGTATACCAGCAGGCATTAGGGTTCCCAAGGTACAGGATCCGTTCCAAGCGGCTGGGAGGACCCGTCCTGCCCACGCACCACAGACCCAAAATACCCCCTGTGGTAGGCCGTGGAGTACTACGTTAAGGATGGCCGAGTAAGTGGTTTGAATTTGGTTGAGGGACATGTTGACCCGTTTGTTGTGTTGAATATATTGCGGTAGGCAACTGGGGGTTGGATGGGGTTTCCCACTGGGGTGATCTCCCACGTCCACCGTACAATTACAATATGGGTAATCTCCCAATTGCTGGAAGGGAATTTGTGAGCCCTCATGTGCTAACGCCCTGTGTGTAGGCTGGTTATGCCAGGTGACACAAATGGGCGCCAGGGGCCAGTGTTGCTGGTAGCTGAGGGTGAATTGGTCCGGGTCTGTTACTTTCTCATTGGTTGCTTGGGTCACCGTATACAAATGGGTTTTGTTCCAATCTTGTGGTTCGAGGCAGGCAGTGGGCATGATAGGCCATCCTGCCTGTATGTGGTGTGGCCCAAAGGCGCACACCCAACAATCGGTGACATTCAGAGTTTCTGTCATGTTGTGTACCATCATGTGGAATGTGTTTGCGTCCCACCCTGCCAATATTTTTCCGGACAGAGGGGAGAGAATCCAAAAGGTAGTGAAGATAAAAATCACACGGGAGGCCATAATGGGGTGTGAGGTTTCGGGGGAGGTTCGGAAATAGGCGAGGATGAAAAAGGAGAGGGAGAGAGAGAGAGAGAGAGTCAATACTTACCGCGGGGCTCGAGGCGTGGCGGGTGTTGCGGGCTGGTCCTGAGGCCCCCGGAGGGCAGGCTGGGCAGGCTGGGCAGACTGGCAGTGGGTGGAGTCGGCAGCTAAGGGCGTCAGAGGGAGTTTTAAGCGTCCCAGTGTTCGAATCCGAAGGGTCCCAACAAGGAAGAGAATGAGTCCAAGTGGAGCAAGTCCAAGCAGAGTCTCGGGGGGGGCTGGCTCCCGCTGTCAAGTACGGAAGACAGCGGTCAGTTCCTCATCCAACAGAGGATGTAGGGAAGCGACAGGGTCAGGGTCAGGTGGGGGGGCTTCCTTCTCCCTCCGCCGGGTGAGCTTAAGACGGAGAGGCTCCAGCTGTTGACATGCCCATTCCTCCCCCCCGGGTGGGGGAACGGTCTTGATCCGGGACAGGTGAACCCAAGACTTGATCCCTTCCACCTTTACAGCTGTAGGCGTGCTGAGCAGCACTTGGCGTGGAGGTGACCACTTTGCCTCTAGGCAGGTAGGGTGCAGCTCTTTAACCAGGACCCAGTCCCCCGGGTGGACTTCGATTGGAAGATCTCTTCGGGGTGGGATGGCTGCGGCGACCTGCTTAGAGAGGGAAGAGAAAACCCCCTCCAACTCCCTAAAGTAGGCAGGCAAGGCCTGGTCCTCAGAGCCCGGTTTTGGGGGCAGGGCAACAAAGGGGCGACCGTAGAGGAGTTCAAAGGGAGACAGTCCTAGGTGGGAGGTGGGGGTGGCTCGGATGCGGGTAAGAGCAATGGGGAGGGCTTTTGGCCATTTGAGTCCCGTCTCCTGGCAGATTTTAGCCAATTGCCTTTTTAGGGTTTGGTTTAACCTCTCAACTTTTCCGGAGGCCTGCGGTCTGTAAGCCGAATGGAGGGACCAGTTAATTTGAAGGTATGTGGCCACTCCCTGCACTACCTGGGACACAAAGTGTGGCCCGTTGTCACTTTCTAGACCAAGGGGTAGGGAGTGTGTGGGGATCAAATGCTCCACGAGAGCCTGCACTACTTCCCTGGCAGTCTGGGTCCTACAAGGGATCACCTCGGGCCACCCACTGAAGAGGTCTACAAATACCAACAGGTTTCGCTTAGCTCCTGCTCTGGGCATTTCTGTGAAATCTACCTGCCATGCTTCCCCTGGATAAGTGGCCTTCCGTAGAACCCCCTTTGGTATAGGTTTAGTTCCCCTCGGGTTGTTCCGGAGGCAGATGAGACAGGAGGAGGCTACTGTTCTGCAAATAGGCAGGAGATTGGGGTGGAAATAACGCTGTTTTAGCCATCGAAATAGGTGTCGCCCAGAGGAATGGGACCCGCTATGAAATCTCTGGACTAGGTGAGGTAGAATTGCCGTGGGTATTTGTACGAGATTGTTCACGACCCACCAGCCATTCTCCCACTTCCCACCGGACTGTAGACTGTCTCGGGCAGAATAGAGTGGAGCATTTTCAGACTCGGGGGATCTAGGGATGAGAGGGGAAGGACCTTCGGGACTGACAGGGAAAGGGGTGGGTTCGGGTAAACATAGCAACAATTCTCCCCCCCCCCTTTTCGGTTTTGGCTGCTTGTCTGGCATATGCATCAGCCAGGCGGTTTCCCCTTGCAATGAAGCCTTCGTCCGTTTGGTGTCCCGGGCAGTGAACCACAGCCACTTCTTTGGGTAGAAGGAGGGCAGACATGAGTCGGTCCAGCAGAGGGGCCATTTTAAGGGGCTTTCCATCTGCTCCCACAAACCCACGGGCTTTCCAAAGGGCCGCATGGGTGTGGGCTGCCAAGAAGCAGTACCGGCTGTCGGTGAAGATGTTAACCCGCCGCCCGGAGGCCAATTTGGCGGCGGCTATCAGGGCTTCCAGTTCCGCCGCCTGAGCCGAACACTGGGGAGGGAGTGGTTGCATGAGTACCGGGCCATTCTCCCCCACCACCGCAAAGCCCGTATATCGGGCGCCCCCCTGAATAAAGGAAGACCCGTCCGTCCAAAGGGTCAGCTCAGGAGATTTTAGGGGGACGGAAGACAGATCAGGGCGGATCCCCACCACCACAGAAAGGGCTTCCAGACAATCATGCTGGGGGAAGTCGGAAGGAGTAGGGAGGAGGGTGGCAGGGTTAAGACAGGTGGACCTATGGAGGGTGACCGCATCGTTGTCTAAGAGGAGGGAGACATAGCGGGCCAGCCTAGCGGAGGTTGCCCAGGCTGGCAGCTTTTGCTCCAGTAGGGTAGAGACGGAATGGGGGGAGTGGACACGGATGGGGGCCCCAGCTGTTATTTTAGTGGCCTCAGTCACCAGCAGGGCTGTTGCGGCCACCGCCCGAAGGCAAGCTGGCCACCCCGCGGTGGTGGGTTCAAGGGTCTTAGAGAGGTACGCTACCGGGAGACGCTCTGGACCCACTGGTTGCGTGAGGACCCCTAGGGCGATGGATGCCCGCTCGTGTATAAACAAATCAAAGGGGAGTGTTTGGTCTGGCAATGCTAAAGCAGTAGCCTGAGCCAGCGATTTCCGAATAGCTTCCCAGGCGTTTTGGTGCTCCCGTGTCCATTCCCACGCCATTTCTTGGGTAGTGAGTTTGTAGAGGGGCTTGGCCATGACAGAAAAATTGGGGACCCAGAGCCTCCCGAATCCAGCGACACCCAGGAAAGACCGAAGCTCTTTGACATTTTTGGGTGGGTTCAGATCATTCAAAGCCTTTATTCGGGACGGGTGAATGAGGCGGGTACCCTCCTTAAGGATGTATCCCAGATAAGTGACCTCCTGTGTCACCCATTGAATTTTCTTCTGGGACACTTTATACCCGCAGGTTGCTAAATGGTTCAAAAGGGCTATGGATTGGGCTTCGAGCGAGTCTCGATCCGAATGAACGGCCAGAGGATTGTGGCCCCTGGAGCTGAGAAAGATCGAAGGTCACTGGCTAGTGCTTGGGCGAACACCCGGGGACTGTTACAGTATCCTTGGGCGAGTCTCGTCCAGGCCAGCTGGGATTTGACCCGAGTGACCGGGTCTTCCCATTCAAAAGCAAAGATAGGCTGGGACTCAGGGGCCAGGGGAATACAAAAGAAGGCATCCTTCAGGTCTATCACCGTGTACCAGACCTGGGAGCGGGTCAGGGTGGTCAGGAGGGTATGGGGGTTAGCGACGATAGGGTGGAGTAGTTGGGTTCGACTATTCACTTCCCTAAGGTCTTGAACCATCCTCCAAGTCCGGTCCGACTTGGGGACCGGGAAGATGGGGGTGCACCACGGAGAGTCTATGGGGACTAGGAGCCCTTCGCTGAGGAAATTATTAATTGTATCTAAGAGGCCGAATCGAGCTTCGACTTTTACTGGATATTGCTTAATAGAAACGGGGAGAGCGCCTGGTTTTAGAGGAACTTGGTGGGGGGTGGCGTAGACAGCACGCCCTGGCTTCCCGGTATACCATACCTCGGGATTCACCCTGGACCATGAAGGCGGTGGGTCCTGAGGTACTGGAGAGCCCGCATAACATAGGTGGGAAAGGGAGGAGGGAAAGGTAATGCGAATGCCCCCGGGGTCACAATGTATGGTGGCCCGGAGCTTACAGAGAAGGTCTCTCCCCATGAGGTTTAACGGACACCGGGGAAGGACCAGGAAGGAATGAGAGGTATGGGAGACGGGGAGGGGTTGGGTGACTGGAGCTTGGGTTATCGTTCCCCCCACCCCCACGACTGGGGTTGTGAGGGACTGGATTAGGGGGAGATCCCCCGGGGTATTCAAGACTGAGAAAGTGGCCCCTGTATCTACCAAAAACCTTGTATTTTGACCCCCTACTTCTATCTCCACCAGAGGCTCGGGGGTTCGGAACAGGGGGTCGCCTCCGGAGGTGTGTCATTCCTGTTCCCTTTCAGTAGCGGCCATCAGGGCTCGGGGCTGAGGAAGAGGGGCTGCCCTCACCTCACAGGGATACCGATCTCCCTGTATGTGGGGGATGGTTCCTTCGCCACGATCCCGGGCTTGGCCGTGCGGCGGGTGGTAGCTTGGGGGTTCAGCTTGGACAGGAGGGTGGGGGTAGGGAGTTGGGTATTGGCCGGGCGCTCCAGAAGGATTGTGCCAGCCTCGGGCCTGGGGCCGCGGGGGGGTTGGATTGAATACCCGCGACTCCCTTCGATAGTTCCCCCTTTGAGGGCAATCCCGGACCCAATGATCTGGGGCCCCACAAGAGAGGCAATGGCCACGGTCCCTGTAGGGAGCCCTTGGCGGTAGCCCGGGAAACTGGATTTGACTGCCAGTAGGGCTGCATCGCCGCGGCTAGTAAAGAGGCTTTCTTTTTCATTTTTTGTTCTGATTTCGCCTCCTCTACCTCCGGCCGTTGGTAGTAGGCTTGGAAAGCCGTCTGGATTAGAGTTTCCAACGGCTGAGTTGCCGGGGCTGGGAGTTTCTGTAGTTTTTTTTTCGGATGTCAGGGGCGGCTTGCGCTATAAAAGTAGTCCGAATTGCTGCCAAATTGCCTGGCTCCTCGGGATCTACATCGGTATGCCTACGGAAGGCATCCTTGAGTCGAGTTAAGAACTCAGCCGGGGTCTCACTTGGGCTTTGGATCGTATTATAAACCCTCTGGTAGTTTACCACCCGGGGGACCCCCCTTTTTAAGTCCGTCTCGGACGGCTTGGCGCGCTGCCTCTATCACCACCCGGCCAAATTCCGTATTGGGGTCATTGGCATCTGCAGGGGGGTTCAAACAGAGCGTCTCCTCTGCAGTGGGAGGATGTGGGGGGTCTGGGCCGTTATCTCCCTCGTCCCTCCTGGGGAGCCCCTGGATATAAGTCCGTCGCCATTCGGAATACGCCTCATAGGCTTTTCCCATTACTTGGTGGCGTTCTTCCTCATTTAAGAGGGCAGACAGAAGGGAAAAGAGGTCGGGGATATCGGGGCGGTGCGTTGAAATGATCCTATTGACCAGATCTACATATTGTTGCGGGCTCTCCCGGTAGGGAGGCAGCCCCTGTTTCCAATTATAGAGGTCGGAGGTATTGAATGGGGTATGGACAAAAACCAGACCTCGCGGCCCCGGGACTTGCCGGAGGGGGAACTGCCCTACCGGCCCGGCAGAGGTCCCTGGGGTATTTGGGGTGAATCTCTCTGGCGCTTTTCGAGCCCGTTCGGAGCGCCTCACAGTTTCGGGAGAAAGGGGCGGGGGAGAGGGGAGGCGGTGAAACAGTGGGGTGCCCTTCCCCTGCTGCGGGGGAAGGTGGGAGGCTCAGAGGAGGAGGAGGAGGGGAAGTGGTGGGAGCTAAGGGGCCCCTGTTTTGGGGACTTTCCCCGTGGGGATGAGGGGGGTTAGGAACGTAGGGGGGTGGAAAGTCTTCTTCCTCGGAGTTTTTTTGTTCGGGGAGGACCTCCCCCGAAAAGAATTTTACTGGCGGCCGGTCTCACTTCTGGGGCTGCTATCGCTGCGAGCTTCCCCAGCCGCTTTATGAACTGGGGCTCATGACCGTCTTCCCTGCATAGGGTGGCCTCTTCCCCCAAGTTATAGAAGATGTGCAGGTATGGCAATTCTGCTGCCTTGTGGTTTTGCCACAGGTAGCGTTCTAAATGTTGGAGGGTCTCCCCAAGGGTCCCTTCGCGGGGCCATCGGGGAAGGTCCTGACCCAGGTGATATAGGGGCCATACGTCCCTGCACAATTTTACCAATTTCTCCTTCCTACACTTTGTCCCCGGGTCCAAAAGGCCGGGGAAGTGGTCCAAGGCGCTTTTAAGCGGGGTCTTGGCACCTCCATTAGTGGACAGCTCGTTCCCCATTTCACTAGTTAGTCGGGGAGTTCCCTCACACAATTCTAAACAATGTACCCTGGGTCAATTCGGTTCCTAGACCAATTGAACCCCCCCAGATCCGGGAGACGTTGCTTGCCGAGGTCCGAATCCTAATGATTCAGTACACTTCGTCAGGAGTTCGTCAACTCCCGTCTCGCTCGCGATCTCGCCCTGCCAGCCGGTTGCGAAGGCCTGCCTAGCAGTACCTCTTTCTCCCCGAGCGTATTGTCCAATTAAATTTCTTATTTTTAATGCTCGTGGCACAAGCGGTGGCCTTATGTTGGTGTGATGGTCCTGAATGCAGGAAAAACCTCTTCCCCCCACCCAAAAGGGGCCAAAACAGCTCTTGGGGGCACACCTAAAGGAGTCCAGGGCGTCCCACAATTCCACAATTCCCAAAATAGAGCTCTCACCAGGCTTCTGTGCGCTGTCCTTGGTTCAGACTCCTGGCTCTGTCCTTCGTCTGGATCGCTGTGAAGGAAAAAAAACCCTAGCTCGGATTTCTCCTCCTTTCGTCCGGGGCTTGCAAGGGTCTGCTGGGCAAGTTCAGCTCCCTTTTTCCCAGCAAATGGCCAGGTGGCGCCAAAAAAGGGAATTGACCAGTCCCTTTTTTTTTTATATTATTTTTATTTTATTTTTTAAAAAATAACAATAATAAACAGTAATAGACAATCATAAACAATACAAAGTGCCCCCCACCCCCAAGAAACCGTCCAGTATTCTTGCATCTTCTCTTTCTTCTTCATCTTTTTTTCTTTTTCTTCCAATAGGCTTCTTAAGGTCCTTTACGCCAGAACTGTGTTGGGTTATAAGTTGGTTGTATCCCTTTCCCTTTTAATAATACATAATCTATAAATTTCCCCCAAACATCATAGAAAATATCTTTTTTTATTTCACCTCTCAAAACTTTTATATTACAAGATAGTTTATCATTTAACGCTATGTCCCACACTTCCTTATACCATTCAGCAATTTTTAGGTCTGATTTCAATTTCCAGTTCCTAGCAATAATCAGTCTAGCTCCTGTCATAAGATTTGCTATTAATTCTTTAGTTTTCACATCATATTCATTAATAGATGGTAATGATAACAAAGCAATTTCCGGTACACATTTAATATCAGTTTGTATTATTTCTCTTATCTCCTCAAAGATCTCTTGCCAAAACTTTTGAACTATTTCACATTCCCACCATAAATGAAAATAGGTACCTGTCTTTTTTTCGCATTTCCAGCAGAGCTTAGAATATTTTGGATTCATTCTATTCATTCTGACTGTCCCAGTTTTACCTTTAAAGCCGCTTGGAAAGGTGGCTCCCAAAAACCAGGGCCAAAGAATTTGGAGGTGGCCACAGAGAGGTTTTGGGGAGTTTTAACCCCTTCCCCTCCTGACCCAAAAAAGGCCAAGAAACTGGTTCTCAGATGGGCTAGTCCCACTGAGGTCCGCTGAATCCCAACTGAAGCCAATAAAGATTCAACGCGAGAAATCCGAGGAATACTGAGTTTATTGAGCCCAATAAAGAACAGTAGGTGGACATCCGCCTTCCAACCGGGCTAAGATGTCCGACCCAGAACACACAAAGGGTTCCAACTTTTATTGACTTTTCCCCCTTCCTTTCCCTGGGCGGTACCAATCCCAGAGATTGGTCAGGGGCAGTTCAAAATGTCCCAATCAGAAGGGGTTGGGGGTTGGTTGGGGGCAGTCCTGGAATCAGAAGGGGTCGGGGAGTTGGTTGGGGGGGTCCTGGCTAGCCCCTGGCAGCAATCAGGGCTTATGCAAATACCAGACAGAATGCCTCAATGGAGGCCTGGGGAAGTGTGGCATTGTTCTGGAAGTATGGCTGGTCAATAGGAGGTGGCAGAAAGCAATTACCAACATCAGTGGGGGGGGGTAGGAG
This sequence comes from Phrynocephalus guinanensis, assembly GCA_037367245.1. NCBI lineage: Eukaryota > Metazoa > Chordata > Lepidosauria > Squamata > Agamidae > Phrynocephalus > Phrynocephalus guinanensis. Next base: position 899,041 of record CM074750.1, read on the forward strand.
GGATTGAGGGGCCCACACACACACAAACAAACATTAGGAGACACAATGGCATGGGAACACAAGTCATAATAGGATTATGTTCAGGCGTGCTGGAAAAATACAATGGTGTAAAGGCACAAGGATGTAAATCCTATAGGAGTGGCCTCATGGTTTCAGGGAGTGCAGATGTGAACATACAAGTTCTCTCCAGGTGCAAATGAGACAATGAAAATGTCCTTGGGCGTTGATGACAACCGGATGGCATGCTATTCGAGGTGTTGATCCCTGGAAGGCAGCTGTTGAGAATACGTGGCAGGAATCCAGGTGATGATGGAGGCTTCAACCTCTTTCCAGCCATGCAGGGACCCACCATCTTCGAGTCGTCTGTGCACCGCTTCTCCTTAGCCCCAGTTGATGGGATTTGGGGTGGAGGGGGAAATGAATCGATGGAAATGAGGGAAAGTCAGAAGGAGAGAGCAGAGAGGAAAGAAGGAAAAGCCTTTGGTGTTCTTGGCTAGTGCTGAGTGTGGGTAAGGAAACCAATGCTTTTGCAAGGAGACCAGTGTGAGTGGCGATTTTCCCTCCTTTAGTCTGGATGAAGGAAGTATGAACCAGTCTAGGACTTATACAACTCATTTCAGGGCTTACAGGGTCTCTGGCAGGTCCTTTGGGTGACCAAGGGGGTGACAAGGGCAGGGGAAGGCTCAGGATTTGGAACAGGTGAGCAGGGAGGGACTGGACAGGTGAGGGTTAATATATTGTGAGAACTCCTGGAGTGAATGGACAATGGGAGGAGGAAGGGTAATGGAGTTATAGAGAACCCAAAAGGAAAGGACCAAGAGAGGAGAGAGGGAAAGAGAGTGAAGGTATCTTGGAAGATCTGAGAGGAAACGGCCAAGGAGGGGTTAACGAGGGAGCAGGGACAGTTAGATGGTGGAGGGCAGGAAAGAGTTAAAGGACGCTGGGAGGTAGGCTCGAAACCTCCGCCATAAATCACCGATCTATCGAGGTTTCGGAGGGTCGCCTGCTCTCCATAGGAAAGCATGGAGTTTGAAAGCTCCATAGGTTTGCATTGGGACTGGATGGGAGGGGGGAGAAGTGGAGGAGCAAACCGGCTCCCTTTGAAGATATTGGAATCGGAAGGAAAGGTGGGGGGCTGGCAGAGGAGCGGCTGACTGCTAGTTTATTAGTTTAAAAGTCTCCCGCAGCGCCCCCTTATGGTTGGAAATTAACTAGACATTGATGGATGAGGCTGGGGCGCTGGGGCTCTGATTGGTGGAGGCGCGCGGCTAGGCTTATCTAGCCTCCCTGCTGAGTTACTAGTCCCCAGCGGCAATTATCCTGCCGCAGAGGTACTTGAAATGGTTACTTTTGAAGAGGGTGTGAATTGGAAGCCTCCCGCAAGCCAATTTCCAGTCTACAGCGCGTCCCAAGGCTTTTCCTGGCTGCCGAAGGGGGCAAGCCGCTTTTTGCCCGATAACTCGGGAACGGTTGGGTATTTTTGAACGGGGTAAAAACCGGTGTGCTTGTGACTGTCTGGGCTTCCGCTGGCAGTGCCTGCCGGTTCGCGGAACCGGTCCAAAGGTCCTAAATTTTTATCTTTTCACCGTGACTTCACAAGAGCCTGGCCCCTCCTTCCCTACACACACACACACACACACACACACACACACACACACACACACACACACACACACACACACACACACACACACACACACAGAGCGCCTGGCCCCTCCTTCCCTACACACATACACACACACACACACACACACACACACAGAGCGCCTGGCCCCTCCTTCCCTACACACACACACACACACACACACACACACACACACACACACACACACACACACACACACACACACACACACACACACACACAGAGTGCCTGGCCCCTCCTTCCCTACACACACACACACACACACACAGAGAGAGAGAGAGAGAGAGAGAGAGAGAGAGAGAGAGAGAGAGGGAGAATGCCTGGCCCCTCCTTCCCTACACACACACACACACACACACACACACACACACACACACACACACATACACAGAGCACCTGGCCTGAGCGTCGCGCCGGGGCTCTGGAGTCCAGCAAGGAAGAGGAACGTGCGACTTGAAGCCTGCCGAGCGGAGGCTCCAACTCATGAATGAGGGGCGGGGAGAGGACGAAGGGATGGCAGAGGCGCTTCTGCTTCTGCTGCTCAGAGGGAAAGCAAAACCGCCTGCAGGACTGAGCAACAGCAGCAGCAGAGGCACGGGCTCTGTAAAGGGCCCCAGAGACTGCCTGCAGCCATATGGGAGAGGGAAGGGGAGGAGGAGGGGTGGTGGAAAATTTTTCCGTTGTACAGATTTTCTGTTATGCGAGCTGTACGTTAAACAAGGGTCCACTGTATTTGATATCATAAGAGGTGGCTGTATAGAACGAGTCCTCCTAAAATCCACCACCATTTCAACAGTTTTGCATGTGTTTAATTCAAGATTATTTTGATTACACCATAAAACTCGTTGTTCAATCTCTTTCCTATAGGCAGATTCATCATTGTCTCGAATGAGGCCAATCACTGTGGTGTCATCTGCAAACTTCACTATTTTAACAGAGGAATCTCGAATGAGGCCAATGACTGTAGTGTCATCTGCAAACTTCACTATTTTAACAGAGGAATCCTTTATACAAGGTACCACTGTAATAAGGCAACCCTAATTCGAAAATATGCCAACTTTAGGCAGTATAGAAGGGGCCAAAGTCTCTCTTAGGCTGGTAGAATCCTTTAATGTTGGTGGCTCTTGGAGATCTGGCAATAAAAGGATCTGCCATCAGAACAATTTTCCCAGCTACGAGCTGCTGGCAGAATATGTGAGAGGGTGAGTGTGGAGCCAAATCAAGCCTGTTCTAAACCTAGGAGGAAAAACCTCAGTGGTCTAAAACTGGGGGAAAGAGAGGGCCTACTGGATACCCTCCACACCACACCCAGTGCAGCCTGTCCATCCCAATGGTCCCACGTGGCGGCTCCAGTGGCCAGCACCCTGTAGCTCCCAGGTGTGGCTCCAAGGGGGAGAGGGGAAGGCCCAGCCTGCTTCACCCCACCCCCAGACCAATGGCACTCTCCTCGCCTGCCATCCTGCTCAACAACCCCACTTCTCCCGCAGCTCCAAGGGGGCTAGGGGAGGGCTTGTTCTGCTCACCCCAAAAGACACTACGGGCAAGAATGGGCTTTGCCCTCACCAAAAAAAACCCATTGAAATGGGGAAACGCACACACACAACCCTTTCCTCCCTCTCCCTGGGAATTGGTGACCAAGGAACCCCATCAGATCCTCAACCCCACTAGGCACTCGGAATGTCCTGCCTCTCCCTTCCTGCTTGCTGCCCCAGCCGCTGGGAGCCACACTCTGATTACCAAGCCCCTCTTTAATCTGATGACTCACCATTGGCGGCCATTACACAAGCTCAGCAATGGAAGGCGGGGAGGGGTAACTGTGATGGAAGGATATGTGCTCTGCATGAGGAGGGTGGAAGGACAGAGGCCCAGGGATGTTGGGGATGAAAGCTGGAGTGGTGGCTGAAGCAGCGGCAGCACTTGCTGTTGTGCAGGGAGCTTTCAGCTCAAGTGGGGGCAAGTGGGGGGTTCTGCAATGGCCAGTGGGCTGGATTCAGGACCCTGGTGGGCCTTATCTGCTCCCCAGGCCGTAGTTTGAGGACCCCTGCTCCAGGGCTTAGGCGCTGTCCACACCTCTGTCAGGTGGCATGCTCCCTAAATAGACATGGGCACGACTTGGCGAAATTCTCATTTCCGTTTTCGTTCCTCGTTTCCGTTACGCAACGGAAACGGAAACGACAATTAAGCCGTCAGAACTCGAACTCGAACCGATAAACGATAAATTGGGTCTGATTTGTCGTTGTCGTTCATGGCATCGTGCGGCGATCGCGCGATGCCAAGCGGCACAGAAAACAAGTTTTAAAAATAAAAAAAATCCCGATTTCCGGCCAAAAAAGCAGGCGAAAATATGCCTGCCTGAGGGCACCTATCAGAGTGGTGGTTTCTGGGGGGGGCTCCCCAGCCTCCCCCCCCCCCGTCCTGGGCTGCTGGTACCGGGCTGGGAGGGGGCATCAGTCTCGTCGTCTCCATTTGCCATGCGGTGCGGGGGGGATCCAAAATGGCGTCCGCAATATATATTTTTTGAAATCATGGTCCAAAAACCCACCAAAGCACCACAGAAACATGCGAAAATTAGCTATTTTAAATGCTAGAATTTTTACAGTAGCAGCAGTGGGTTTTTCTAGCAATAAAACGTCTCCATTGATTTTATTTTATTTTATTTTTATTTTTTTACACCTGTGCAATGATGGGCTGGCCATGGGATGGGACCATGCAAATTTTTGGAGCCATTCCACCAATCGCATGGCCACTTGGCCAGGTTTTGACTGAGACTTCTGGGATGTGCCAGTCGGGCATAAAAAGCCCACTATAACCCTAGCCCTAACCCTAACCCTAACCCATACGCCAGTACACTGTCCTTCTTAGTGGGTCAGAGGCACCCAGAGGTGCAGCCCACTAACTCACCCTAACCTTACCCGTAATAACCCTAAGCCTAGCCCTTGCCCTAACCCCAACCCTAAGCCAGATCTGTACTCGCATTGCACTACACGCAAGTACATTTCCCTTCTTAGTGAGCCAGAGGGCGCCCAGCAGAGGCATTCTTCTCTCACCTCGCTCACAGTCCAAAGTTCCAAAAAACTCCAAACCTGTACGCCAGTATGCTGTCCTTCTTGGTGAGCTAGAGGCACCCAAAAGAGAGGTGCCTCTGCCAGTGCCACTTGGTACGCAATGGCTACACGGTCATGTACCCTTCCTTTTCCCTTTGTAGAGGGCCAGAGGAGGCACCCACCCCAGAGAGGTGCCTCCAGGAGCCCGCTACCCTACCCCCCCTAAACCAGTACTAACAACAGACAACAAACAAAACGACACATTTTTGAAACATTTTGCGACAAACGGAAACGAGCCGAAACGGGCCGGCTCTGACACACGACAACTCGAAACGTCATTTTTCCTGGTCATGCCCATCTCTATCCCTAAACTTCTAAGGGCATTTATCTTTCACACACACCCTTTAAACCAGGCATGTCCAAACTTTGGCCCTCCAGAGGTTTTGGACCACAATTCCCAGAATTCCAAACCTGTATTTCCAATGGCAAAGGACTGTGGGAGTTGCGGTCCAAAACATCTGGGGGGCTGAAGTTTGGACACCACTGCTTTAAACATACATAAATCAGGCTACATGGGTGTGTCAATGAAATATCGCTGCTGCCTAAACACTGAACGTAGGGGCTGATGCCTCTTCTCTCCTTTTAAAAAAAACATATACTGTTAAAAACCAGACTCATTGCGGCCATAGACATAATGAAGCATCAATACTGCTCAGAAAAGTTTTTTGGGGGGGGGATGAAAAGAAAGAAACCTACGCAAAGCAAACACTACTAGCCGGGGAAGGGACACCGACAGGATGCACAGGATCATCAACGGAAATCAATGTGCAATGTGTCGCAGAACAAAAAAAGACGCAGCCTCCCCACGGGCAGGATTGGAGATGGATCTAGCATGGTTGGGACGCAGAAAATTCAATAAGGAACATGTGACATCTGAGCCCAAAACACAAAATTGAAATCAATGAGGGAGACTGGAGAGACAAAGTGACTGGGGAAGAACTGTGCAACTTTAGTGTTGACAGTGACGAAATTGAAATAGTTAGGGATTCTGTACAGCTTGGTTCAACTAAGTGGAGACTTCAGCCAAGAAATCAGAAGAAAGCTGTGACTCAGAAAGACAGCAATGAAGGAATAAGAAAAGGTCATCATAAAGTGTAAGGGTGTGTGTGTGATTATCCATACGGTTGTATTCCTGATCACTTTGTATAGGTGTGAAAACTGCATAGTTAAGAAAGCTGGCAGGAAAAAAAAACCTGATTTATTTAAAAGGAGAAAAGAGGAAAGCTTTGTAGATACTCTGCACTGCCAGAAGGACAAACAAGTGGATCCTAGATCAAATCAAGCCCAAACAATCTCAAGGAGCCAAAAATGTTGAAGATTATGCTGACCTACTTGGATCCTCTGGAAAAAAATAATAATAATGCCAAGAAAGGGGGGAAGGGAGCAGGAAAAGAGGAAGACCTGTTATGAGATGGACTGACTTTCTAAAGGAAGCCACGGGGTTGCATCTACAAGAGCTGAGCTGAGCTGTTGATGACAGGACATTTTGGGGACTGCTCATGCAGAGAGTCAGCAAGAAATGGAGGTCACTTGACAGCATATAACAACAAAGTACAGTAAGGCCTCGGATAAAGAATGCCTCTGATAACAAATTTTTCAGATAACAAATGGAAATTTCTGGGTATAGGGCTGCCTCAGATAACAAATGTCTTATAATGCCTTGCAAAAAAGTGTACCCAGGATGTATTGCACCCCCTGTAGTTTGTGGCGGGGTGGGAGGAGTTTGAGCAGGCATGTCCAAAGTCAGACCCAGGGGCCAAATGCAGCCCGCTTTCAAATTTTGAGTGGCCCGTGGCCTCTTCTGCCCAGCGGCTCAGCCTGTCACTCATCCCCACCAGCTGGCCCCTCCCCATACTTGATGGAGACACCAGCTTGCAGTTTTATGGTTTGCCTGCCCTCCCGGCCTGTATCCACACACCCCCCAGCCACCTGCCTAGACTACCTGCCCCCAGCTCCATTGCTGCAGCGTCCTCCCCGCCTCCTTGCATGTTATAGAGACTTGTCCAAAGTCTGGCCCAGGGGGCAAATGTGGCTGAATGGTCACCCCCCACACATTTTCACCTCACCAAATCTAGCCCTCCTTGCAAAAAGTTTGGACACCCCTGAGTTCGAGTGGCTTTTTTATGTTGGGTTGGGTTTTTTTTGGGAGGGGGAGCCATTCTGGACATGTTTTGCTGAGGGATTTTGACCTTTTGAATTTGGAAAGGTCGGGAGCTAGCTTTTATTAATCCTTGCACTGCTTTTCTTTGCATTTTTGGCGGGAAAGGGCTAGGGTAGTCATGCTGCTTTCTTCTGCCCATGGTTGCAATCTTTTGCATTGCTCTGCTGGCAAGAACAAGCTGGATTTCTCATGCTGCTTGTTTGTTTGCATTTTTCCCATTGCACCTTGGGTAGGAACAGGCTGGGGTAGTCTTGCTAGTTTCTCTCGTCCATGTTTGCATTGAACTGCAGGGGAGGTGTTCTGGAGGGGGTTGTCCAGCGCTGCAGGCCTTTAAAGTGCACTTTATAAAGAGGTCTGGAAACCTCCCCTCCCCCCAGCTCTTTTGCCTTTTCTTGGACCTCTGGAACAGATTAATTGGTTTCCCATTCATTTCAGTGGGGAACCATGTTTTGGATGACACATTTTTCAGATAACAAATTGCCTCTGAGAACAAATTAAATTCGTTATCACAGGCACCACTGTACTAGGTCCCCCCCCATGCATTGGGGGTTGTGAAATAGTTGATGGAGCTAAGCTTTACCCTGTTTTGAACCTTCTCAGGTCATAGATCTCCTTTCCCCCCCATTTTCATGTTTTGCCACTCTTTGGACTCTTTAAAATATCCCGGTACGAACCAGATTGGACAGGCTACCAATCAGCTAGAAGACCCTACTTGCTGCATTGATGACAAATCACTCTGATTGGAAGCAGATGGCATTCACCAACCCCTCTTACAATACATATAATTTCAAAGAACGGCCATACAATATTCACTTCTCATTGTGAAAAAGAGGAAACACAGGTTTTATGACCAAAATCAGGACAGACTGAAACTTCTGAGACTATTTTTTTAAACAAAATCAGGAAGGTGTGCAAACCGTAATTGTCTGATGATTCAGACATTAGCTCACGCTAGAGCTAAGCAGGGGGAGTAACATGGCCCCATGCCCGGCTCCAATCAGAAGAAAATCAGAAGCCTGATTCATGATGTGAAGGTTGAATCATCAGATGAGCTGGTTCCTGCTTCATCCTGCCTCCTTCCTGGTGCTGAGGGCAAACAGGACTGGAAATGGAAGTGGCTGGGCTGGGAACACATCTCCTCCCCGTATGTTTACTCCTGTGCAAGGAAACATCTGAATACGGCTTAAGTCGTTTACTTTGTGGGGGAATATAACTTGGACATTCCAAACCCATTCTTCACCAAACTTGGAGCGGATGTAAAGGAGGGTTAACTGAATACTCACTGTGGATTTGGTGTCTCTTGATGGGGGGGATTGCACACACCACCAAATATATGATTTGGCAGCACTGATAATCCTTTGCTGTTTTATTTCATTCTGGGCAGGCACATTATCTCATAGTATCCTCAAATGAATAATTAAATGGCCTGATGTGCCATCTCCATTGTGTCCATCTCCATTGTGCCCTTAAATATGTGATATAGAAATAAAGGACACTGACTTTATTTGGCAAAGAGGCAGCCAATATAGCCACGTGGTGCACAGACTACGCAGGGAGCATCAGCCACATGAGAGGGGCCAGACAACCATGGAGCGCCCCCATATCATGTGAGGGGGGTGAACATCTGGGCATCGCCTGCCTGCACAGGCGAGACAGAAACGCTCTCTGTGGCCCGTAAAAAGGACCGGCGCTGGCTGCTGTCACAAGCCAGAACACGGGACTGCATCAAGGTGGCAGAGAGATGGGTGACATTGGGGACAGGCGGGTCTCCTGATGGGCCGGATCTGACCCAATGCCTGGCCTGAGTACTGCAATCACAGAATCATAGAATCATAGAGTTGGAAGAGGCATCAAGGGCCATCTAGTACAACCCCCATCTAGTCCAACCCCCTGCCATGCAGGAACCCCCATCAGAGTATTTCCAACAAGTGGCCATCCAGCCTCTGCTTAAAAACCTCCAAAGAAGGAGACTCCACCACCCTCCTTTGTGGCAGCATCTTCCACTGCCGGACAGCTCTAACTGTCATGAAGTTCTTCCTAGTGTTCAAATGGAATCTCTTTGCCTGTAGTTTGAAGCCATTGCCCTGAGTCTCTGAAGCCATGGAAAACAAACCTGTTCCCTCTTCAATATGACATCCTTTCAAATATTTAAACATAGCTATCATATCCCCCCTCACTCTTCTTTTTGAAAGGCTAAACATTCCCAGTTCCCTAAGCCGTTCCTCATAAGACATTTCCTCCAGACCCTCAACCATCCTGGTCGCCCTCCTCTGCACCTGCTCGAGGTTGTCAACATCCTTTTTAAATTGAGGCGCAGAGAACTGGACACAGTACTCCAGGTGGGGTCTGACCAGAGCAGAATAGAGTGGCACTATCACTTCCCTTGATCTAGACACTATGGTTCTGTTGATGCAACCAAGAATCACATTGGCTTTCCTGGCTGCCGCATCACACTACTGGCTCATGGGACTCAATGTGTAACCAACGTTAAATAAAGTTGTGGCTTTCATATTTCCCCAAGCAAAGCATCAGTGTGGTTTGTAATGCAGTCAAAGGCTCAGCGCTAGGCCACAACCACATGTTCAAGAGAAGGGAAATCTGAAGCAATTCACAGATTTATGCAGTTTTCTGAAATGGTGCATAATCCATTTGAAAGGTAACTCTAGACTTTCAGAAGTGACAATGTTGGGATCTACAGCAATGGAAGTAGGCAAATTTTTAATGACAGAAGGAAAAAGAAGCAAGTTAGAATCCCAAATGCAACTTCTCAGCAATTTGTGCTTAGGCAGAAAGAAAACTATTATAACAGCCATTGTAAAAATTTGGAAGAGGGACATTCTTTCTTCTGTCCATTTGCCTGGACTCTTGTCTTCTTCCCAGATAACTGGGGTGTGTGAGCATAAGTTCCATAAATCTATTGATCTCTATAAATCTGAATATTATGGGCACCCTGACATGTTCATCTGTCAGCTAGCAAACCACAGCTAGTTTTAGAAAAGAGTGGTGGTTTTCCTGCTTGTTGTCCACCAAGTCTTATTTTAGGGTATTCAACTACAGCCCAGGTGCAGCCCAGGTGTCTGAGGAGTTCTAAACTTATCTGCAAAGTTGTTTTTATCGAAACTTGATGCCTGCCTTGTGGGTCGAATACTTGTTTTTATTGAAACTGCTTGCACAGATGGTAGAGGAACTCAGGGGTGGGGGAACCCCCCTGTATCTTAGCCAATCATGTGTAGACATGCAAATGCCTTAGCCAATCATGTGTAGGCATGTAAATACTTTTACCCCCTAGCCAATCAGAGTTTTTCTGCTTTAAAAGGCTACAAAAAATGACGTTTCGAGTTTTCGTTTGTCGGAACGGGTCCGTTTCGGGTCGTTTCCGTTTGTCGCAAAATTTTTCAAAAATTTGTCGTTTCGTTTGTCGTTTGTCATTTCCACCACCTGAGCCGAACCCATTGTTAGCAACATTGAAAGGGGGAGAGATGGAAGTGGCGGGCCGAGCCCATAGTTAGCATTGAAAGGGGGATAGATGGAAGCGGCGGGAGGGGTTACCCGGAGAGCTTACTGCAGATACTCGGCAACCCCAGCCAAGCGCATCCCCGTTGGGTGTTCCTTTTTCCTCCAGCTTCAGGTGCAAGCGCCCGCCCCGCCGTCCTCACCTCTTCCTCCGCCTCCTCCTCCACCTCTTCCCCCCCACTCTCACGTGATCCAGGCCATCAATCAGCGAGGGAGGCAGAGCAGGCAGACAGGTAATTGCCCCGGCGTGGGCGGCGGTGCAAGAGGGTTGGTTGGGATGAATGAGCTGCAACCCAGGGAGGGCGGTTGCGCGTGCTCCCGCGCGTTGCAGTATAAACCAACACGCAGGCGGGCCGAGCCCGGAGTCCCATTGATGAGCCGCGTGCGAACATGCACGCTAGCGAGGGGGGAGACTGGGATTGCTCATCCCTCCTCCCGTTGCCGCCACCGCCGCCGCCACCAGGGGTTCCTCGTCATCGCAGAGGCTGGACGCGCCCACCCTTGGAAGGCAGGGAGACACAAAGGAGCCGCAGCACAGTAGCCCCGGCTGGAGAGAACACACATGCGCGCCCGGGCTCCGGCATGCACACACACCTCCACCATGTTGGGAGGAGGAGGAGGAAGGCGTGCCACTGTCCCGCCTTGCGGGCTGCGGGGGGGGGGGGCAGAGAGAGAGAGAGAGAGAGAGAGAGAGAGAGAGAGAGAGAGAGAGCGGTGATCAAAGATCTCCCTCCGAGCAACCCGCCTTCCTCGCTTAATGCTCCGCTGGCGCTTGGCGTTGCGCCCTTCCTGTCCTGCTGCCGGCATTTGCAGGGGGGAGGCTTTGGTGAGAAAAGGGAGGCCGGAGCTGCTCGTCCGCTTTGCCGTTAAGGCTTTTGTGGAAGGGGGGGAGGACAGAAGAAGCACCTTCACTAATGGGGGGAAAGCGAAAACAATCGAGGCTCTTTAGTAGGATTTCCAGAGGACATGATAGAAAGATGGCGGTTTGTTTTTTTGTTAGGCAACAATAAGCGTCAAGGGAGGTTGCCGCCTCCTGCGCAATTGCCGCGTTGTCACAAACGAAAACGAAAAACCCGACCAAATTTTTCTTTTTTCGGTTCGAGTTCAAGTTCTGACGGCTTAAGTATCGTTACCGTTTCCGTTACGTAATGGAAACGAAAAATGGAAACGAAAATGAAAATTTCGCCAAGTCATGCCCATGTCTACTACCAAGCACATGGCATAGGGAATTTGTCCCTCTCTTGGAGGCACCCAAATGAATTCATTTGTATCTTTGAAATAAAAGAGCTCTTCCAAAACTATTGCTGCGTCCGGAGAGAGTCATTCCTGTTCTGCCGGGTCCATAGGGACCCCCACATATCCTTTTGTGGGTGGCAGGTGGGTGTGGGTGTTCCCTATATATGCAACAAGCAAGACAAGGACAAGACACGGGCCAAAATCCCGTTGCTTTGCAGTTACGTTGCACTAGGGTAGGTTCATTGAATCTTTTGGGATTGGGTGAGTTAGTGGGTCGACTGTCACTGTGACTTATTTGGTGCAATAACTTGCCGTTGGAGTAGACCAGTATGATTTAGTGGCACATACAGAGCGCTTGATTCAGCAACTCTCACTGAGTCATAAGAACATACGAACATTAGAAGAAGAGCCATGCTGGATCAGGCCAAAGGCCCATCTAGCCCAGCTTCCTGTATCTCACACTGGCCCCACCAGATGCCTCTGGGAATGCACGAGACTAGATCTCTGTCTCCTGATACCACTCCCCTGCATCTGGCTCTTGAAGTGCCCCGGTTTTAAGCCTGGAGATGATACATCTCCCTCATGGTTTGTAACCTGGGATGGACGTTTCCTCCAGGAATCTCTCCAATCCCCTTTTGAAGGCATCCAGGCCAGACGCCATCGCCACCTCGGGTGGCAGGGGGTTCCACAGACTAACAACGCGTTGGGTGAAAAAATAGACAGAAACATCAAAATGTTGAGTTTAAAATAAGATTAAAATTCTATTTCAGTCAGGCTAGCCCTGCTGAAGTCCGCTGGATCCCAACAAACCCAATAAAGCATCCAACGCGAGAGAAATCCTTAGGGATACTGCGTTTATTAGGCCCAATAAAGACAGTAGGTGGACACCCGCCTTCCAACCAGGCTAAGATGTCCGACCCCCAACACATGGAAAACCCCAACGTTTATTGATTTCACCTCCCTCCCCTCCCTGAGTGGCGCCGGTCCAGGGATTGGCTGAAGGTGATTTCAAATAGTCCAATCAGGATGATCCAGGGGTTGGCCAGAGGTGGACCTGGGCGGCTCCTGGCAGGCTGGAGTCAGATGCCCATGCAGGTGTTAATGAGTCCAAGTGTCCTTTGATTGGGCCATCCGGAAAACACAATGGGAAGGGGAAGCAATGTATTGTCCTTTGGGTCTGGGTAAACTGAAGGAATCAGAAAATCAATGGAGGGTGAGAGAGGATTATTGTCAAGTCAATGTGGGTCAGGAAGAACCAGTGGGATTACTCAAAGGTGTTTTGGCAGTCTTTTGTGAGTCCGGGAAGGTGATGATGGAATGTTTCCCCAGGCGGTGATAACATCTGGATCTGCATGGACAAAGATGCTGACATTCCAGGAAGCAACTGTGGGTGTACGTGTTGGGGACTCTGGAAACGATGGAGTCTTCTGGACGATTCTGCCAGCCTTGCAAAGTTGCCATGATGAATGATCTTCTTTCCTCATGCCATCTTTTCCCCTTGACCCAGATGGTAGAGCGTAGGAATCAGAGAGTAGGACAGGTACACGTTCTAAGCACATCCAGGGCAGAGGGAATGGGGAGAGAAGAGAGAGAGGGGGGAGGGGGGCAATGAAGAAGAGGGGGCATCGTTTGGGTCGGGAAGTTGTGCCAGGTAAGAGCAGTGAGACCAGGTCGTAGATGTTAGGGAAGTCCTGGATCTTCCAGAATGATGGCTAGTCATCATTCCCTTGCCAGCTATAGCAGGGAGTGGATAATCCCTCAATTCAGGACCTATTCCGCCTGAATTGTGTCTCTGGCTGAAGTTTGTAAAGTTGAAAAGATGAAAAAGAAGGGACAGGAAGAAAGGGTTAAAAGAAGGGGCAGGAAAGAGTTAAAAATAGCAGGAAAGGGTTAAATGGCAACGTCGGGGAATTGAGAGGAGAAGGGCGGAAGATGGGCTAAGGGAAAGATGTGGGGAAGGGATTAATAGAGGCAGGAAAGGGTTAAGTGGAACCTCGGCTAGGGACTAGCCTGTTTGGTTAATTTTGAAAAGGGGTAGTGATCTACTCCCATAGGAAAGCATTGGGACAGAGGGACTCTCATAGGAAGGCACTGAGACAGAGGGGAGGAGGAGGAAGGGGGGTGACCTTCTAGCTCGAGGTGGCGGGGAGGGGAAGGCAGGAGAAAGAGAGGGGGTTGGTGGGTCAGCAAGCAACATAAGCAACTCAATGGGTGAATGACGAGTCATCCATGATAAGAAATGGGGTGGTTAGAGTCTTGAGGTAGAATAATGGCAGACCTTCCCATGGTCCAGATGCAGACAAAGGAATTTGATGTCCAGGTGCTTGAGCTGGAGGCTGGAGGGCTAAGAAGGAAAAGGTGCCCCATACAGCCCATTGTCTCTGTGAAGGAAGGAGAAGATTCCCTCTGGCAAAATTCATTCAGGGGAACCAAGCAGTTTGAACTGGTTTCGCCATGTGGCAGGGTGACGGTCCTTGATTTGAAATGGAGGTCACTTCCCCAGCATGGAGGCAGCGTGTACCCTTGTCCAGGCCTTGAGATACGTGAAGGAAGAAGGAATTGGGAAAATGGAGGGGTCGGGGATATTACTGGAAGGCAGGGAGAGGAAGGACACAGAGGGGAGAGGTGGAGGAACCTTTATTTGGGGAAGAGAGAGAGAGAGAGAGAGAGAGGAGAAGAAGGAGAAGGGAAAGAGAGGGAAAGAGAAAATACTTCTTGGTGCCCTTTTGGCTGTGCAGGGAAAGATGCAGTGATGAAAAGGAGGTTAATATGAGATGATCCCCCACCCACCCCAAGTGTGCCAAGGTCTGGTCTACTGGGGAGTAAGGGGTTGCCCCATTCCCCCTACTTTCCTGAGGCTTGGGGGGGGCACATGTCCAGGGGAAACAAACTATCAAATCCACTGTCAATCACCCCTAACCTTTGTTACCAAGCCTGTTCGCTTGTAGGGAAAGAAACCGGAGCTTCTCAGCCATATCTTTTTGGGGAATGGCTGGGCCGATATGGACCAGGTTTGTTTGCATTGTGCTTGTGACGATATCAAGGATTGCAGCTGGATGCGGGGGTCTAATATTGTCCCTGCCTAATTGACGTGTGCTCGTAGGAACGGGTGCGGGCCTGCCTTCGCAGACACGCGTCTGCTCCCCATTCACACACACACACATGTTTTTTTCTTTGTGTCCTCCACAAAATGCTAGTGGCTTCTGCTAGCTGACTCAAGAAGCTGACTGAAGGAGGGAAGGCTTATCTGATTTTCTGACACTGCTTTCAGAAATGTGCAGGAAATGTTCAGGAAGCAAGCTCTTTCTGCGTCCAAGAATCAAATGCAAAACTCTTCAATTGGTTAGAGGAAAGAAAACCTTTTGCTCTTTTGCATTTTTCATTCAAGAAAGCACCAAGCCTTGAGTAACACTACTGTTGGCTGTTCTGAACCGCAGGTCCATTCTACACACCAAAACAGCATATGCTGAGCAGACCTAGTTTTGTGCATTGCAAACAGGAGGCACCCCGAGTTCCATCAGGTGTCGTGTAAGTGCTGGTCACCTTGCAAATATACTAAGTATCATCACATTAATTCATGAAAAAGCAATTTCTGGAGAAAGAGACCGCCCTTCTGAAATTACTCATCCCTCACTTTCAGTCTCCCCCTTTTAATTAAGTAAATAATCTAGAGAATTGTCTTGCAGCTTAGAAGACATAGATCATTTCTCGTTGAGTGCACACACAGCTGACATGGTCTGTCACAGAAGGGGATTGCCGCATCATCAGTTTATGGTGCCGAACTGCCTTTGCAATCAATCTCAATGTCAGATCCTAATTTAGAAAGTGTTTTACAGTGTCTAGGAATAAAATGATGTTCTCTGTCATTTTGGATATAGCTCAATGGGCCTTAAGGAAAAAAGCAGGAAGGCGAAATAATGCGAAAGATTGTCATAAAAGAATGAGGTCAAACTGCACAATCAGTTCATCATTAAAAGTGGAGCTGCTCCTTCTTTGGAGGTCTTTAAGCAGAGGCTGGATGGCCACCTGTCGGGAGTCCTGCGTGGCAGCAGGTTGGAACTAGATGTCCCTTGAGGTCTCTTTCAACTCTATGATTCAATTTCTATTTCTATTTCTGTTTCCTTACCTCTGCATGTTGCAAATTAGTGTGCCTTTGTTTTGTAACTGGTCACCAGAGATAAAAATAGGCATCATTTGTGAGTCCGATAGCTCAACTGTGGATGTTTGAAGGAACTAGCCTCTCTGGATGGAGAAGGATGCGCTTCCTTTTTCTGTCATGTGCTTAAAATACAGCAGCCCCAAAGGACTGCCTTTTCTGCTTGTCAGGCTGACCAGAGGCAATCTCTAATTCCAGGATGGGACATTCGCAGTGCTTCACAGGGACATTAACTAGAGCAGGTAAAAGAATGGTCTCCCACATCATGGCACCATTACTTTTTAGCATTTAATACACAAATGATCAACCAATATTTCTATACTCCAGGATAGAGATGGGCACGACCAGAAAAAATGACGTTTCGAGTTTTCGTTTGTCGGAATGGGTCCGTTTCGGGTCATTTCCGTTTGTCGCGAAATTTTTCAAAAATTTGTCATTTCGTTTGTCATTTGTCATTTGTCGTTTCTACCGCGATTTAGCACAATTTGACATCCCAGAGCATGGGGGCGTCCCGCAATGACCCAGAGCAGGTGGAAAACACTTTAAACTGGGTGATGAATAAGATCTTTAATAAATATATCATAGCATAAGACTGCATCCTATGCAATAAAGCAAACAAAGTGGGCAGAATGCAATATTCTTTTTTTTTCTAATGGTCAACGCTGACTGAACCGGCCACCCTACTTGGTCTGGCTGCCTGTTATACTTTTTTGTTGTTTTGTTATGAAGCCTTTATCCATCCCATCTCCCCTCAACCTCTCAGAGGCAGCAGGAGACACAGTATTCCATTCCTCCCCAAATTTGGATGAGGGTCTACTCCTCTCAATGTCCTCCCCATCTCCAATGTCACTCCTTCTAAAGCCAAGCAATTAAGCAAATGAAACCCTCGTCAACTAGTGGTTAGAGATTCAGTCTGGTAGTGGCATGGGTTAGGGTTAGGGTTAGGGTTAGGGTTAGGGTTAGGGTTAGGGTTAGGGTTAGTGGGCTGTAAAACTCTGAGTTGCCCTCTTACCCACTAAGAAGGACAGCTTACTGGTGTACGGGCACACAGCTCAGATTAGGGTTAGGGTTAGGGTTAGGGTTAGGGTTAGTGGGTGGTAAAACTCTGGGTTGCCCTCTGACCCACTAAGAAGGACAGCTTACTGGCGTACAGGTTAGGGTTAGGGTTAGGGTTAGTGGTCTATAAAACTCTGGGTTGCCCTCTGACCCACTAAGAAGGACAGCTTACTGGCGTACGGGCACACAGCTCGGATTAGGGTTAGGGTTAGGGTTAGGGTTAGGGTTAGTGGGCGGTAGAACTCTGGGTTGCCCTCTGACCCACTAAGAAGGACAGCTTACTGGCATACGGGTTAGGGTTAGGGTTAGGGTTAGGGTTAGGGTTAGTGGGCTGTAAAACTCTGGGTTGCCCTCTCACCCACTAAGAAGGACATCTTACTGGCGTACGGGCACACAGCTCGGATTAGGGTTAGGGTTAGGGTTAGGGTTAGGATTAGTGGGCGGTAAAACTCTGGGTTGCCCTCTGACCCACTAAGAAGGACAGCTTACTGGCGTACGGGTTAGGGCTAGGGTTAGGGTTAGGGTTAGGGTTAGGATTAGTGGGCGGTAAAACTCTGGGTTGCCCTCTGACCCACTAAGAAGAACAGCTTACTGGCATACGGGTTGGGGTTAGGGTTAGGGTTAGGGTTAGGGTTAGTGGGCGGTAAAACTCTGGGTTGCCCTCTGACCCACTAAGAAGGACAGTTTACTGGCGTACGGGTTAGGGTTAGGGTTAGGGTTAGGATTAGGGTTAGGGTTAGGGTTAGGGTTAGGGTTAGGGTTAGTGGGCGGTAAAACTCTGGGTTGCCCTCTGACCCACTGAGAAGGACAGCTTACTGGCGTACGGGTTAGGGTTAGGGTTAGGGTTAGGGTTAGGGTTAGGATTAGTGGGCTGTAAAACTCTGGGTTGCGCTCTGACCCACTAAGAAGGACAGCTTTCTGGCGTACGGGTTAGGGTTAGGGTTAGGGTCAGGGTTAGGGTTAGGGTTTGGGTTAGTGGGCGGTAGAACTCTGGATTGCCCTCTGACCCATTAAGAAGGACAGCTTACTGGCGTACGGGTTAGGGTTAGGGTTAGGGTTAGGGTTAGGGTTAGTGGGCTGTAAAACTCCTGGTTGCCCTCTGACCCACTAAGAAGGACAGCTTACTGGCATACGGGCACACAGCTCGGATTAGGGTTAGGGTTAGGGTTAGGGTTAGGGTTAGGGTTAGGGTTAGGATTAGTGGGCAGTAAAACTCTGGGTTGCCCTCTGACCCACTAAGAAGGACAGCTTACTGGCGTACGGGTTAGGGTTAGGGTTAGGGTTCGGGTTCGGGTTAGGGTTAGGGTTCGGATTAGTGGGCGGTAAAACTCTGGGTTGCCCTCTGACCCACTAAGAAGGACAGTTCACTGGCGTACGGGTTAGGGTTAGGGTTAGGGTTAGGGTTAGGGTTAGTGGGCGGTAAAACTCTGGGTTGCCCTCTGACCCACTAAGAAGGACAGTTTACTGGCGTACGGGTTAGGGTTAGGGTTAGGGTTAGGGTTAGGATTAGGGTTAGGGTTAGTGGGCGGTAAAACTCTGGGTTGCCCTCTGAGCCACTAAGAAGGACAGCTTACTGGCGTACGGGTTAGGGTTAGGGTTAGGGTTAGGGTTAGGATTAGTGGGCGGTAAAACTCTGGGTTGCCCTCTGACCCACTAAGAAGGACAGCTTACTGGCGTACGGGTTAGAGTTAGGGTTAGGGTTAGGGTTAGGGTTAGGATTAGTGGGCGGTAAAACTCTGGGTTGCCCTCTGACCTACTAAGAAGGACAGCTTACTGGCGTACGGGTTAGGGTTAGGGTTAGGGTTAGTGGGCGGTAGAACTCTGGGTTGCCCTCTGACCCACAAAGAAGGACAGCTTACTGGCGTACGGGTTAGGGTTAGGGTTAGGGTTAGGGTTAGTGGGCTGTAAAACTCCTGGTTGCCCTCTGACCCACTAAGAAGGACAGCTTACTGGCGTACGGGTTAGGGTTAGGGTTAGGGTTAGGGTTAGGGTTAGGATTAGGGTTAGGGTTAGTGGGCGGTAAAACTCTGGGTTGCCCTCTGACCCACTAAGAAGGACAGCTTACTGGCGTACGGGTTAGGGTTAGGGTTAGGGTTAGGGTTAGGGTTAGGATTAGTGGGCGGTAAAACTCTGGGTTGCCCTCTGACCCACTAAGAAGGACAGCTTACTGGTGTACGGGTTAGGGTTAGTGTTAGGGTTAGGGTTAGGGTTAGGGTTAGTGGGCTGTAAAACTCTGGGTTGCCCTCAGACCCACTAAGAAGGACAGCTTACTGGCGTACGGGTTAGGGTTAGGGTTAGGGTTAGGGTTAGTTTGTGGTAAAACTCTGGGTTGCCCTCTGACCCACTAAGAAGGACAGCTTACTCACGTATGGGTTAGGGTTACGGTTAGGGTTAGGGTTAGGGTTAGGGTTAGTGGGTTGTAAAACTCTGGGTTGTCCTCTGACCCACTAAGAAGGACAGCTTACTGGCGTACGGGTTAGGGTTAGGGTTAGGGTTAGGGTTAGGGTTACGGTTAGGGTCAGTGGGCGGTAAAACTCTGGGTTGCCCTCTGACCCACTAAGAAGGACAGCTTACTGGCGTACGGGTTAGGGTTAGGGTTAGTGCGCTGTAAAACTCTGGGTTGCCCTCTGACCCACTAAGAAGGACAGCTTACTGGCGTACGGGTACACAGCTTGGATTAGGCAGAACTCAGAGTTTTACAGCCCAGTGAGCCCACTAAGCCATACAAGGAGTATGAGCGGCCACAAGGCCAAAGTATGGGCGGCCACAGGGCCAGAGTTTGGGAGGCCACAAGACCAGAGTACAGGAGGCCACAAGGCCAGATTAGGGGAGGCCACAAGGCCAGAGTAGGGAAGGCCACAAGGCCAGAGTAGGGGAGGCCACAGGGCCAGAGTAGGGGAGGCCACAGGGCCAGTGTAGGGGAGGCCACAAGGCCAGAGTAGGGGAGGCCACAAGGCCAGAGTATGGCCGGCCAGCCGGCCACAAAGGCAGAGTTTTGCCTAATCCTGGCTCTGTGTCAGTATGCCACTAAAATGTCCTTCCTTGTGGGTAAGAGTGTTTTGCAGCCCAGAGGCCAGAGTAGGGGAGGCCACAAGGCCACAGTACGGGAGGCCACAAGGCCACAGTACGGGAGGCCACAAGGCCAGAGTATGGCCGGCCAGCCGGCCACAAAGGCAGAGTTTTGCCTAATCCCGGCTGTGTGCCAGTATGCCACTAAAATGTCCTTCTTAGTGGATAAGAGTGTTTTGCAGCCCAGAGGCCAGAGTAGGCGAGGCCACAAGACCAGAGTATGGACAGCCACAAGGCTAGAGTAGGGGAGGCCACAGAGCCAGAGTGCAGGAGGCCACAAGGCCAGAGTAGGGGAGGCCACAGGGCCACAGTACGGGAGGCCACAAGGCCAGAGTAGGGGAGGCCACAAGGCCAGAGTAGGGGAGGCCACAAGGCCAGAGTAGGGGAGGCCACAAAGACAGAGTAGTGGAGGCTACAAGGCCAGAGTAGGGGAGGCCACAAGGCCAGAGTAGGGGAGGCCACAGAGCCAGAGTACGAGAGGCCACAAGGCCAGAGTAGGGGAGGCCACAAGGCCAGAGTAGGGGAGGCCACAGGGCCAGAGTAGGGGAGGCCACAGGGCCAGTGTAGGGGAGGCCACAAGGCCAGAGTAGGGGAGGCCACAAGGCCAGAGTAGGGTAGACCAGGATGACCCTAACCCATCTCTAGGTCAGAGATTCAGAATGCTCCCCCCCTCCAACTATTCCTGATGAGTTCCCCTGAATCTCTCAGGTTATCATCGCCAGCTGGAGTATCCAAAGGAGACCGGTTCGCCAGAGATTGGTCTGCCCAGTGGAGACACAGTCCACCCAGGAAAGCCATGAAGCCAGAGTGCAAATGTTAGGGAGGGATTGTTTCTTCCACCTTTGGAAGCTGGAATGCTCGTTGCAAGGAATCTTCCCTCCTTCTGCAAATGGATTTCCCAACCTGGACTGTAACTGGAGGGAGTGACCCCCCCCCCCATGTTGGAGGACACAGAGTACCCCAATTCTAAACAAAATACTTGATGATGCCTGTGCCTGTTAAAGTTGGTCTCCTCAAGAGGTGGAGGCAGCCAGGGTTGCTGCCTGGGGAAGTCGAGGAGAGTGGACGACAGGGCGCATGTCGGCTCGGTGGCTGAACTTGCGCCACTTAACCGATGATAGGCTGAAGGAGAAGCACCTGGAAGTCCTCCTCCAAGCCGGGAGGCCGGGGAGCCTGACAAGCAGGCAGGTAGGCAGAGGGGCAGGCAGGCAGGCATGCAGGGAACCAGACAGTCTGGCTCACAGGTAGGAAGGCAATGCTGGGTAAACACCCAGTCTAGGGAAGGCACAAAGCCAAAGTGCCAGAAGGGAGGATTGTTCCTGCATTTGGAGGCAGAGTTTCTCCACCCCAGGAGACCGAGTTTTGTCAACCCAGGAGACAGAGTGGAAGCAGGAGAACAGGGCTATTTCTTTAAGGCTGTAAGGAGGAGAGCTAGGCCCCTGCTAATCAGTCTTTGAGGTAGGTTGTTGTAAAGTGCATCCTGACCGCTTTGTAAGCAGAGTGGCTCCAAAACCCCAGGGAAGGGAGGAACGCATCGAGGAAGGCAGGTATTGGGGTGTACTACACTCAGACCAGCCATGGCCAACGGGGAAATATTGGGCCAACACTGACTCTAGAAAAAAATAGTCCTGGACTGCTTCAAAGACCAGGGAAGTCCTAGAAAACCTGGGCTAATTATGTAGCCCTTATTACATCCATACATGTAGCGAAATTACAGGCATTCAGACAGACATAGGTGGAAGGCAGGCAGGCATGGGAAGCATTCAGGCAGGGCAAGCAGTCATATAGACAGAGCAGACAGCCAGGCATAACTGTGTTGCGCTGGTGGAATGTTAGGAAGGGAGGCATACAGGCATTGTTTAGATTGGGTTAGGGTTAGGGTTAGGGAAAGTTGCACAGCTGCAACCCCAAAAGTATTGTCCGGTTCAAAATTATAAACATTGAGAGGCCCTCGCTGGTTTGGATCCAGGGAAGGGCTATAAAAATTGGGCCTACAGATAGAGTATGATTCCCTTCAAATGACACATTGAGTGGTCCTCCCTGGTTTTGAGCCAGGCAAGGACTATAAAAATTGGGCAGTAATCGAACCCTTCAAATTGAGTGGGAATGCAGGCAGGCAGGCAGGCACAGGGCCAGCCAGGCAGGTAGGATTGTAGGCAGGCAGGCAGGCAGGCAGGCTTGCAGGGAGGAAGCCAAGCTGGGAGGCAGGCATAATTGCAGGCAGGCAGGCATAATTGTTGCTCTGGTAGTGGATGTTAGAGCAAGGGAGGCCCGTTTTGAAGGAACCCATGGCAGAACGACTTTGGACCTAGGTCTTGGAGTGTTGGGGTAATCCCAACGTGGAAAGGTTGAAGCTGATGAAAGTCAACCTTTCCACGGTCTCCGGGTCCAGATGAGAGCGGCACGGCCTCAGGACATCTCCCATGTGGGAGAAGACAAGCTCACTCTGGACACTGGTGGGTGGGATGGACAAGAGGTCCAACGCCAGAGTCGAAAGAGCGGGCCAGATGTCTGCCTTTCTGGCCCAGTAGTGGAGTGGGTCCAAGGTGAGGGGTTGGAGGGGTTCAGCCATGTACTCCCTCACCATGGTCAGAGTGGGGTCCAGTTCTTCTTCCTCCCTTGCCTCCACTGAGGAGGAAACTGCCATGGCTAGGGCAGAGGCCAGGTAGTTGGCTGCTGGTACGGAACCTGGTCTCTGGGTGTACGCTCCTGGAGTAGAGGAGGAAGAGCATCCTTGCGAGGATTCCTCTTCTGCATCACTCTGGCTTCCGTGCACCCTCGGGAATGCCTGGGCCTGATTTGAGGCAGCCCTGCGGATCTGACAGCATAGCTCTGTCTTCCAGGAGTTTAGGTCGGCAGCACTGCCCGCCAGGGAACCCTTGACGTGAGGGTGGCACAGGCATGCCATCTGGTACACCTTTTCCCTCCTCAGTGGGCTAAGGCGGGTATCCACGCCGGTCAGCAGCCTGTCTGCCAAGGCCCTGCTCTTTGGGAGAAGATCGGCTGCTTCCCAGATACTGGCCTCTAGGCATTGGCGAAGGGCATTTACCAGGGGGAGTATGTGGCCCAGGCGGCGTTGTAGTTGCTGAGGACGTGGGTGGTCTCCTCAAAACGCTGCAGGATACCCACCATCTGGGAGAGTGCGAGCCACTCGGTAGCACCAATGTCCAACACCCTTCCCTCAGGCAGGACGGGGGTGGTTGACATGAGGTATTCCACCACTTGCCTCTGCTGCACCAGGCACCTGACCATTTCGTAGGTGGAGTTCCACCGGGTGGTCACGTCCTGGATCAGAACGTGCTCTGGTCGGCCCGTCTCCACCTGCCTCTCACGCAACATCCTGGATGCCTTGACGCTGCGTGAGACGTGCCCGATGATTTTCCTGCACTTGTCCAGCAAGGCCTTGGTCTCCAGGGTCCCCTCATCCCAGGAGTCCTTCGCTGCTCCCAGCCCAATGGCATCGCCCAACACTAGATGCAGTTTGTGTGCTGCGCACACGATGCCCTGGAACCCTGCCCTTTCAACCGCGTTGATCATGTTACGGCCTGCGTCAGTAACCATGAATCCATGATTCACCTGCCCCTCGGTTCCCAATCCCCACTCTCGCATTGCTGTCTTGAGGACCTCAGCAATGTGGATGCCTTTGGCACTCTCCTCCATGCTTTGTGCCTGGAGAAGCACCACCCTGTACCCTCTTGGGGTGCTCCCTTATGCCCCCCCCTGCAGCTGTTCTTGGGATGCCGTGGTATCAAGGACCTCTTTGGGTTGCCACCAATGAGCCATCAGAGAGAGGTATCCGTGGTGCCCACTGGTCCAGAGGTCGGAAGTGAAGTGGATCTTCCTTCCTCTGGCCGCCTGCAGCAGGGCCCGGACCATGTCCCTGGCGGACTCAAAAAGGGAGGGAATCACCCACCTGCTGAAGGTACGCCGGGATGGAGGCTCGTACCATGGAGCCACATGCTTCATCAGGTGCCTGAAGCCTGATGACTCCACAAAGGAGAGGGGCAACCCGTTCATGGGCACCATTTCACCAACCACGCGAGTGGTAGTCTCCTGTGCCTTGGCCCTATTTCGTTGGCTGACAAAAATCCCACACAGCAGCAACACTTCCTGCAGAGTGGCCTGCCTCTTCCCACTTTCAGCGGAGCTGTCTCTGTCCTTCCCCATGCCTTCTTCCCCTCTCTTCCTCCCTAGGAACCAGGGCCTGACAGTGTTCCAGGCAGAGTCCCAGGGTGCTTTCGCATGAGGTGGCTGCACAAGCCACCTGAGGAGAGGTGTTTGGGGTCATTCCCCCTGCGCACGGCCACCCCACATTTCTTGCACACTGACAGCCTCGAGTCTTCCGGGCTGTTCTCAAAATGCTCCCAGAGAGACCCGCGAGGCTTATGGAAAGTACTGCCCCCTCTGGTACTGCCTGCCGCTGCTGTGCTAGTGGTGGTGTGGCTTGCACCCTGCTGGGACAATTGACTGCTGCTTTCACTGGTGGTACTCTGGGTGGAAAGAGGGCTGCTCCTTCCATCACTGCCTGAAGCCTGCCTTTTGTCTGTTCCTGCCAACAGGTCCTCAGAATCTGGCAGATGTAGATGCAAAGAGCCTGTTTCTGATGCCATTTCCGAGTCCTCGTCTTCTTCCTGATAAAGGGGGGTGTTGTCCATGTCAAAGCATGGTGGTGTTGATAGGCTTCGTATCACCTCATCCATGCTTCCCTCAGTGACAGAAAATTGTAGGGTCGTTCTGGTTGTGGAGCTGCTGCTTGGCGAGGGAGTGGCAGCAATATCACTATCTGCATTACTTCCTGTGCCTTCCTTCAGAAATGTGCCCCTATTTATTTTAGTGGGGGTCCCCCTCCCTTTCCCTCTGTCTGTGCCACCCCTCCTCATTTTTTTCATTTCTCAAAAGTATTAGAAATAGATTGTCTGATTCTATTATTAACTTAAGTAACAAACTATTTATCCTTTTCACCCACAAGCTTACTCTCACACACTGTATTCTTTTGTACAAGCTTAAATGTTGCCCTGCTGACCCTTGGTACAATTTTCTAAATTCAGAATTCAAAAGTTGATGGATGCACTGAAATGGTATGTGCCTGGCTCCCTGCCTGTGTGTTCAAGTGCACACAACACAACAAACAAACAATGAGCTGCAGTAATGAATAAATAATATTGTAAGACAGTCAGCAGCAGCAGCAGCAGCTGGACAGGTGGCTTCACACGAGTAGTGGCAGTGTACTATGCCTCCCAAGAAAGATATTATTGTTAAATGTTTACTAGTCTACTACTAGTAGTTGTTCAGGGAAAGAAATGAAAATGAATATCACACTTCTCCTGATCCACTTGAATGCAATGGGCCTTTGTGTGTTGAACTTCAGTTCACACACACACACAGAACAACAGAAGTATATAAAAACAAACAAACAGTGGAGTAATATAAGGATGGAATCCAAAATATGGTAATAAGGCTGATATTATATCAACTTCAGGAGGCAGCCTCCCAACCAGGAGGAAATTTTGGTGCTTCAAATCAACAAGCACAATATAGTGTTCTGGTAGTTGTTCAGGCCAGGGAATGTAATAACAAATAAACAAAGTAAACAGTGGTGGAGTAATATAAGGATGGAATGGAATCCAAAAAATGGTAATAAGGCACTGATATTATATCAGCTTCAGCAGGCAGCCTCCCAACCCGGAGGAAATTGGAGTGCTTCAAATCAACAAGCACAATATAGTGTTCTGGTAGTTGTTCAGGCCAGGGAATGTAATAACAAACAAACAAAGTAAACAGTGGTGGAGTAATATAAGGATGGAATGGAATCCAAAATATGGTAATAAGGCTGATATCAGATTCTGCAGGCAGCCTCCCAACAAGAAAGATATAGGGGTGTATTGTAAATCAACAAGCACAATATAGTGTTCCGGTAGTTGTTCAGGCCAGGGAATGTAATAACAAACAAACAAAGTAAACAGTGGTGGAGTAATATAAGGATGGAATGGAATCCAAAATATGATAATAAGGCTGATATCAGATTCTGCAGGCAGCCTCCCATCAAGAAAGATATAGGGCTGTATTGTAACTCAACAAGCACAATATAGTTTTCTGGCAGTTGTTCAGGCCAGGGAATGTAATAATAAACAACAAACAAACAGTGGAGTAATATAAGGATGGAATCCAAAAAATGGTAATAAGGCTGATATTATATCAGCTTCAGCAGGCAGCCTCCCAACCCGAAGGAAATTGGGGTGCTTCAAATCAAGAAGCACAATATAGTTTTCTGGCAGTTGTTCAGGCCAGGGAATGTAATAATAAACAACAAACAAACAATGGAGTAATATAAGGATGGAATCCAAAATATGGTAATAAGGCTGATTCTGCAGGCAGCCTCCCAAGAAGGAAGATATTGGGGTGTATTGTAAATAAACAAACACAATATAGTTTACTGGTAGTTGTTCAACTTCAGGGAATAAAATGACAATAAAATTCAAAATTCTTCTTATCCACTTAAATGGAATGGACCTGTGTTGTTGAACTGCACAGTGCACTCACAACAAGTTTAAAAAACAAACAATGAAGTACGTAATAGTAAACTAAATAAATTAAATAATATTGTAAAATAGTCTCCACTAGATAGAGGTGCTATTGGCTTGCACCCCAAATGTGTGTGTGTGCAAGCAAGCAAATTGAAGTTGGGAAAATAGAAAATAATATAGTGTACTAGTTGTTCAGGGAATAAAATGAAAATAAATTTCAGAATTCTTCTGATCCACTTAAATGGAATGGGCCTGTGTTGTTCAACTTGCACACACAACAAGTTTAAAAAACAAACAATGAAGTAAGTAATAGTCAACTAAATAAAGAATAATATTGTAAAATATTCTCCACTAGATAGAGGTGCTCTTGGCTTGCACCCCAAATGTGTGTGTGTGCAAGCAAGCAAATTGAACTTGGGGAAATAGAAAATAAATGGTAGTATATAATATATTTTTTAAATAAATCCACACCTTCCCTCCCAGTCGAACCTCCCCCTTTACCCAATATCAGAAAAAAAATCCTCACAAACTGCCAGAGGAAAAATAAAGAATAACTGCTGTCTAAGTAAGTAATAGTAAATAATATTGTAAAATATTCTCCACTAGATAGAGGTGCTCTTGGCTTGCACCCCAAATGTGTGTGTGTGCAAGCAAGCAAATTGAAGTTGGGAAAATAGAAAATAAATGGTAGTATATAATATATTTTTAAAATAAATCCACACCTCCACCTCCCAGTCGAACCTCCCCCTTTACCCAATATCAGAAAAAAATTCCTCACAAACTGCCAGAGGGAAAAAAAGAGTAAACTGCTATTCCCTTCAGCAGACAAAGCTGCAGGGAATCAAAGAAATTATTTTCTAAATTCATTTCCCTCCCTGCCTGCCAGGTTAAATCTAAACCCTCCAGCCTCCCTCCAAATTCAAATAGCCAGCACGCAGCAGCCAGCCACACAGCCCTCCACCCTCAACCACATCCGAGAGCAGACTGTGACTTCTGGAAGGTGCCTCGGCTTTTTATGCCCTCTGGCACATCCAGAAGTGTCAGTCAAAACCTGGCCATGCCATTGGTGGAATGGTTCAAAAAAATTGCATGGTCCCATCCCATGCCCAGCCCACATGGGCAGGTCTAAAAAAATAAAAAATAAAATAAAATAAAATAAAATCAGTGCGAGCTTTTACTGCTATAAAAAACCCACTGCTGCTACTATAAAAATTCAAGCATTTAAAATACCTAATTTTCACATGTTTCTGTTGTGCTTTGGTGGGTTTTTGGATCACGATTTAAAAAAAAATATTGCAGTTGCCATTTTGGACACCCCCCCCCACCGCATGGCATGAACTGGAGACGACGAGGATTACCCCCCCCCCCAGCCTGGTGCAAGCAGCCCAGGACAGGAGAGGGGGGGGAGGCCGGGGACCCCCCCCCCAGAAACCACCCCTCTGGTAGGTGTCCTCAGGCAGGCATATTTTCGCCTCCTTTTTTGGCCAGGATTCGTTTTTTTTAAAAAAACTTTTTGAAACTTTTTTTCTGTACTGCTTGCTTGTTGTTGGCAATGGCATCACGCGATCGCCATGATGCCATTAACGACAACGACAAACCCGACCCAATTTTTCTTTTTTCGGGTCGGGTTCGAGCTGGAGCGGCGTAATTCTCGTTACCGTTTCCTTTACCTAACGGAAATGATAACTGAAAAATGGAAACAACAATTTCGCTGCTCCGTGCCCATGTCTACTCCAGGAGTTTCAATTGTGCTGATGGTCTTGCCCTGACACTTCCACCTGGGAGGCTATCTAGCATCAGCTAACTTTTGCATTATATTATATTATATTATATTATATTATATTATATTATATTATATATTTGATTTTATTTATGCACCGCAGGCATCTGGCAGAAAGCTACTCTGGGCGGTTTACAAATATAAACAAAATACAATAAAACATATTAAACAGCTTAAAATAGTAAATAAACTAGTCAATCAAAACCAACATGACAATAATAATAATAATAATAATAATAATAATAATAATAATAATAATAATAATAATAATAATAATAATAATAATAATAATAATAATAAGACAAGTAAACACAAATAAATCAAAACCACTCAGCAGTTCAAAATAATATACAAATAAAAAAAGAGCTCGTTAAGAATTATCCTAAGGTGGAAAGGAAGTGTAGCATCCTATTTATATAAGGAAGTTGGAACTGAGTGATCAGGGAAGGCCAACCTATAAAGCCAGATTTTCAGTAATTTCTTACAGCGAGGGCAGCAGGTGAATCTGGTTATATTATGAAAACAGCCAAATCCTTTAGAAACACAGGTCTGTGCCTTCCGCTTCAAGAAGAGAGAAGCAGAAAGGAAGCCCTGAGTTAGTTGGGAAGGCAAGATTTTGGAACATAGCCCTACCCCAGAGTTTGATCTTTCTGAATCAATCCTGAACTACAAAAAATCATTTAAATGCCAAAAAGAGAGTTCCCACTAGGAATAATATATTTGGAAACTGGCTGGCTCAGATTGGGATGCATACGTATTAACAATAAGAACAGTCTTTATCCTGTGCTACTCCACAGCACAATATTCTAGCTCTCTTGGTATAAATCAGCATATCCCAAACAACTGGACAAAATTCTTAATGAATCATGCAGGATTATTACAGGCTGTGTGTAACCTAAGCAGACAGGAAACGTCTATTATTTGGCTGTCATTGTGCCTCCAGAAGTATGCCAACCAGTGCTAGAAAACAATGAATGAAATAAGGTAATATAGCACCAGTGCACCCACTGCATAGTCACCCCCCCCCCGACCAGTGGCTAAAATTGAGGAAAAGTTTTCTGTGCCCTTGTCAAGTGCTCAATATTAAGCTAGAAGAGGCAAGATTAAATCTGTGGTAAATGAAACCAACACACCTTGCTGAATTGATGGATGCTGAAGGTGGCTGGACCACCTGGCAGTCACTTAATAGACTGTGAAGCGAATAGAAAGGAATATACTATTCCTATACGTATAGGAAGGTCAAAGAATAATAAGGTAAAATGGGGCTAATTGGATACAGGACCCAGACTTCCTTTTTCTTGAGAAATAGAAATGTTTCACTGCTCATCCAAGCAGCTTCATCAGTCTGAATACAGCTAGTGCAGACTGGTGAAGCTGTTTGGATGAGCAGAAAAACATTTCTATTTCTCAAGAAAAAAAAGTCCAGTTGCCATGACTCAACTTCCAGATAAATTATCCTGGATGACTGAGAATCTTCACAGACATATTGGATGGAGGACAAATTTTCTATGACTATGGTGAATTTCATGCCATGCATTACTTATGCACGTGCAATTCATGCCCTATCACCACCACCCCCAAAGTGTACAAAACACCCAGTAAAAAGATGAGATAATGCTATTGGAATAGCTGGTTTATGATCAAAACCAAACATTTTAGTTTGTTTTTAATTTTACCTGTATTTCACACGTGGCCATAATTTTGAAATATGTAACCCTGTGATAGGATTTTTTTAAAAAAAGAATTGGATGTTGTCTAGTTTGATCCATAGGAAGCTTCCGGATCCTGCGCCAGGCTATTGGCCCATCGAGTTTACTATTATCAACCATGGGTAGTCTTCACTCTTGGGAATTTCAGGCTGGATTCTTTCCAAGCCCTACTTGAAGTGTCCTATGACTGAGCATAACACCTTTTGCATACAGAAATTGTCTCCCTTGAGCTAGATCAGTGGTTCTCACGTTGGGGGTCGAACGGCCATTTCACAGGGGTCGCCATGAGCCAGTGAAGAAAAAGGCACAAAATGGCTGGGGTCTGGAGGAGGAGGGGGGAAGAAGGGGGGAGAGTGAGTTACAGCTTGATAGGTTGGAGGGGATGTCAGTCAATGGCACCGGAGGCTGCGATTGGCTGAGGGTGCCTGTCAAGGGAAGTTCTCCATGGCACCTGTGGCAGTGGCCTGCCAAAGGGGGCTTGTGGCCTCTTCCAGGCAAGGCAAAAGGGGTCACCACCACATGAGGAACTGCATTAAAGGGTTGTGGAATTAGGTTGAGAACTACTGAGCTAGATCCTCTCCAAAACCTATTGCACCCCCACCCCCATTGCTGTTCTCTCATAAATCAAAACGTTGGGGGGAGTAGACTACCAGAGCCCATCTCCATGCGACACCAATTAAATGCATCTTCCAGAGCTTTGAACGTCCACCTCCACCTTGAATCAGTGCAGCTTACTTACGAAGACACTATGAGACTCCTCCTGAGATTATGCCCCTTGCTTCCCAAACTCCTTAACAGTTGTGTACTCTTAGAAAGTAGGGATGCTCAATAGCTCGACAACACAGCGTGGGCAGAGAAGGGGATAAAGATGGGATTTTTATTCTGGATGACCAATACTATAATTGTTCATTCTGGGAGTTTCAGCTACCATAAGTGCCCTTTACAAACACCTGAATGTGATGCACCTGGGTGAAAGGCCTACATTTGAAGGTGTGGGGGCTTAGCTAGGCCTCGCTCCCACCAAGCGTCCTGTTTTTGCCCCCCAGGCCAACTGGGAGCCTTCTTTTTGAGAGTGAAGTTTGGGTGGAGCTTGGCCTAGGTCTTTAAGCTTTCCTATCCGGTGCATCACATGTATTTGTAAGACACCCATGAGGCACACAGAGCTCCCAGTCTTCCCCCCTGATTGGGAATGATTGAAAGCAAACGGAAAAGGGGATGGCAGAGAATGAGACGGTTGGACTGTGTCATCGGTACAACCAACATGGATTTGAGCAAACTCCGGGAGGCAGTGGAAGACAGGAGGGCCTGGTGTGTTCTGGTCCATGGGCTCACGAAGAGTCGGACAAGACTGAACAATTGAATAACAGAGGTCCAGAGCGGACGGAGTCATCCTTGCGTGGCTGGGAGTGGTAGTCTCCAAAGAAAACCCCCCTGAGCACTGACAGGTCCTGAGAAGCACCGCCTGCTTCCTCCTCCTTCCAGCCTGAAGGGAGCCTGGTGGTCCATTAATTTCAAGTGAGGAGAGAGGTGCACCTCCCTCCCTCCCATTCTTTCACGACAACCCTTTGAGGTAGGCCAGGCTGAGAGGGGAGGTCCAGGCAGGCCAGAGGCCACCAGCAGACTTTTTGGGCTCCGGGGGGGGGGGGGCAAACCCTAGCCCAAATGTGCTGGCCCGGCCCTTGAGCGCACAAGCCCACTTGGCTGTTTTCCTGATAGAACTCAACTGACATCTGGCTTCCTGGAAGAGGAGCCCCTTTGCCTGCCTGGCGCTCTGGGTGGCCCCTCCTGTCAAGTATTTGGTAAAGACCCAATCTCTCCCTCCCCACATCCGTCCCCCACCCCGGTCTCCTTTTCACAGGGCCAAACAGGCCCACTTCTTCCCATCTGGGCTGATAAAAGAGTTGCCCCCTAGCCACTGATCCTCCTCCTCATCCCCTGAACGGGGATGGTCCACGTCCTGCCTGGAAGTGTGGCGTTGTCCAGAAGTGGGCATGGGGGGTGGGGTGGGGGCTTTGGACCTGGCACGGTCTCTTGGCCTCCCTCTACGGACTGGTTTGTTGGCTGGATTTCATTCCGCCCCTCTGGCAGCAGGGTCACTCTGGGTGGGTTCACAACACAACAGGAATACAAGTACACAAAGACAACAAAGGCAAAGCAAACGGTTCTGGGAACACAGGTGAATATAGTTCATTTCTAGATTATTATTTTTTGTTTGGTCCTATTTTCAGTATTTTCAAATTGTGGATAAATGAAACCGCGGGCACGTGTCCTGAAGCTGCAGTTGTCCTTCGGTCCTGCAGAGTGCTGAAAACAAAGTGGGAAGGAGAAGGTGGCCATCATTGGCCAGGAGCCTGGACTGGCAAAAAGGATGGTCCCCGAACGTTGCTGGTGAGTTTAGCCATTTAAAAGCCCACGTGTCGTATCCACAAGATGCTTTAACCCCTACTACCGAGGGGAGCAATCACTGTCGACGTGAACGCGCACCACAAGACAAAAACCATGGGATTTTAAATACAGCAGAGCTGAAACTGATATAACTCAGCAGTAGACTGTCACGCTGGGAAAAGTTGACAACACCGCCAGATTTTCTTTCTTTCCTTCCTTATTTCTTTATTGAACAAGTAGCTGGTCTGGGCAGTGTATAAAGAACATAAGTCAAACACTAATAAACAAAACAACAACAGAAGTGTAGGAAAACCAGCTCCTACAGTCAGTGGTACAAGAGGAGGGGGCGGGAGAGATCTCTGGATTAAACACGACTGCAGTCTCTTCTCTTGGTGCTGTTCAAAATGTCTACTGGTGCTGCAAAGCTGCAGCTTCTTTATGAACATACCAAAAAGATTACATATACACCAGGAAGTATTAGACAGTGGCCAATGAAACACAAGTAGCCACAGGAAGTACTTTAGCAGCCAATAGGGTTTTGTACATATTCTGCCCAGCAACAACTCTGAGCATGCCCAGTAGCATACAGGAACAGGAAGTAGAATACAACAGGAGAAAGCATGGTCTCCAACCAATGGGGCGTCGTGATCTTACTTCACAGCAGTAGTTAGCGCAGATTTCATTGGCTACCAGTATACAAACAGACAGTCTCATTGTTCTTAGGCAATCATGTCACGTGACAAGCTTGCTTGCTAAAAAATAACACTACAGCACTTGTCTATGCAGAAACATGCCGACACTTCCTCTGTTTTCATTCTATTGAATTGATTCAGGCGTTGCCAATTGCACACATCTGGAAAGTCTCCAGAGTCATCAGCAGGGAGAGCATGCTATCTGACTGCATAGAGTTGCTTATGGGATACAACAGGCGTGGTGTTTGAGCGATGACAGCAAGCAGAAAAAATATGCAGCAAGTTAGATAAACATTGGATACAAGAGCAAATCAAAATCAGCATAACTATGGTTATAATAATAGATATAACAACTTGGCGAAGCCAGGACAAGTTTGGTAACCAATCCCACAACCAGCTGAGAGCGTTGGGGGACTGAAGGAGGTTATTGGAAAGCATGGACTGCATCTGAGTTAGTTCATCATCTATTGAATGGTTAAGACTATGAAAATCAAGGTGGCATTGAGGTCCGATTGTGCGACAATAACCACCTTTTTTTTTTTGCTAAAAATGTAGTCGAGAGCAAATCTGTGTTGGATAAGAATCTGGTTGAGCTGTTCAATTTCATTTTGAAGGGATCGCACAAGGCGACCTGTAGCATTGATACTCTTTTCTAACCAACAGGCTCTTGTGCTATGATACCAGGATATCACAGATTTCATTGGCTACCAGTATACAAACAGTCTCATTGTTCTTAGGCATTCATGTCATGTGACAAGCTTGCTTGCTAAAAATAACACTACAATGCTTGTCTAAGCAGAAACATGCCGACACAGAAGTAAGTCACGCATGTCATGCTAAAGAACAAAAAGAAAGAAAAAGAAGCAAGAGAGAGAGAGAGAAAGAGAGAGAGGACTGGAAAGTTCAGAGGAAGTCATTCATCTCCATGGGACAGGAGGGCCACCTCAGTGGATGAAGATTTTCTCATTATAAGTCTCTTTCAAGTCCCAGGAGAGAATGATTCTCTGGAGGGATGGATTCCCTCTTCCCAGGGCAGCCCATAAACTCTCTCCTTGGTCTTCCTCCTCAGGGGTGAGAGAAGATGACCCTTCCATTTCATAGGGTGACCCCAAGTTCTCAGGAGAGGCCTGCTGTGGGGGCGTCTTCATCTTTTCCTTTAATTTCCCCCAGAATCTCTTGAAGCAAAGCACCAGGCACTTCAGGAAGCAAAGTCCTTCTCCGGCAGGGACGGTCTTTGATGGTTTTGTGGAGGACCTCGAGGCGGAGGTGTAATTGAGCCTCTGGATCTTGGGAGCTGCCTTGGGGCCTTCGGGCCTCGGGTTGGTTTTTTTCACGGGATTCCCGTTGGCCAGCCCTGGTCTCCTCTCTGGGCTGTGAGCCAGATGTTTTGTGCTGTCATCCCTTGGGGCTCTGCTCCTCCACCCATCATCCCTTTGGAGCATGGGGGGCTGCTCCTTGCCTGACTAGGCAAGTGTGATCCTGAGCTAGGCAGGCAGGGTCCTGGGCTTGGCTTCCGTGGTTGTGCGCTTCCCAGGTAGGGTCCAGGGCACAGCCAGCATGGTGTTGGGCTTCTCTGAGGATACCCCAGGTTTCTTCCATGGGGCTCTGGCCTTTTCTGGCATGGCTCTGTGTGTCTCACCCAGGCCCTCGTGGTCTGTACACTGCACTCAAGGGTTTGCCGACGGTGCCGTGGTCTTTCCTGCTGTGGCACAACAGTTAAGATTGGGGGCCTTGGAGTTTGTGCCCATGTGCTTTGGCTGGAGACAGAGGGCCCTGTGGGTGGTCTATGCCACGCATTGGCTTTCGGAGAGTTGAATGGAGGCTGGTTTCTCTGCCAGGCAGACGCAGCGCGCAGAGTTGGTCTCACACTGTCCTTGTGATGTTTCCTGTAGATGTGCCATTCTAGGAGCTCCTGCTCCTTGTAGGCAAGGAAGGGGATATTTTGACCCACCAAGGAGGGAGGCACTCGGGGAAGGGTTTCCCAGTCCTGCCTGGAGAAGTCAGGGGAGCCCGACTGCAGATGGTGATGCGGGCGGCACTGAAATGGCTAAAATAAATAAGAAGTTATTAAAATAAAATGGCTTAAAATGCTAAATGAAGACAAACATTAAAACTTCTTTGACAGTTGGCTGTTTTTTGGCATCCTCTGGGTGCCTTGGAACCGAAAGCAGGCAGATCGTGTGTTCCTACTGTAGGTGAATGAGAGTGTACCTGAGCATGTGCAGAAAGGTACCACCCTCCAAGTAGCTTTGCATGGGGCTATTCTCTCTTCCCCCTATTTTTTTTTTTAAATCCTGCAGGAGCAGGAAGGGCCTCCTGGGCAAAGGTCTAACTGGAAGAGCAGCAGCCACTGTCACTCAGTTGCCCACCCCTTGGCCAGAGGCCTAGTCCACCTTCTGGTTCTGCACACACACCCCTTTCGGAGGAAGATGGTACAGGTGAAGAGCAGGATCCTGAGCCAGAAAGCCTGGCTGGAGATCCAGCCAACGGGACTCCACATGGGCTATCCAGGAGGTGTGTTGGACGAAACTGGTCCACCGCTCTGAGCAAGATGTCCACCAGGTGGAAAGAGGACGTCCAAGCTCAAGGGAAGAAGAAGGCACCCTTTGGAGGCCAAGCTGGAACTTGGGAAGGTATGGAGAATCCCAGGAGGAGGAGGATGAACTGACTTGACCTCACAGGAAACAGAGAGCCCTTCCAGATTCATACCTAGTCTAAAAGTAGGGAGGGCTGTGTGGCTGGCCCAGGATGGCACGGTGGTAGATGCTTTGTTGAAGGCTGATGAATGTGCTGGTGGGGCCCGGCTTGGTGTTTCTCCCGGATGTGACCCTCCAGCAGCTCCTGTGACTTCCCAGGGAGGAAGTAGATCCTGCTCCCTGCTGGGGGCACAGGAGGTTGGAAAGGGGGTTCTCCATCCTCTTGGGAAGATGACGAAGGTGAACCCCAAAGGGTGGTTGTGGAGTCCATGGAGACGGATGATGTTGATCGTGTGATCCTGTGAGGATGGCAAAGGGGTCAGACGCACAACGGAAGGATGTGAGGGTGCAAGAAGGGTCTCTTCCAGGTCAGGAGAACCAGAGGATTTCCAGGGCCAAGTGGGGATCTTAGAGTTTCCGAAGTCTTCCTTGCTGGGAGGACATGGAAAACAAATGGGAAACAGATGGTTGCAAGGAGCTAGGATAATGCAAGATTGAAAACCCACCTGGCCTGCAAACATCCTGGTTATTTAAGCAATAAGAAGTCTCCCAAGGCATTTGCCCAAGTTGCTGGAAGGCCCTAATACCCAGCGGAGAGATAATTTGACTGTCATTCTTTGTGATGACAAGGTGCTCAAGAAAAGATCATGTTTGCTTGGAGTGGTAGCTACACATTTGATGCCTCCGTCTGCTCCTCTTTTGGCGTGCTTTGTCGTCCGTGGGAGGAGATAGCTGCCAGAGGAAAACAAGAGAAGCAATGGACCTGATCACCCTCAGTGTCTCAGATCCAGCCCCTCCATCCTGATTCCTGATTCTGACCTGCACCCGGCGTTCCGTTAGCATCCAAATGCTCTAGAGAGCGAGAACTAGATCCAAGTGGATCCATAGCAGAACCATGGTCTCCATGTGGCGCTGGTGAAAACTTCCCCTGCTCTGAAAGCCAGGCTCCGATGACCTCACACCAGCTGTAGGGCTCCCTTGTGCCTTCCTGGCTCCTCTCTTAATGCTGGATGGATTCTGTGAAAGGGAGTTGAGCGCGTTTTTTAAGTAAGTTAAACACAGAAAAGGAAGAAAGGCTGGAAGGCCTGGCTGGCTGGAGATCTGGCTGACGGGCCCCACGTGAGATGTCCAGGAGGTGTTTTGGACAGAACTAGAACACCGCTCTGAGCAAGACGTCCAACAGGCGGAAGGAGGGCGTCCAAGGTCAAGGAAAGAAGAAGGCGCACTTTGGAGGCCAAGCTGGCACTTGGGAAGGCATGGAAAATCCCAGGAGGAGGAGGAGGAGGAATTGACTTGATCTCAAAGGAAACAGATTGCCCTTCCAGATTCATACCTGGTCTAAAAGTAGGGAGGGCCCTGTGGCTGTCCCAGGACTGCATGCCAGTCAATGCATTGATGTTGCCCGATAAATGTGCTGGCGGTTCCTGGCTTGGTGTTTCTCCCGGATGTGACCCTCCAGCAGCTCCTGTGACTTCCCAGGAAGGAAGTAGATCCTGCGACCCGCTGGGGGCACAGGAGGTTGGAAAGGGGGTTCTCCATCCTCTTGGGAAGATGACGAAGGTGAACCCCAAAGGGTGGTTGTGGAGTCCATGGAGACGGATGATGTTGATCGTGTGATCCTGTGAGGATGGCAAAGGGGTCAGACGCACAACGGAAGGATGTGAGGGTGCAAGAAGGGTCTCTTCCAGGTCAGGAGAACCAGAGGATTTCCAGGGCCAAGTGGGGATCTTAGAGTTTCCGAAGTCTTCCTTGCTGGGAGGACATGGAAAACAAATGGGAAACAGATGGTTGCAAGGAGCTAGGATAATGCAAGATTGAAAACCCACCTGGCCTGCAAACATCCTGGTTATTTAAGCAATAAGAAGTCTCCCAAGGCATTTGCCCAAGTTGCTGGAAGGCCCTAATACCCAGCGGAGAGATAATTTGACTGTCGTTCTTTGTGATGACAAGGTGCTCAAGAAAAGATCATGTTTGCTTGGAGTGGTAGCTACACATTTGATGCCTCCGTCTGCTCCTCTTTTGGCGTGATTTGTCGTCCGTGGGAGGAGATAGCTGCCAGAGGAAAACAAGAGAAGCAATGGACCTGATCACCCTCAGTGTCTCAGATCCAGCCCCTCCATCCCGATTCCTGATCCTGGCCTGCACCCGGCGTTCCGTTAGCATCCAAATGCTCTAGAGAGCGAGAACTAGATCCAAGTGGATCCATAGCAGAACCATGGTCTCCATGTGGCGCTGGTGAAAACTTCCCCTGCTCTGAAAGCCAGGCTCTGATGACCTCACACCAGCTGTAGGGCTCCCTTGTGCCTTCCTGGCTCCTCTCTTAATGCTGGATGGATTCTGTGAAAGGGAGTTGAGCGCGTTTTTTAAGTAAGTTAAACACAGAAAAGGAAGAAAGGCTGGAAGGCCTGGCTGGCTGGAGATCTGGCTGACGGGCCCCACGTGAGATGTCCAGGAGGTGTTTTGGACAGAACTAGAACACCGCTCTGAGCAAGACGTCCAACAGGCGGAAGGAGGGCGTCCAAGGTCAAGGAAAGAAGAAGGCGCACTTTGGAGGCCAAGCTGGCACTTGGGAAGGCATGGAAAATCCCAGGAGGAGGAGGAGGAGGAATTGACTTGATCTCAAAGGAAACAGATTGCCCTTCCAGATTCATACCTGGTCTAAAAGTAGGGAGGGCCCTGTGGCTGTCCCAGGACTGCATGCCAGTCAATGCATTGATGTTGCCCGATAAATGTGCTGGCGGTTCCTGGCTTGGTGTTTCTCCCGGATGTGACCCTCCAGCAGCTCCTGTGACTTCCCAGGAAGGAAGTAGATCCTGCGACCCGCTGGGGGCACAGGAGGTTGGAAAGGGGATTCTCCATCCTCTTCGGAATATGAAGAAGCCGAACCCCAGAGGGCGGCTGTGGAGTCCAGGGAGGCGGATGATGTTGACCTGGTGACCCTGCGAGGATGGGAAAGGGGTCAGACGCACAACAGGATAAAGCAACAGTGAAAACCCACCTGGCCTGCAAACACACTGGTTAATTAGGCAATAGAAAGTCTCTCAAGGCATTTGCCCAAGTCCTTGGAAGGCCCTAATACTCAGCGGAGAGAGAATTTGGCTGTCGTTCTTTGTGATGACAAGGTGCTAAAGAAAATATCACCTGTGCTCGGAGTAGTGGTTGCACGTTTGACGCTTCCGACTGTTCCTCTTCAGGTGACTTTGGCATCTGCGGGAGGAGGAAGCTGCCAGAGGAAAACAAGAGAAGCAATAGACCCGATCACCGCCAGGGTCTCAGATCCAGCCCAGCTCCCCCTGATCCCGATGCTAAGAATATAAGGACATAAGAAGAGCCAGGCTGGCTCAGGTCATCTAGTCCAGCTTCCTGTATCTCACAGTGGCCCTGCCAAATACCTCTGGGATCGCATGAGACTAGATATCTGCATCTGGCCCTTGAAGTACCCTGGTTTTAAGCCTGGAGATTACACATCTCCATCATGGTTGGTAACCTACAGTATGATGGACTTTTCCTCCAGGAATTTGTCCAGTCTCCTTTTGAAGGCATCCTGACCTGCACCCGACGTTCCATTAGCATCCAAATGCTCCAGAGAGCAGAGCCATGGTCTCCATGTGGCGCTGGTGAAAAATCCCCCTGCTCTGAAAGCCAGGCTCCAGGCTGGCAGATTTTAAGGCACCTCTGGAGACCTCGCATCAGTATCACAAGCGTCCTTTGCACCCGACAACAAGGCACCTCTGAGTTAACCGGGCAACTGCTGCCTGGGCTGTCTCCATGGTCCCTTCCCACCTTAAAAATACTGTGTTTTTTAAAGCTGGGTTTATTTATCTGTTTTTGAAGGTTTCATCAAAAACAGGAAGGTTGGATGGAAAGTTGTTGGAAACACCAGCTAATTCGTTTCAATAGAATCCTAGACCAGAATCCTAGACGTTTAAAGAGAGGAGCTTTTGGAGGCCAGTAACTCACAGGGTCAGCATAGGAACATAAGAACATGAGAAGAGTCATGCAGGATCAGGCCAAAGCACAGAGAGAAAGGTGTCTGGCTTGAATAATTTTGTGATGGGTTTTTAAAATTTATTTATAGTGAGAGTGTGTTCCAGTTAAACAAAATGTGAGGTACACCTGACTAAAAATTGACTAGACCATAGAGTTGTACCATAATTGTACAAATCTTCTCTGTCTGGACTGCTGCATAGCTGCAGGTGTTGTTTTCTGTTTGTTTGTTTTTCTTCTTAAAACTGGCATTTTCCACCTACTCCTCTGCCCAACCTAGATTTCTCTCATCCCACTGTCAACGCCTCTTGCAGGCGGGATGCCACTTCTACATTAGGATCCATAACTCGCAGATGGGCCACAGAGCAATTTCAATTGGATTCAAGCCCTTCTTAGTCCCCCTGTCCCTCAGTTGAGCTACCGGAGGGACATCTCTCAGTATATGCCTTGAAGGGCCGTCTGCCTTTCAGAGATGTTCGCCACACACCCCTTGGAATGCCTGATGGGTTCTCCACCTCCAACTAGCGGTGAACGCTTCTGGAATTTTACTGCAGGACCATTTCAGGACCTGAGGTTGTGAGTCACTCCTTCAGAACATAACAAAAAAACTGGTGGCGTGGAATTTTGAGGCCTTCAAAATCCTGGTGCCCGATGAAATGGCACTGCACTGCCGTTCTCTCTCCTTCATTGTCTTTTCTTCCTATTTTGCTTCCTTTGGATGGATTAACTCCTACACCATTGCCGCAATGATTATCCACCAGGAGAGATATATGACAGCTGGAAAGTGCTTTTGGAAACTGTCCCAAATAACAAAATAGTACCATATTTGACAAACTATTTCAGAGCACATGATAGGGGAGATAATGATAATTAGGCAAGCATTTTATGCCCAAATGCCCTTGAATGCAGGAAAAGAAAATGCAACATTTTCAGTCAAAGATAATTGAAAAGATTATTCGACTTATCTAAAGTAATTTCCCTCTCCTCCAAGGCGCCGCACATCTGTTACACAAATGGGTACAGATGCCACAAAATAGGGCTGCCGATTCAATGCCCGCCTCTATGGCTTGGGCAGAAAGATGTGGGTTTGTGTTTCAGTGAGCAGTGCCCGTCCCTGTTCGTCGAAAGAGGCCTTCTTTGGCTTGGTTCCAACGAGGGGGTTGGCAAGGAAGCACAATGCAGAATGAAATTGGGATTCTTCCCGTGGGGTGTGTGTGTGTGTGTGGGGTCACAGGATGGTTTGAAAGCTTGAATCCACATGATCCAAATCATAAAGAGTGCAAATCTGGGAAGCCATTCAAAAGGCAAATGCATCGTTTATTTTAGAGTATTTTTACCCCGCTTTTCTCCTTGGAAATGGACTTGTATTCGTTGTCTTGTATTATTATCATAATTGTGTGCTGTCAAATCAGTTCTGACTTTTGGACGCTATCACACGAGGGGGAAGATGCAATAAATAAAAAACTCCGGTTTTTCTTTTTTTCTTTTTTTTTAATTAAGTAATTTTATTGGGTTTTTTAGGGGGGGAACAAGGGGGAGGGGTATGGGGGGAAAGGAGTACAGTTTAAAAATTACATTGAATATATCAAGCCAAAAATAACGATTTAACCTATTAACAAATCACCAAATAATATCACAATGCTAATAGGTTTGTTACTTCTTGCCATCTTTTCCCAGAAAATCTCATCGTACTCTCCCTTTAGAAAGCTGGAGAGTCTGTCGATTTCAATGCATTCTCTTATCTTTTCGTGGAAATTTCTCTCTGTTGGCACATCTGGTTGTTTCCAGGATCTCGCATACAATATCCTTGCAGCAACAATTACATGGTGAAGTACATATCTCTGGTCATAGAAAATATTAATATCTGCTATATTTAATAGAAAAAAATCTGGTCTAAGCTCTAACTTAATCTTCAGATATCTTTCCAAAAATAATTTCACCATTATCCAGTATGCCCTTGCCTCTTTACATGTCCACCACATATGGTAAAAAGTACCAGTCATGTTTACATTTCCAACATTTAGGTGAGCAGTTATACATCTTAGATAAACGATGTGGTGAGAAATGCCATCTATAGAACATCTTATAACAATTTTCCTTAAAGGCTATCGATTTGAAAATTTTGACTGTGTTCCACAAAGAGTCCCATTTGTTTAGATGAATAGAATAACCAAAATTTTCTGCCCATCTTATCATAGTATCTTTAACCAGTGTATCAATCATTTTTTCATTTAACAACATACTATAAAATTTACTAAGGAGCTTTGAGTCACCAGAGGATAGTATTTTGTCAAGTGGAGTATCATTAGTCATAAATTCCCCCCTCTTTAGTAAGATCTTTGAAGTGTGAGTATATTTGTTGGTACTTCAACCAGTCTAACTTATAACCTTCTGATACTAATTTTTCTAATGATTTCAAAGAGAGGTCAGCGTTCAGAAGGTGTCTGTAAGTTAAAAATTTTGGGGTTATACTTATGTGGGGGCTAATAACCGCTTCCACCGGAGATAACCACAATGGTGCTTTGGGGTAAAATTGTTTTTTGATCGGTAACCATATTTTAACTAAGGCATTCCTTATCCAGTGCTTTTTAAAAAGAGTAGGTATATTACCCTTATACCATATATAATGATGCCAACCCTTATCCAAGCCGTGGCTCTCAAGCTGCAGTATTCTATTATTTGTCATCAAAATCCAGTCTTTAATCCAAGTCATGGTAGCGGCCTTGTAGTATAACACCAAATTGGGCAGGGCAAAGCCACCAGTTTTAGTTCTGTCCTGTAGATAAACATTTCTAATCCTTGCTTTTTTCTTTTGCCATATAAATACACGTATATTTTTTCCAGGTCTGAAATGATCTTAAAGTTAGGTAATATAGGTAAGGATTGAATTAAAAAGAGCAGTTTAGGTAAGACATTCATTTTAACTGCAGCAATTCTGCCCATTAAGGATAATTGAAGTCTTGACCAGGTTTCCAAATCAGCTTTGATTGCTTTTATACCATTAATATAGTTATCTTTAAGTAAAGTGTTACAACGGTTAGATACGGTAATACCCAAATATTTTACCTTACTAGCATGTGGGAAACCCGATTGATTTACCAATTTTTCGGTCATAGGTGGAGTCATATTTTTAGTAAGCAACAGTGTTTTTTCTCTGTTTACCTTTAGTCCTGAAATTTTGGAATAGGCCTCCAACGTCTTTAGTAGTTCTGGAGTGGAGGTCTGAGGGTCCTCCATAATAACCAACAAATCGTCCGCGAAGGCTTGCACCTTATAAACTTCTCCTTTGCTTTGTAGGCCTTGAATACCTGGGGTATTTCTTATAACATGGAGTAGCACCTCTAAAGTTAATATAAAGAGCAGAAGGGAGAGAGGGCATCCTTGCCTGGTGCCTTTGTGTATCTAGACTTTGTCTGTAAGGTAGCCATTGACTACAATCCTAGTGTTTTGGGTGGAGTAAATTTGTTCAATTGCTTGTAGCATTCTGTGTCCACACTGTATATAATCTAACTGAGTTTTGAGTAAAGACCAGGATACATTATCGAATGCTTTCTCAGCGTCGATGAATGTGAAGGCTACTTGCTTCTCAGTGTGGCATTCATAATATTCCAACGCATTGAGGAAAATTCTAATGTTGGATTGAAGGTGCCTTTTCGGATGGAAGCCGGTTTGATCGTGGGATATCAAAGAGGTTAGGATCGTCCGCCATCTGTTTGCCAAAATAGTTGCAAATATTTTGTAGTCCACATTTAAGAGAGCGATTGGCCTGTAATTCTGTATCAGGTCTTTGGGTTTCCCTTCTTTAGGAATCACTGTTGTATGAGATAGTTTCCATGAATCTGGTATGTCTTCACCCTCTAAAGTAGATGTAAAAAGATTTTTCATATTTCCAGAGACTATCTCAGAAATTTTTTTGTAGAATTGTGCCGGTATCGAGTCAGGTCCGGGGGCCTTGTTCATTTTTTGGTGATTAATGGCCTCTGTTATTTCCATCATTGTTATAGGAGCGTTCGTCAAAGCTCTCTGTTCTTCAGTAAGTTTTGGAAAGTTGGCTTGTTCAAGGTATTGAAAGATGGCATCTTTATCTATTGTCTCCGGCTTGAACAAGTTCTGGTAATATGCCTCTATAATTTTTTGAATTTGTAGCTGCTCTGTCTGGTTTTCCCCAGTTTTATCTTTAAGTGCTAAAATACGTTTTTGAGATTGTACCTTCTTTAGCCTATAGGCTAACCATCTACCTGGTTTATTTGCATTTTCAACAAAATTCAGCTTGGCTAATTTAATTTTATGAGCTATATCTGCTGTTAGGATCAAATTAAGTTCATGCCTACAGGAAGCTAGGTCTTTGTTCAGCTGCTCGTTGCGTGGGTCGTGAATTAAGTCCTTTTCAAGCTTTTTCATCATATTGAGGATAGATTCAGATCTCTTTTCTCTCTCTTCGTTCTGTCTTGCCATGTATTGGATGACAAACCCTCTAAAGTAGGGCTTTGAGGCATCCCACACCGTTTTCAATGGGGTACCCTTGTTCAGGTTCAGTTCAAAGTATAAATTCAAATCTTTGGCAGCCTCCAGAATAAATTCTTTGTCAGTCCACAAAGCTGAGTTGATTTTCCAGTGTCTGGGCTTACCTGAAGATTTCAGTGTCCACAAGATAGCATTATGATCGGAGATTGTTCGGGGTAGGACTTCTATGTCCCTTGTATTAAGTAAAAGATCAGATGAGGCCCAGCACATATCAATGCGGGAGAAAGAGGCGTGTTGTCTTGAGTGAAAAGTGAAACCACCTTTTAGTGGGTTTTTCCTTCTCCAGATATCTTGAAGATCTAGAATGTCAGACATGTCGAGAAACGATTTTTGCAATATGGAAGACGAAGTCTTGGGTTTTTTCCCTTTTGGTATTTTCCTGTCCACAGATGGAATATGTACAGCATTGAAGTCTCCCAGTATTATTAACTGGTGGTTTTCATATTGCAAGAGCTTCTGAGCCAATTCTTCAAAGAAGGCTTGTCTTCCATGATTGTTGTTGGGGGCGTATATACCAACAATAATTGTTTCCTTGGATTGGATATTT
Organism: Phrynocephalus guinanensis; assembly: GCA_037367245.1. Lineage (NCBI taxonomy): Eukaryota > Metazoa > Chordata > Lepidosauria > Squamata > Agamidae > Phrynocephalus > Phrynocephalus guinanensis. The sequence goes on from CM074750.1 coordinate 943,825, forward strand.
GCCTGGACCAGGATCCATCTGCCTAGTTGATCTTTTTCCAAAAGAGTTGGAGAGAGTTCTGGTTTGATATATAATGCCACCCCATTTTGCTTCTTTTCTTTGTTTGAAGTGGAAAACAGGTTCCCCAATCTATTTTGGGTTAAGTATTGTTCATACTTTCTCAATACGTGGGTTTCCTGTAAACAGATAATTGCACATTGCTGTTTTTGGAGGAGATTAAATGTCTTGCGGCGCTTCTGTGGGGAGTTCAATCAATTGATATTCCATGTCAGTATTTTCTGAGCCATCTTGTTTTACTTCCAACGGTGTTTCCTCCCTGGTTTTGGCCTGAGATGTCGTTTCGGCCTGGCGCCTCCCACTGCACCGGAGTCTTGATCTTGCTTGGAAGTCCCTTGTTGGGGAATCTGGTTGTCTCGGCTATAATCTTTAGTAGCGATTTGGATATCGATTGTATCATCACCTTCGGAGAGGGATGATGAAGAGGAAGAGGGGGAGAAACCCAACTTCCCTGCATTCTTCTCAGCAAAGATTCTAGCTTTCTTGTGGGATTCAATTTTCTGTGTTTTCCCTTCCCATTGGAAGGTCAAGCCTTGGGGGTAGATCCACTTGTATCTTATATCATGCTTAAGCAGAAGTTTGGTGAGAAATGTGTATTCTTTCCGCAATTGACGGGCCTCCCATGGGACATCTTTCAGTATTGTCACTTTGGATTTATTGATTTCCACCTCTTTATCTCGAATAACCTTGAGGATACAATCTCGGGTGTATCTTCTGACAAGTTTGATTATTACATCCGGAGGGAGTTTATTTTTTCTAGTATAGGCTGTAGGTTGACGGTAGATCACGTCTACTTCACGAAGGAATTCTTCTACGGGTGCCTCAAGCAAGGTGGCCAAGCCTTCTCCAACTGTGGTATAGAGATTTTCGTCTTTATCAACAGTGAGGTTTTGAATCCTTAAAATTTTGGAGGAAGATTATATTTCTTACATGAGAACCGATCTGTTGGTGAATTCCATTGTAGCTTCTATTTCTTCTAGGCGGAAGTCAGTAATGCCCATGTTGTCTTCCAACGCCTGTAGACGCCCACAAAAAGATTCCATTTTGGAATCTACATTTGCAAAACCTTCTTTCATTTCAGCTCTTAACTCAGAAAAGGCAGTGCTCTGGTCTGATATCAATTTGACCTGAGTTAAGTTCAACTGATTAAGCATGTCTAGGATTAGGCTGGACTGACTTGGTTGTTGAGACATGGCTGGAAGAGAGGGATGAGCCAGAGAGGTAGAAACAGTCTTTTTTTGTATAGATGGGGTTTTACTCATTGCTACGAGTTGCAATACAGGCTACTACAGGCAGAGAAAGTCCAAGTAAGAGTACGGTGTAATTGCTGTGCTATAGTTACAGTAGAACCAATTTACTTCTTCCCAGAGATATTGCAGAGATTCAAAAGTCCAACAAATAGCTTGCTATAATCACAGTAGATTGCCTTGCTCCTTTCAGGACAGCAATATAATGTAAACACAGCTGCATACATAGAAAGATCCAGCAGATGGCGAATTGTATCCACTTTGAGCCAACAGAGCCAGAAAGCCAGAAAGTCAAAAGTGAAACTAATTTCTTCTTACCTGATTAATTGATTAAAGATGTGAGTTCAGAGTTCCCACATCCCTTGGAGTTGCTAAGTTTCTCTTCTGTCCCCACGGCCCTAACCTGCTTCAAGCAGGCACAGAGGAAAATTTTTAAAAAAGGAAACAAAATGGCCAACCAGCCCCAGGGCTGGCTGCTGGGAGCTAAGGAGAAATTTAAAAATAAAAAAATAAAAATAAAAAATGCCCTGACCAGCCAGGCCAGCTCACTGGTGCTGGGGGGTGGGGTGGGGGCGGAGAGAGATAAAAATTAAAAATAATAAAAATAAACCTCCAAACAGCCCCAGGGCTGGCTGGTGGGGTCTAAGGAAAAGTAAAAATAATTGTTATTCCCCCCAAGAGCTGACTGGCTCTGAGGGAAATAACAAGTTTAAAAAATTAAAGAAACAGCGCCGACCAGCCCCTGGAAGAGGCTGTCAGCACTATGAAAAAAACCAAAACCCAAAACACCCGATCATATACACGCTCCCACAGACTTCTGGCTCTAAAAACTGTTTTTTTTAAATGAAGCAAAAAGTCCCCATCTTCTCTGGTAGGTATTTTTTTTAAAGCTCGGTGGCCGTGGGGACAAGATTTTCGGACACGGTTTATCTTGAAATTTAATATGGATTTAAAGGAATGTGTGATAGCAGCCGTTGGCATCTTTTCCAGGGTTATCTTTGCAGAGAGAACACAGAGGGGAATTCCTGTTCCTTCCTTCTGGGGAGTCCTGCGATGGTGCAGCCTGCCCAAGGCCACCCAGGCTGGCTCTGCTCTCAGGAGGCTCCACGGGGTTGGGTAGTGAACCCCCATCCTTCAGCTCCCAAGACAGATTCCTAAACCACTGAGCTATCTAGCCAGCTAGTTGCATAATTATTCAGAAGCAGATTCTAGTTACAAGTAAGGAAGAAATGTGGAGTTTTCTTCCGGAGACTCTGAGACTTGGTCCTTCAGAGCGTTGGTGTTTACTACGTGGTCTGAAAAAGGTGATTGCTCCTTAATCCCCCCATACCATACATATGTATGCCAGACCATTCTTAGAACATGGCCTTCTAATTTTAACAATATTTGCATTTCAAGTATTACCCACTCTTTTATCCAAACCACAGCACAGGCTTTACAGTATAATAAGCAATTTGGTAACCCTGTACCCTCCTCTCTCTTTTTGGTCTTGTAATATTCTGAATTTTATCCTTGGTTCCCCCCCCTTCCAAATAAATTTCAAAACCAGCATATCTAATGATGTTTGAAGTACTTGTACTTTAGTATAGTTGGATGAACTGTTGAAAAAGCTGCTGGATATGGCAGAACTAGATATCATCTCGGAGGGGCTGTGGGATCAACCAAGATACTTTGCAAATGAGAGCTGGAAGATGCTATTTAACTGGTCCCAGAAGCAGACAAATGAGTAAGGGAACAAGCAGACATAAGGATGCATATACAGTACTTACTAGAACCCATGGAAGATATGTTAGATGGCCAGTCAATGACGAAATCCTTAGGCCTTTTGTAAAATATGTGGATAAGTGGACAGTATGTGACCATAGGAGATTCTGTTTTTGCCTTCACTTCTAAATCCATTTTTTGTATGAGTTTGTCAGATTGTCGTTTGTTTCATTTTGCTACTTTTTGTATGTAAATAAATACAAAAAGAAAGAGTTGGTTTTTTAATTTTTTTATTTATGAGGCATTCAGTTAGTGAGCAAGGATCTCATGTGACACCATAAAGAGTCACTCTGCAGGGCTGATCTCCCTTAAAAAGACTCTTTCGTCCTTCACTTGGCCTTTCAAAAAGAGAAGTCCTGTGAATGGGCCAAAGTAGTCCAGCTTGGTCACAGATTGGAGCCAGTCTGGACGGCTCACTTAAAAAAAAAAACCCTCCAAAAAACGTCCTACCATACTAATTTCTTCCGGGCGTGTTCCCAAGCAGAGCTATTGCTGAGGAGTTCCTAAGAAACAGGAGCAAGTAACCACGCACTGTTAGATTTTGAATAAAAAACAAAGGAAGAAAACAGTCTTACTGGATACAAAGGTAGTAAAAGTGTCCATTTTTTGAGAACCATGCAACACTTGTGCCATGTTTGTCATCTTGACAAAGCGCGTGGACAACTATACTTGCTGCAAGTGCAAGTTGGTTGCACTACTAGAAGAGAAGATCCAGCAGCTAGAGGCCCGCAGATCGAACCAGAAACAAATCAACAAGTTTGAGCTGTTCTTGGACAGAGCGGAACAGACTATCCTGGACAAAGAAGAGACAGGGCAGACTTCTGAGGTAGAAGTCACTTCATTAACTCAGGAGGTAGATGCGTGGAGGAATGTGACTCAAAGGAGTAGAATGCCAAGGGATCGCTCAGAGAGTCTCAAATTGCACAATCAATTTGAGGCTCTTTCCCTCATCACACCTCAGGACAAATGCATGGAGGAACAACTGGTTCCACCTGAGGATCTCTCCCTCATCACAATTGATGAGATACAGGAAGACACACAACAGGAACAGACTGGAGACCTCTCTCTTAATATAGTTGATCAGGTGCATGTAGATGAACAGGCTGCAGGAGAGAGGCTTCTTCTGCTAGGGGATTCAATTATTAGAAATACAGAGGGGTGGATCTGTGGTGCACATGACAACCGTATGGTCACTTGCTTGCCAGGTGCAAAGGTTGCAGACATAACCAGACATCTAGATAGTTCGTTAGAAAGAGCTAGGAAGAAGCCAGTAGTCATGGTACATGTTGGTACCAATGATGTCGGGAAGGCAAAGCAGTCAGTCCTGGAAGCCAAATTTAGGTTGTTAGGTAGAAGATTGAAGTCCTGGGCTTCCAAGGTAGCATTTTCAGAAGTGCTACCTGTTCCTCGTGCAGGACCCGCCAGGCAGGCAGAACTCAGAAGCCTCAATGCGTGGATGAGGCGATGGTGTCGAGAGGAGGGCTTTAGATTTGTCAGGAACTGGAGAACATTTTGGGACAAGCCAAACCTGTTCAGGAGGGATGAGTTGCACTTGAATCATGATGGGACCAGATTGCTGGCACTCAACCTCAAAAAGGCTGCAGAGCAGCTTTTAAACTGATAACTGGGGGAAAGCCAACAGGAGCTGAGTGGCATCCGGTTCGGAACACCTCATCCTCGGGGAACGAGGTTGGAGAGGGTAGAGAATCATATAGAGATGACATAGCAGGTATTAGCACTGGGAGAATAATGGACTGTGACAGTTTGTCTACTGAAAATAAAAGCTGTGAGGGGAAAAGAACAAGGCAGCAGCTGTTGTTGCGGGACCCACTGTACAGGTGCTTCTATGCCAATGCTCGAAGCCTCCGAGCAAAGATGGGAGAACTTGAACATTTGGCAGCTAGGGATAACATAGATATAATAGCCATAACAGAAACCTGGTGGAATGTGGAGAACCAGTGGGATACAGCAATCCCAGGCTATAAACTCTATAGAAGGGATAGAGAGGGGCGGGTCGGAGGAGGAGTGGCCATCTATGTCAAGGAAGGGGTAAAATCCAGCAGAATGGAGATGGACAAAGGGTCTGACTCCACCATAGAATCACTGTGGGTTAAACTACCAGGTCCCAGGAGTGATGTGATAGTTGGAGTATTCTATCGTCCACCAGATCAAAAACTTGAGGGGGACCTTGAAATGAGGAGAGAAATCATGGAGGTGGCTAAGAGGGACAGGATAGTAATCATGGGGGACTTCAATTATCCCTACATTGACTGGGCCAATGCAAGCTCCAGGCAAGAAAGAGAAACCGGGTTTCTCGACTTGCTGAATGACTGTGCCTTAGAGCAACTTGTCATGGAGCCCACCCGAGAACAGGCAACTCTGGATCTAATACTGTGTGATACTCAGGACCTGGTCAGGGATGTGAATGTCACTGAGCCTCTGGGGAACAGTGACCATGCTGCAATTTCCTTTGCCATGCATGTCGGAGGAAGAGTGTCAACCAAATCAGACATAAAAACCCTTGATTTTCGAAGGGCAAACTTCCCTCAGATGAGGAAACTAGTTAGAGAGAAATTGAAGGGGAAAGTTAGTAGAATCCAATCTCTTCAGAGTGCATGGAGCCTGTTTAAAACAACAATAATAGAGGCCCAGCACAAGTGCATACCACAAAGAAAGAAGAGCTCATTTAAGTCCAAGAGGACACAGGCATGGTTAACGAGTGGAGTTAGAGAGGCTCTAAAGCACAAGGAGAGGTGTTTCTGTAAATCGAAAACATCCCCAAATGAGGAAAATAAAAAGGATCACAAACTCTGGCAAAAGAAATGTAAGAAGATGATAAGGGAGGCAAAGAAAGATTTTGAGGAATGCATGGCTAGCAATATAAAGGGTAATAATAAAAGCTTCTTTAAATATGTTAGAAGTAGAAAACCTGCCAGAGAACCAGTTGGCCCTCTGGATGGTGAGGGAGGAAAGGGGGAGGTTAAGGAGGACTTGGACATTGCAGAGAAATTGAATGAATTCTTTGCATCTGTCTTCACGACAGAGGACCTTGAGCGGATTCCGCTGCCTGAGCCGCCCCTCTTGACTAAAGAATTAAATCAAATACAGGTTAAAAGAGAGGAGGTTTTAGGACTAATAGATAAATTGAGGATCAACAAGTCACCGGGCCCAGATGACATCCACTGAAGGGTTATTAGGGAACTGAGAAATGAAATTGCAGATCTCTTAACGGTTATATGCAACTTGTCTCTTAAAACTGCCACAGTGCCGGAGGACTGGAGAATGGCGGATGTCACACCAATTTTTTAAAAAAGGAAGGAGGGGGGACCCAGGAAACTACAGGCCAGTTAGCCTTACATCTGTCCCAGGGAAGATGGTGGAAAGCCTCATGCAAGAGAAAATCTTAAAACACATAAAAGAACAAACCTTGCTGAGAGAAAATCAGCATGGCTTCTGTAAGGGTAAATCTTGTCTGACAAACCTTTTAGAATTTTTTGAAAAGGTCAACAGGCATGTGGATTTGGGTGAACCGGTGGATATAGTCTATCTGGATTTTCAAAAGGCTTTTGACACAGTCCCTCACCAAAGGCTGCTGAGAAAACTGCACAGTCAGGGGATAAGAGGACAGGTCCTCTTATGGATTGAGAACTGGTTGAGATCCAGGAAACAAAGAGTAGGTGTCAATGGGAAATTTTCACAATGGAGAGAAGTGAAAAGCGGTGTGCCCCAGGGCTCTGTCCTGGGACCGGTGCTTTTCAATCTGTTCATAAATGACCTTGAGACAGGGATAAACAGTGAGGTGGCCAAGTTTGCAGATTACACAAAACTTTTCCCTGTGGTGAAAACCAGAGAAGATTGTGAAGAGCTCCAGAAGGATCTCTCTAAACTTGGGGAATGGGCTGAGAAATGGCAAATGCGTTTTAGTGTAACCAAATGTAAAGTAATGCATATTGGGGCAAAAAATCCAAACTTCATCTATCAACTCATGGGCTCTGAGTTATCCGTGACGGATCAGGAAAGAGATCTTGGTGTGTTGGTGGACAGCTCCATGAAGGTGTCTCCCCAGTGTGTGGCAGCGGTGAAGAAGGCCAATTCCATGGTAGGGATTATCAAAAAGGGGATTGAAAATAAAACAGCCAACATTATAATGCCATTATACAAAACAATAGTAAGGCCCCACCTGGAGTATTGTGTACAATTCTGGTCACCGCATCTCAAGAAAGATATAGTGGAACTGGAAAAGGTGCAGAAGAGAGCGACTAAAATGATTACTGGGCTGGGGCACCTCCCTTATGAAGAAAGGCTAAAACATTTGGGCCTCTTTAGTCTGGAAAAAAGGCGCTTGAGGGGGAATATGATTGAGACATACAAAATAATGCAGGGTATGAGTAAAGTGGATAGAGGGAAGCTCTTCTCTCTCTCCCAAAATACCAGAACTAGGGGACATACACTCAAATTGAAGGCTGGGAGAGTAAGAACTGACAAAAGAAAATATTTTTTGACCCAGCGCATTGTAAGTCTTTGGAACTCCCTGCCACAGGATGTGGTGATGACATCTGGCCTGGATGCCTTCAAAAGGGGATTGGACAGATTCCTGGAGGAAAAGTCCATCACAGGTTACAAACCATGATGGAGAAACCAGGGTACTTCAAGGGCCAGATGCAGGGGAGTGGTATCAGGAGACAGATATCTAGTTTCATGCGCTCCCAAACGCATCTGGTGGGGCCGCTGTGAGATACAGGAAGCTGGACTAGATGGGCCTTTGGCCTGATCCAGCATGGCTCTTCTTATGTTCTTATGTTCTTATGTCCCCGTGGAAAGAGGTTTGAGAGTGTAGAGAACCACCAAGTGATGACATAGTTATGTATTAGCACTGGGAGAATAATGGGATGTGGTGGTTTATCTACTAGAATTAAAAGCTGTGGCAGGGAAAGAAAAAAGAAGCAGCCCTTCTACAGGTGCTTCTACGCCAATGCTAGAAGCCTCCGAGCAAAGATGGGAGAACTTGAACATTTGGTGGCTAGGGATAACATTGATATAATAGCCATAACAGAAACCTGGTGGAATGCGGAGAACCAGTGGGATACAGCAATCCCAGGCTATAAACTCTATAGAAGGGATAGAGAGGGGCGGGTTGGAGGTGGAGTGGTCATCTATGTCAAAGAAGGGGTAAAATCCAGCAGAATGGAGATTGACAGAGGGTCTGACTCCACCACAGAATCACTGTGGGTTAAACTACCAGGTCCAAGGAGTGATGTGATTGTGGCGGTCTGCTATCGTCCACCAGATCAAAAACTTGAAGGGGACCTTGAAATGAGACAAATCATGGAGATGTCTAAGAGGGAGAGGATAGTAATCATGGGGGACTTCAATTATCCCCACATTGACTGGGCCAATGTGAGCTTGGGGCAAGAAAGAGAAACCGGGTTTCTCGACTTGCTGAATGACTGTGCCTTAGAGCAACTTGTCATGGAGCCCACCCGAGAACAGGCAACTCTGGATCTAATGCTGTGTGATACTCAGGACCTGACCATGGATGTGAATGGCACTGAGCCTCTGGGGAACAGTGACCATGCTGCAAATTCCTTTGCCATGCATGTCGGGGGAAGAGTGTCAACCAAATCAAACACAAAAACCCTTGATTTCTGAAGGGCGGACTTCCCTCAGATGAGGAAACTATTTTAAAAGAGATTGAAAGGGAAGGTAAAAAGAATCCAACATTATAATGCCATTGTACAAAACTATAGTAAGGCCGCACCTGGAGTATTGTGTACAGTTCTGGTCACCGCATCTCAAAAAAGACATAGTGGAAAAGGTGCAGACGAGAGTGACTAAAATGATTACTGGGCGGGAGCACCTCCCTTATGAGGAAAGGCTATAGCCTTTGGGTCATTTTAGTCTGGAAAAAAGGTGCCCGAGGAGGGATATGATTGAGACGAACAGGGGAGGAGTAAAGTGGATAGACAGACACTCTTCTCCCTCTCACAAAATACCAAAACTAGGGGACATCCACTCAAACTGAGGGTTGGGAGAGTGACAACAGACAAAATAATTTTTTTTTACCCAGCGTGTTGTTAGCCTGTGGAACTCCCTGCCACAAGAGGTGGTGATGGCATCTAGCCTGGATGCCTTCAAAAGGGGATTGGACAGATTCCTGGAGGTTAAGTCCAACACAGGTTACAAACGATGAGGGAGATGTGTCATCTCCAAGCTTAAAACCGGGGTACTTCAAGGGCCAGATGCATGGCAGTGGTTGTAGGAGACAGATAAATAGTCTCGTGTACTCCCAGACGCATCTGGTGGGGCTACTGTGAGATACCGGAAGCTGGACTAGATGGGCCCTTGGCCTAATACAGCAAGGCTCTTCTTATGTTCTTATGTTCTTATGTTCTTATGAAGGGATGGGACTTTAGGGCCCTTTTTCAAATTCAATTAGCCTATAATTCTGTTAACATCTTAAGGGTGAACATTCACTTACGTATGCAAAACCTAGACAGGGGAAGAGGTCACCACTCTGTGGGTACCACATGGGTTTTCTGTGTGGAGGTTTCACAATTAGTTGGAATTAGTTTATGTTGATTGTGCTGCAAAGCAAATGCGCAAAGAGGATATTTGTTCACAAAGTAATGCTTATTATGGATTTGCTCAAACTTTGGGGAGGGCAGTGAAATTGCTCGAATTAGGGCATCTGATTGGAAATCTCATTTGGATTGGAAAAACTATGTTAAATCAATTTGAACACACATACACAAACACCCTTTCTGTATTTGCAAGGTTGCTAGTCTGCATCAAGATAAACGGAGCAGCAAATATCATCAGATAGCTGTTGTGAGTTTTTCGGGCTCTTTGGCCGTGTTCTGGAAGTTTTTCTTACTGACGTTTTGCTAGAGGGTGTGTGGTGTTCTCCTGGAGGAAGTGGGTGATCTCCTTATTTATTTATTTATTTATTTATTTATTTATTTATTTATTTATTTATTTATTTATTTATTTAGCTTGTATGCCACCCACTACCCAAAGGTCTCTGGGCGGCTCACAATCAAAATGGGCACGGCCTCTTCCCTGTGCAGCTCCACCGCCGTCCAAGGGTGCCCAGTGAGCCCCGCCATGTGCCCACCACCACGCCTGCCCCAGGACTACCACTCCCAGCAGGCCCGGCGCCCCTGCAGCAGGAGTTGGCCCTGTCCCCTGCCCAACCAGGGAGAGTGGGGCACCCCAAGGCAGGCGAGGTAGCGTAGTCCATGCCCGTGCCAGGGAAGGGGGGTTTCCTCTCTCTCCCTCCCCTTCCCTTCCACCAAGAAGAAGAAGAAGTAAGGGGGGAATCGATATAATCCATAGAAGAGTTGGAAAAGGAGACCTCCAGGGCCATTCAGTCCAATCCCTGCCATGCAGGAACCCCCATCACAGGACTCCTGAGAGATGGCCATCCAGCCTCTGCTTAGAAACTTCCAAAGAAGGAGACTCCACCACCCTCCTCTGTGGCAGCATATTAGTCCACTGCCGAACAGCTCTAACTGTCATGAAGTTCTTCCTGATGTTGAAATGGAATCTCTTTTCCTGTAGTTTGAAACTGTTGCCCCGAGTCCTAGTCTCTGAAGCCATGGAAAACAAACCTGTCCCCTCTTCAATATGACATCCTTTCAAATATTTAAACATAGCTATCATATCCCCCCTCAGCCTTCTTTTTGAAAGGCTAAACATTCCCAGTTCCCTAAGCTGTTCTTCATATGACATTTCTTCCAGACCTTCAACCATCCTGGTCACCTTCCTCTGTACCCACTCGAGGCTGTCAACATCCTTTTTTAAATTGAGGTGCACAGAACTGGACACAGTATTGAAGTAGGGGGTCTGACCAGAGCAGAATAGAGTGGTACTATCACTTCGCTTGATCTAGACATGATGGTTCTGTTGATGCAACTAAGAATCACATTGGCTTTCCTGGCTGCCGCATCACACTGCTGACTCATGTTCAATTGGTGGTCCACCAAGACTCCAGATCCCTTTCACAGGTACTATTTTCCAGCCAGGTATCTCCCATCCTATATCTGTGCAATTCATTCTTCTTACCTATTCAGCACCCTACATTTCCTTCTGTTGAAACCCATTCTGTTAGGTTTTGCCCAGCACGCTAATCTGTCAAGGTCCTTTTAGATTTTCATCCTATCCTCTAGGGAATTAGGAACCCCTCCCAATTTGGTATCATCTGCAAATTTAATTAGCATACTAATTAGCATATTTAATTGGCATATTAGCAATTACTTCGGTCCTCTTTTTCCCCCTTTTTGAAAATGGGAACAACATTAGCCCTCCTCCAATCTATGGGGACTTCCCCTGTTCTCCAGGACTTCTCCATTATTATTGCCAATGGTTCTGAAATTACTTCTGCTAGTTCTTTTAATATACTTGGTTGTAATTCATCTGACACAACACTTACACAACACTGGTTCTTTGGTTTGAATACAGAGATCAGCACCGCTCCTAGAGTCGGATATGACTAGCACACATGTGCAGGGGGAACGTTTACTTTTTTATTGCAGATGCTGCACCTAATTTGGAGATTGGAGTTCAGGACCTTGGACAGTTCCTGTGAAGTCTAATGCTGTAACACAGGGCGTTCATACACGACCCCTAAGCTCCGCTGCAAATGGCTCCCAGCTCCGGAGCATAAAAATGTTTTCCCACCAGCTCCGGAGTTTGCAGACAATTAAGTGCGACCCCGCCCACCTAAGCGCAACCCAGCGCACTTTTCTTGTACCTGCTCGAGGAGGGTGAAAATCGCCAGGTCCGGATTTAATCTGGTCAGTGCGGGGCTCTCCTGGCTTCTGGTGTTGTTGTTTTTTTGCCTCCCGCCCCTTTAAGAGAAGGGGCGGGAGGGAAAAAAAAAGCAAACAAAGAGAAGGAATCAGCACAACGGAGCTCCGGCAGCTTCTCTGAGGTGAGTCTGCATTTCCCCCCCACTTTCTTCCTCCCTCCCCTCAGCAGACAGGTGCGGAGTGGTGGGGAGGAAGGAAGAGCAACGAACCCCTAAGATCTCTGGTCCGAATTTAAGTGGCCAGCGGATCTTAGGGGTCGTGTGAAAAGGCCCACAGTGTGGCTAGTGCAGCATGGTACAGTGTAACCAATACTGTGCAGGACCCTTCCCACCCGCCCGCCCCCATAGAATTGTGTAGTTGTAGTTGTTTAAACAACGTCTAACCATCTTTAAATTGGGTGGCATGATGAGGGAGAAATAAAAAGTTACTTCCTCTTGTCTCGGGATACAGGGTGGTGGTTAAGATGCTCCTCACTGCTGCCTGCCTGCCATTCCATATGGAAATGGGTGCTCCCTAATCTTTCTATGATTGCTTTTTCTCTGATAGATATATAGTGCCATGCAGAGTATTTATCGTTTGGTTTCTTTCCAAAGTATTGACTTTATGTAACAGCTTGATCTACATCAAACCGTTTATAGACTCGTTTTTGATCAGTCTTCTGTTGTAAACACAGAGAGATTTATGGACATCTTAGCACCAAGCTCTTTTTCATTCTGTTAATTCCCCCCCCCCCTTCTCTACAGTGAGATCACAAAATACTGAAAAGGCAATATATGTCACTAAATAGGGGTGAGAGTGGGCAAAAATTGACGGAGGAAATAATGCTTTCCTACATCTGTTGAATACCAGAATATGCTAATACTTAGAGTGGCTGATTTGCGATAAACAAGGAAGTTTTACCCCAAGTTTGCATAAATACACTTCATAACATTTTCCCCTTCCTTCTCCTTTTAAACTTATTTTCAAAGGCACTTAATCTCTAGAGCATGATGAAATAAAGTGACAGGCTTAATGTAGCCCTGAAGACAGATTAAAGTGATACCTCTACTTATGAGTTTAATCCATTCCAAATGCATGTTCTTAAGTTGAACAACTCTTAAGTAGAGTGGCGCTATCTAAAAAAATAAAATAAAAATAAAAAATAAAAAAAATAAAAAATTGTAAGTATTGCAGACTGCATCTAAAATTTGTAAGGCAACAGTTAAAACGCCAACAGTTTTTCGCTCTTAAGTGGAATTGTTATTAAGTCGAGCTGCTCTTAAGTAGAGGTACCACTGTATCACTAGAAGTGGTACCCCTAAAAGAAACAAATTGAGATGAAAATAAATAAGTAAAATTCTGTTGTTGACTCATATGTAAAATGAACAGGCTGCAGTGCAACAAAAGTGCTTGTTGTGGTGATGACTGGGGCAAAAAAAAATATCAAGGCATGGTGATTTCCTTACCTGGTTGACAGAAATTATGTCCGTACCTGGTTGAAATGAGAGGCCAAGAACCTGATCTAGTCTTGGTTGCATGGGATGCTTCTTTAATAATGCAGAACTTCTGTCATCATAGGGTCAAACTACACATGATTCCTTACAACTACAGTAGGACCCCCGTATCCACTGATTCATTATCCACTGATTCAGTAATCCACGGTTCACAGAGGAAAATATTAAATAATTCAGCAGCCACAAAGCAAGCTGTAAAGCAAGTTGTTGTCACAAACAGCAGCTGTAAAGCAAGCTACTGTCACAAAGAGCGACCATAAAGCAAGCTACTATCTCAAAACAGCAGTCATAAAGCAAGCTACTGTTAGGAAACAGCAGTTTGGGGTGGGTGAGGAGGCGTTCTCTCTTATCCATGGTTTTCATTATCCATGGGAAGGCCTGGAACCAATCCCCAGTGGATACTGGCATCCTACTGTAATCTGTGTGCTTCATATTTACCTTCTCATGAGTGAAAACTAGCATGTTAAATGCCATATACACAGATGTTGAAAATAGTGTGTTTTGGACATAGATTTCTTTCACCACTTCAGAGAGTATGTCTGCACTGAGACATATCATGTCATTTGACCCACAGAAGAATGGGGAAATGAATGCATTTGGCAACTGTTTTCTTCTTCCTACAACAACAAGTTCCAAGGAGGGTGACAAGGGTGATCACGGGGCTGGAAACCAAGTCCTAGGAAGAAAGATTGAAAGAACTGAGGATAATCTGAGATTGAATTTGTTCACCACTAACAATGTGTTTTCCACACTCATAGAATCATAGAGTTGGAAGAGACCTCAAGGGCCATCTAGTCCAACCCCCTCCCATGCAGGAACCCCATCACAATATTTCTGACAGATGGCCATCCAGCCTCTGCTTAAAAACCTCCAAAGAAGGAGACTCCACCACCCTCCTTTGTGACAGCAAATTCCACTGCTGGACAGCTCTTATTAATTGTCATGAAGTTCTTCCTAATGTTCAAATGGAATCTCTTTTCCTGTAGTTTGAAACCATTGCCCCGAGTCCTAGTCTCTGAACAATTATTTTCTCTAAATGTGTGGGGTGTAGCACATAGGTGATTTCCCTAGAGAATGAAAGTCCACCCCAGTCCAAATTTCAAGTCCCAATAAAGAAAAAAAACATTTTGGGCAGAAATAAAATGAGGGTCAAAAAGTAGAAATAAAACAGGCATCAAAATATACCTTTTTCTGTGTACATTTTAGGGACATTTCATAGAATCCTAGAGTTGGAATAAACCTCAAGGACAATCCAGTCCAACCCCCTGCCATGCAGGAACCACCATCACAGGAGAGAAACAAAAAGGTGCTTTGGTTACCTCTTGGCTAGAGTCAAAGAATCTTGTGGAGTCCCAGAATGGGTAACCTCTAGAGGTCCAGACTATGCACACACCTAATCTGGACTAAGCAGATTTTACTTTAAATTTTTCTTACACATGCAAACTCCACCTCATCCCCTGCTTCCTCCCTTGTTTTTTTCTAGTAGGCAATAATATATTTAGTTATATTTTTTTTTAATTCACAAAGGGCAGAGCCTCAGGAGTTTGGGTGCCCCCTTAAAATAGGTCAGCATTATGCCACACACTCAAAGGCCATAAAGGGATTTTTTTGAGCCACAAAAGGGAAGGATTGTGATTTTTCTTGGTGTGTGGGATACTGGGGAGACAAAGATATAGAGGGCTCCATGTGGGTCTCTTTGGGTTTGGCTGTGCTCCGTATGTTTGATGCCACTTGAATTCATGAAAATAAGAGTATGTCCTTTTCTTGGCTAGATGATGTTGAGTTATTGGCTTGCTGATGTTTTACACCAGGCGGGTTTTCTTGGAGGCAGGAAGTAGGAGGGCAGTTGTGAAAGCTGCTTAAGCATTGGGTTATGGTGTATGCAGTCCAGAAAATAGAAAAAACTCATCCCTATAATTTAGCTTTAATGGGGCCAACTTGTGAACCTTGCACAAACTTTAACTATAAGCAAAAGGCTTTGTGTCAGAGAATTCTTGATAGTCTATATCTTGACTCTAAATAGGACCGTCGTGATATTTCTTCATACCCTTCCTTTGGAGAAAGGGAGGCTAAAAAATAATAATAATAAACAAAAAATCTCAGGGTGACATCCCCCTTCGTACAATAATGGAAAATTGGTTTGGCCAGTCCAAATCGCTACGGCAATCCTATTTGCTGTGGTTGGAAAACCAGATTCATTCTGAGACAAATAAATGTTTAGTTCTCTTGACCTGAAGCAGCTATTTTTGTCACTGTCTCTAAATTACCATAAATATAGGTGCCTGCTGAAGTGACCCTAATATCAAAAAAAAACCAAGAGGGACGGTGTGTCAATTTGGAGTAGCTCTCCATCAATATTCATTTTGTCTGGAAGACTGAATGTGAGTTTATACATTTAGAACTTGTTTCAATCGGCTCCCTTGCCTTACCCTGAAAACCCATTCAGACTTTGGGAAGAGTACTCTTCAGGTTCAGGGGTACCATCCTTAGTAACCAGTAAAAGATGGATGGGTTAGCAGTGGGATGTAAGTTCTTATTTTTCACCTGGTATTGTTTCCTCCTTTATTCAGAACTGGTTATTTAATTTATTTTTATTTATTATTACATTTATACCCCACCCATCTTCCCTTAGGAACTCTGGGCAGCTTACAATGATCAACGAAACAAAGACCTCAACTTGAGTACTGTGTAAAGTTCTGGACATCACACTTCAAGATCATAGAATCATAGAATCATAGAGTTGGAAGAGACCTCATGGGCCATCTAGTCTATGGCAGGAACCCCATCACAATATTTCCAACAGATGGCCATCCAGCCTCTGCTTAAAAACCTCCAAAGAAGGAGACTCCACCACCCTCCTTTGTGGCAGCATATTCCACTGCCGAACAGCTCTAACTGTCATGAAGTTCTTCCTGATGTTCAAATGGAATCTCTTTTCCTGTAGTTTGAAACCATTTCCTCGAGTCCTAGTCTCTGAAGCCATGGAAAACAAACCTGCTCCCTCTTCAATATGACATCCTTTCAAAAATTTAAACATAGCTATCATATCCCCCCTCAGCCTTCTTTTTGAAAGGCTAAACATTTCCATTTCCCTAAGCCGTTCCTCATAAGACATTTTCTCCAGACCTTCAACCATCCTTGTCGCCCTCCTCTGCACCCGCTCGAGGTTGTCAACATCCTTTTTAAATTGTGGCACACAGAACTGGACAGGCAAATTGGAACAAGCTCAGAGGGGGTCAGCAAGGAGGATCAGGTGGCCGAAAACCAAACCTTATGAGGAAAGATTAAAAGAAGATAGAGAAAAGAAAATGGAGAGGCAATAGGATAGTACTTTTCAACTATTTGAAGGACTGCCATACAGAGGAGGGCCAGGGGTATGGCGTGGGGAGGGCAAAGGGCCGGGGCGCCCCAGGCACAGTAATTAGGGGGTGCCAAATCACCTACCACCCCCTGCCGCTTCCCCCGCCATCTCCGATTACTCCTGAGTAAAGGCACAGACGCAGCTGGCATGCCCAGGCTGCCCCTCGCCACCGCCACCGCCACGTTTGGCCTCGCCTCCCTGAACCTTGCTGCCGCCTTGGCCATGGGGGTAGCCCGACTCAGTGCCCGATCCCACCCGGCAGCATGTGAATGGCCCCAAGGACACCGGAACTGCCGCTGTTGTTGTGCCAGGCCATGGAGGGGGAGAAGGGGGTGCGCTGGCCAGGGCTGCCACTGCTGCGGCTGGAGGCAGAGGGTGCCGCTGAGGCTTGGAGCTGCCCCGAGGGGGGAGTGGGCTTGGCGGGGCAGCCTGGCTGAGCCCATTGGCCTGGTTGCCAGTAGGGGGCGCTGCTGCCATGTCCTGCTCCGTCCAAGGTGGTTGGGGCACGGGCTGGCATCGCAGGAGGAGGGGATGCCCTCCGGGTGGCTCGGGCAGGCCGAGGGGGAGTGGTGCAGGGGCTTGATCTCCTGTATATTGACAGGGGGCACAAAAACTGACTTTTGCTCTGGGCTCTGGAAGCCCTATCTATGCCTGTAAGGAGGGGCAGGATCTGTTCTCAATGATCCCAGAGTGTAGGGCATGCTCAAGTTAAGAGAAACCAGCTTCCAGCTAAATATCAGGAAAAACTTCCTAACAGTTAGAGCAGTGTATCAAGGAAACCAAGGACCTCAAGAGGCCATGAGCGCTCCCACACTGGAGGCATTCAAGAGAAATCTGGACAGTCACCTGGCAGATATCCTTTAAATTGCATTCCTGCATGGAGTGATGGGTACGATTCTGTGATTCATGGATCCTTAAAGTTTGGACACCCATTTCAAGATGACTCAGGGCTGTTTATGAATATTTTTGTAGGTGTGTTGAATTTGCACAAGGTAGGTGCACCCACAACTGAGATGCAAGGATGAGGAATTGCGATGAGAGGCAGTGGGTATATGCCCCTCAGTAGGGGTGGGATTTTCTGGGCAAGAAATACCACAAGTCTCCCTTTGGGGAGTTCTATCTACCTTACAAGCACCTTATAAGCACTCCAGTGTGGCTTGCCTAGGAGAAAGGCCTAAATCTCTTTGAAGTTTAGCTAAGCCAAATTCCTGTCCCAGTGCTACCTGGGAGCTTTCGTTCTGAATAGATGTGAGAAATGGAGATATGTTAATTTCACATTTTACATAATGTACTCTGAGCATAAACAGAATGCTTGTGTCTGGTGCAAAGAGAGATGTTGTTGAACAAAGAAGCTGAATTGCAGGATGAACTTTTTTTAACTTTGAGGCCGACTGGAGGCTCACGTGCCTTCTTAAGATGGACGAAGGCTGGTACGACCACCAACTGACGAACAAAGGAATTCCAAGACCAGATAGATTGTACATGGGGAATAGAGACAGTGTGTGTGTGGTTTAATTGCTAAAAAATTAGAATGGGTGAATCAGAAAGTGTACACCTCTTTCGCCTCTTCCATAGGAGTTTGAGAGGAACTTTTGCAGCTGGTAGGGGCTGGAGCATTAAAAACTCTTGGAATGCTGTCATGGAATCATAGAAGTTGGAAGAGACCTCAAGGGCCATCCAGTCCAACCCCCTGCCATGCAGGACCCCCCATCACAATATTTCCGACAGATGGCCATCCAGCCTCTGCTTAAAAACCTCCAAAGAAGGAGGCCCCACCACCCTCCTTTTGTGGCAGCATATTCCACTGCCAGACAGCTCTGTCATGAGGTTCTTCCTAATATTCAAATGGAATCTCTTTCCCTGTAGTTTGTCCGTGGGTGTGTGCCTCTCTGGTAGATACCAGTTATTGCAATAATGTTAATACAGTAGGACCCCCCATATCCACTAGTTCATTAACCACTTTCAGTTATCCATGGTTGGCAGAAGAAAAAATTAAATAATTCAGCAGCCACAAGGCAAGCTACTGTTAAAAACAGCAGCTGTAAAGCAAGCTACTGTTGTAAAAAAGCAGCCGTAAAGCAAGCTATTGTAACAAACAGCCCCCGTAAAGCAAGCTACTATCACAAAACAGCAGTTTTGGGGTTTTTTGGTGTTCTCTTTTATCCACGGTTTCTGTTATCCATGTGAAGGCTTGGAACCAATCCCCAGTGGACACTGGAGTTCTACTGTAAATATTGCTGCTTCACTGAGTAACTTCTCTGATCCAGTTTATTTAATTGCTGACTACATAGGCCATCTTCCACATAGAGACCTAGCAAAGCCTCAAAACCTCCTAATGAGGGCCTCTCTCCCAGGTGAGCCACACTGGATAAGGTGCTTGTAAAGTAGAACTCTCAGAGTTGATAATACAGTATGTGCAGTCCAGAAAATGCCATCCTTGCTGCTCATGCCAGGGAGCGAAACATCTTGTTCCCACAGTCAGCTGGTCCAGATGTGGTACTCCCTCACCATCACCATAGTGGCCTGGGCTGGACTACCTCTTTGACATCACAAGGGCCTGCCCTTTGGCCACAGGTTCCGTATAGAGATATCCCCTTGGAAGAGATTAAAAACCACCCCAGCCAGCTTCCTAGGCAAGGTTACTTGAGAAACATTGAACCCCATCCTTGCGGGAAAAGCCCGGATGAGAGGACAATGGATCCCATGGGGTCTGATGCACAGGAAGCTCTTAACTCTTCCCCCACATTAGCCAGCAAGGCCATAAGATGGTATATAAGAAGTAAAAAGCTGGTAGTCATTCATCAAGACCCCTGCTATGTGACACTGCTACATCAGATAAGCCCTTCCCAGGAATTCATCAGCCTACACCATCCTGACACGTAGACCCTCGCCCCATGTCTGATGCTCTGCTTTTTGCAACTAATAAAAGAGCCTGAGACTCATGGTTGCAGAGGAAGCTGTTGCATGAGGCCTGGCTTGTTGAACCCAATAATGTGCCTATGTGGATGTGGAATTATTCCTAAAGTTCCAACCATGGAATCTTAGGGAATGACATGCTGCCGATGTGGCAGCGCTAAGCAATAGAGCCAGAATCAAATCTGTTTGGAGCAGGCAAAGCAACGAAACAATGAAAGCAGTTCGCAGTCAGTTCTGACACTACTCTTTTCTTAGGTACATAAAATTATCAAAGCTCTTGGAAAGCTCATTTCACTAGACTGAAATTTCTTGCCTGGGGTTATTTATGCCAAAGCTCACACTGAGCATTCATTCCATTTTTTCATTGTTCGGCTTGGTATAGGTAACAGAGATCTCACATTTTTTTTCATCCTCCGCCACTTTTCCAGAGCATGTTTGTTGATCAAGCAACCTTTTTGGACCTGAAAATCTCCACGATAGTTTCCTTATTATTATTTTTCAAAAAAGAAATGTAAAGACCCTGCAGTAACCTTGTTCATGTACCAAACCTGCCAATTACCTTTGGAGATCCACTTAGCAGATACTACACGCATGATGCTTGTGCCCAAAATGCAGCCTGCTGAGCTGTCATTCCTAAAGGTATTTCTTATTGATAGCAATTGCCTCTCACTGTGCAAAATTTTGGAGTGTTATATTGGGGGATGCCAGGCCTGACCTGCAGCTTGAAGCAAAAAGAAGAAGCTGGAAAGACAATGAGAGGCACACTTGAGGGATGTTTGTTTCTGGAGCACATATTCTGCATTCTGGGAGTTCTTGCCCACCATCTAGGCACTTGACAAGCAGAGGCGTAGCTAAGGTTTGATGCTGCACCCGGGGACAGATGTCCCCCCTTGCTCCTCCATAGCTACACCACTGCTGACAAATACATGAATGTTGCTCACTTGGGAGAAAAATCTTAACTGGAAGGCTTTGAGGCTTAACGAGCCCTAGCTCTGCCCAAGCTTCCTGTTCCTGTTCCTGGTGCTAACTGAGAGTTTTCTTTCTGAAGAGGAAGCTAAGCCTCCAAGCCTTCCAGGTGAGGTCTTTCCGTCAGGTCCAATCACACCAAGGTGTTTATGAATTGCCTGCAAGGTGAGTAGAACTCCAAGAATGGAAAATTATGGTATGTGCATAAAATGCACAAAATACATCCCTATTGGTCACTGCTGTTTCCTAGATCTGTGAGGCACTGGGTAACAAAACTGCATGAGAAAACGAGTGTTATCAGAGAAATTTGAAAATGGACGTTTCCCTTTTGTTTTTTAATTTCATAAGGGTGTGGAATATATTTAGGGTACACAGAAATAGTATGAACTGGCTGTAGGCTTAGTCCTTGATCCCTCTCACTTTCATACATTCTTATTGATAAATCCATAATGTCTCATTTCTTCCAGTTAAAAACAAGGGCATCCTGCCATTTTCAGTTCTCTGTTACTTTCCTTGGCTCTTCGCCATGAGTTGTACTCAGACCTGCACTGATGAAATACGGCAGAAAAGCAAGACAGATGTGATGTGATGAAATCCAATACACAACTAGAGGAGGCACACTGAACCAGTGGAGATTTTGTGGGTCAACGCCTAACTAAGTCAATGGGTCTGCCACAGTTGTGATGTAACTACTGGAGTTTAGCCAGAGAATCAACATCCACTTTGCTTTTCTGTGGTGCATTCTCAGTTTTGTTTTCGTTGGACAGTAGTTATGTTGAGGAATGCAACTTTGGCTGCTTTTACACAACCCCTAAAATCTGCTGCAACATGCTTACAGATGCGGAGTATAAAATTGTTTTCCCACCAGCAGCGGACTTTTAAAAAGATATAGTACGACCACGCCCACTTAAGCGCACCCCAGAGCATTTTACAAGTACCTGGTCTGGGGGAGGTAAAATCCTTGTTGCTGTTCCTTGTTGCTGTTTTAAAGCATTGCATGCCTGGCCCTCCTCCGCTTTTTGTTTGTTTTTGTTGGGTTCCCCACCCCTTCTAACAGACAGGAATCCTAACGGGCTGGAACAATTAGCTACTGCCAAAAGCAGGCGGAGGTGAGCCTGCATTTTTTTCTCCCTCCCCTCACAGCAGACAGAAGCAATAGAATCAGAGTGCGGGAGGTGGGAACACAGGAAGCAGAACAAAAACCACGTTGGAGGGATCTGCATTTAAGTTGCCAGCGATTTTAGGGGTTGTGTAAAAGCACTCTCTGTATATTTCCCCGGGAGAGTCAGTGTATGCTTTCCCCCCATAAATTATCTGGTAGGAATTTGTATCAGAATTATTTTATCAGAATTCTTGCCAGAATTATCTGGCAAGAGAGAGAAATGTGAAGAAAACTATCCAAGGTCTTATTTACGGTTAAAACTGTCTGTCCTGGATTCTCAATCCCTGATAAAAGATTGTGGCTCTAATACTCTATGCCAAGTGCTTATTTTTCTTGTGGTAGTTTGTACCCCTGACACAAAAATGTTCTCAGAACCTTTTTCATTTCTGAAGGAGCACTTCTCTAACATGCAGAAAAAGACTTCTGATTGCTTACAAATATGCAAGAAACCCACCCAATGCGTTTACATTAGGCATGTCCAAACTTCGGCCCTCCAGATGTTTTGGACCACAACTCCCACAGTCCTTTGTCATTGGCAATCTAAGCTTAGAATTCTGACAGTTGTGGTCCAAAACATCTGGAGGGCCGAAGTTTGGAATATTTATTCAAGAAAAACAGCTAGAACAACATGGCTGTACATGCTCTTCCCAGCTCCTGCCCAAAACCTCTTGCCATTTTGCAGCTAGTGGGGGGTGAGAATGTTCTTTTGTGTTTAACATATGCAGTTCTTTAAACAAGAGCAAGCTGTAACCTACAAATAGATTTTTGTGACTACCAGTCAATCCCACCGCCAGGGAGACCCTCAGTGGGATCGGCTAGGAGGATCTCCTTGGCCAGACTCCAAACATCTGGAATCTCATTGCTACTTGGTAATAAACTTGCCTTGATTAACATAGGGGAACAGAGTTCACTGATAGGTTGGACACTTTGTGGCCTTCGCTAGCTCCCATCCCACGGCTTACTGCCCTTGGTTGTGTCCTAGATCTGTTTACTGGGCCACCAGATTTTGCAGCAATGACACCAGCCATCTAGTGCTCATTAGGGAAGGCTGGTAATGACGGGCAATGAAGGTCTTTGAAGCCCACCTGCCCCCAGATGATCTGACACCGCCACTGTTTGATCCCTTTCCTCCACCAGCATCTTTCCTGAGGGAGAGTGGGACCATTGGCTCAGGACTCGGTCAGGTGACTCTGCCACCATTGTGGGGCTACAGACGGGGCCTAAATTGGTACTCCTCTTTTGCATCTTTTACCTGTGGGGTGAATTTGACCCCAGTCTGTCAGTCCTGGAGCAGCAGACTCTGGTCATGACTGAGGGTGCTAAAGAGAGGGAGGCTGCTCCTCAGAGGCCTCAGCCTGGTCATCCCATCCTGCCTCTAGCCCGGCCCTTCTGATGTGGCTCATCCATCTTTGGCATCCCATCTTGGGCCCCACTTCTGCCTTCTACACTCTCAAGCTGCCCTGCCACCAGCGACTCCAGATACACAGGAACATAAGAGCAGCCAGGATGGAACAGGCCACAGGCCATTCAGTCCAGCATTCCGTCTCATATAGTGGCTCACCATTAGCTTCAGGATATTCCCAAGCAGATGTCTCCACCTGCTTAAGATTCCTTGCAAATGGCATTGAGAGAGAGATCCTGTCTATCTCTCCATCCCCAAGGTTAACCTTAGGCCTGCATAATGATAGTCATTGATATCCTTGTTCTTGAATTTGTCTAATCCTTTCTTAAAGCTGTCAAGGCTGACAACTGTCACAACTTCTTCTGGCAGGAAGTTCCACTGACCAGTTATCCTCTGGGTGAAAAAGTACTTTCTCTTATTGATTTGAGATTTAGCACCCAAAAGTTTCATGGAGTGCCCCCTAGTTCTAGTGTTGTGCAATAGGGAAAACAGTTTTTCCTTATCTACTTTGTCCGTACCATGTATGATTTTATAAAATTCAATCAGGTCACTTCTCAGGCAGCGTCGTTCAAGAGTGAAGAGGCCCAGCTGTAGCAACCTCAGATGGTAAGGAAGGTGTTCCAGTCTCCGAATCATTCTGGTTGCCCTCATAAGAACATAAGAAGACCCATGCTGGATCAGGCCAAAAGCCCATCTAGTCCAGCTTCCTGTATCTCACAGTGGCCCCACCAGATTCGTTTGGGCGCGCATGAGACTAGATCTCTGTCTCCTGCAACCAGTCCCCTGCATCTGGTCCTTGAAGTACCCCGGTTTTAAGCCTGGAGATTACACATCTCCATCATGCTTTGTAACCTGGGATGGACTTTTCCTCCAGGAATCTGTCCAATCCCCTTATGAAGGCATCCAGGACAGATGACATCACAACATCCTGTGGCAGGGAGTTCCACAGACTAACAACGCGCTGGGTGAAAAAAATATTTTCTTTTGTCTGTTCTTACTCTCCCAGCCCTCAATTTGAGTGTATGTCCCCTAGTTCTGATATTTTGTGAGAGGGAGAAGAGCTTCCCTCTATCCACTTGACTCATGCCCTGCATTATTTTGTATGTCTCAGTCATATCCTCCCTCAGGTGCCTTATTCCAGACTAAAGAGCCCCAAATGTTTTAGCCTTTCTTCATAAGGGAGGTGCCCCAGCCCAGTAATCATTCTAGTTGCTCTCTGCTGCACCTTTTCCAGTTCCACCATGTCTTTCTTGAGATGTGGTGACCAGAATTGTACACAATACTCCAGGTGGGGCCTTACTATTGTTTTGTATAATGGCATTATAATGTTGGCTGTTTTATTTTCAATCCCCTTTTTGATAATCCCTAGCATGGAATTGGCCTTCTTCACCGCTACCACACATTGGGTAGACACCTTCATTGAGCTGTCCACCAACACACCAAGATCTCTTTCCTGATCCGTCACGGATAACTCAGAGCCCATGAGTTGATAGATGAAGTTTGGATTTTTTGCCCCAATATGCATTACTTTACATTTGGTTACATTAAAACGCACTTTTCCATTTCCGTTATGTCCTTCTGGAGATGTGGTGACCAGAACTGTACGCACTACTCCAGATGGGGCCTCACCACCGATTTATAAAGAGGCAAAATAACCCTCAATGACTTATTTTCTATAAGCATGCAGGGCGGATGGCCCACCAGGGGCCGAGATGGAGCAATCCTCCTCACAGTCTTTCACTTATGAACTGCAGCAGGGAAATCATTTGGATTTCAGGTGTCTTGCAGAGATTTCCTAGTGAGGAAAACTTTAATTGCTTGTTTTTCCTCCCACCCTTTCGTTATCCATTTTTATTCAAAGACATGGGGCTAAATGAGGCCTTCTAATTCCTCCTGTTATGTTAATCTCCTTGACTGACTTATCCTTCTCTGCCCCCTCAACACCCATCCTCGGACTTCCCAAGGGGGACTTCAGCTCTTCCAACTTCAGTGCTGTATCCTATGTGGATTTCCTAGGCTGATCCTTCTGGCTGAATCATCCCTTCCTGCTGCTTTAAATAACTGCCCTGCCCTTTCTACAGAAGGATGCCAAGAGCAATT
Organism: Phrynocephalus guinanensis; assembly: GCA_037367245.1. Lineage (NCBI taxonomy): Eukaryota > Metazoa > Chordata > Lepidosauria > Squamata > Agamidae > Phrynocephalus > Phrynocephalus guinanensis. The sequence continues at coordinate 969,103 of CM074750.1, forward strand.
CACACTCCTAACTCCTGGGGAGAAGAAGCACCATCTTTTAAATCTCTTTAGCAACACGGAGAGCAAGAGGTTTAGGTTATTTTTATCCATTTCCTTGGATAAAAGTAGGCATGAACTCTTTGGAGATGCTGCGTCATTTCAGAGTTTGGAAAGAGCAGTTTTTCACAGTACGACACTCAGCATCCTTCAGCAAGCATGGCCACAGGTTGAAGGATGGTGGTAACGGAGCAACAACAAAAATTTCCAACCTCAGCTTGTGTCACAATAAGTTTTTGAAGGCTGGAGTTTGTAGTGTGTTGAGGAAGGAGCTCCGGAGCTTGGTCTGTGTCCTGCAAGAGTCCGCTAAGGAAAGCCTGAAGAAACTGACCCTATTTAGCCTTGAGAAGACTGAGGGGGATATAGGACAGCAGCCTTGAAAAGAGTTCTACAGAGGAGGGGCATGCTGGATCAGGCCAAAGGCCCATCTAGTCCAGCTTCCTGTATCCCATAGTGGTCCCACCAAATGCCTCTGGGAGCGCACGAGACTAGAGATCGGTCTCCTGAGACCACTCCCCTGCACCTGACCCTTAGAGGAACCCTGTATTTTTTAAAGCCTGGTGATTACACATCTCCATCATGGCTTGTAACCTGTGATGGACTTTTCCTCCAGGAATCTGTCCAATACCCTTTTGAAGGCATCCAGGCCAGATGCCATCACCGCATTCTGTGGCAGGGAGTTCCAAAGACTAACAACACGCTGGGTGAAAAAATGTTTGCTTTTGTCTGTTCTCACTTCCCCAACCCTCAATTTGAGTGGATGTCCCCTAGTTCCGGTATTTTGTGAGAGGGAGAAGAGTGTCCCTCTATCCACTTTACCACTTTACTCCTGCCCTGCATTATTTTGTTCATCTCAAACATATCCCCCCTCAGGCACCTTTTTTCCAGACTAAAATGACCCAAATGCTATAGCCTTTCTTCATAAGGGAGGTGTCCCAGCACAGGAATCATTTTAGCCGCTCTCTTCTGCACATTTTCCACTGTCTTTTTTGAGATGCGGTGGCCAGAACCATAAACAATACTCCAGGTGCGGCCTTACTATTGTTTTGTACAATGACATCATGGATAACTCAGAGCCCATGAGTTGATAGATACCGTCTTGATTTTTTGCCCCAATATGCATTACTTTACATTTTGCTACATTGAAACAAATTTGCCATTTCGCAGCCCATTCCCCCAGTTTGGAGAGATCCTTCTGGAGCTCTTCGCAATCTTCTCTGGTTTTTACCACACGGAAAATTTTTGTGTCATCTGCAAACTTGGTCATCTCATTGCTTATCCCTGTCTCCAGGTAATTTATGAACAGATTGAAAAGCACCGGTCCCAGGACAGATCCCTGGGGTACACCACTTTTCACTTCTCTCCATTGTGAAAACTGCCCATTCACACCTACTCTCTGTTTCCTGGCTCTCAATCAATTCTCAGTCCATAAGAGGACCTGCCCTCTTATCCCCTGACTGTGCAATTTTCTCAGCAGCCTTTGGTGAGGGACTGTGTCAAAAGCCTTCCGAACATCAAGATAGACGATATCCACTGGTTAAAAATGAATTAAATAAAAAGTCTTATGTTTATATACCACCCCATAATACTTAAAGTACTCTCTGGGCAGTTTACAACGTAATTATGCAGGCTACACCTTGCCTCCTCAGGAAGCTGGATACTCATTTTGCTGACCTCGGAAGGACAGAAGGCTGAATCCACCATGAGCCAGCCACTTGCAAATGAACCCGAGGCTGTGAGCACAGTTATAGCTGCAGCAGAGGCATTTAACCACTGCCCCATGAGAAAGTAAGCACAGCATAACCTGTGGAGCTGGAAGCACCATTCCAACCACTGGGTTATCTTGAGGTTGTCAGTGGGTAGGTGAATCACTCTCTATGAAATGAGAATAATCTCTCTCTCTCTCTCTCTCTCTCTCTCTCTCTCTCTCTCTCTCTCTCTCTCTCTCTCTCTCTCCCCTTTCTGTTCTTCTTTCTGCAAAATCTTCCCCCTAACAAATGCCACTGATTTGATGGTGGATGTAATGGATATGTTCTTGTTGTATTATCTTCTGTGTAAGGGGAAAACAGCCTGTCCTGTGCAGGATACTGCACAGTACTGTACTGGCTAGGAATTAGTATGTTTGAATGAGGCACAAAATCCTTCCTTTTTTACAGGCTATTCTCTATTCTATGCAACAGCACTTTAGAGTTTGTTATGGTGTTTGCTTTTGTGAAGAATTTTATATTTCCTGCATGAAAAAGTTAGAAAAACAAAAACAAAACAACACCGACCCCTAAACCAAATAAAAAAAGACCTGATGACACGGTACCTTAGAACACAAAATCTTTATTGTGTTGTATTTCATTTCATTCATTGCAGCCCTAGTGAGAACGTATATCAGCTCCGGAATTTTGTGAAACATGTTCATGTGACACACACAATTATTTGTAAATCCTTTGATGGCTTGCAGTTTTAAATGTCAGCTCTGCTCTTATGCTACTTTGGACAGGTGTTCTTAGTAAAGCAGTGGTTCTCTCTTAAGACGCCATTTGGGGCCAATGTTTCTCCAGGGAAGGCAAAGATTTCCCAACAACTCCTCATCACAGGGATGGCCCAAGTAAAGGGTCTGCTGGTCACATTATTTGCCCTGCCTATGTCTCACACATTTATTATTCTTTGTTTGTTATCATTATTGCTGCCATGCTTCTTTTTCTTCTTCTTTTACGTAGCATTTGTCCCACTCGGTGGTGGGGTCCACTATTCTTGTTTTGGCCTTCCACTTGGCATGGTCATGGGTTAGGGCCGGGTGAACCTGGGACAGCTTAATGTCTTTGCCAAGGGTGTTCATCCAGTGCTGTTTTGGACATACAGGATGAGGGAGACACCCTTTTTGGCCAGAGTTTCCTCATTGGCACACGAGACCTGTCTGTACAAGAGATGGGCATGAACCAAAAAAATGACCATTCATTTTGGTTTGGTTCGTTTTAAGGTTCTGTTCGTTTTGTTTTGTTTTTACAGTTTTTTTAAAAATATTCATTTCATTGTTTGTTTTGATTTGTTATTTTTTGTCCTTCAAGCGCCGACCGCGCAGACCCTGGAGCCGGGTCGGCACTCATTTATTTATTTATTTATTTATTTATTTATTTATTTATTTATTTATTTATTTATTTGGGGAGGTTTAACTCCTCAGTTCTTGGTAAGTCAATACTATCAATTTGGATTGTATCACTGTGATGGGCGTTCCTGCATGGCAGGGGGTTGGACTGAATGGCCCTTGAGGTCTCCTTTTCCAACGCTAGGATTCTAGGATTCTATGATTCTACCACATTCATTTGTGGCCGTCATCAGATATTCCATCTTCCTCACATTCAGGTGCAGGCCAAACCTTTTCAGATTGTCACTCAATCCCTGGGCTTGGTGCTCAAGATCTGCCTTCCTCTCTGAGGCAATCATGACATTTTCTGCTTCAAGAAATGTTCAGGGCACTGGTTTCTTCAAATCTTGAGGGACTGCATCCATCACCAGAAGGAAAAGAATTCGAGAGAGTGCCGATCCTTGGTGAACCCAAACTGTAATACGAAAATTTTCTACAGTATGTGCCAGCAGTGGCTTGCACACAGCTCTTCAGCAACTCATAAAGCACTTTGACCCAACTAAAAAATTCCTCTGGGATTCCATTATGTCACAGTGCATACTAGATGATATTATATGGGACTCAGTCTGCTGTGCTGTCTAAGTATTGTGTTATCCATTATTAACACTTCAGTTTGTCCTTACAAGTACTGTCAACTATAATCCAGTCAGTTCCTTCTAACAGCTACTGCTGTTCTTCCCTTTGCAATTGAGGAGTCATCAGAGAATGACCTAAGATACATGTCAAAATTCCTCTAAAGCACCTTAAAACAGCTTTTCAAAATATTTAGAAAATTGTGTAGCTAAATTTGAAATTATTCTTCATGTTACTTTTAAAACGTTACTTTGCTACTCTAAAGTCACTGATTGCTGCTAACTATGTTACTTGTAATTACTTACAGTATTTTTCCATGTATAGGACTATATTTTGTCTAAAATTGCTAGGGTAAAAATTGATGATCTTCTTTTACACGGAAGTAAGCTAGAGAGAGAACAGTGTTGTTGCAAAACTGTAATGTTTGGTTGAGAAAGTGGGGGTTGTCTTATACACAGGGGCGTCTTATAGATAGAAAAAATGCAGTACTTCCAAGTTCCAGGGAAGGTATCAACCGTTTTTTAAAAGGAAAAAACTCAGTTATTCTATCGTTTTATGGCGGTTACTTCACGTCCCGTTTATCCCTCCTTGCTGTCCTGCTTGGGACCGGTAAAAAAAAATCTTACCTCACGTCCATAGCATGACAGCAAAAAGTTGTCTTGACCACACACCCGGAACTGGGAACAGAGAGTGACAAGCCACACTTGCCCCTGGTAGTTAGTTCCCGGTTCCTGTTCCAAGATGAGGGATTGTGTGGTAACAACTGTCACGCAACAACCAGTGTCCACCTAGTGGTCAGTGGCTGTAGCGGCATTCAACATTAATTTCCCTATGGGAAACACCATGCAGTACAAATGTTTATTAAAGAAAGTACTGAAAATTCTGTAGCATTGACGTGTAAATCCCGGAAGAGCAGTAAAATGAAATATCAAAGTTTTATTTACGATATTTAAAAAAGGGTTAAGAAAGCAAGACAAATTCAGAATTTGTCATGGAACAGGACCGTGAAGTAACAGTTGTCATGAGGCAAATAATCACACCTGTGAGTAAACGGAAACAGGGACTTAACAGGGGAAAAAAACCACATGACGGCGAACAACGTTGTCACAGTACAAACGTAATCGCGGAATAAGGTAGGACGTGAAGTAATAGCCTAGGATTTTGTTTTTCCAGTGAGGCAAAGGGAAAGGCCAATGTCAGGGTTTTTCTTTGAAAAATGCATTATGAGACACTTTGGCTCAGCTGTAGTGGATATCATATGATCATCCGAAGCAACTAGCCTGATCTAGCAGTTTGTGTTATGTCTTGATTTTCCCTTTTCTGCCTCCCTAATCCTTTCTTCTTCTTTCAGCAAGTAGCCACGCTTCTCTTTTCATTTGCATTCATTATTTTGATGCCTCATGGGAGAGGGAAAGGGGGATGGAAGTTCACTTCTGCATTGTGCTTTATAAGAAGGAGAACTCTGCAATGGGGAAAGGAAAAGGGCTCAATGGGGATAATACGGATCTCAGAGCTGTTGTGAAACCTCACATTCCTTTGCAGCAAAAGCTGCCAAAACACATTTGTTGTGCTGCGGTGGTAGGTGACAGCTTATAATAACAAGTCACGCTGACACAGGTTGCTTTCAATGGCAGAAGAGAAGAATGGAGCCAGGTGGGCCATTTTGAATCAATGCTCCATCGCTGCAGTAACGGCTACAGTAATCCCGTACAGCATTACTGCATAGGATGGGCTTATCTCCATATCCAGGGGGCCGTCTGGATTTAGCAGCTTGGAGTGGCTGGGTTTTGTTTCTCCAGTGGAACTGGTCCTTCAAGGGTTCTTCATTTTTCCAGGTGCCACTTACAGGTACGGTACAGAAAGCCAGGTGTACCGCATTCTTCATGTGGAAGGAATTCTCTGGAATAATCCCTTGTTTGTACCCCTCCCCACGCTGGATAGATCAGTGGCTTAGTTATCTGGCTATAGAGCCAGAAGTTGAAGCAAAACAAGTTGAGAAGCCGTGTAGCCATCGCAAAAACCAAATACAAAAGTGGAACAGGTGAGACCTTTAGGCTAATATAAAAATAACAAAGCATTGCTAATATTTCAGGGGCAAAATTCCTATGGGAAACCGCTTTAAACAACCTGCGGCTTTCCCCCATTCCACCGGGTGCATTGGGGAGAGAAGCCACAGGTGGTTTAAAGGGTCTTTAGCAGTTGCCTCGGTGGCTAAAAACCTTTAAAACACCAGCACTTCTCTTCCCCCTCCCACTGGGAGCCGGGAGAGAAGCGCCAGTGGTTTGAAAGGTTGTTAGCCACCAAGGCTTGCCTCAGTGGCTAAAGACCCTTTAAACCACCCGCGGCTTCTCTCCCCAAAGCACCCGGTGGGATGGGGGGAAGCCGCAGGTTGTTTAAAGCGATTTCCCATAGGAATGCATTGAAATCCATTCCTCCGGAACGGATTAATTGACTTTCAATGCATTCCTACGGGAAATCGCTCCCTGACTTATGAGATAGCCGACTTAAGAGCGTTTGCTCAGAACGGATTAATCTTGTAAATCAGGGTACCACTGTATAACGTTTTATAACTATAAAATGGAGGACTCACCACTAGCTTTCCTCAGACTGACGAAGCTGTTTGGATGAGCAGTGAAACATTGCAATCTCTCAAGAAAGGAAGTCCAGTTGCCATGACTCAACTTCCGGATCTTAGCAGTAGGGCTGGACAAACTCACTGATATACACTTTCTTGTAAGACAGATCGTAGGATCTTCAATTGTGAAAGAGAAAAAAAAGAGAGAGATTTTCACTTTGCAATACATTCTCATATTTTCCTGTGCCTTGGCTCGCTGCATTGAAACTCAAGCCACGATTGCCTTTCCTGACCAGATTATGTATCTGTGCACAGGTCCTTCCAGGCCTCCCATGCACAAACCCTTTGGAATATATCTCACTTTGATCCAGTGTGCCCCACTTGATTTTACTTGTGCTCCCAATTCAAACCAATTCCTAAACTGACTTTGCACCTCATAAGTGCCAGGACCCTGCCTGTCATAGAACCTGAATGTGAAGGGTTAAATGCTGAAGAACAGCAGGAGGAGCCTTGAAGTTCAACTCAGCAGACAGCTGAGTCTGAGGACGCAGCTGAGGGCACATCTCCTCCTCCTATGAGGGCTAGGAACAGGATCCTGCAAAGAAGAACTAACAGGAGAGCCAGGGAAAGGATCTTTAATGATAGGCGTAGAATTAGATCTGAAAGCCCTGAGTTCTAGCAGGAGCCTTGCCAGAGATATGGGTGTGTTCCCTGGTTTAGGATAAAGCTAGCAAGTTTATCCTGAAACCTCTGTGGGAGCAACGTGTCACTTACCTTGCCACCACGTTCCTGTGTGTTATCCTGACTTTGTTTCCTGACCTTGGACCGGCTTTCTGACTACGGTGTTCTCTGTTTCCTGACCTTGGACCGGCTTTCTGACTACGACGTTTCTCTGTACCCTTGAACTTGGCATTTGGCTCTGTATGGTATTTTGGCTTTGATCTGGACTGTACTTTGTTCATTATCTGGATTACAACTAAAGTTCCTGGCAAAGAACTGAACTTGGCTTGCTGTGTATTCTGTGTGCGGGGCTTGACAATAAGGCTCATAAAGCAGCACCTCATAAACCAGGCTGAGTCACTCAGTGGTTCTTCATTCAAATGTGGTGTGCACACAGCCTACGGTACAGGACAAATAAGAACCACTACAGGACATATACATTTCATCTCAGTATCAATCAATCAGTCATAACCTTTTATTGACATCAGGCAGATAAACATTAATATAAATAAATAATTGAAACATGCAATTAAAAATATATGCCTGGTTGAATTATACAAAACAAAAATGCAAAGCAAGAGATAATATAATGAATCACAGAGGGACACAATATGCTGCTGTCTTTATAAAATATTTCAGCATCCTCCGTAGACTCGATATTGAGAGAAAGCATTAGTAATCAGGGGCTTAAGTCAGACCAGCAAACATTATGATCAGACCATGGAGGAATTAGTCACCTCAAATGGCTGAAGGGAGAAGAGGAGGCAGCAGGAAAGGAATTTTATCTAGAAAATGTTTCAAGGGAATTCATGGTGTCAATGACACATATGAAAGGCAGCAAAAAGAGAACAAATCTGGATAGAGACACCACATGAGTCACAGCAGGGGAACCAAACACATATATTTCCCTTCCTCATCTGTCTCATCTTTTATAGGGCATGTAGGCTAAAAGACGTAATTGACAGACCTGTTGAATTTGATCACTCCACAATTAATCTACTCTCTCTGGCGAGGAGCACTTAGTCCAGCTGATCAGTCACGTTCCGTGATTGATCGTTTCATGGGGTTGTGGCAACAATCAGGCAGGCATTTAGGCTGCTTTTTTTTGGGGGGGGGTGAAGTGGGCTCACTTTGTCTGCTGGTGGGCCGGTTGATTAACCAGCACCACAATGTTCCATGCCTGGTCTGGAACTTTTGGGTCCAATTGACAGGGCTGTTCTTTTTGGATCACCATCCCAAAGATTGAACCAGATCTGCTTTAATTCGGATTCCTGCCTTAAGCAGAGGGTTGGACTTGATGGACTTAGATGCCCTTTCCATCTCTGTGATTTTGAGATTCTAGGCTTGTTTGTTTGTTTGTTTGTTTTTGTAAGCAGGCTGGTGTGATAAGGACCAGACAGAAGACCTACTTTAAGGGGTGGTCTTTTTCTCACGGTTTGCTTGCAGCTAGATTTGGCCGTTTCCGGCCACTTCCCGGTTGCCCTGCAGTGCACATAGCTGCCTGATGATGATGATGATGATGATGATGATGATGATGATGATGATGATGATGATGATGATGATGATGACGATGACGACGACAACGACAGTCTGGCGTGTCAGACCACAACCAGTAAGTGGCTGATCTGGATCAGGGGGAGGATACTGGGCTGCACTGACACCTGTGCTGCCAATATTCATACTCGTATCCTAAGGATATGGATAGAAATGGCCCAAGTCTAGTTGCACCCTATGGCTTATGTTCAGTATCAGGGGCACGGCCAAGAACCTGATAGGGGTGTTCCCAGTGGATCTCCGGGCTCCAACCAAAATAGTGAAGCTCTTCTTGCACCCACCTGTGCAACTTAAAAGACTATCCTGGGGAGCTTCAGGGGTACATTTGTGGTGTTGTGAAGGGCTGGTGTCAGCAGGCATGGGGAGGGACAAAAATTGTGCATCTACTGGTACTGCATCTAGGTAAAAAGAATGAATTGCACATATACAGGATGGGAGATACCTGGCTGGAAAATAGTACCTGTGAAAGGGATCTGGGAGTCTTGGTCGATGACAAATTGATCATGAGTCAGCAGCGTGACGCTGCAGCCAAGAAAGCAAATGCGATTCTTGGTTGCATCTACAGAACCATAGTGTCTGGATCAAGGGAAGTGATAGTACCACTCTATTCTGCTCTGGTCAGACCCCACCTGGAGTCCTGTGTTCATTTTTCTGCAGATCTCAATTTAAAAAGGATGTTGACAACTTTGAACGGGCCCAGAGGAGGGTGACCAAGATGGTTAAAGGTCTGGAAGAAATGTCTTACAAGGAGTGTCTTAGGGACCTGGGAATGTTTAGCCTTTCAAAAAGAAGCCTGAGAGGGGATATAATAGCTATGTTTAAATACTTGAAAGGATGTCGTATTGAAGAGGGAACAGGTTTTTCCCCATGGCTTCAGAGACTAGGGCTCGGGGCAATGGTTTCAAACTACAGGGAAAGCGATTCCATTTGAACATTAGGAAGAACTTCATGACGGTTAGAGCTATTTGGCAGTGGAATATGCTGCCACAGAGGGTGGTGGAGTCTCCTTCTTTGGAGGTTTTTAAGCAGAGGGTGGATGGCTGTCTGTCAGGAGAACTTTGATGGGGGGGTGGTCCTGCATGGCAGGGGGTTGGACTGGATGGCCTTTGAGGTCTCTTCCAACTCTATGATTCTATGATTCTATGTATGCCAGCTCCATGAGGTCTTCTTCATTTCAGAACAAAAGGAACCAAGTCCTGCAGTGACAGTATATGATATCACTTTCTCTGGACTTTGCTCAGCTTGTTTCATTCTTTGCCTCTTCTACAATCATGCTATCCTGGCCCCATCACAGTGGCTCTCCTCCAGTTCCCTGAGCATGTGTTGTTGGATGAAATTCAAATGCTGGTTATGAAGCTATCTCAAGGAATGTGTTGCCCTTTATGAATCTGCCCAGGTGTTCAACTCACCAAGGGAGGCCTTTCTCTCAGGCCTACTACCTTCAGAGTTGCATTTGGTGGGGACACGGGACAGAGCTTTCTGTGCTGAGGCTCCAAGACTTTGGAACTCCCTCCCACTGGATACCAGGCTGATCCCATCTTTGCTGTCTTTCTACAAGCAGACAGTCTGGAAGCTGAGTCATGGCAACTGGACTTCATTTCTTTTGAAATTGAAATGTTTCTCCACCATCCAAGCAGCTTCGTCAGTCTGATGAAAGTTGGTACGAGGCTTTGAATTTATAGTTAGAATCATAGAATCATAGAGTTGGAAGAGACCTCAAGGGCCATCCAGTCCCAACCCTCTGCCACGCAGGAACCCCATCACAATATTTCCAACAGATGGCCATCCACCCTCTGCTTAAAAACCTCCAAAGAAGGAGACTCCACCACCCTCCTTTGTGGCAGCATATTCCACTGCCGGAGAGCTCTAACTGTCATGAGTTTCTTCCTCATGTTCAAATGTAATCTCTTTTCCTGTAGTTCCTTAGGATCACACCAGCCAGGTCTGAATAGGCTCATTAGGTGGACAGTGTCCTGTGGTGTGAGAAAGTCCAACCTATACAACCTTTCCCAGCACCCATTAAGAATGGATCATTAGCCATGGCCTTGGTGACAGAGTGTGAAGTGTTTCTGATTTGTCTCAGGATTGATGAAGGGGCCAGAGTTTTTGTAAGGATGTCATCTTTCCTGCTTCATTCTGTTGGCCAATCAGAGAGGGAGGCGGGATGATGCCTGTCCCTGCACAGTTCCGGATTGGCCAGCATCACAGATCTAGCACAGAAGACATTGCAGCATGCTTCCTCTTTGGATTTTAACCCTGTGTGAGACTGAGAAAGATAAAGCAATTGGATCTGTTTGTATCAGCCAGTTCCAAGGACCACCTGGGCTTGTGTGGTTCATTTTGTAACAAAATGCCCATCCCTAATATACAGACTGCATATGAAAAAAATGAATTGGGCTGACAACTTCCCGTGAACATCTAACCAGCTTAAAAAGTGGGGGAAGCTATGGTCAGATCCTGCCAGGCTCATCAGTAGAATTTGTTGAAGGAAGTTAAGGGTGTCAGCCAGCTTAAAAGAAATTTGTCAGGAAAGTAACTTAAGTCTCTAAGATATGGGTTTAAAGGATCCCACTGAGAAAATAAGGCTGCTACCAGGAGTCAGAGGAAGGTTTTAAGATGTTCAAGCCTACATTTCTGTTTATTATTATTTATGCTGACATTTTTATTTCCTTGGTGTCTTCAGCCCATTTCTCCAGAGGAAATTAGATGTAGTGCTTAACCATAAGCACTGCCAAGGAAGAAAATGTTTCTATAAATACTTAACCTGGCTGGAAAGATTGCAGATATTGGCATATCACGTTGGCTATAAAATCTGGCTTGTGTCATAGGGAGGACTCTATAGTATATAGGTTTCCAGGCACTTTAGGAAGCCTGAAGCCCTGGGGGGCTGTGACTTTGCTGGGGTGGGGTGGTGGTGGACAGATGTCCATGCCAGTCCACATTGCTGAGTCTGATTTTGTGGTAGCAAAATTTTGTGAGTCCAAACTTTGCAGGAGTTATTCAAGTTGCTGGAATCTACCACTCCAGTTGATTAGACATCTTTTATATTTCTCATTAAAAACCAGAACAGTTTCACTGCACTTGCAGTTTCAGTAGAGACGGGCTTGGATGCTCTGGATTAATTCTCCATGATGAAGCTCTGCCTGACAGACATGCCATACCTGGATTCTCCAATGATCCCGCTAACTTGAAACAGATCTAGCCATGACAGGTTACAAACCATGACTGTGACTGTAATCCTGGCTTTAAACCAGGGTACTTCAAGCCAGATGAGGCTAGTGGTATCAGGAGACAGATATCCCGCTCCCAACATTGAGGGGCCGCTGTGAGATACAGGAAGCTGGAACCTTGGCCTGATCCAGCATGGCAAGCTTATGTTCTTATGTTCTTATGAAGAACAAGCTTATTATAAGAACAAAAGAACATAAGAAGAGCCCTGCGGGATCAGGCCAAAGGCCCATCTAGTCCAGCTTCCTGTATCTCACAGTGGCCCCACCAGATGTGTCTGAGAGTGTACGAGACTAGATATCTGTCTCCTGATACCACTCCTCTGCATCTGGCCCTTGAAGTACCCTGGTTGTAAGCCTGGAGATTACACATCTCCATCATTGTTTGTAACCCGTGATGGACATTTTCCTCCAGGAATCTGTCTAATAAGTCCCCTTTTGAAGGCATCCAGGCCACACTGGGTAAAAAAAAAACTATTTTCTTTTGTCAGTTCTCACTCTCCCAACCCTCAGTTTGAGTGGATGTCCCCTAGTTCTGGTATTTTGTGAGAGGGAGAAGAGCTTCCCTCTATCGCCTTTACTAAGGCCTTGCATTATTTTGTATGTCTCAGTCATATCCTCCCCTCAGGCACCTTTTTTCCAGACTGGAGAGCCCGTAATGTCTTAGCCCAGGCATGTCCAAATATCTTTATTAATGACTTAGAGGAAGGAATAAAGAGTATGCAAATTATATTTGCAGATGATACCAAATTGGGAGGGGTTGCTAATTCTCTAGAGGATAGGATGAAAATCCAAAAAGACCTTGACAGATTAAAGTGTTGGACCAAGCTAATGGAATGGATTTCAACAGAGGGAAATGTAGGGTGCTTCATCTAGGTAAAAAGAGTGAATTGCACAGATATAGGATGGGAGATACCTGGCTGGAAAATAGTACCTGTGAAAGGGATCTGGGAGTCTTGGTGGACCACAAACTGAATATGAGTCAGCAGTGTCATGCGGCAGCCAGGAAAGCCAATGTGATTCTTGGTTGCATCAACAGAACCATCGTGTCTAGATCAAGGGAAGTGATAGTACCACTCTATTCTGCTCTGGTCAGACTCCACCTGGAGTACTGTGTCCAGTTCTGTGCACCTCAATTTAAAAAGGATGTTGACAACCTCGAGCGGGTGCAGAGGAGGGCGACCAGGATTGTTGAAGGTTTGGAAGAAATGTCATATGAAGAACGGCTCAGGGAGCTGGGAATGTTTAGTCTTTCAAAAGGAAGGCTGAGGGGGGATATGATAGCTATGTTTAAATATTTGAAAGGATGCCATGTTTTCCATGGCTTCAGAGACTAGGACTCACGGCAATGGTTTCAAACTACAGGAAAAGAGATTCCATTTGAACATTAGGAAGAACTTCATGACAGTTAGAGCGGTTTGGAGGTTTTTAAGCAGAGGCTGGATGGCCATCTGTCGGAAATACTGTGATGGGGGTTCCTGCATGGCAGGTTGGACTGGATGGCCGTTGAGGTCTCTTCCAACTCTGATTCTATGATTCCATGATTCTATGATGTTTTGGACCACAACTCCCAGAATTCTAAGCTTAGATTGCCAATGGCAAAGGACTGTGGGAGTTGTGGTTCAAAGCATCTGGAGGGCCGAAGTTTGGACATGCCTGTTTAGCCTTTCCTCATAAGGGAGGTGCCCCAGCCCAGTAATCATTTTAGTCGCTCTCTTCTGCACCTTTTCCAGTTCCACTATGTCTTTTTTGAGATGCGGTGACCAGAATTGTACACAATACTCCAGGTGCGGCCTTACTATCGTTTTGTATAATAGCATTATAATGTTGGGTGTTTTATTTTCAATCCCCTTTTTCATAACCCATAGCATGGAATTGGCCTTCTTCACCACTGCCACACATTGGGTAGACACCTTCATTGAGCTATCCAACAGCACTCCAAGATCTCTTTCCTGATCCATCATGGATAGCTCAAAGTCCATGAGTTGATAGATAACGTTTTGATTTTTTTTTTGCCCCAATATGCATTACTTTATATTTTGCATTTTGATTGTTGCATTGTGTTTTATTTGGTTGTTTCAACACATATTGTTAACCGCCTGGAGTTCTCTGGGAAGACAGGTGGTATAAAAATAAATAAATAAATAAATAAATAAATTTGCCACATTGAAACACATTTGCTATTTTGCAGCCCGTTCCCCCAGTTTGGAGAGATCCTTCTGGAAGTCTTCACAATCTTTTCTGGTTTTTACTATATGGAAAAGTTTTGTGTCATCCACAAACTTGGCCACCTCACTGCTTATCCCTGTCTCCAGGTCATTTATGAACAGATGGGAAAGCACCGGACCCAGGACAGATACCATCTCAACCACTACAACTCATAACAGGATTCTTTGGTTTCAAATTTACTTCCTGGACATGTCTTGCATCCACCCCACCAGTTTTGTATTTGCCCATTCCAAAACCCCAAAGATAAGTGTTTGAGGCACCTGAAGAGGACCATCACTTCTTGCTTCTGTCACTGTTGCATGGGAGGATGGAGAATGGCTACATTATTTTCCTCTTCTGGTGAGCAGATTTTGGCAGAGTGTGAATTTTTTTGGCTAAAGACTATAACTATGCAGTGGAAAATGTTCCGGGACCTTCAGAGCATAATTAGTTTCAAATCTCCCCAGATCAGACCACGTCTTTATTACTTTTTTCTCCTTATCAACTGGCACTTATAGTCTCAACAGCTACTCTGAGACACTGGTAAGAGAAGTAGTAAAGGTTCCCATTTTCTTAGTTCTGGAAAGACTTTAAAAAGATCACATGGTTACATGAAGAGAATTTAATTGTCTCATAGCTGCATCATGACTAATCACACAAGCAACTGACCACAGAAAAAAATGGTGAGAAAAGACTTTTAAGTAGAGAACCGTGGTTCTTTTCAAAAGGCCAAGAGGGAACAATTGGTTGCTGCAGTTATTTGACAGCCATGTAGCCCAGAAAGATCCCCCCCCAGCCAAAACCTCTTAAAAGGCACCGCACTCTAACGTGGACGAGGTGGTCTGTAGTGTTCTCAATAGGAGTGAAAGAAGCACTTGGGTGATTCCTTGGCAGAGGTCAAAATAAATTGTGCAGATTGTCCAGGCAATGCACAAATAGAGTGCCAAATTACTATCATAGAATCACAGAATAGTGAAGTTGGAAGGATCCTATGAGGCCATCTAGTCCAAACCCCTGCTTAAAACAGGCATCCTGATCAAAGGATATCTGCCAGGACTACAGTAGCCACTTCACGGCATGGGCCTTTCAGGATGAGAAAGTGCTGCCTGAATCTTATTTGACCATCTGTGAGTGGGTTCAAATTTGTCTTCCCAGTTCGGCAGTTTTGTGACAGATTGACCAGATGACGGTGCTGTATTTTCCAATAAACTTTTATTTTGTACATCAGTCGCGAACGGGTTCATTTTCTTTTAGTTTCAACATCAACTTGTCTTATTTCTAACATAAGGGTTTAACTTTGGCCCCTGAGGTAATGTTAATAGTCTGTAAAAGCGGGGTCTCCCACCCCGTGGCAAATGGCTGGCTGGCTCCAATATATTCCCCGTCCCATGACAGGGACTGCCACAGCACGGGTGCCATGCCCATCAGGGAGGTTCCTTCCATCCTCAGTGAGGTATATTCTCCCTCACCATCCTGGAGATACCCCTACTCCATGACAGAGTCACCATTTCTGCCCACTCCCAAAAATCTCCTTCTCCAACCACCACAACTGTCACCTCCTCCGTTTTTATTCCCACATCCCGTTTAGCCATTGGTCCTTCCCCCAGCCAATCCTTGATCACCACTACCTCCTCCTCTTCTGTATCTACCCACAATCCTTCCACCTCCTCGTTCTTAGCACTGACAATCCCCTTTTCCGCTATGTCATCTTTATCCCTTTTCTGTTTTCCCCTTCTGAATTCCCTGTTGCTGTCCCCTTCTTGTTGAGTCTGCAGCAGGCTATTCCTGCTGTATGCTGCTGCTGGGCCTCAGAATTAGTCCCAATAAAGAGTCCAGCAGGAGAGAGATCCAGGAAAAATACTGCTTTTATTGGGCCCAATAAAAAGAACAGTAGGCGAACACCCCACCCAGGACAGTGCTGAGATGTTCTGCCCGAATACAATGGTGCAACATATTTTATTTCCTCCCCTTTCCCTCCCCCCAAGGTGGCACCTCCCCTGGGGGTGGGTAGGGGCAGTCTTCGGGGATTGTCCAATGGATGCAGTCCGGAGGCTGGTCCAGGGGTGGTCCTGGTCGGTCCTGGTGATGTGGGGCTGGGCATCTGCCCAGGTGTGCCTGGCCTAATCTGTCCCTTAATTGGGCTATCACGGTGTGACAAAGAAAAGGAGAACCAATGTATTGTCCTTGAGTCCAGGTAAACTTGGGGAAATTGAAAAGTCAATGGGGGGCGGAGAGAGTCAATATGGGAATCAATGGAGAGGTTGGAAAGCTGATGAGATAAGCCTGGGGCTGCCAGACAGTCCTTGGTGAGTGTGGAAGCGGAACAATAGAGAGCCCCAGGCTGTGCCTTAATCCAGGAAGCAGCTGTGAAGAACATGCTGGGATCCTGGTGGAAGATGGAGTCTGCTTTGGGGAGTGTGATTGTCTTGTGGAGCCACCATGATGTTCTTCTTTCCATGCCATGGACCCTTTGCCCAAGATTGTATAGGTATAGGAGCCATAGGACAGAGTAGGAACACATTTGAAGCATACCGAGTGTCAAGCCCCGCACACAGAGCACACACACAAACAGGGTTCAGTTCTTTGCCAAGATCTTTAGTGGAAAGCCAGGTAAGTTCAAGTCCTTTGCTAACAATCAAGTGCCAGATAAATAACAGAATCCAACTCCCAGCAATTAACAGTCCAAGTCAAAACCAGAATATCTCACGGAAACCAGACGCCAAACCCAAGGGAACAGATCAAGCTGTTGTCCAGGAAGCCAGTCCAAAGTCAGGAAACGGAGCCAAGGTCACAGAGAGGAACATGGTTGCAAGTTCAAATGACACGTTGCTCCCACAGAGAGCTCAAGGTGAGCTTACCAGCTTTATCCCAAAACAGGGAACACACCCTTACTTCTGGATAGGCTCCTGCTAGTACTCAGGGCTTCCAGACCTGATTCCCCATCTATCATCAAAGACCCTTTCCCTAGCTCTCCTGGTAGCACGTCTTTGCAGAATCCTGCTCATACCCTTCTAGGGGGAGAAGATATGTTTTCAGCTGACTCATCAGACTCAGCTGCCTGCTGACTTGAGCTGCAAGGCTCCTCCAGCAGCTCTTCACCATTTAACCCCTCAGAGTCAGGTTCTGTGACAGGCAGGGTCCTGGCACCCAGGGAAGATGGGCTAAAGGGAGGAGAACGGGAGGGAGGAAGAATAGAAGAGAGAGGAGAAAAAGAAAGAGAGGGGGGGCTGAGGTTGGCTGGGGTCAGAAGCCAGGGCTATAATGCAGGTAATGGAAGTGACTTGAGGGAAAAAGGGGCATCCCTGGGGTCTGAGGATGACTGTTTCAAGTCATCCTCTCATGAGCCATGAGCATGATGGGGATAAATCATCAACCCAGGGAGGGTTCCCTGAGTTGCGTCTCTGGCTGGCTTTAAGGGGGTTAAAGGATAGTGCCCATTTCTATAATTCTATGTTTTTCATTTCCATTGTGACTCATTCTGAGTCTTCATCTCTCCCTGTCCTTCTTTATCCTCCTGCAGTTCGGATGGCCCACCTCCTGAAGCCTCCTTCTCACACCATCACCCAGTTATTCTGTGCTCTCTGCCTGTCTCTGAGGACAGCTGTAGCCGCTACTGCACTTTAG
Source organism: Phrynocephalus guinanensis (assembly GCA_037367245.1). Classification (NCBI taxonomy): domain Eukaryota; kingdom Metazoa; phylum Chordata; class Lepidosauria; order Squamata; family Agamidae; genus Phrynocephalus; species Phrynocephalus guinanensis. The sequence goes on from CM074750.1 coordinate 986,756, forward strand.
ATTTGAAACACCTTTTTCTTAAAGACAAATCGCCTCAAAAATCACAGTCTGCTTTTCAGATCGCTTTTTCTGAAGAATAGAATATTCCTTTGCCTAGAAAAACAGTATGCCCCAAATCAGAGAAAATGCTTCTTTGGTTACTCTCACTTGAAGGCAAATTGGTTCGAATCCTTTTTCTCTTTCATTTAGGCTGCCTAACAACAAGCCTTCTGGGTCTGGTGCTATTCAGTATCTTTAATGTGTTCTTGAAGGCTTTCACAGCCAGGATCTGATAGTTGTTGTGAGTTTTTCAAGCTGTTTGGCCATGTTCTGGAAGGGAAGTAATAGAAATCCACAAACATAAGCACAGTTTCAACAAAAAAGAAGAAAATCTAAAATCAACAAAGACTTGCTTCTAGTACTAAATGCTGTAGAATTCAAAAGGTCAAAGCTCAATGATTTCCCACACAGCCACAAACAAAGATCAGTTCACACAATAGAACAGCTAATGACACTCATCAGGGATCATTGCTACCCCTGATTGCATTGAAATCTCTTAATCCCTTCATCACAGTACTGTACATGAGTAACACCTATTTTCCGGCATATGACACGTTTCCTCAACTTAGGGCCTTTTCACACGAACATTACAATCCGTACCAATCTTTGATCCGGATCACACACACCCCCAGCAGTCACGTGGTTGATGTTGCGGATCCACTGTTCCCAAGGTCATCTGTCTGAAAATCCGCAGCTGATCTGATTTCAAGCTGCAAACACTGCCGGTGTGGCTTCTATTAGTATTCATTCTCAGCCGTTATCACAGGTTTCAATGCTTGCAGGAGCAGTAGAAATGGAAAGGAAGATCGGGTGGCTATAGTACAAAGGGATTTTACTGAGAAACAGCCCCGTCAACTGCCCTTGCGATGTATCACTGCATCCGGGGAGCAGATGACGTCAGCCATGCCATGCTCTCTGCTGACATCTCCTGGCCGAAACATGCGGTGCACCCAAAAAGGGTTGTTAACGAAAATAAAGGGAACACATGTCCTGCAAACATGACGGAGGCATTCCGCCCGACCTGCCTCCTGTACTTGCATGGTAAAAAAAATAACTACATCAAGCTAAAGAGGCAGAAACGGAGGCGGAAGTTTTTCTGTGCGGATTTTGCACTTTCCCACAGACGGAGAAAGATCCGCACCGGAACCGCAACAAGATTTTTATCACCCGGGGAGCAGGTACCTGCAAAATGCGGTTAAGTGGGCGTGGTCGAACTTTTTTATATATATAGTACGCTGCTCGTGGGAATAAAATTTTATGGTCCGGATCTGTGAGCACTCTGCGCCGGATTTTAGGGGTCGTGTAAAAGCGCCCTTAAAAAAACCCACAGTCTCACTCACTTTATAACCCAGAGCACAGAGAGAACTCTTAGTTCCCTGAGCTCCTTGTCCTCTGAAGATGCCAGCCACAGAGTCTGACGAAACGTCAGGAAGAAACTTCCTGACAGAGCTGTTCGGCAATGGAATATGCTGCCACAAAAGAGGGTGGTGGAGTCTCTTTCCTTGGAGGTTTTTAAGCAGAGGCTGGATGGCCATTGGTCGGGAGTACAGTACTGTGATGAGGATTCCTGCATGGCAGGGGGTTGGACTAGATGCCCCTTGAGGTCTCTTCCAACTCTATGATTCTATGATTCTTAGGGGAAATTTTGAGTCTTATGAAACTGACGATCCTTGGCACCCCGTTCTGCCAATAGTGCACTTCTGAGTTGTAAGGACTGATTATACTTCTTGAAATCTTATTGTTCTGCTAGACTGTTTCTGCCTTCCCTTTGTGCCTGAGCAGTCCCCTTTTGGTCCCCTCGGGCTGTCTGTTGAGTCCTCGGATCCAACAGGTGGCTTTCAAATGTCTCCCGATTGGATCCAATCACAGTCTGAAATTTGGAATGCGGGAGAAATTATGCCCCTTTTTTTCAGCCACAAGTACCCATGTTTAAGGAAAACATGAGCTCTCCTCAGTGGCCGTCCTTTCCCAGATCCTGCAGCCCCGAAAGTGTTCGCTGAGATGGGGCTTTCTTTGTGCCAGCACCTCAAGTCACAGACTTCATAGTATCCAAGTGAATTTCAGTTTGCTCTACTCTCTTTGAACGCCTGGCGTGTAATCAAAACGGCGCTACTCCTCCTTGACTTCCATTTCCCAAATGTTGATGCTTGTAATCTGGGCTTTGTCAAGTTTTTATACTTGAATAAAGTTATAAAAGCATAAGTAAAATTTTGAACGTACCTTTTTCACAGAGGAGTGTAACTACTCAGAGTTTGTGTGTTTGGGTCAAGCACACAGCGATGTTAAGATACAATCTAAGTAAAAACTCTGAGGCTGTAGCAGCCAGGGCAGGTGCAAGTGATTGTAGCTGCAGTTTGTATAAAGGCAGCACACAGGAATCAAAAATTACTGGTCTTTGCTTAAAGCCAGTCATACTGTTCCTGTGTAAGGTTAGTTGATCTGCTTTTTGTTTTATGAAGGAGTTTTTGCTGGTCAAGGTACTGTTTGTTATCAGGCATGTTTTATGTATCATGGTTTTTGCTGAAAACAAGCTCTCTAAGTTGAATGTTTAAATATGAAATTATTTTTCTAAGACAAGTTTTGGTATCCGGAAAAGCACTGGGTTCTGCTGCGTCTCAAGTTTTCTTTCAAGTATACTATGTTTTATTTTATTAAGACTATGTTATAGACTGTCAGGGTTTGGTGGGGGGAACGCTATGCATATACATTCCTTTTTTCACACAACACATTTTTTCCGACAGGTCTAGGTAATGTTTTTTGGTGTTCAAGGAAGGATTGATTTTAGAGAGCATAAACCTGGACAGGGTCTTAATTCTGCCCTCTGCTTATGGCTGTTACGCTGTCACAAAGGAGGGTGGTGGAGTCGCCTCCTTTTAAGGTGTTTTTTAAATTGAGTTTTATTGTACGTTGCTTTGGGAAACTGATAGGTACAAAATGAATCATATGTATTTCACACTGGGTCTGGCCTTAAAATGATGGATTTGGGTTGTTGTTTTGTTGTGGTTGTTCTTGAGGAAAAAAGCAGGACAGAAATGCAGTGGTACCTCAACTTATGAATTTAATATGTTCTGAATGTATGCTCTTAAGTCGAACTACTCTTAAGTCAGGGTACCTATCTAAAAATTGAAAAAATAAGTTTAAAAAATCAAAAGAATGAAAAAAATATTTGTAAGTCGAGCAGAGCATATATAAAATTTGTAAGGTGGCAGTTAAAACTCCAACAGTTTCCCACTCTTAAGTCAAATTGCTCTTAAGTCAAGCTGCTCTTAAGTCGGGCAGTATTTTAATGAATGTATTTTGCCAAGTATCTGAAAAATGTTGGTGTTTTTACAACCTCACCTGCTTTCTGTGGTTTGTGTGTCTGGGATGAACCTTTCTGGGATGGGGTGACTGTCAATCTATTGAGCCTTAACCAATCATTCTTTCTACCTCTGAATTTAAAGAAAGCCCTGCCTTGTGGCGCAGTGGTTAATTGCCTGTCCTGCAGGTAAAACTGTGCTCATGACCTGGGGGGTTCAATCCCAGGTAGCAGCCGGCTCAAGGTTGACTCAGCCTTCCATCCTTCTGAGGTCGGTAAAATGAGTACCCAGCTTGCTGGGGGAGGGCAATGTGTAGCCTGCACACGGTCATTAAAATTGTAAACCGCCCAGAGAGAGTTCTTGAAGTGGTATGGTGCGGTATATAAGCAGAACACTTTGCTTTTGCTTTGCTTTTGCCTTGCCTTTCCCTTTCTCCAGTCTGTTGGAAGCAGTCAACTTGTTTGCTGCTGATGTGTTCACATGTGTAACTAATGAAATGTTTGCTCTTATTTGTCTGTGAAGATTCTCAGTAATCCAGGTGAGTTTATCTGGAAGTTGAGTCATAGCAACTGAACTTCTTTTCTTGAGAGATCAAAATGTTTCACTATTAGAGATGGGCATGAAGCATTTTTTCATTTTGTTGTTTCTTTTTCATTTCGTTCCCTAACAAAACGAAGACCTTCATAATGGTTAGAGCTGTCCGGCAGTGGAATATGCTGCCATGGAGGGTGGTGGAGTCTCCTTCTTTGGAGGTTTTTAAGCAGAGGCTGGATGGCCATCTGTCAGAAATACTGTGATGGGGGTTCCTGCATGGCAGGGGTTTGGACTGGATGGCCCTTGAGGTCTCTTCCAACTCTAAGATTCTCTGACATCACAGAAAAACAAAATGAAACAAACAAGAAATTTTCCATTCTGTTCTATTTTTCATTTCCCATAGGAATGCATTGAAACAACACATTCCTATTGGGGGGGGGAGCCCACAGCCCCCCCCGCGCGCACCCAATCATGTGGCGGAAACTGTGAGCTTTTAAAACTTTTGTTTTTGCCAGCCGAAGCAAGTGCCAATCAGCTGGCTTGGGGGGGCTTTGGGAGGCAAAAAAAAGTTTTAAAAGTTTTAAAAGCCTGCTGTTTCCCCACGCCCGATTGTTGCACAAGCACTACACACTACAGTAAACAAAAATGAAAAAAACAAAGAGCAAAATGATTTTAAAAAATCATATGACACAATCCCCCCTCCTCAAATGAAAAACAAAACAAAATGGAATTGTTTACATTTTGTGCCCATCTCTGTTCACTATCTGTCCAAGCAGCTTTGCCAGTCTGAGAAAAGTTAGTAGCGAGTCCTCCCTTTTATAGTTCACCTTGATTTCACATCACCCTGGTCTGAATAGGCTCATTCGGCCTGAGGTCCCACCTATGCAGGGACGGCCTCATCTCTGTTGTCCTTCCGGAAACAGGCAAAGACCTTTCTCTTCAGGCAAGTTTTCCCTGAATGATGGACTACCATGTGTATTTTATATGAACCTATGGGTTCACATAGACTTTGTGTTTATAACTACTTATAACCATGTTGCTTTAATGTAATGTTGCCTATTAATGCTGTAAGATGTCCCTCAATTCCTTGTTCTCAAATACCTGAACATGTCTTCATTGTACTGGACTGCATACTATCCCTCATTACTGTGAGCCACCTTGGGTCCTTTTCCAAGGAGAAAGGCAAGGTAAAAATACTCTAAAATAACTAAATAAAATAAATATGCAACCTTCCCAACACACATTAAGTAGGGTCGTCAGCTATGATCTTGCTGGTGGAGGTATGAAGTGCTTCTGATTTGTTTGGGGATTGATGAAAGGGCCAGTTGATAAGTAGCAGACAGATTGTGTTTCAGTTCCCCCCCTCTCAAGAAAAGAAGTCCAGTTGCCATGACTCAATGTCCAGTTTATTAGTATTATTTATTAATTAATTTATTTTAGCAAAGCAAAGCAAAGTATTCTGCTTATACCTCCCCATACCACTTCAAGTAGTCTCTGGGCAGTTTACAGTTTAATTACATAACATATGCTACATATGCCCCCCCAAGCAAGCTGGGTACTCATTTTACCCACCTCGGAAGGATGGAAGGCTGAGTCAACCTTGAGCCTGCTGCTACCTGGGATTGAACCCCAGGTCGTGAACACAGTTTTACCTGCCGTACAGGCATTTAACCACTGTGCCACGGGGCTTATTATTATTTTTACTATTTTATGGAACAAGTTCAGAGGAGGGCAACAAAAAAGAACTAGGCATGTTTAGCCTAGAGAAAAGAAGACTGAGGTGTGATATGAGGTGACCTAGCTGAACAATAGTGTTTTTTGTTTGTTTGTTTGTTTTTTGCCGCCATCACCCATCATGTTTGGGATCTGATATAGTAGCAGTGAGGTTTGAACTAAAGGGTGTTCCCCTGCTGCTGTTGTTTTTAATATATATGTATTTGATTTGTTGGTGTCTGTTTTATTGAATTGAATTGCACTATGTATTTGCTGATTTCTCAGCTTTGTTAGCCACCCAGAGTTCCCTTTGGGAAGATGGGCGGGGTATAAATCCAATAATAAATAAATAAATGATAAATATGATAAACACTTTTTAGATGTTTGAAGGAGTGCCACACAGAGGAGGGAAGGATCTGTTCTCAATGGGAAAAAGCTCAAAGAGAAAAACTGTTTTCCCTATCGCACAACAATCAAACTAAGGGGAACTCCATGAAACTTTTGGGTGCTAGAACTCAAACCAATAAGAGAAAGTACTTTTTCCACCCAGAGGATCATTGCACAGGGAACTCGCTGTCAGAAGAAGTGGTGACAGCTGTCAGACTCAGCAGCTTTAAGAAAGGATTAGACAAGTTCATGGAGAACAAGGGCATCTATGGTTATCACTATGGATACCCAAGGACAACCTCTGGGTTGGAGAGATAGGCAGGAGATCTCTCAATGCCGTTTGCAGGGGATCGTAAGCAGGTGAAGACATCTGCTTGGGAATCCCCTGAAGCCAATGGTGAGCCACTGTGTGAGACAGATTGCTGGACTGGATGGGCTCTGGCCTGTTCCAGCAAAGCTGTTCTTAGGTTCTTATCCCAGAGTGTAGGACACACAACAATGGGTTCAAGTTAAGAGAAACCAGCTTTCAGCTGACTGTTGTGAAAAAAAACCTCCTAACTGTTAGAGCAGTATGCCAATTGAACCAATTACCTCAAGAGGTGGCAAGTGCTCCAATGCTGGAAGCATTCAAGAGAAATTTGGACAGCTACCTGGCAGATATCCTTTGATTTGCATTCTTTCATGGAGTAGCGGGTTGGACTTGATGGCCTTAGAGGCCCCTTCCAATGTTACCATTCTGTGATTCTATCATTCCTTTCTATGTTTCAGAATTAGTTATTGAGACTCTAAGTGCCAGTTTAGACATGGGCACGACTTGGCGAAATTTCCGTTTCCGTTTCCGTTTCCGTTTCCATTACGTAACGGAAACGGTAACAATAATTAAGCCGTCAGAACTCAAACTCGAACCGAAAAAAGAAAATTTTGGTTGGGTTTTTTGTTTTCGTTTGTGGCATCGCGGCGATCGCGCAATGCGGAGCACAGAAAAAGTTTTTAAAAGTGTTTTTTAAAAAACCCGACTCCTGGCCAAAAAAGCAGGCGAAAATATGCCTGCCTGAGGCTTTGCCACCTACCAGAGGGGTGGTTTCTGGGGGGTCCCCGGCCTTTCCTCCCCTCTTCTCCTGTCCTGGGCTGCTTGCACCAGGCGGGGGGGGGGTCATCCTTGTCGTCTCGCCATGCCATGCGGTGGGGGGTATCCAAAATGGCGACCGCAATTTTTCTTATGAAATCGTGGTCAAAAAACACACCAAATCACCACAGAAACATGTGAAATTTATTTATTTTAAATGCCTGAATTTTAATAGTAGCAGCAGTGGGTTTTTTATAGCAATAAAACGTCGTATTGATTTTATTTTATTTTATTTTATTTTTTATTTTTTTAGACCTGCCCATTTGGGCTGGGCATGGGATGGGACCATGCAAATTGTTTGAACCATTCCACCAATGGCATCGCCAGGTTTTTGACTGACACTTCTGGATGTCTCGGAGGGCATAAAAAGCCGAGGCACCTTCCAGAAATCGCAGTCGGGTGTATGGATATGGTTGAGGGAGGAGGGCTGGCTGCTGGTGCTGGTGTGATCTGATTGATTTAAGTTAGGCAGGGAGGGAGGAAATTGAATTTAGAAAATAATTTCTTTGATTCCCTGCAGCTTTGTCTGCTGAAGGGAATAGCAGTTTATTCTTTATTTCTTCTCTGGCAGTTTGTGAGGATTTTTTTTCCTGATATTGGATAAAGGGGGAGGTTCGACTGGGAGTGGGAGGTGTGGATTTATTTTAAATATATATTATATACTACCATTTATTTTCTATTTTCCCAACTTCAATTTGCTTGCACACACACACATTTGGGGTGCAAGCCAAGAACAGAACCTCTATCCTAAGTGATATCCTAACTGCCCACTCGCCTGCCTGCCCGTGCCACCGCCCACCTGCGGCCCGCGCCGCCGCCCGCCCACTCGCCCGCCCACAGCCGCCGGCGCCACCCCCCTGCCGCCACCGCCGGCCGCCGGCGCCTCCTCCCTGCTGCCCGCCCCCCCGCCCTGCCCGCCACCTAGGGCGCAAAAACACCTAGCGCCAGCCCTGATTGCGGGATGCCCCTATGCTCTGGGGGAAGTCAAATTGCGCTAAATCACGGTGGAAACGACAAACGAAACGAGGGAATGACAAATTTTTGAAAAATTTCGCGACAAACGGAAACGACCCAAAACGGATCCGTTCCGACAAACGAAAACTCGAAACGTCATTTTTTCTGGTTGTGCCCATGTCTATGCCAGTTTATAAGAAAGGGTCGGACTAGGTATAGAACCTATATCTATTGATAGCTGCTACCGCACTTCCTTGAGCAGCCGCTTTTTATTTTGCATGGCCTTATCTCCTCCCACGGTCAAGTGGTCGCTACAGCGGTTCAGCAGTCTGCACTTCAGCAGTTGCTTAGCAATTGTCTTCCCCTTTCACACTTAGCTGAGTCACTTTAAACTACGACAGGGAAACGGCAGAAATGGGGGAAACCGAAAAAGACGGCATAGTATGTCCGCAAATGCAACCAAGTCGCTTTAAAAGGAGGTGCAGGAACTGATTTTTAAAAACACCACCCCCAGTGGACGTCACAAGAAAAACCGACATAGCATCCAAAATGAGCGTGGCCAAGGGGGCTGTTCAGAAACAGCGATTCGAAAAGCGGACAGTGATTTTTAAGGCAATTTGTCTTTAAGGAAAAGGCATTTCAAATGTAAAGTGCAGTAGCAGTCTATGAGTCTATAATTCAGCTTAATAACAAAAAGGAATGCTACCACAAAATCAAAACTCTGCAACAAAAAATTTCATTCCTGAATACTTGAAGGAAAGAATCCTGGAATTCAGCCAATGCTGCACGCAGTGTGCATCAACTGCACTCAACCTATTATCTCTTCATTACAAGAGAGGGTGTTTTTGATTGGGGGGGCATTGACTTCATCCACCTCGTTTATCTACCTCCCCAAGATGGTCTCCTGTAATAAACTGAGGATAAGAAAACCAAATTTCCTGTGGTTCCAACTCTGTCATCCCACGCAGACAGGAGCAATCACATCAAGATGAATCTTTCAGTAAAAGGTGTAAGGGCTTAAAACCCTTTCACTTCCTTCCTGACACTTTTAATACCTGTTGGAGAGAGTGGACGGTGGGTGACAGAAGAAAAGAGATTTATGGACTCTCAAAGCCTCCAGTTAAAATTAAATGCAGTGAAAACACCAGCTTTCCACGTTTAATTGTCTTTTTCACAGTAACTTTGCGTCAGTCTCCTCTAAAAGCCTATTAATTCTTTAATTTAGTGCTTGAGAAAGCTGGAAGATAGACAGAAAGATGACTTTCTCCTTCCTTCTCTTCATTGACTATCTGTCATTGAGCGCCAACGTTAGGTTGCCATTCTCCTTGAAATGCCTCAAATTCTTTAAAAAAGGGTGGGGTAGAAAGTTTTTACAGCCGTGTTAATAACAAAAAGAAAAAAATGGGGCTCAGCTATCCATTAATAGAATGGGTTTTGTGACATTATATGCTATCGTCTTAATTCAAGATCATGATAACAGCGAGATGAAGCAACTGATTACCTTGGCATGGGTTCAGACCACCAAGTGCATTTTCTTACTTTGGAGCAAAAGCGGAGGAGACTCAGGTAGTACTGTATTTTTCAGTCTATAAGACGTTGTTGTTTATCAGGCGCTGAGAATCTTTTTGGTGAGATGGAATACACCAGTTGATGGTATCAGCAGCTAAAGTGAGGGTGGGAAGCGGGGTGGTCAGTGACTCATTCATTGGCATCCTTTAGTCTCGAAAGAGTATGGTATCATGCCTGGAGTAGAGATCCTAAAAACAACACCTAGTGTAACTAAATAGACCAATTCGGGAATGGCAGTCTCTACCGCACTGGGGGCAGATGTATTCTGTTTCTTGCCCGGTCCTCGAGTTTCATTCTTTTTGTGTCGTGCCAGGTAATGTTGAATATTCGCCTAAGACAGTGCATATGGAAGGTATTAAGCTTTCTTTCCTGTCGGGCATGGATGGTCCAAGACTCGCTGCAATACAAAAGTATGCTCAGTACACAAGCTTTATAGACCTGTATCTTTGTATGTTCTGTCAGCTTCTTATTAAGCCATAACCTCTTTGTTAGTCTAGAAGACATAGTAGCTGCTTTACCTATACGTTTATTCAGCTCAGACTCTAGTGAGAGTGTATCTGAGATAGTTGAGCCAAGATTTACAAAGTCATGGACAACTTCCAGTTCTTTTGCAGAAATTGTAATCCGAGGAGGAGAGTCCACATTCTGGCCCATTATTTGTGTTTTTTTTCCAGGCTGATTTCTAGCCCAAAATCTTTGCAAGCTTTACTAAAATGATCCATGAGTTTTTGGAGATCTTCAGCAGAGTGAGCAGTAATGGCGGCATCATCAGCGAAGAGAAAATCCACAAACATTTCACCTGTACCTTAGACTTGGCTCTCAATCTAGAGAGATTGAAGAGTTTTCCATCTGATCTGGTCCGGAGATAGATACCCTCTGTTGAAGTTCCAAAAGCATACTTCAGCATGATAGCAAAGAAGATCCCAAACAAGGTTGGCGCAAGGACACAGCCCTGCTTCACTCCACTTCGGATGTCGAAGGGATCTGACACTAGGCCATCAAAAACTACATTGCCCTTCATATCCTCATGAAAAGACCTAATGATGTTAAGGAGCTTGGGTGGGCATCCAACCCGGAGGAGTATTTTAAAGAGTCTGTCCCTACTAACCATATCAAATGCCTTCGTAAGATCTATGAAGGCTACAAAAAGTGGCTGTCCTTGTTCCCTGCATTTCTCCTGCAACTGCCTGAGGGAAAATACCATATCAGTAGTGGACCTGTTGGTTCGAAACCCACACTGCGATTCTGGGTAGACTCTCTCTGCAAGTATCTGGAGCCTATTCAGTATAACACGTGCAAACAGCTTCCCGACAACACTAAGGGCCTTTATACACGACCCCTAAGCTCCGCAGGAAATGGCTGCAAGGTCCGGACGTTACAAGTGTTTTCCCACCAGCTCCGGACTTTGCAGACAATTAAGTGCGACCCCGCCCACCTAAGCGCGACCCAGCTGCACTTTATTGTACCTGCTTGAGGTGGGTGAAAATCCCCAGGTCCGGATTTAATCTCGTCAGTGTGGGGCTCTCTTGGCTTCTGCTTGTGTTTTTTTGCCTCCTGCCCCTTTAAGAGAAGAGGTGGGAGGGGGAAAAGCAAGCAGAAGAGAAACGGAAGAGAAACGGAGCTCCGGGAAGTTCCTCCACCTGAGCTGCATTTTTTCCCCTCTTTCTCTGGTGGGGAGGAAGGAAGAGCAACGAACCCCTAAGATCTTTGGTCCGAATTTAAGGGACCAGCGGATCTTAGGGGTCGTGTGAAAAGGCCCTAAGAAGAGAGATAACCACGATAGTTGTTACAGTCGCTCCTGTCACCTTTGTTCTTATAAAGCATAACAATATTAGCGTCCTTCATATCCTGTGGTACTCCCCCTTCCCTCCAGCAAAGGCAGAGGATTTCGTACAGTTCAGTGGCAATGATCTCTTTGCAGCACTTCAGAACTTCAGCAGGGATGTTATCTTTCCCAGGTGCCTTGCCAGAGGCAAGTGAATCCAGAGCCACATTTAGTTATTTTAGTGTTGGTTCATTGTCAAGCTCCTCCAAGACAGACAAACACTCAATATTATTTAAGACTTATTCGGTTATTGTGTTTTCTCTGGAGTATAGTTCAGAGTAGTGCTGCACCCAGCATGCCATCTGCTGCTCACGATCCTGGATGATCTCACCTGAAACAGTCTTTAAGGGTGTAGTTTTCTTATGTATGGGCCATAAGGCCTGTTTAATTCCATCATACATACCCTTGATGTTACCTGTATCAGCTGCCATCTGAATCCGATAACACAGTTGCAGCCAGTAATCGTTAGCACATTTCCTGGCAGTCTGCTGGACTTTATTACGAACAGCTCGCAGGGCCTGTAGGTTGCGCTCACTGGGACAAGCTTTATATGCAGTCAAGGCTCTCCTCTTTTCCTCAATAGCTATGCTGCTTTGTTTGATATGCTGGGTGTTAAACTGTATCTGGGACTTTGAAGCAGTCTTAACACCGGCTTGCCTTCTGATACCATCATCTGGTGTATTCCATCTCACCAAAAAGATTCTCAGTGCCTGATAGACAACATCCTCTATCAAGATTGCATTTTGGGTACAATGGTTTGATAAAGATAGCAAGTTGTTATCGAAACCTTAGCTTACATGTTTTTTGTTATGGTAGTGACCAATAAAGGTATCACCTAGCCTCCTATGGAAAAATACTGTAATTGTTTGATACTGTAAAGCCAGAGGTAAGGGCGGGAGGAGTTGCTTAGAAATATTGCTCTCTTTTTCACTGTCACTTATGGTGAAAAGATGCCATTTGCGATAGGAATTTTAAGACTTCCGTGCAGGTTAGTGTTTCCTATGGAGAAAGAACCTGATGCTGAAATATCTGAGGAGCAGCACAAGTTCTTTTCAAAACAAAACAAAAAGAGACAAACGAAACCCTCGTGCAGAGAAATCTGACTATGTTAAGACAAATGTTTTCTTGGCCTCTCACTGCAAGGGAAAAGCTCTGAGACTCGCATCACTACTCAGACGTAAGCAGGGATGTTGGGAAGGTATTTGGGTCTGGGTCTGAGTGCGAATCCCGAGTCCTGGCCTCATCTCTGAATCTCGGGTCATTTGCTTTGCCCTCTGAGACATGGGATGAGGTTAGCCATGATCCAGCTGTAATACTAGGTCCAGTTCTGTGCACCTCAATTTAAAAAGGATGTTGACAACCTCGAACGGGTCCAGAGGAGAGCTATCAAGATGATTGATGATCTGTAAGAAATGTCTTACGAAGAGCAGCTTAGAGAGCTGGGAAAGTTTAGCCTTAAAAAAAGAAGGCTGAGAGGGGATATGACAGCTATGTTTAAATATTTGAAAGGATGTCACATTGAAGAAGGGACTGGTTTATTTTCCATGGCTTCAGAAACTACGACTCGGGGCAGTGGTTTCAAACTACAGGAAAAGAGATTTCATTTGAGCATTAGGAAGAACTTCCTGACAGTTAGAGCTGTCCGGCAGTGGAATAATATGCTCCCCCAAAGGAGGGTGGTGGAGTCTCCTTCTTTGGAGGTTTTTAAGCAGAGGCTGGAAGGCCATCTGTTGGGAGTCCTGTGATGGGGGTTCCTGCATGGCAGGGGGTTGGACTGGATGGTCCTCGAGGTCTCTTCCAACTCTATGATTCTATGATTCTATAATTCTGTGATTCTTTTTGGGCAGCATGACGGGTCCGTGGGTAGCTAGAAGGGCAGCCTGTCCCTAATGGAGGCTCAGTGTGGCTCAGACAGTGGGTCTAGATTGTGAGTCCAATCCAAGTAACTTTTTTTAAAAAAACTAGACTTGAGTCACCAGCGTGACTTAAGTTGGACCTGATAGGGAAGTCTCTAGAAGGGGGCCATCTGCCTTTCAGACAATGAACAGGGCGTACTTCCCTTCCCAGGTTGCAAACTCCTGGTAGGTGTGCATGGGTTGCACTTGTAAAGTCAAAAGTTCTGAGATGCCGTGGAAGAGGGTCCCCCCCCCCCCCGAGCACCAGACCCTCTGCTTCCCAGTCCTGTATTTGGCATTAAGTTTGGATTCATGCACAGACCAGAATCCTGTAGAAGGGCCAGCAGAGAAACAGTCTTCTCTCCAGCAGTGTGGTCAGGCAATTATTGTGAAATTGGGAGAGTAAGTGGTTGCATATACGGCAGGAGGTTTTTTTTTTTTTTATTACTGTTGCACAATACTCCTCGCTGGCATAGATCAATCATCCCAAGAGGATTCTGGTCAGAGAAGTTAAAAAAACTACCCAGAATTAGACCAACTTCTCCAAGACAGTCACTTCTTTATGTTTGCATCTCATCATGTTGTTTCTGTTGGAGTTTTTGCCATCTTCCATGCTGTCTTTAGTAGATCTGGCTGGGAGGGGCATTTCAGGGCTGAGGTAACTGTCAACTGACCCAGCAGTAGCCAATTGTTCCTTCCCTGCCTCTGAATTCATAGACAGCCTCAGCTCTCTCCTGTGACTTGTTTCCCTCTTTTGTGGTGGGTTGCTGAAAGCAATCATGTTTGTCAATTTGCTGTTTGATCTGTTCAACTGTAAGTAAAGAAAATGGTTTTTATGCTTTTTTCTTGTAAGTGTCAGGCATCAAATTAGCATTAGAAAAACTCTTGGAGTTGAACCTAATTGCCAAAACCAAAAACAGAGATTAACGGAGCTTTGCCTTACTGTATGTCACATCCTTCATTTGTGTGATAATGTCTGTAGTATGGTACAGAGTATTAGTTCCGGTTGATATCTGTCACAAGGTTATTCAGAAATGCAATGCTGAATGTCCAAGTGTCCAACTTAAAAGCTTGATTTCAGAACTGACAACTCTTCAGAATGGCTGGAAAAGTATGTGGAGCGAAGCTAAGTATGTTGCTTCTAATCTGTACATAGAAGTGAAACTCTCTGGAACTCAGAATTAGGGTGAAGCAAAATGCAAAATGGATGAATACCCTAAGGAGGCAAAGTCTAAGGAGGAGAAAGTCTGTCTTCTATGTAATATTGGATAATGTTATTGGTGGACTGACTGTTTGTTCCAATGCTGCAGTGAATATTTCTGAGAAGTCCAGCTTCCTCAGTTCCTATCCATTCCTCAAGATGAACTGAAAGAAAAACACCAACATTACTGGCAGATCAATATCCCGCTGATACCAGTGAAGCTCTTGTAATGGGGATAAATCATTTGACCTCTGTTCCTCAAGCAAATTTTGGAGAGGGCCAACGGAATCCATAGGAGCTGCTGAATTGTTTGAAAAGATACAAGCTGGAAGGACTCTTTCCAAATGTCTGCCTCCATATTGGGTTAACAATCATCACCACTAGAGATGGGCACGACTTAGCGGTATTCCCGTTTCCGTTTCCGTTACTCGTTTCCGTTACTCTACGGAAACGGTAACGGGAATCACTGCCCCAGACTTCGAGCTCGAACCGACGAACGAACAATTTGGTCTGATTTGTCGTGCTCGTTACTTGCATCGCACAATGCCAAGCGGCACAGAAAAAAAGTTTTTAAAAGTTAAAAAAAAACCGATTCCCGGCCCTAAAAGTAGGCGAAAACTGTCTGAGGGCACCTACCAGGACAGAAGGGTGTTTTATTTGGGGGGGGGTTCCCCGCCCCCTCTCCTTGGCTATTGCTACTGCTGCGCTGCTGGTACCAGGCTGGGAGGGCGCATCCATTTGCCATGCAGTGCGGGGGATCCAAAATGGCGACCGCAATATTTTTTTTGAAATCGTTGCCCAAAACCCCACCAAAGCACCACAGAAACATGTGAAAATTAGCTATTTTAAATGCTTGAATTTTACAGCTTTGATTTTATTACAGGAGCAGCAGTGGGTTTTTCTTGCAAAAAAAGTCTCCGTTGATTTTATTTTATTTTATTTTATTTTATTTTATTACACCTGCGCATTCGCAATGATGGGCTCTCCCATGGGAGTAGACCATGCAAATTTTCGACCAATCGCATGGCCACTTGGCCAGGTTGACCACAGAGACTTCTGGGATGTGCCAATCGGGCATAAACAGCCCACTAATCGTAGCCCAAACCCGAACCCTAAGCCTAACCCATACGCCAGTACACTGTCCTTCTAAGTGGGTCAGAGAGGCACCCAGATGCACCCCAATACTCATCGTCACCTCACCCGTAACTAGCCTAACCCTAGCCGTTGCGCTAAGCCGTCTTAACCCTAAGCCAGATCTACTTGCATTGCACTACATGCAAGTACGTGAGACACAGCGGGTGCAAAGAGTCTGCCGGTCCGTCACTTGTGGCTCTGGCTGACTCCTGCAGCTCCCTCCAGGAGCCCGCTACCCCCTCCCCAAACCAGTACTAACGACAACGAAAAAACGAAAAAACGAACCGACTAATTTTTGCAAATTTTCGCGAAAAACGGAAACGAGCCGAAACGGAACCGGCCCGACTAACGACAACTCGAAAAATTTTTTTTTCAAGTCGTGCCCATCTCTAATCACCACTGCCGCCTCTGCAGAGAGCTCATTCAGCAAATTAAGGCTGATAAAAATGATCTAAGATTGACTATGTCACAGGGGTGACTGGTAGATTTGGCAAGACTCCGTATTGAATCTGATCTTGCAAAAACAATTGATTTTGATGATGTGATTCACAATTTTGCCAGGAGAAAGGCTAGGAAAGCACTTTTGTTTAGAAGAATATAAATATCATTACATCTCAACTATAATAACTGTTATGAGCTTGTAATCAATCTAGTACAGTGGACCCTCATATAACAAACAGTTTGTATAACATAAAATTTGTACAACATGAAACATTCCGGAGGTAGGAGAAATTTGCTTAACAGAATTGCCTATGGGGCAAATCTGTACAACATAAAATGGGATCACTCTGTTTTCAATGCATTCCTATGGGAAATTTGTATAAAGTGTTCTGCTTATATACCGCCCCATACCACTACAAGTAGTCTCTGGGCGGTTTACAATTTTGATTACAGTGTGCAGGCTACACATTGCCCCCCCAGCGAGCTGGGTACTCATTTTACCGACCTCGGAAGGATGGAAGGCTGAGTGAACCTTGAGCCTGCTACCGGGGATTGAACCCAGGTCGTGAGCACAGTTTTACCTGCAGTACAGGCATTTAACCACTGCGCCACGAGGCTCTGTAAAGGAAAATTTGCTTAACATAATTTCATTTGGAACGAATTAATTCCTTTATACAAGGTACCACTGTATTAAATTTATTGTGTATGTATATTGCATCATTATTGTTTATATACTAATGTGTATTATTGTTTTTATTACCTTTTACAGAAGTAAGGTAAATGTAAAGCTTCCCCACACGCATGTGTGGTAGTCGTGTCTGACTTTAGGGGTGGTGCTCATAAGAAGAGCCAATGCTGGATCAGGCCAAAGGCCCATCTAGTCCAACTTCCTGTATCTCACAGTGGCCCCACCAGATGCGTTTGGGAGCGCATGAGACAAGATATCTGTCTCCTGATACCACTCCCCTGCATCTGGCCCTTGAAGTACCCCGGTTTTAAGCCTGGAGATGACACATCTCGTGGTTTGTCACCTGGGATGGACTTTTCCTCCAGGAATCAGCCCAATCCCCTTTTGAAGGAATCCAGGCAACATGCCATCATCACCTCCTGTGGCAGGGAGTTCCACAGACTAAAGTATTGTCTTTTGTCTGTTCTCACTCTTCCAACCCTCAATTTGAGTGGATGTCCGTTTCCAAGCCAAAGAGCCAGTGTTGTGCAAGTCTGTGGCCATGAGACTGGCATAGCTGAACACATTTCTGTGCACAGAACACTGTTTACCTTCCCGCTTTTCAAGGCGGTACCTACTTATCTATTTGCATTTACATGCTTTTGAACGGCTAGGTAGGCAGGAGCAGGGGTTATCAGCGGGAGTTTGCTTCGCTCCGTGGCACCCGGGATTCGAACCACTGAGCTGCCGACCTTGCAGCCAGCAGTTTTCAGTGCTCTAGCCCACTGAGCCACCACACCCTCTTTTACAGAAGTACCTGTCCTCTTTTAAAAATATTTGCAAGTATGTTTTAATGTAATAAATGTACAATTATGACATTATTGATTTAGGTGCCCATGTGTAGGCGAGGAGGCCCATATACAGTGGTACCTTGTACAAAGGTATTAATTTGTTCCAAATTAAATATTTTTAATCAATTTTCCTTTATGCAAATTTCCCATAGGATTGCCTTGAAAACAGAGCAATTCCTAATTGCCACCATTTTTATGTTGTACAGATTTGCCCCATAGGCAATTCTGTTAAGCAAATTTCCCCTATCTCCAGAATTTTTTATGTTGTACCGATTTTATGTTATACAAACCATTTGTTATACGAGGGTCCACTGTATTAGTCTTGTTCCAGCACTTAATAATTCTCTTGGCGGTCCTATTCGGACCTCATCCCGTGCTCTTGGGTCCACACCAGCCTGCTGCCAACATTTCGTCTGATCACTATCTTTAAGGGTGAACCCACCCACCCCTGCAGAGAACTGAACAACAGGATGGATGTCTGGTAGTCTC
Source organism: Phrynocephalus guinanensis (assembly GCA_037367245.1). Lineage (NCBI taxonomy): Eukaryota > Metazoa > Chordata > Lepidosauria > Squamata > Agamidae > Phrynocephalus > Phrynocephalus guinanensis. The sequence continues at coordinate 1,004,880 of CM074750.1, forward strand.
CCTCTGACTTTTGAAAGAATTGACAGCATTGTAAAGTGTGCTGCTTATATGCCAGCCTATAGTGGTTAAAGCAGTTGCAATGTAATTATGCAGGCAACATATTCCCTTCCCCCTGCTGCCCCCGAGCGATCTGGGCGTTTATTTTACTGAACTTTAAAGGATGGAAGGCTGAATGAACCTTGAGCCGGCTACCTGGGATTGAACCCCAGGCCTTGAGCACAGTTTTGGCTGTAGTAGAGCGATTTAAACACCCCGCCACAAGGCACCTTGAGTGGCATCATGAGTAAGTGACAAGGATGGTAAACACAAGAAATTGATTAGGAACAGAGCACAAAATGAGTTCAGGGGAAATAATTCAGTGGTTAAACAAACCGCTGGCTCCCCCACCCCACCCCACCCCAGAGTACATCATGCGAAAGGCAAGTCTGGATGAATCACAAACCGGAATTGATTGCCGGAAGAAATATCAACAACCTCAGATACGCAGATGATACGACTCTGATAGCAGAAAGTGAGGAGGGATTAAAGAACCTCTTAATGAGGGTGAAAGAGGAGAGTGAAAAAAATGGGCTGAAGCTCAACATCAAAAAAACTAAGATCATGGCCACTGGTCCCATCACCTCCTGGCAAATAGAAGGGGAAGAAATGGAGGCAATGACAGAGTTTATTTTCTTGGGCTCCTTGATCACTGCAGATGGCAGCTGCAGCAACGAAATAAAAAGACGCCTGCTTCTTGGGATGAAAGCAATGGCAAACCTAGGTAGCATCCTAAAGAGCAAGAGACATCACTTTGCCAACTAAGGTCCGGATAGTCAAAGCTATGGTTATTCCAGTAAGTGATGTATGGAAGTCAGAGCTGGACTATAAAGAAGGCTGATTGCCGCAGAATTGATGCTTTTGAGCTGTGGTGCTGGAGGAGAGTCTTGAGAGTCCCCTGAACTGCAAGGAGATCAAACTTATCCATCCTGAAAGAAATCAACCCCGAATGTCCACTGGAAGGACAGATTTTGAAGCTGAGGCTGCAGTACTCTATAAAAGCTGTGACCAGGCCATTACCATGGTGGTCACACATATACTTTTCTGCAAGATATGCAGTGATGAAAGGTGGAGTGGTTCTTTCTGAATCTAGCCTGTACATGCTCTAGGATATTTTCTGACTCAGTCCAAGTGGTTAGTCTATCATTTATATATCTAGTGTAAAACTTACCCACTGTGAAAAGGAGGCTTTCGTCTGTACTTTGAGGGAACATTTTTGTCCCCCTTTTTGTAAATAGGTATTATTATTGCCTCTAGCCATGATTCGGCGAATTGCCCAGTGTTGTTAATAAATGTAAATTGGTGAGCTAAAAGAGGGACCCACCAATCAACATTGAGCTTTAGCGACTCTTCTGGAATCAGATCAGGGCCCGGAGCCTTCCCAGTTTTTAAACAAGCGATTAATTATCTGAATTCATTTTCATTTACTGGATCCCATTTTGGTAAATTGTCTAGATCTAGCTGTGTAGCAATAGTCAAATGTGGGGGTCTGGTCTCCTCATATAATTGAGCAAAGTGGTTTACTCATACATTTGATGGAATACAACAACAATGGCCTATTCCTGGACTGGCCAACAGCGCCCCAGAAATCAGCGCACAGAATAGCTTCGAATCGTTGTCCATGACAGAGTCTAGCAAAATGTTCCAATGTTTCTGAAGTGTTTTGTTTCTTTTTATGGGCAATTAAGGTTTTATATCAGTTATCATCAAAATATTCCTGGGGAAGAACAGCCAGATTATCTTTCCTATACTGTGCATAGTTTCCTTTAAGTTGTTTTTTTCTTTAGGGGGCATTCCTTATCAAACCATTTAGGGGGTAAACCGGCCTGTTGTTTAAAAGAATAAAGTTGTTTTGGTATTAGGACTGCATGCATTTTAGAAACCAACAAGTAATAGTTCAAAACATTGGAAACTGAGGTAAGTTCCATAGGTGCTATTTTGTATTCCTTAGGTTTACAATAAAGCAAACATTTTAGGAAGTTGGAAACATTGGCATTTACTTCCTCTGACCAGATTAAGTGTTTATATCGCATCGAAAGGGCATTGTCATCTTGCAGTGCCTTAGTGGGAAAGTGTACCAAATCTGGAAAAGATAATATTACCAGTACAGATAGATGGTCACTTTCAAGTTTTTGACCAACTGTAAACCCTTTGCTGGCTAGGGGTGGGTAAATTAGCATATAATTGACCACACTGTTCCCTCTCCCAGAAACAAAAGTAAATTCATCACATTAGTCAAACAAGTCATCTGCATTAGCAATGTGAAGATTAAAGCATGGTTACATGCTATGTTGCAATTTACTGAAAATGTGTGGTTAAAATAATGTGTAGCAAATACTTTATTATTAACACTTGCAATTTTGAAAAGACACTTGAACAACAAAGTTGTTCAATTTGTGGTCCGCCAAGACTTCCAAATCCCTTTCAAAGGTACTATTTTCCAGCCAGGTGTCTTCCTTCCTATAACTGTGCAATTCATTCTTTTTACCTAGATGCAACACCCCACATTTCCCTCTATTGAAACCCATTCTGTTAGCTTTGGCCCAGCACTCTAATCTGTCAAGGTCATTTTGGATTTTCATTCTATCCCATTGTTGGCAAACCTATGGCACAGGTGCCAAAGGTGGCACTCAGAGCCCTTTCTTTGGGCACCCAACATTGCCCCTTCTCAGCCACCTATATTCAGGTTAAATTGCTGTATGGGCACTTTGCAAAAAATTAGTGGGTTTTGAATCATAGTTTGGGCACTCAGTCTCTAAAAGGTTCGCCATCACTGTTCTATCCTCTAGGGAATTAGCAACTCCTTCCAATTTGGTATCATATTGTGAATTGGAAAGGAAAAAGAATGACAAGGCGGTCGTTGGGTCATCCGCGGAAGAATATCAAGAACCGAATCAAGTAAAGAAGGAAGAAATGAAAGGAATAGAACTGGAAGAGCAACCAGGGAAATTGTTCTTTGCGGGAGAGGAACAAAGAGAACACTGTGGCAAAGAAGGAGTTAAGAAAGAGCAGACAGAGAAATTTATAGAAGGTTATTTGGCTGTGGTGAAAGAAGTAGGAATTTGGGAAATGATAAAAACTGAATTAGAAGAAGCTATACAGGAAATAAAGAATATGGGGGTACAAACTGAAATTGGTATGGACAATATAAAGGAGGGTAAAGAATTAGGCATTCAAACTGAGGATTGGAAATACATAGGGAGATTGGTTAATATCCAAACCAATATCATAATTAAAAAAGATACTAAGAACCAGGCAGTGCAAGTAGGAGAAGTGAAAAACAAATATATTGTAGGCCAATCATGGCATATCGGAGTGCAGGTAAAATTAGATGAGGTTAAACAGATGAAGAGTATAGGGATACAAACAGAAGAGAAAGTTAGAAAGGTATTATTTAGAGAGATGGGGATTCAGGCTGACGGGCGCGAGGTAGGAATGCCAACAGGGAGGGGCAAGGAGGAGTGAGCGTGTGAGAGAGGGACGGTTGGGGATATAACGATCTATCGGGAGAAGGGAAGTCAGACGGAGGAAACCCCATCGGAAAGACAAGATGTGGGTCTCCCGTTACCTATCCCGGTAGGATCTTGTGTAATGCCAAGACAAAATAATAATTTAGCTTGTGAATTCCCAAGGATTCCCATACGAAATAATCCACCAGGATGGATTCCTGGGTGGGGTTGGGAACACCCTCTGTGAGCTCCACCTCCCTCCCTCGAGAGCCCAGCTGGTGGACTAGGGAGGAACCGACGTACAAAAATATAAAAGTGGGAAATAATCCATTTGTGGAAGAAGAAAGCTGTCAATCCCAAGTTAATTCTCCTTATACAAGTTTACCTGTGTTAACACCGAATGTTCCAAGTTGTGGTAACAAGAAAAATGACAACCCGTTGTGTGAACTGTTTAATAAAGGTTTATTGAATTTTTCTACAAATAAGCGCCTCAATATTCATTCCTCATTTGATCCACTAATAAACTTAGAAGAACCCTCACACATATGCAAATCTAATCAGCATGCTCAATATTCCTTCCTCCAAGTGATTAATAAAGATGTTGAATAGCACTGGACTCAGAACACATTGCCTGTTACACCAACATTCACTTGAATCAAAAACCTTGCCGGAAGGTTAAAACAACTCTTAGCTACTGCAGTAAATGTAGTAAATCATATCCAAGGATAGGCACTTAATGTATCTCTCATGCTTTTTAGAAGAAATTACTGTTGACCATACTGTGTTTCTTTATTGTACTAATATATGATGTCTCTCCAAGCGATGTAGGCTAAGCAGGGCTTTTGAAATGAGCAAGGAAGTTATTCAGTTTTGTACTAACCAAAATAGTAGTTAGTTAAAACATTGGAATAAGAGAAGCAATACTTCAACTGACCTACTTAGCAGATATATTTACCCACATGAATGAATTAAATATATCAACACAAGTGGTAAGAACATAACTACTGAAAAATGATCTGCTTTTATAGAACAACTAAAAATTTGAGAACGTACCTATCTGGAAGTTGCTGGTGGAGAAGTGAAGTGCTTCTTATTTGTCTGGGAATTTACTGAAAGAGCAGCATGATAAGTAGGGATGTACATATATTAGAATAGCACTGGATGGTTCAAGAGAGGGATCAGGGAAGCCATTCATGTGAGCATTGAAAACTCCTTGCTCAACAGATGTGTACTGCTGTAACAGTTAGGAAGTTATTCCTGATATTCAACTGAAAGCTGGGTTCTCTTAACTTGATCGCATTGTGGCGCATCTTGCACTCTAGGATGATTGAGAACAGAACCTGCCTCTCTTTTTTATGACAGCCCTTCAAATACAATAATACTTTGGTTTACAAAGCTGTGCAGGGAAATGCATCACCCCACCTCCCTGTCTGATTGGCCAGTGCCAGGGAGAAGGAACGATGGTCAGAGGCTTCTTCCTCATTGGATCTCAGTCCTGCGTGGGCGCAGAGCAAGCTGGGCTCCTCTGTGTTGTTTTGGAACCGGTAGCTTGCGAAATGAATATCCCATCCCTATGGCCTAGCTAAGCCGCAGAGCTCATTGCTGGCCTTTCTCTCAAGTGCATCACCCTGAGGTGTCTGCAAGGTGTCTGAATGGTCCCTCTTGACTAAAGAATTAAATCAAATACAGGTTAAAAGAGATGATATTTTAGGACTAATTGATAAATTGAATATTAACAAGTCACCAGGCCCAGATGGCATCCATCCAAGGGTTATTAGGGAACTGAGAAATGAAATTGCAGATCTCTTAACGGTAATATGCAACTTGTCTCTTAAAACGGCCACAGTGCCAGAGGACTGGAGGATAGCAGATGTCACACCAATTTTTAAAAAAGGAAGGAGGGGGGACCCAGGAAACTACAGGCCAGTTAGCCTTACATCTGTCCCAGGGAAGATGGTGGAAAGCCTCATCCAAGAGAAAATCTTAAAACACATAGAAGAACAAACCTTGCTGAGAGAAAATCAGCATGGCTTCTGTAAGGGTAAGTCTTGTCTGACAAATCTTTTAGAATTTTTTGAAAAGGTCAACAGGCATGTGGATTTGGGTGAACCAGTGGATATAGTCTATCTGGATTTTCAAAAGGCTTTTGACACAGTCCCTCACCAAAGGCTGCTGAGAAAATTGCACAGTCAGGGGATAAGAGGGCAGGTCCTCCTATGGATTGAGAACTGGATGAGATCCAGGAAACAAAGAGTAGGTGTCAACGGGAAATTTTCACAATGGAGAGAAGTGAAAAGCGGTGTGCCCCAGGGATCTGTCCTGGGACCAGCACTTTTCAATCTGTTCATAAATGACCTGGAGACAGGGATAAACAGTGAGGTGGCCAAGTTTGCAGGTGACACAAAACTTTTCCGTGTGGTAAAAACCAGAGAAGATTGTGAAGAGCTCCAGAAGGATCTCTCCAAACGGGGGGAATGGGCTGCGAAATGGCAAATGCGTTTTAATGTAGCCAAATGTAAAGTAATGCATATTGGGGCAAAAAAATCAAAATTTTATCTATCAACTCATGGGCTCTTAGTTATCCGTGACGGATCAGGAAAGAGATCTTGGTGTGTTGGTGGACAGCTCCATGAAGGTGTCTACCCAATGTGTGGCAGCGGTGAAGAAGGCCAATTCCATGCTAGGGATTATCAAAAAGGAGATTGAAAATAAAACAGCCAACATTATAATGCCATTATACAAAATGATAGTAAGGCCCCACCTGGAGTATTGTGTACAATTCTGGTCACCGCATCTCAAGAAAGACATAGTGGAACTGGAAAAGGTGCAAAAGGGAGCGACTAAAATGATTACTGGGCTGGGGCACCTCCCTTACGAGGAAGGGCTAAAACATTTGGGGCTCTTTAGTCTGGAAAAAAGGCGCCTGAGGGGGATATGATTGAGACGTACAAAATAATACAGGGAATAAGTAAAGTGGATAGAGGGAAGCTCTTTTCCCTCTCACAAAATACCAGAACTAGGGGACATCCACTCAAATTGAGGGCTGGGAGAGTAAGAACAGACAAAGGAAAATATTTTTTTCACCCAGCGCGTTGTTGGTCTGTGGAACCCCCTGCCACATGATGTGGTGATGGCCTGAATGCCTTCAAAATGGGATTGGACAGATTCCTGGAGGAAAAGTCTGTGGCGAAAAGGGTTAAAATAAGTATGAATATTTATAACTCTGTTTTGAATAGCCAATCACCAAGCAGGTGGGAGTGGCTAAGAATGGGAACCTAATGGGGGGAACCTAATGGGGGGAAGTTCGATTCAGTTTAATTTTAGGTCCAGTTTGTGTTAGAGCTGAGAGGAGTTCAGTTCAGTTAAGAGAGCTGAGAGTCAGTTAAATTGTCAGTTGGTCAGGTGGGACCTGCCACTGAAAAGGGTCTGGTTTATAGAGGAAACACGTTATAAGAATTCGTGTATGCAATCCAATAACATTGGCTAAAGCTATCATAATACTGAGCATTTACATGTAAACTAATAAACGTTTCATGTTTGTTTTAAAACTATATTATTTGGTCTGACTCTCTCTCTCAAACACATACAAATGTCCAGTTAATCTGGTGGTGGCAGCGAGTGAAAACCCAGTGTGTGAAAGGGGCACGTCACAAAGTCCATCACAGGTTACAAACCATGAGGGAGATGTGTAATCTGCAGGCTTAAAACCAGGGTACTTCAAGGGCCAGAAGCAGGGGAGTGGTCTCAGGAGAGAGAGATCTAGTCTCGTGCACTCCCAAACGCATCTGGTGGGGCCCCTTTTAGATACAGGAAGCTGGACTAGATGGGCCTTTGGCCTGATCCAGCATGGCTCTTCTTATGTTCTTATGCCTGCAACTTGGGCGGAGCTCTCAGAATGGAGAATTTTGTTATTTGTTGTCCAGAAAAACCTGAAAATCTTCTCCCTAGTATCAGTCACAGATCAAATACCTGCCATCAAAAGAGACACCTACCCAAGCATGGAACAGGCCTTTGCTAGAAGGGTGGCCGCCACATGCCAAATTGATCAGAACAATTGTGAACATCATGATATTGAGAAATAAGACTTCTTCCTTCAACACTGATTCAGACTGAAAAAGCTACTTGGATGAGTAGCGAAACGTTTCGATCCCAAAGTCCAGCTGCCATGACTCAACTCTCAGATAATTTTTTCTGCATTTCATCTTTTACCATACTATGTAGCATTCACTATTATGTGTGGGCTTCAGCATCTGGTGGTGGTGGGGACTGGAACCAATCTCCTGCACATGTGGGGGTCCTATTCTGTATAAATGCAGATTCTCCTGGAACCTGTAATCCACAGTGAAGTATGGCGCGGTCTTGAAGCCTTAGTTGAACCTACAGAGGGAATGCATTTTGTCCACTGCCCATCTGTTTCCCTCCAAAATCAGCTCCAAGGGAGGAGGGTGCTGGTCCCTCTTTCTCCTTGTTCCATCTGTTCACTTGGAAAAGGCACATGAATAATCAGGAAAAGCAAAAAACGAAGAGCAGTAGGATCAAAAGTCTTCAAAGATTAGTTGGACTCCTCCTGAGATAAGCGCCTCAGCAGGTGCCCAGAGATGCTGATCTATCAGTTTGCTCCACAGAGAGCTGATGACCTGCCCTTTTTTATTGCTGCAGTGAAGATAGGAATAACTCAAAGACGGACATCTCGGGAAGGTCTTCGTATTAAAGCTTGGCTGAACAGAGTCTGGCAATTAGCGCTAATGGAAAAATTAATGCCCACGATCCAATTTTTGAAAGGGCTCCCATAAACAGATATGCACGTGGAGGTATGGTTTCTGCTTAGTGTGCTGAACTTTGGAAGGATGTTTTAGAACCACGAGCGGATAGCGGGAATCTTTTCATACACTGCTGGCAGTTGTGAGTTTGATTCCTTTTGTGGTTGGGCAGGAGAACGAATCTATAACGGCTGAATTTCCTACTAGTTGCATGATGGTGGTTTATTTCCCATATCCTATGAAAACTCACAGTGCTGGTAGACCCTAAGGCCATGGAAAGAAACCTGGGACAGTCTCTAGCCTGCAAAATTATTCAGTTTCCTTCCAAGATGGTAGTAGTGTAAAACATGTAGGGCTCTAGCCACTTAGCATGCTAAATCAGAAAAAAAATCACAATCTAGTAGAGAAAGTATGGAGTGCTGTCTCCCTTCTAGGGCACCATGTTGGATTGTTGACTCTGCAGCAGGCTATTCCTGCTGTATGCTGCTGGGCCTCAGAATTATTCCCAATAAAGAGTCCAGCAGGAGAGAGATCCAGGAAAAATACTGCTTTCATTGAGCTCAATAAAGGAGACAGTAGGCGAACACCCCTCCAGGACAGAGTGGGAATGTTCGGCCCCGAAGACAATGGTGCAACACATTTTATGCCCCCCCTTCCTTCCCTCCCAAGGTGGCGCCTCCCCTGGGGGTGGGCAGGGGCAGTCTTCGGGGATTGTCCAATGGATGTAGTCTGGAGGCTGGTCCAGGGGTGGTCCGAAGACGTTCCTGGTGATGCAGGGCTGGGCATCTGCCCAGGTGTGCCTGGCCTAATCTGTCCCTTAATGGGCCATCAGGGGTGTGACAATGATAAGACGGAGCAGGGTATTGTTTTGGGGTCTTGGCAAACAGAGAAAATCAGTAAATCAATGGGGGGGAGCAGTGAGTCAACAAGCAACATGAACAACTCAATGGGAAACCAAGGTATCAATAGAATAAGCCTGGAAGCTGCTAGACAGAGTTCCTGGTGGATGTGGAAATGACAATAGACTGCCTCAGGCTGGGGTTAATCCTTGTTGCCTACATGCCAGTGATTTCTTGGAGAAATGGATTCCATCTGGAGATTTGGCTCTCTTGACCTGTGGCTTCTGGAAGATGCAGCCACGCCAAAGAGTCACCATTTTCCTCCTTCTCTCCCCATGGTTCTTGCCCAAGATGGTGGTCCCAAGCATAGAGAACAGGGGGGGGTACCCAGGAAAACATGGTGGGGTGAAAGGTTAAGAGGAGAGCAGGGGGGGTGCCCTTCTAACTCAAGGTGGCAGGGAGGGGAAGGCAAGAGAAATGGGGGGGGGAGAGAAATCTAGTGGAGGGGGGAAAGGAGAATCCAGGTGTGTATGGAGTTTTGTCAGTAGCTTAGGCTCTTCAGGGTCTATGGTGAATGATGTTGTTGTATTTCAATTAATCAAAGCCTCCTGGTTCAGCAACAGTGCCGCTCAGGCTGGGAAAAGACTGCAGAGCAGCTCGCCTGTTATTTCTATGGGAAAGTTCCAATTTGTTTGGGGTTTTCATGTGGTGCTTGTGCATGGTGTGGGGCGCGGTTTTGGGGTGTTGGGAACCCCAAAAGCATTTTGTAAAATATTTCATTATGCCCAATTATGACTTAACAGGATATCAAGGTTGACCATGAACGAAACCCTTCATCACAATGCCCAATAAGGCCTTATCTCAATTTAGGATGTGCAGGGGCCAAAATGATAGAGGATAACCCCACCCTCCAGAAGGAGCGTAGGCTAATCATTTGTGGGAAAATGCTATTTCTCAAGGAATTACACTGGAAAATTATGGAATTTGTAGTCCAGAAAATCCCCAAATCCCATTCCTGAATTTGAGCAACACCACTAACATCTTTATCCCCGTTGGGGAGGGAGGGCTTCATTTACAATATCAATGAAAAATGTTTAGTTCCGAATTGTTCAATCCATACATGAAACAGCTATGGTTCAATATCTGGCCCCCCAATGCTATAAGTAATTCTCCCATCAAAATGCATATAGATGTGCATTCCTCTGTTAACAAACTCTGCTGACTAACATAGTCAGTAGACAAATCAATGTAAAACGTGCTACCTGCAGAAGTGTGCACCAGTGCTTTTAAATTTTGTGTGGACTTAACCGAAGTGGAAATTGATATGGAAAAATAGGATAAAAATACATTTATGCTTGAAAAATACAAGCAACTGAAAGATTCACCCATTCTTATTTGGACCCGCAAAGGTGAGGAATCCCGGGTGTCAGTCTTGGCTTATTTAGAGACTCAGATGGTGAGAGCTGAAAGCAAGCTATAGGAGAAGATTTAAATAGGTAGGAAACATTCCACCCTCTTCCGTAAAATAGCAGTATGGATAAAAATAAGAGGTTCCAAATTGCTGCAATATGTTCCAACATTCATTGCCCTGCTTTTTGCTTTTTCTAAATGAGTCTCCTGAGGCCTCACTTGCCAGTCTTGCTCATTCAAAACGTTTCTTTGGTGGGGGGGGGGGGGGGGAGAGAAGGGATTGCAAACATTGTGTGATCCCATAGCCTGTTCAATTTACTGTTTCCCCCATCAAAGTTATGACGCCAAATGCTTTTCTCAGCATAGAAGGAATGAGGGAGGGACATAAAGGCTTAAGCAACTTTTTTTATTAGGAATTCCCTTTTTTGGGGGGGTGTTGTCTTCCAAATGTTGTGTAAATAGAAACATAGAAACATAGTAGAAGCTTCATGGAGTTGGGCGCAGACTCCAAGGACATCAAGTCCAGCCCTCTACACTAGGTAGCCAGCAACACAAGGTCTATTTCAGGCCCTGCAGGAGCAAAAATATGTCCTCGAGGAAAACAATAAGGGAAAATATTTCATCGAAACCAAGAGCAGCGATGGGAAAGAAAAATGCCCTCAGAGTAAGCCCGCTTTCCCCAATGAGGGCAAAAGAATGGGAGGCATATTGCCACCCATTGTGACCAAATGCCAAATCTTGTTGTTGTGATGGTTCTTCTTCTTCTTCTTCTTCTTCTTCTTCTTCTTCTTCTTCTTCTTCTTCTTCTTCTTCTTCTTCTTCTTCTTCTTCAGTTGTTGTTGCTGTCGTTGTAAGCCACCCAGAGACTTTCGGATAGTGCGCAGCACATAAGCGGTATAATTAATTAATTAATTAAATGCCCTCCTCACTGAGACAAGCTATTTAGTCTCTACCCAGGGAATAAATTAACCAAATAACTTATGCCAAAGCCTGGAGAGTGTCAAAGCTCTGTGGATTCAAAATAGGCGACTTCTCAGCCGGTTAAAATATGCTGCGAGTTCACACTTAACAAAAATGCTTCCAAAGCACCAAGCACAATGTTACCTTGTATGAAGGAATTAATTAGTTTCAAATGAAATTCTGTTAAGCACATTTTCTTTTGTGCAAATTTCCCCTAGGAATGCATTGAAAATGGTTTAATCCGTAATTGCAACCATTTTGCTTTTGTACGGATTCACCCCATGGGCGATTCTGTTAAGTGATTTTCCCCTATCTCTGGAAATTTTTTCCTTTAAGTAGATTTTCTGTTAAATGAACCGCTTGTTATATGAGGGTCCACTGTATATTAAAACTTGACCTGTCCTTCCAGCTTGCCCTTTAGTCTTGCTTCCTAATTTACTCTTTGGCCATGACTTGATTTATCTGGGTCCACAGGTCTGTCCAATATTCTCAACCTTCACTGAAACTGTAGCCAAAATCCTGTTGCTTCCAACTGGCTAAAAAGTTTGGTGGTTTAGGTATCTGGAAGCAGAGCTAGACTGGAGTCCCTATTGTGCCTCCCGGGAGGAAAGCCAGCCTGTGTAACCTTGGGCAAGTGGCACAGTCCCAGGGCAACTCCACAAGAAGGGAATGCAAAACCACTTCTTAGTACTCTCTACCTAGGAAACCCTGGAAAGGGTCACCACCGTAAGTCAAAAAGTTGACTTGATCTCTCTCTCTCTCTCTCTCTCTCTCTCTCTCTCTCTCTCTCTCACACACACACACACACACACACACAGAGAGAGAGAGAGAGAGAGAGAGAGTAGAACAGCACCCTTGAGTCAACTCTTCCATAAGCTGCTATGATAAAAATTGGTCTACTCTATCTTCAACTTACTAGGCTAAAGTAAGTGCGCATGCCCATTGGAATCAATGGAATTTACAGAGGAGCTCTGACACACCAAACACCCATTGGTTCAGCGGGCCTCCTTTCATGTGATTTACTGCCCTAATCAACAGAATTCAAGCCATCGTCGGTTTTGAAAGATTAATATACTTGACGACGTTAGAGAAATAATGCATCTGAGGGCAGCTACCTGATGTAGTACATCAAGTAATTAAACACCTACCAACAGGCCATGTCATCTCATTTGGGAGAATAGCAAATTGGCCTTTACTGCTTATTTATGAGCATTAATTTAATGTGGCGGCATTCAGTACGCCATATGGAAGTAACATTTCCAATGAGTTGCTATCTGTCTTTTTAAACCACTGAGTATAAAGGAGGCAAGGTCAGCTCGCTTGCCAGTCTTGCTCATTCAAAGCATTTCGGGGGGGGGGGGATTGTGTCCCTTCGGGGAGAAAGGCGGCATAAAAATAAAGTTTATTATTATTACTAATATTGCAACATTGTGTGGTCCCATAGCCTGTTCAATTTACTGTTTGTGTTAACTGCAACAGAGGAAGTAAATGCAGTGTTGCAGCAACATGTGTGATCAGTTGCATTGTGTGACCAAGCCAGTCACACAAATTCAAATAGGCCTACTCTAACCACTTGGCAGTTCGAATCACAGGTGATATTCAGCAGAGTAAGCTCCCGCTGTTCATGCCAGCTCCTGCCACCCTAGCAGTTCGAAAGCATGTAAATGCAAGTAGATAAACAGGTTCCACTGTAAAAAGTGGGAAGGTAAAACAGTGTTTCCTTGTAGCCATGCTGGCCACATAGCCATGGACTTGCACAACACTGGCTCTTCGGGTTGAATACAGAGATGAGCACCGCCCCTGAGTCGGACACCACTGGTACGCATGTGCGGGGGGAACCTTTACCTTTTACCTAACCATGACTTACTCTGCTAAAGTATATCACAGCTAGAGTAGCTCAGTTGAATCAATGAAGCGTGTGTGGGAGTCCACTCCACAAACCTCTGCTGATTCATTACGCCTACTTTAGTGTGGCTTAGTACAGGATTTGGGCCAATGAACTATAATTGTTAAATTAGAGATGAAGCTTTAATGCATTACAGAAAGACCCTCTGCATCTGCAGAATTGGTATTCATGGTTTCACTTATTCACAGTCTTAAACTATTAAAAGGAATAAACACCTAGAAATGTGTTTCCCTGATTTATTTATGGGAAATGACCACTAGGAGGAGCCACAGACCACACTATGTATTCTTGTTGTGGCATGGCGTCTGGCTGCCTCTAGTGCCCATTTCTTTTTCTAGATTTTGTCTTTTCTCATCCTAGGTATAGTGCCCCTTGTTATTCACGGTTTTTGGAATCAGAGGGGTTGAGGGTGGGGCTTGGAACCAATTTTCCCTGGGTGGTCCTACTCCATTTATAGACTCTGAAAGTTTCAGGAGTCTCCTGTCCTAAAGAGGAGATGATCTGTTCTATTTACAATGGACAATGTTTAATTTTCTAATGGTGTGGGGGAAACATGGCCTTTCCTGTCACCATTCATCTGGCCACTGAACTGAAGAGGCTGAGGACAGACAGCATGACATCATTGGCATCCTTCAGTCTCGAAAGACTATGGTATCATGCCTGGAGTAGAGATCCTAAAAACAGCACCTAGTGTGACAGAGGGCCTTTTTACACGACCCCTAAGATCCGCTGGCCACTTAAATTCGGACCAGAGATCTTAGGGGTTCGTCGCTCTTCCTCTGTCCCCACCCCCCTCCGCACTTCCTGGTTGCTGGCTGCGTGAGGGAGGGAGAAAAAGAGAAAGAAAAGCATGCCGCTCACCTCGTTCTGCCTCTGGTCTCTGTAAGGCCATCAAGTCCAACCCCCTCGTCTCTGTAAAAGTAGCTCTTAAAGGGGCGGGAGCCAAAAAGCAGCAAACAGAAGCGAGGAGAGCCCCGCACTCACTATCGTTGCACCGCATCAAAGATTTTTCACCTCCCAAGAGCAGGTACAAGAAAAGTGGGCGGGGTCACACTAAAGTGGGCGGGGTCGCACTTAATTGTCTGCAAACTCCGGAGCTGGTGGGGAAACATTTTTAAGCTCCGGAGCTTGCAGCCATTTGCAGCGGAGCTTAGGGGTCGTGTATAAACGCCCTAAATAGACCAATTCGGGAATGGCAGTCTCTACCGCACTGGGGGCAGATGTATTCTGTTTCCTGCCTGGTCCTCGAGTTTTGTTCTTTCCGTGCCTGCCTCTTTTCCTCTGCCTGTTGGACAAATGCCTCTTCAAATTTATGTAGACCATGCTGAGTATTTACTAGTCGATTAGAACATAACTGGGGTGTGGTGGCTCAGTGGACTAAGGCTTCCGAAAACTGTCAGCTGCAAAGTTGGCAGCTTGGTGGTTTGAATCCCATGTGCCACGCAGTGGAGCAAGCTCCCACTGATCACCCCAGCTCCTGCCAACCTAGCAGTTTGAAAGCATGTCAATGGAAGTAGATAAATAGGTACGGCCATAAAAAGCAGGAAGGTGAAACAATGTTTCCTTGCAGCCTTGCAGGCCACGTGGCCATGGACTTGCACAACACTGGCTCTTCGGATTGAATACGGAGATGAGCACCACCCCTAGAGTCGCACACAACTAGCATGCATGTGCGGGGGGGGGATCTTTACCTTTACCTTTTTAAAAACATAACTATAACTAGGGTAATGGCCAGATTTTGTGTGGCAGTCAGATGATTCTGCCATCAGAATTTTAGATCCCCTAATTTTCCAGTGTATGATATAATACCTTCCCACATTTTAATATAAAAGTTTAGCAGATTTGTTTATTATTCTCCTATGCAATTATATGCCTATTAATGTTTTTCATGGCTACATGTGATTAATTTTTAATTTGTCCTACTATATTTGTATTATTGGTATTGTCTTTTGAACTTGATTGCCATGTAACATTTTGGTCTACGACCGTAAATAAACAATTTCACAGGACCAGTCGAGTGCATCTCATCTTTCCCGTTCCTGAATTCTTTCTTCCCACTGACAGGGCAGAGTTGCACAGGTTGTGTGTCCGCAGCTGTCATCAGTGTTGCATTGCGCAGCAGCCATCAACCACTGACTGAGGCTGGTGGGATCTGAAGGCCCCACCGGACCCAACTGCGCGAGATAGACAGGTATAAGAGGTTTGTTTCTTAAGCTTCTCCCTTGATTTCTTTGCTTCTGCCTCATTTCCTGGCTAAGTGTCTCATAAAACCAGCATGGCACTCATTTGGGGTGGGATATGACTTTGGCAGCAAGATTTTGCTCTGATGATTGAGGAAGACGTTTCAGACCTGATCACTTTAGGAATTCTATTTATTTTAAGGTTCTTTAAAGTGCATACTTCTAGTTTTCACATCATATTCATTGATAGATGGTAATGATAACAAAGCAATTTCAGGTACACATTTAATATCAGTTTGTAGTATTTCTCTTATCTCCTCAATAATCTCTTGCCAAAACTTTTGAACTATTTCACATTCCCACCACAAATGAAAATAAGTACCTATCTTTTTTTCGCATTTCCAGCAGAGCTTAGAATATTTTGTCATTTTGTCTTTTTTATGTTTAATAAAAAAGTATTAAAAAAATAAAGTGCATACTTCTTTATAGCTTTTTCTGTTTCTTCTGCCGTACAGTAACATCAATTTGCTTTCTTCTGGAGCCCTTTGTACAGTAGTTCCAAGAATCTATAAAGCCCTCTGCAGGCAGTTTTTATGGCACAAAGGGGGCTGCCAGATTCAGAGAGTTTTGGATTTCAGATGAATCCTTTTAACAGCAGAAGTGCAAGGGGATACACAGAGCAGAATAGCTTCAAGTTCCCCAGTTCAGGACACCCTTTTTTTTCTCATCAACTGGCACTTACAGTCTCTGTAACACACTCTGAGACATACCCATAGGAGACAGAATAAAAGGTTTCTTTTCCTTGTAGTTGAAGAGATTTTAAGCAGAGGCTGGATGGCCATCTGTCGGGAGTCCTGTGATGGGGATTCCTGCATGGCAGGGGGTTGGACTGGATGGCCCTTGAGGTCTCCTTTTCCAACTCTAGGATTCTATGACAAAACATGTCTTCTTGCAGCAACAGGCCTCAACATATTCCACACTTCCAAGAGACTAAAACAGAAGGCGTGGAGCTCTGAGTGGAGAGGCCGGGTTCTCTTTGTATTCAGACAGGTGGGGAGGGGGAACTGTTGATTAAAGCAAAGTGTTCTGCTTATATACTGCCCCATAGCACTTCAAGCACTCTCTGGGCAGTTTACAGTTTTTAATTATGCAGGCTACACATTCCCCCCCTCCCCCAGCAAGCTGGGTACTCATTTTACTCATTAATGCTGGATACATTGTCATTTATCCTACTACCGCCTTAAAGCTAAAAGGAAGTTTGCAAGGTTGCAAAAAACTCCAACAGGATGTAGTGGATGTGAACTATTGAACTTGGGTTTTTCTGTGCACAGTGAAAGAGACTGAGGGAGAAATCAATTCTCTCTTTCCCCCCCTACCCCCACCCCACCCATGTGTATGTGTGTATGTGTCTCAGAGAGAGGGGGGAAGCCTCTGTCCTCCCTTCCCATTTTGTTCCCTGGCTTCTCTCCTCATCTCTTTGAATGGCAAAGTCTTAGTCTGAAGGTCACACCACCTCCGGCTTCATTCCTTTAACGGCAAAGAAGGGTGAATACGGAGCAACTGAATGTGGACGAGGGACACGGGTACGGTTCTGAGATGGCTGTGTGAAAACCGTGAGCCTCTTCCTGTAGTGTTTGCTTGGCCCTCCACTTTGGAACAGTGATCTTTTGCGGCAGCAGCTCAACAAATGCATCACGTGTTGGAGTCCAGCTGCTTCTGTATAGCTTTTAATTATGTTTTTATTCGGCGTTGTGCTTGACTTGGCTTGAGTCTGCATTGGCAGTGATTTGCACACCGGATCTGAGTCTCTTTGAACATTGTCATATAAATGCATCAACTCACATAGGAAAATAACTAAATAATTATAAGTACAGTGGACCCTTGTATAAAAAATGGTTTGTATAACATAAATTTTGTACAACATAAAAAATTCCAGAGATAGGAGAAATGTGCTTAACAGAATTGCCTATGGGGAGAATCTGTACAACATAAAATGGGATCACTCTGTTTTCAATGCATTCCTATGGGAAATTTGTATAAAAGAAAATTTGCTTAACATAATTTCATTTGGAATGAATTAATTCCTTTATACAAGGTACCACTGTACAGTACATGACATTTGGAGAAGTGGTAAATCCTACAGAGACGTGTAAACAAATTTCAACTTTCAAAATGAATTTGCCTGGCTTTTCTTGACATCCATTAGTCATGATGGAGTTTTAGATTTTCTCGACTACAAATGCCATAATTCTCTATCCTGGGAGTTCTATTCCTTTGGAGGTATTTTACAAACACCCCAATGTGAGGTACCAGGGTGGCAGTGGCCTACATTGAGCTGGGCAAAGACACAGAAGAGAGCTTTCCCTGTCTCTGCTTCCAGACTCTGGAGCTCCCTCCCACTGGAGGCCAGCCTGGCCCCATCCTTGTTGTCCTCCCACAAGTAGACAAAGACTTTTCTTTTTAGACAGGCTTTTCCAGAGTGAGGGGCTGCCAGGAGAGCATTTTCAAAGGCAGCTGTTGTGCTTTTAGAATCATAGAATCAAGGAGTTGGAAGAGACCTCAAGGGCCATCCAGTCCAACCCCCTGCCATGCAGGAACCCCCATCACAGTATTTCCGACAGATGGCCATCCAGCCTCTGCTTAAAAACCTCCAAAGAAGGAGACTCCACCACCCTCCTTTGTGACAGCATATTCCACTGCTGAACAGCTCTAACCGCCAGAAGTTCTTCCTAATGTTCAAATGGAATCTGTTTTCCTTTTGTTGCTTTCAGCATGTGTTTGGTACTTGCCAGGAGAGCATTTTCAAAGGCAGCTGTTGTGCTTTTAGAATCATAGAATCAAGGAGTTGGAAGAGACCTCAAGGGCCATCCAGTCCAACCCCCTGCCATGCAGGAACCCCCCATCACAGGACTCCCCATAGATGGCCATCCAGCCTCTGCTTAAAAACCTCCAAAGAAGGAGACTCCACCACCCTCCTTTGTGACAGCATATTCCACTGCTGAACAGCTCTAACCGCCAGAAGTTCTTCCTAATGTTCAAATGGAATCTGTTTTCCTTTTGTTGCTTTCAGCATGTGTTTGGTACTTGCCAGGAGAGCATTTTCAAAGGCAGCTGTTGTGCTTTTAGAATCATAGAATCAAGGAGTTGGAAGAGACCTCAAGGGCCATCCAGTCCAACCCCCTGCCATGCAGGAACCCCCATCACAGTATTTCCGACAGATGGCCATCCAGCCTCTGCTTAAAAACCTCCAAAGAAGGAGACTCCACCACCCTCCTTTGTGACAGCATATTCCACTGCTGAACAGCTCTAACCGCCAGAAGTTCTTCCTAATGTTCAAATGGAATCTGTTTTCCTTTTGTTGCTTTCAGCATGTGTTTGGTACTTGCTAATCTCTGAGTTGTGATATTATATTTGTTCCGATTCTTCTACAATATTGTTTAAAATATTAAAACAGGTGATCTTGTTTTCACACTGTTAATAGTGTTTCTTTTTTAATTAACGTGAGCCACCTCAAGTCCCGTTGGAGTTGTTGTGTGTGTGTGCTCATGTCATCTCCAACGTACAAGAACTCTGTGAATGAGCCATCTCCAAAATGTCCCGCCCTCAACTGCCCTGCCTGGCTCCTGCAAACTCAAGCCTGTGGTTTCCTTTAGGCAGTACAGATGGGCACGACCAGGAAAAATTATGTTTCGAGTTGTCGTGTGTCGGAGCCGGCCCGTTTTGGCTCGTTTCCGTTTTTCGCGAAATTTTTCAAAAATTTGTCGTTTCGTTTGTCGGTTTTTCGTCTGTACTGGTTTTGGGGGGGCGGGCTCCTGGAGGCACCTCTCTGGGGTGGGTGCCTCCTCTGGCCCACCATGAAGGGAAAGCGGGCACCTGGAGGCACCTCGTGGGTGCCTCCTCTCCTCACCCACTACAAAATGGCATGCATAGCCAATTGGATATGCATACCATTAAGTTGCAACAGTAGCAGGGAGAGGCACCTCTTTCGGGTGCCTCACTGCCTGCTGGAGAGCGAAGTGACAGAGGACTGGAGTCACTGCTGGACCCCTAAGGGTGCCCGCTGTGACTCACTAAGAAGGGAAGTGTACTTGCTGTAGTGCAATGCGAGTACACAGATCTGGCTTGGGGTTAGGGGTTAGCGCAAGGGCTAGGATTAGGGTTACTGGTAAGGTTAGGGTGAGTTACTGGGGTACAGCTCTGGGTGCCTCTCTGACCCACTAAGAAGGACAGTGTACTGGCGTATGGGTTAGGCTTAGGGTTCGGGTTTGGGCTACGATTAGTGGGCTGTTTATGCCCGACTGGCACATCCCAGAAGTCTTGTTCAAATCCTGGCCAAGTGGACATGCAATTGGTGGATATGGCTCCAAAAATTTGCATGGTCCACTCCCATGGACAGCCCATTGCGCAGGTGTAAAAAAATAAAAATAAAAATAAAATAAAATAAAATAAATGGAGACATTTTGTTGCAAGAAAAATTCAGGCAGTTTTAAAATAGCTATTTTTGCATGTTTCTATGGTGCTTTGGTGTGTTTTTGGACCACGATTTCAAAATAAAATATTGCGGTCGCCCCATTTTGGATCCCCCGCCTGCACCGCATGGCATGGCAAGCGAGTTGGCGAGACGACGAGGATGCCCCCCATCAGAGCAGGCCAGGACAGGAGAGGGGGGGGAGGCCGGGGACCCCCCGCCCCCCAGAAACCACCCTTCTGGTAGGTGCCCTCACTGAGGCAGGCATATTTTTGCCTGCTTTTTTGGCCTGGAATCGGGGTTTGTTTTTTATTTATTTTTAAAACTTTTTTCCTGTGCCGCGCCGCTTGGCGAGTTGGCGTGGGCGAGTGCAACTCGACGACGAGGATGCGCACTTTGCGCAGCCCAGGAGAGGAGGGGGGGAGGCCGGGGACCCTCCCCCCCAGAAACCACCCCTCTAGGTGCCCTCACTCAGGCAGGCATATTTTCGCCTGCTTTTTTGGCCGGGAATCGGTTTTTTTTTATTTTTTAAAACTTTTTTCCTGTGCCGCTTGGCATCACGCGATCGCTGCGATGCCAGGAACGACAACGAAAAATCAGACCCAATTTTTCTTTAGTCGGTTCGAGTTCGAGTTCTGGCAGAGTAATTGTCGTTACCGTTTCCGTTCCGTAACGGAAATGAGAAACGGAAACGGAAACGAGAATTTTGCCAAGTCGTGCCCATGTCTATTAGGCAGTCATTCCACCTTGTATTTGGCCTTCCTCTTTTCCCGCTGCCTTCCCCCTTTTCCCATCATCTTTGCCTTTTCCCAGAGAATTCTGCCTTTTCCTGATGTGCCCCAAGTACATGCGTTTCAACCCCATTCCCTCCAGAGAGAGTTCAGCAGGGTTGCCACAAGTCTGGAAGTCCTGGAAAAGTCAGGGAAAAGAAAAATGGTTTGGAAATCCTGGAAAAGTTAAGGAGAAATGTAGATAGTCATGGGAAAAATTGGATTTTGACTAGAGGTGGGCATTGCCACTAATCTTGGACATCGTTAATCGCCCATTAACCATAATTACCGTATTTTTCACTTTATAAGATTCACTCCCCCCCCCAACGTAGTTGTTATTCAACTGTCTAAGGATTACCACATAAGGAAGAAAGAATTGATCGTTTTTGGTGGGAACTCCTTAAAGGCCACTTTGAGTATGAGAATCTGGGCTGTTTTGTTTTATTTCAGCGCTATAATATCAATGGTTTGTTTCAAATGTTCAGAAAAGTCAATCTGCCAATACTTTAAATAAAGAAATTGGGGGGGGGGGTCAGGAAAAATCTAAAATTTTGGCCTGGAAATCCTGGAAAAGTCAGGGGAAATTGTGAATAGAAATTCGTGGAAAAATTGATTTCTAGGACTCGCGTGTCGGTCTTTGTGACAGTCCAGGGTATCAACAAAGCTCCCCTCCAGCACCACATTCCAAATGAATCTCACCCCCACTCCCCCGTCAGCTTTCTTTAGTGCCCAGTTCTCACAACTTGGTTGAAATGTGAATGAGTTTGGTCCCCAGTGACACCTCTGTACCCTTTTCTGTCATTGCCACCCTTCCTACTCCGAGGATTCTTCTGATTTCTTGGCTCTGCTTGGATCGATGATTGAACCAAGTATGCAGAATCTCTTAAACATTTCCGTCTCTCCATCGTCAGCCTTCAAGTGGTGCAAGTTCTTCCATCGTTGTGGCTTTTGTCTTCTTCCACTGCAGTCCGGCTTTGGCACTTGGTTCTTTCTTTTGTGCTAAAAGCCGTTTCAAGACATTGCTGCTTTCTGACAGTAAGATGTCATCATCTGCGTATCTAAAATGTGTATCTTAAATGCGTATCTTAAATAGCTCACACCAGTTTTCACTCCTTCTTCATTTGAATCTAGTACAGCTTTCCATATGATGCTGTGTGTTCTGCATGCACCTCAGAACATATCAGAGTACATATATCACTATTGGCTCCTTTTCAGGTTCTGATCTACAGCCATTCCAAAATGCACCCGGGTCAAGTATCTCCTTACATTTAGTAAAAGTGTGTTGGGTTTCTTTGTCATAGTTTTGGAGGCAGGCAGGCGGGAGGAGAAAAGGGCCATGTGGTCTCCAAAAAATATAAATGCAGGAGCAGCTGTCAGTCAAACAACAGAAAGCTATCTTTCAAAGATAATTCATCTTCTTCAGGCTATGCACCAAGTGATTGTGGGTAGTTCTGGAAATGATATGCTTTTATTAAAGTCCCAAAGTCTCATGGTTGTAGGTGTAGAACTTTGCACTTATCCCCGTTAAATGTCATTCCTTTGTTTTTTGCCCAGTTCCTGATTCTCCCAACATCTCTTTGAATTTTATTTCCGCTTTTCAGAATAATAGCTCTTCCTAATGTTCTGTCATTGTCAGGATTCTCTGCCTCTCCTGATCCAAGTCATTCAGATCAGATCAGAAGGATCATAGAATTACGGAACCATAGAGTTCGAAGAGACCTCAAGGGCCATCCAGTCCAACCCCCTTTCATGCAGGAACCCCCTTCACAGTATTTTCTGACAGATGGCCATTCGGCCTCTGCTTAAGAACCCCCAAAGAAGGAGACTCCACCCTCCTTTGTAGCAGCATCTTCCACTGCCAAACAGCTCTAAGCATTATGAAGTTCTTCCAAATGTTCAAATGAAATCTCATTTCCTGTAGTTTGAAACCATTGCTCCGAGCCCTAGTTTCTGAAGCCATAGAAAACAAACCAGTCCCCTCCTCAGAGAATCATAGCATCCTAGAGTAAGAAGGGACCTCCAGGGCCATCCAGTCCAACCCCCTGCCATGCAGGAACCCCCATCACAGTATTTCCGACAGGTGGCCTTCCAGCCTCTGCTTAAAAACCTACAAGCCCTCCCCAATATGAAATCCTTTCAAATATTTAAACATGGCTATCATATCCCCTCTCAACCTTTTTGTTTTAAAGGTTAAACAATACCAACACCCTAAACCACTCCTTGTAAACGTGCCTCCTTCCTTGGTCAAGGATATGTCTTTGTGCCCAAATGCAAAAAGGGTGACCTATCTTTCTCTTCTCCCTACAGTTGTGTGAAGTGCAGTGACCTCCTTCAGAAGCCTTTCACATAAGTGTCCAGGGGAGAAACTTCCCCTGTCACTTGCTTTTACTCTTATTATTATTTTTACCATCCTCTAATTTTTATTTCCCTTTCCCTCAGTTCAAATTATCGACCCTATTTTGAACTTTGCCAATCCCAAATAAGGTGTGAGTAGGTTCCATTGTGGTTCTGCTCTGCCGCAGAGTGAACAATGACTCTGTAGCCTCCCTCCCACATTCACCTAAGAATTGTACAGATATTCCTGATTCCATCTGCCTTTAATACTTTGGCCTGTGCACAGTGTGTGTGCTTAGTTTAAATCACACATAAATGTGGAAACCGGGTGGAATGAACTTATTTCTTGATTTTATTTTACTTTTATCTTGCCCCTCTAGTGGCACTGGCACTACTCTGAGGAGCTTACATGCATAAAACATGAACCCCCTGCCAACAAGACCTCTGGTCAAAGAGAGAAAATACCCCAAACAAAAAAGAAAAACGTGAGTGGCAACAGCAGACAGTACGCAAACTATTACAGTATAATAAGGTATCATGTGTAGAGGATGTTTTGAAAAGCTGTTCTGAATACATAGCAGCATTCTGATACATTTTGCACATGCTGGCAGGGAAGGGGCCTGGTGCACCTCTATTTATTATTACCAAAGCAAAAAAGGGGTTGAACCGTGCGGACATCACAAAACACAATTGCAAAAATAGGTTACAGGTGATACCTTTATAGGCCACTATTAAAAATAAAAAAGGAACATAGCAAGCTTTCGAGTGTAAATTCTTTGATGGAATTGTGAAGATACCAAGAAAGAGCCGGCATTCCCCAGGGACCTGGAATGAGGGACAAGTATTCTCAACATCAAAGGGCAGGACTGCATCCACTAGGTAATAGAACTTTAATTCCACCCGGTTCCAATTGGCAAACCTAGTGGACTTACAAAAACATTTTTCTTATCCCAATCCCAGAATGAAGCACATGGGTCCTTTGTATCAACCCCATCCCCCCAGGGGAAAAGGGATTTGTATATTTTACCTTTTGTTTTTGTATTATCATTATTATTTTTTGATGCATTGTTGTTATTTATTATTTGCTTTTTAATGTCGTAAACCACCCAGAGTTCCTCTGGACGATGGGTGGTATATAAATAAATGAATAAATGAATAAATAAATAAATAAATAAATAAATAAATAAATAAATAAGTCTCGTAGTGCCAAATAGAGCTGGGTAAGAGAGTGGGGTGGTATATGACTAGAGATGGGCACGACTTAGCGGTATTCCCGTTTCCGTTTCCGTTACTCGTTTCCGTTACTCTACGGAAACGGTAACGGGAATCACTGCCCCAGACTTCGAGCTCGAACCGACGAACGAACAATTTGGTCTGATTTGTCGTGCTCGTTACTTGCATCGCGCAATGCCAAGCGGCACAGAAAAAAAGTTTTTAAAAGTAAAAAAAAATCCCGATTCCCGGCCCTAAAAGTAGGCGAAAACTGTCTGAGGGCACCTACCAGGCCAGAAGGGTGTTTTATTTGGGGGGGGGTTCCCCACCCCCCTCTCCTTGGCTATTGCTACTGCTGTGCTGCTGGTACCAGGCTGGGAGGGCGCATCCATTTGCCATGCAGTGCGGGGGATCCAAAATGGCGACCGCAATATATTTTTTGAAATCGTTGCCCAAAACCCCACCAAAGCACCACAGAAACATGCGAAAATTAGCTATTTTAAATGCTTGAATTTTTACAGTAGCAGCAGTGGGTTTTTCTTGCAAAAAAAAGTCTCCGTTGATTTTATTTTATTTTATTTTATTTTATTACACCTGCACATTTGCAATGATGGGCTCTCCCATGGGAGTAGACCATGCAAATTTTCCACCAATCGCATGGCCACTTGGCCAGGTTGACCACAGAGACTTCTGGGATGTGCCAATCGGGCATAAACAGCCCACTAATCGTAGCCCAAACCCGAACCCTAAGCCTAACCCATACGCCAGTACACTGTCCTTCTAAGTGGGTCAGAGAGGCACCCAGATGCACCCCAATACTCACCGTAACCTCACCCGTAACTAGCCTAACCCTAGCCGTTGCGCTAAGCCATCTTAACCCTAAGCCAGATCTCCTTGCATTGCACTACATGCAAGTACATGAGACACAGCGGGTGCAAAGAGTCTGCCAGTCCGTCACTTGTGGCTCTGGCTGACTCCTGCAGCTCCCTCCAGGAGCCCGCTACCCCCTCCCCAAACCAGTACTAACGACAACGAAAAAACAAAAAAACGAACCGACTAATTTTTGCAAATTTTCGCGAAAAACGGAAACGAGCCGAAACGGAACCGGCCCGACTAACGACAACTCGAAATTTTTTTTTTCAAGTCGTGCCCATCTCTATATATGACCCATGATCCTTTGATTGATGAGTGGGGGGGGTGTGACTTAAGAAATAGCTTTTTACAACTGCCCTTCTTGCCTCTAACAAGACTCCTGCCCTGGCTGCAACGTCATCTAGCCATGGATTTTTAAGGACATCATCTAACCAAGGACTTTAAAAGTAACCTCCAGGTGAAGCACATCTTTTACCATGTCTGAACTTCTGGGACCTACTTTGAAGAAGGGTGATTTACACTCGAAAGCTTGCAATGTTCCTTTTTAAAATTTTTAATAATGGCCTATAAAGGTATCACCTGTAACCTATTTTTACCAAATCTTGTAACCAAGCTTATTACCCAATCTCAGTGAAGCTGACAGGGACTGATACTGACAAATTCATGAGTGCCTAATTTCCAAAAGCCGTCACTTCATTTGGCATAAACACAGTGGCAGAAACTGTTGGCATAGCAAGGCCTCCATGCAAACATATGGCAAGAGCAAACCTCAGTATGACTCAGCAGTTTGCATGTCTCTTAAGTCATGGTTCTAGCCTCATACACACACACACACACACACACACCTCGGCCACGCCCTGGCCTGCCTGAGGCTGGTGGTGTTTGAGAGGCACAGAGAGAGTTGCAGAATTACTTCTGACTTATTGCTATGTAAGGTTGTATTTTATTCTTTTGTATTTATAACAAGCAAGGCAGTATATATATCCCTTTTTATGAGCTTTATCACAACTGCTGGTGCCCTAATTTTCTATTTTATATATTTTTCTGTACAGATATTTTATGAGTGTTTTATTATTTTCATAGGTCAACCCGTTTACCTTTTCCTTTTAGAATATATAGATAAAGTATATTTTTCATATACCTGTTTTGTCTATGACTCCTCCTTTAATCAGACTGCAGCACATAATACCTAAATAATACACCAATCTCCCAACAATCCATCAATATATCCCAACAGAAACTTGTGGTAATCTGCCCTGAAGTCAGAACCGACTCATTGTGGCCCTAAAAAACAGAGATGTTTTCAAGTCCCAAGTCCGGGTTTTGGGTACCAAGTCCTGAGTCCCAAGCCTGAAGTCTGAATTCCTATTAAAAACAAGCGCCCCTCCCTCCAAAAAAGAAGAAGAAAGAAATGGATTGGATGGCTTCTGAGACGTTAAAAATAAAAACCCTGCAGAGTAGAGTCCAAGTGGGGTGGTCGGTGTGACTTAAATCCGATTTGAAGCACACCTGATCTAAGCCCTAAGCACATCTGATCTCGTCTGATTTCGGAAGCTAAGCAGGGTCGGCCCTGGATGGGAAACCACCAGGGAATACCAGGTGCTGTAGGCGCCTGGAGTAGGAACTGGCAAACCACTTCAGTATTCCTGCCAAGAAAACTCCATGGACATGAGGTTGTGAAGAGAGGGGTGTGGTGGCTCAGTGGACTAAGGCTTCCAAAAACTGTTGGCTACAAAGTCGGCAGCTTGGCGGTTCGAGTCCTGGGTGCCATGCAGCAGAGTGAGCTCCTGCGAACCTAGCAGTTTGAAAGCATGTAAATGCAAGTAGGAAAATAGGTACTGCCATAAGAAAATGGGAAGGTAAAACAGTTTTTCCTTGCAGCCATGCCGGCCACATGGCCATGGACTTGCACAACACTGGCTCTTCTGCTTGAATACGGAGATGAGCACCGCCCCTAGATTCGGACACGACTAGCATGTATGTGCGGGGGGGGGGGCTTTACCTTTACCTTTTACCCGCAATTTGCATCGTTATCATTCCTGCTAAACGAGTTTTCAACATAAGTGAACAGATTAAGGAGTGGCTTTACCACTTCCACTCCCCCAAGTCAGTTTCCATGGCTGAGCAGGGATTCGAACCCAGGCTTTCTGGGTCCTAAGCCCATCACGCTGTCTACTATACCACATTGGGTACCCTTGGAAACTCTTTCTGAGACTTCAAGAAAGCTGTCTGAAGTGGCCCTCTTTATTATTATTATTATTATTATTATTATTATTATTATTATTATTATTATTATTATTATTATTGTATTTATATCCCGCTTATCTACTACATGTAGTACTCTAAGCGGCTAACAAAAGCAATGCATATCAAATCAACAACAATAGAATACATCAAATATAAAGCATAAACAACATAGAATTATTAAAACAACAAAACATATAAAAATCCTCCTGCGTCCCGACATGCGGAGGAGCAAATTCTAGGTGGAACAAAGGGAGGGAGAGGGTCCTCTGTGAAGAGTCCAGCCGGTCTAAAAAGCCCTCCAAGGGAGCAGAAGCTGAGGCTCTTCAAGGGCCAGGCACACCTCTCAGCCGACACAAACCCCAGGTGGAACAAAGGGAGGGAGAGGGTCCTCTGTGAAGAGTCCAGCCGGTCTAAAAAGCCCTCCAAGGGAGCAGAAGCTGAGGCTCTTCAAGGGCCGGGCACACCTCTCAGCCGACACAAACCCCAGGTGGAACAAAGGGAGGGAGAGGGTCCTCTGTGAAGAGTCCAGCCGGTCTAAAAAGCCCTCCAAGGGAGCAGAAGCTGAGGCTCTTCAAGGGCCAGGCACACCTCAGCCGACACAAACCCCAGGTGGAACAAAGGGAGGGAGAGGGTCCTCTGTGAAGAGTCCAGCCGGTCTAAAAAGCCCTCCAAGGGAGCAGAAGCTGAGGCTCTTCAAGGGCCAGGCACACCTCTCAGCCGACACAAACCCCAGGTGGAACAAAGGGAGGGAGAGGGTCCTCTGTGAAGAGTCCAGCCGGTCTAAAAAAGCCCTCCAAGGGAGCAGAAGCTGAGGCTCTTCAAGGGCCAGGCATACCTCTCAGCCGACACAAACCCCAGGTGGAACAAAGGGAGGGAGAGGGTCCTCTGTGAAGAGTCCAGCCGGTCTAAAAAGCCCTCCAAGGGAGCAGAAGCTGAGGCTCTTCAAGGGCCAGGCACACCTCTCAGCCGACACAAACCCCAGGTGGAACAAAGGGAGGGAGAGGGTCCTCTGTGAAGAGTCCAGCCGGTCTAAAAAGCCCTCCAAGGGAGCAGAAGCTGAGGCTCTTCAAGGGCCGGGCACACCTCTCAGCCGACACAAACCCCAGGTGGAACAAAGGGAGGGAGAGGGTCCTCTGTGAAGAGTCCAGCCGTCTAAAAAGCCCTCCAAGGGAGCAGAAGCTGAGGCTCTTCAAGGGCCAGGCACACCTCAGCCGACACAAACCCCAGGTGGAACAAAGGGAGGGAGAGGGTCCTCTGTGAAGAGTCCAGCCGGTCTAAAAAGCCCTCCAAGGGAGCAGAAGCTGAGGCTCTTCAAGGGCCAGGCACACCTCTCAGCCGACACAAACCCCAGGTGGAACAAAGGGAGGGAGAGGGTCCTCTGTGAAGAGTCCAGCCGGTCTAAAAAGCCCTCCAAGGGAGCAGAAGCTGAAGGCTCTTCAAGGGCCAGGCACACCTCTCAGCCGACACAAACCCCAGGTGGAACAAAGGGAGGGAGAGGGTCCTCTGTGAAGAGTCCAGCCGGTCTAAAAAGCCCTCCAAGGGAGCAGAAGCTGAAGGCTCTTCAAGGGCCAGGCACACCTCTCAGCCGACACAAACCCCAGGTGGAACAAAGGGAGGGAGAGGGTCCTCTGTGAAGAGTCCAGCCGGTCTAAAAAGCCCTCCAAGGGAGCAGAAGCTGAGGCTCTTCAAGGGCCAGGCACACCTCAGCCGACACAAACCCCAGGTGGAACAAAGGGAGGGAGAGGGTCCTCTGTGAAGAGTCCAGCAGGTCTAAAAAGC
Source organism: Phrynocephalus guinanensis (assembly GCA_037367245.1). Classification (NCBI taxonomy): domain Eukaryota; kingdom Metazoa; phylum Chordata; class Lepidosauria; order Squamata; family Agamidae; genus Phrynocephalus; species Phrynocephalus guinanensis. Next base: position 1,034,103 of record CM074750.1, read on the forward strand.
CCTCCAAGGGAGCAGAAGCTGAGGCTCTTCAAGGGCCAGGCATACCTCTCAGCCGACACAAACCCCAGGTGGAACAAAGGGAGGGAGAGGGTCCTCTGTGAAGAGTCCAGCCGGTCTAAAAAGCCCTCCAAGGGAGCAGAAGCTGAGGCTCTTCAAGGGCCGGGCACACCTCTCAGCCGACACAAACCCCAGGTGGAACAAAGGGAGGGAGAGGGTCCTCTGTGAAGAGTCCAGCCGGTCTAAAAAAGCCCTCCAAGGGAGCAGAAGCTGAGGCTCTTCAAGGGCCAGGCATACCTCTCAGCCGACACAAACCCCAGGTGGAACAAAGGGAGGGAGAGGGTCCTCTGTGAAGAGTCCAGCCGGTCTAAAAAGCCCTCCAAGGGAGCAGAAGCTGAGGCTCTTCAAGGGCCAGGCACACCTCTCAGCCGACACAAACCCCAGGTGGAACAAAGGGAGGGAGAGGGTCCTCTGTGAAGAGTCCAGCCGGTCTAAAAAGCCCTCCAAGGGAGCAGAAGCTGAGGCTCTTCAAGGGCCAGGCATACCTCTCAGCCGACACAAACCCCAGGTGGAACAAAGGGAGGGAGAGGGTCCTCTGTGAAGAGTCCAGCCGGTCTAAAAAAGCCCTCCAAGGGAGCAGAAGCTGAGGCTCTTCAAGGGCCAGGCACACCTCTCAGCCGACACAAACCCCAGGTGGAACAAAGGGAGGGAGAGGGTCCTCTGTGAAGAGTCCAGCCGGTCTAAAAAGCCCTCCAAGGGAGCAGAAGCTGAGGCTCTTCAAGGGCCAGGCACACCTCTTCGCCGACACAAACCCCAGGTGGAACAAAGGGAGGGAGAGGGTCCTCTGTGAAGAGTCCAGCCGGTCTAAAAAGCCCTCCAAGGGAGCAGAAGCTGAGGCTCTTCAAGGGCCAGGCACACCTCAGCCGACACAAACCCCAGGTGGAACAAAGGGAGGGAGAGGCACTCCCATCTCCGTGCCTTGGAATCCATCCACTCCCTACAGCCAACTGTGAAATTCTTTAAGAAATACAAACACCGAAAGCTCCTTGACAGGGGGGACTGTATTATTATTACCCATTAAAAGCAGTGTGCTGCTCTTTTCTCTTCAGGAATGTTGATTACATTCTGAAATGCCTCCTCCTCCTCCCTCTTCCCCGGCCCCTTCTCTGCCTTATAGGCCCCGAAATGAGTGGAGAAAGATAAAAGGAGAAATTGCTTCTTTATGATAGCAAGCAGAAGGCAGCAAAACAAAGGCATAATCACCAGCCTGCCTAAGCCCGAGGAAGTTCAGAGTTGTGGGCGGAAAGTGGGAGGGATCACTGCTTTTTGCAAGGAATAAAAATGTGAGAGAGACACGGTTGGGTGGAAGTTTCTTGCCTTGTGTTCACCTGCTAATAGGACAAAATGCCCTCTGCACTCAGCAGGAGACCGCTGCTCCATTGCCATCCTCTTAACTCCTCCTTTCATCGATTCCATGATATGACAACAAAGGTGTTGGGTGTTGCTATGCAACAGCAGGAGGTGAACAAAGAGGATCATTTATAAATCGCCAGCTCTCCTTCTAACAGAGAACTCAGGGTGTGTGTGCCAATGGCCAGTTGGACGAGGTAGAATTATTGCAAAGAAACAAGAGTGACCAGTATGTCACGTGGACCTAAGGTTTGCAGAGGTAACAACAGGGACCAAGGGTCTTTTTACATGACCCCTAAGATCCGCTGGTCCCTTAAATTCGGACCAGAGATCTTGAGGGTTTGTCGCTCTCCCTCCGTTCCCACCCCCTCCGCACTTCCTTGTTCTGTCTGCGTGAGGGGAGGGAGAAAAAAAGGGAGAAAAGAATGCACTCTTACCTCCGGAGTGCCGGTGGAAGTTGCTCCGACCCCCCCCCCGTCACTTCCTGGTTCCTGTTAAAGGGGCGTGAGGCAAAAAAAACAACAACAAAAAGAAGCGAGGAGAGCCCGGCACTCTCCACATCAAAATTTTTCACTCTTCCAGAGCAGGTACTTGAAAGGTGCGCTGGGTCACGCTTAGGTGGGCGGGGTCGCACTTAATTTTCTGTTAGCTCCGGAGCTGGTGGGGAAACATTTTTAAGCTCCGGAGCTGGGAGCCATTTGCAGCGGAGCTTAGGGGTCGCGTATAAACACCCTAAAGCACAAACAAGTGTGTATGGGAGAATGGGCCCCCTCGCCCCCAACATTCTCTACCCTACTGGGCATGTTCAATGGCAAACTCTTTTAATACTGATTTGAAAAGCAAGTTAGCTTTCTGTTCTTTGAGTAAAATAAAAGAGAGAAGAAGGTAACACCAACAGAAATGCATGGCCTGTTGACCAAACCTAGTCTGAGGTGTTTGCTCATTTCCAGGTCAATCCAGGGTGGAGCAAAACTGAAGAGTATGAATAGGGTGGATTGCTGTCTGTTGTAACAGCAACCAGTATAGTGGACCTTTAAGAAGTTTTTATGAGAGGAACTTTCACGTGAAGGTCAATCGCCCAGAGTTCCTATTTGGAAGATGGGCAGGATATAAGTGCAATAAATAAATAAATAAATAAATAAATAAATAAATAAATAAATAAATAAATAAATTTCTAGTAACCAATTGTTTCCTTCCCTAACCTCAGAGATCTCTTTTTTGCCTTTATACCTCTGTCAGCATCTTTAGGGTCTGTCATAGTTCAGTGTCAGTTTAAAAAAGAGTCCAAAGAGATCCTCATTTCCACATGGAGTTGTATTCTGCTTCTTATGAACAGCGCTACTGAAATTCATGGGCAGCAGACCTTGGGAAGTAGGGGTTTTTTTCATGATTTTTTTTTCTTGGTACTTGTTACAGTGTTTGGTAAGTAATTCAGGCAGTGTTCTGGGTGGTTCATTTTTATCTTCTTGCTCCAAAGCAATTTCAGCAAAAATAAAAAATAAAAATACACTGTTCATTCCCGTACGTTGTTATAGGGTAGCGGTGAATGCCATGGCAAAATCATCCTCCCAAATGATCGCTGAAATTGAACAGGCAAACACATTGCTGGTTCAATATATTTGTATCCGTGGGGTATGCAACTTCATCTCTTTCTCAGAAAGCAAGAATAAGTGTGTTTTTATATCAGCAAAACGAAGAAGAAGAAGAAGAAGAAGAAGAAGAAGAAGAAGAAGAAGAAGAAGAAGAAGAAGAAGATGATGATGATGATGATGATGATGATGATGATGATGATGATGATGATGATGATGATCTGGCATTTGGTCACAATGGGTGGCAATATGCCTTCCATTCTTTTGCCCTCATTGGGGAAAGCGGGCTTACTCTGAGGGCATTTTTCTTTCCCATTGCTGCTCTTGGTTTCGATGAAATATTTTCCCTTATTGTTTTCCTCGAGGACATATTTTTGCTCCTGCAGGGCCTGAAATAGACCTTGTGTTGCTGGCTACCTAGGATGCCATTTCGTACTTGAGTGAATATGGCTTTAGGGATTAGAGGCTGCTGTTGAGGTGTCTGGCTGGAATAAAGAATGAAGCCGTGGGGACAGAGTCTGCTCCAAAACAGATGCTGAAATGTCAGGAGGAAGGAGGAAAAAACGGGTGGTGGGTAAAAAGTGGAAAGAGGGATGTGAAAAATCCTTGGCCTCGGTTTAATTGCATTTCTCCAAATCCCTGAGACATTCCTGCCCTGGAATCGTAGAATCGTGGCCTTGGAGGGGGCCTTTATAGCCATCAAGTCAAGAATTCAAGTCAAAGCAGGTCTGATGGACGGTTCCTTTCATGTCTCACCTCCATCTTCTCCCCCCACCCCCCCACCCCGTGCTAAGCTGTGCCCAGTTCTTTCCGTCTTTCCTCTAAGGTTTGGTTTCGCGTCCCTGATCATTCTTGTTGCTCTCCTCTGAACTTGCTCCAGTTTGTCGGCATCCTTCTTAAAGTCTGGAGTCCAGAATTGGACACGGCACGCTATGTGAAGCCTGACCAGAAATGAATGTACCTTGTGGGATTTGAAGACTAGACTTCAGCTAAATTATCCTAATATGCCTGTCCTGCAGCTAAAACGGTGCTCACGACCTGGGGTTCAATCCCATGGTTGACTCAGCCTTCTATCCTTCCGAGGTCAGTAAAATGACCACTTCTGGGGCCTCCGAAAGGCCCAGGAAGCCCATCAGAGCCCCCCCCCCAAAGTGGTTTCCAGCAATCTGGAAGTCACTTCCTTCCTTCCTTCCTTCCTTTGTTTGTTTGTTTGTTTGTTCGTTTGTTTTTGGTAGCTCTGTTGGTGTTATTTCTAAGATCTGCAACTGCTTATAATGCTGTGAGAAATTTCTTGAGATTGTTCCGAAAACCCCAATGATTATGGGAACCACTGAAGTGTGTTTCATCCACAAGTGAAAAAATGATGATGATGAAGCTCCAAGCTACCAAAGTCTTATATATGCAAACAAAGCAAATACTGTATTCCTTTTCTATAATTTTCCTCTCTGTATCCTTGTGTGTGTCACTGCTGATTGTCCCTTCCTTTGCCAATGCTGTGGCTTTTAATTCCGGTCCTTCTCCCAATAAAACTTCTGTGATCTGTATTTATTAATCAGCCAAGATTTCCCCACTTCTCCCTTCTTCTCCAAGTGCCTTTCTGGAACACTTTATCACTGCAGAGTTAATCACTAATGGACATTTACAATTACCAGCCCTCCGATGTAATTAATGGCAGATAACGGAAATTTACAACACACATTCCCTTGCTTTCTCTGTTAAGGGAGACAATTGATCAAGTTAAACAAACTGAAAAGATACAGACACATTCTGCTAACTGGATATTTTTTACAATTGTACACTTGTGTACAAGGAGGGCAAATCGGTGGTCTTTTCCTAAGCCTGGAAGTCATCATCTTAGCACAGCAGAGCTGGAAGGGATCCTATAGGTCAGGTATGTCCAGCAGGTATAGGAGAATCATAGAGTTGGAAGAGACCTCAAGGGCCATCTAGTCCAACCCCCTGCCATGTAGGAACCCTCATCACAGGATGCCCGACAGATGGCCATCCAGCCTCTGCTTAAAAACCTCCAAAGAAGGAGACTCAACAACCCTCCGTGGCAGCATATTCCACTGCCGAATAGCTCTAACCATTAGGAAGTTCTTCCTAATGTTCAAATAGAATCTCTTTTCCTGTAGTTTGGAACCATTGCCCAGAGTCCTAGTTTCTGAAGCCATGGAACACAAACCTGTTCCCTCTTCAATATAACATCCTTTCAAATATTTAAACATAGCTATCATATCCCCCCCTCAGCTTTCTTTTTGAAAGGCTGAACATTCCCAGTTCCCTGAGCCATTCATGATAAGACATTTCTTCCACACCCTCAATCATCCTGGTCGCCCTCCTCTGCACCCTCTTGAGGTTGTCAACATCCTTTTTAAATTGAGGCGCACAGAACTGGACACAGAACTCCAGGTGGGGTCTGAGCAGAGCAGAATAGAGTGGTACTATCACTTTCCTGGATCTCTAGACACCATGCCTCTGTTGATGCAACCAAGAATTGCATTGGCTTTCTTGGCTGCCGCGTCACACTGCTGACTCATTTTCAATTTGTTGTCCACCACAAATTGATCTACCAGGAGATTTCGGAGGTGTCAGAGGTAGATAATGGCCAGCCCCAATTGACTCCATCTCTCCGTAGCTGGGGGAGCGCTCACTCACGCTGGCAGGCTGTCTGCCGACAGCTTACCACCGCCACTCCTCCTTTGCCTGCCTTTTACTCCTGCCTGTGGGAATCTTGCCTGCAGGTATATTGGAAGGTGCTTGTTGTTTTCATGCCAATAGTTTGTGGGTGCCCCAAGGGGCTACCTTCCACGCCCCACAATGACACACCACAGGTCCAGCATCATACCTGGTCTCCTGCCTCTAAGAATCACCAATTTCTGCCCCTGCCCCAACACCCCTCAGAAATATTTTATATACAGTACTGGGCGATATTTATTTATTTATTATTATTTATTATACTTATATATCCATTCAAACGGGCTTTACTTGAATACACTTACCATATTGGTTGTGTCGTGTGCTGGTGGTTGGTCACTTTATAGTTCGCTTTCATTAAAAGTTTTTGGGTGGACACAACAATGTGTCAAGACTCAAGAATTTGGTGATAATAGCGGGCTTTTCCAATTTTGTTCTAACTTGCCTATGCCTTGCCTTCGAATTGTTTCAAGCCACTGTGGCTTTTGCTTGCCTCTGCAGTTTTATTTTGCCTAGCCTTTGTGTTGATTCTACATGGCAATTTTGTTTCCCCTTGCCTTTGCATTGATTCTACACTGTGTTTCGGTATTTTATTTCATCTGATTTGCTGGACAGGTGTTTGATTTTTTTATGATTGTTTGGTGGTAGTTGATTATTGGTGCCAGTATGATGAATTCTTATTTTTACTTTTAGAACTGATCAGATTCAGCCAGAGTTTATGCTAACTTTATACTTTGGAGGTTTCTAAGCAGAGGCTGGATGGCCTTCTGTCAGGAGTCCTATGATGGGGGTTCCTGCGTGGCAGGGGGTTGGACTGGATGGCCCTCGAGGTCTCTTCCAACTCGGTGATTCTATGATTCTATGATTCTTAACTTAGCAGGTTTGGCCTTCTTACATCCAGCCGGTCCCATATAACGAAGGTGAGTGCTCCAAAGAACAGCAAAACCTACCACTTGAAATAGTTGTAGAGTACTTGTCGTGCCCATTCAAAGTAGATGTGGACATTAAGAAACTGCAGCTGCTATCAGTAAAAAAATTACTCATTGAACAAGCCATCTCTTGAAAATGAAATATTAACCCCTAAAATGACATTTTTTATCAAGACCCATACTGAGCAAGAATCGTTTTGGAAGCTAGTGCCTAGAGACAAATTTCCCAACTTGAGAAGATGCTATGAAGCCGTACATGCCTGTTTTGATTCCACTTGTTTTCCCATCTGAAAATGACAAAGAGTACACAATGTTCCAACATGACAGAGGAACATCTCCAGGATTCCCCAAGACTGGCCCTCATGCAACCTTCACCCAACTTCAAAAAGCTGGTGGATGAAATGCAGGCTCAGACGTCTCACTAATGAGCAAGAGCAAAATATTAAAGATTGTGCATGATCAGCCTGAATTAATACTCAACCTTAATTTAACACAAATTACTCAATAAAAGTTAAAGTTATTAAAACAGTTAAAGAAAGAGATTACTCAACAAAACTTTAAGAAAAACCGTACTTTCCATTTCTGTATGCACTTGTTTACTGTAACCAATAAAAAGCCTTGGGTCCCAGGCAAGAGTTGCACATACACACTCACACTCATAGACACACACTCACACACGGACACACACTCACACAGAGACACACTGGCACTGGGGGAGACACGCCTGGAACCAAGAGATGATTGTGTCAAGTGTAGTCCATAACGGTACACATTTCCCCTCACAGTTCTAACTGGGTCCTTGTCTCTCTGTTTTGTTTTTTGCTTAATTTTGTTTTTGCTTAATTTGCTTAACAGCTGATTACAACCAAGTAAATGACAGAAGGTTCATTGAAAATGGGGTGGGGGAATCCTCCAACTTTATTGGGTTAAATTTAATTTGAAACTAAATTGAAACTTAATTTTCATGGTGTTAGATCATCGGCACTTTGGGCCAGAAAAAGTAGACCACCACCTGTTCAAAGTTGGACAGGTCTGCTATAGGTCATCAAGGCCAGCCTGTGTCAAGGAGACACCGTGGGGAACCGAACGCTCACCAGAGAGCTATCCAGCAGTCCTAATAACAAGCTACACGCAACATTGTTAGGTATAAGCAGTATACTTTCACATATGGAAATAACTTTTCAAAGGAACAAATAGAACCAAAATTCCCTCAGGTTGCCAGGAATTATCTCCAAGAGCTGCTTCCAAGAGCATTTAAGCCATGTTAGAATTATACAGTAGGACCCCTGGTATCCGCTGGAGATCAGTTCCAGGCCTTCCTGTGGATAACAAAAACTGTGGATAAGAGAGAACACCAAAAATCCCCCAAAACTGCTATTTTGCGACAGTAGCTTGCTTTACAACTGCTGTTTGTGATGGTAGCTAGCTTTGTGGCTGCTGGATATTTATTTAATATTTTCCTCTGTCAAACATGGATAACTGAATCAGTGGTTAATGAATCAGTGGATACAGGGGTTCTAATGTAGTGACAGATATTTTTTCAAGGTTATGCCAGCCTCTAAGCCGTGCTATGATGCCTTTCCCCCCATCTTTTGTATTTTAGTATGTTCACAATATTCCCCATAGAGAGTTGGGAATATTTCTCAGAGACCAGTGTGGAAAGCTCGATTTAGGATCATTTTGCAAAAAGAAAGTTGCCTCTTTCCCTAATTGCTTGATTTGTCCAAGGATCTCCAATTCACATGCATTTTTAGGAAACGGCGGTGATGTTTCCAGCATAGAGACAAGGTCTTCAATAGAGTTGCTTTTTGCAGACACTGCAGAGATCGTGACAGGGCGATTCCTGCATAGTAGACACCGGCTTTACAGAAACATATTGCAAGCGATTGTCTTCTCTTTCTTTCATCCTTAGTAGCAACACCACCTTATTTCAGTGTGCCCAAGTGTTTGTGGCTTTGTTTCACTCATCCTTAGAGGCATTTAATGTGCTAGAATTTCTGTTACATTCCAAAAACAGCAAGGTGCTTCCCCCCCCTCTGTCTTCTTCCAAGGATAACCCCCCCACACACAAAAGGAATCCTAGAATCCTAGAATCATAGAGTCGGAAGAGACCTCAAGGGCCATCTAGTCCAACCCCCTGCCATGCAGGAACCCCCATCACAGTATTTCCGACAGATGGCCATCCAGCCTCTGCTTAAAAACCTCTCAAGAAGGAGACTCTACCACGCTCCATTGCAGCATATTCCACTGTCAAACAGCTCTAACTGCCAGGATGTTCTTCCTAATGTTCAAATGGAATCTCTTTTCCTGTAGTTTGAAACCATTGCAAGCATTTTTTCTCTCTGTGGATGATACATTGATCGTAGGTTTTCCCAGCTATTTTTTGGAACCTTCAAAGAACAGCTATTACTGCTCAATTACTGTGCTTCATTAACTGCTTTATAACACATCAAAATATTACAAGTCTCTGGTTAAAAGTACCACGGAACGAAAAAGAGAGGTGCAGGCAAGAGAATAAGAGACAATCTGAACAAAATGGCATGAAATGTAACCAGGGATCAGAAAATTTCCCTCCCACCCCCTTTATTGTTTGGCTGAATAGCTCAGTGGTTTGAACAGAGGTTTGGAGCTTGATTCTCCACTGTGCCTCCTTGATGATCCACAGGGCTCTTTCCAGCATTATAGTTATAAGATTATTCTTATTCTTACCGATTGTGCTGTGCAGTAGTAGTTAGGGATGGTCAGGAAATGAAAAACGAAATGCTGTTTTGTCGTTTCGTTATGTAACAAAACAAAACAAAATGAAGAAATGAGGAAGGAGCATTTCGTTATAGACGAAACGAAACGGTCTTTTTTGCATTGAAACAAACCATTTCATTCCATCGTTTTCAGAGGGCTCCTGCCGAGCTGTTAATGGCTGGACCCCTTTAAACCTGGCCCAATTGGTACCAGGGGATCCTGGGCACCCCATCCTCTAGGACCCAGGGGAGCCATTTCGTTTTGTTTCATTTTGTTTCATTTTTTTTTAAATTGTAAGAAATGAAATGAAACAAAATAGGGGTGAGCACGAAATCATTTTTCCATTTCAGGCCTATCCCTAGTAGTAGTAGTATATAAATACAGGAAGTTATGACCATTTAAAAAAACCAATTAACCAATAATCTGATTAGTGTTGCCCTAGCTATTAAAATGTTAGAATATGATCATGTACGAAACCTACAAAACAAAACAGAAAACTAATACTGCCCAAAATTAAAAAGAACACTTAGGACAGAGTAAAAAAAACTTTAGAGAGAAAACAATGTGTTGTTTTAATCTATACATTCCTTAATTCTCTCTATAAAAATAAGTTTTTTTTAAGGCTGAGCTTTGCAAATCAGTGATTATTAGATACTTTAGGAGTGGTAGTGATTTTAGGAGTCATGTAAGGGGCTTCAAATGAGTTTGGAGGGCCCCATCATCAAGGACCTGATGATCCTTACAGACCTTTTCTGCTCTGCAGTTCAAATATGACCCACTGCTGTGCTACCCTCTCTTAATGTAAGGAGGCCTGTGGTGCAGTGGTTAAATGCCTGTACTGAAGGTAAAACTGTGCTCACGACCTGGGGTTTAATCCCACGTAGCCCAGCTCATGGTTGATTCAGCTTTCTGTCCTGCTGAGGTTGGTAAAATGAGTACCCAGCTTTCGGAGGGGGGGCAATGTGTAGCCTGCATAATTAAATTGTAAACCACCCAGAGAGTGCTTGAAGTGCTATTGGGTGGTATATAAGCAGAACACTTTGCTGCTGTGACAGAACTCATTCTGCCCCTCAATCCATTTTGGGTCCAGAGTTTGGTGAGAACCTTCTAAGATCAAAAGAAACCAAGAAGCTAATCATCATTCTCATAGAACTGCAGCGCTGGAAGAGACCTTATGGACCATGAGGCACAGTGGGGAATTGAACTCATAACCTCCGACTGCTCAGCCAGAGACATATGAGCCATCGAAGAGTATCGCATGACCTCCTTGGGTCAATGCGGTGGCGAAACCATTCTTTCTTCGGAACCCTTTCTTTTCTCTACAATGACTGGACTTCAGGCGCTCCCTCTCTACACATTTTTAAAAGATCACTGCAAGTGGTAAACAACTAGCATTGCACCCCAGTTCTAGTGTCCCCTCTGATTAATTTTTGCATCATGCTTCATTATGGCTCAGCCTTCCATTCTGAAGATGTCCTTCAAATGAAAGTCAAGAAAGCACGCCAAAATAAAAATGCATTCATTGAGGCACATCTTCATCTCCCTATAAACGGTCTCTTGAGGCTTAACATTTTCACTGCCAAACAGCTTGTTGGTATTATTTGTTCTCTTTGTAGGGATGAGAAATAGGGATGGTTCTAGTCTGAACCTCTTTAAATGGATTCATAGAATTGCAACATTTTTAATAGGCTACTGTTACTACAGTATGGTTGCGGTCATCCTCTGGCCATCCTCCAAGGACATCACGGAAATGCATATCATTTCCCACGTTGGCATTAACACTAAGTCATCTTCTAACACTTAAAAAACTAACATGTTTTGTGTGGCACTAGCTTTTATGCTTACGTCTTTTTTCTTCATTGCAGAAAATGGAAATTAATGTCAAGTAATAAATGCTAAAGAGCTCACAAGTGGGTTTCTGTTGGTATTCTCCTGACAAAGTAATGGTGCAACACACACACACACACACACACACACACACAGAGAGAGAGAGAGAGAGAGAGAGAGAGAGAGAGAGAGAGAGAGAGAGCTGTGTGATCCCCAAAACAATACAAATGCAACAGCATATATCTTCATTTTGTTGTTGCTGTTGTTCAGTTGTTCAGTCATGTCCGACTCTTCGTGACCCCATGGACCAGAGCACACCAGGCCTTCCTATCTTCCGCTGCCTCCCGGAGTTTGGTCAAATCCATGTTGGTTGCATTGATGACACCGTCCAACCATCTCATTCTCTGCTGTCCCCTTTCCCAACATCAGGGACTTTTCCACTAAAAAACAAACAAGCAAGCAAGCAAGCAAGCAAACAATAGAGATTGTTATTATCTTCTTCTTGGGCTGGTTTCCGGTTCCTGCCGAGGGAGGAACAGTGTCTGTGTGGAGCTCTCCCTTTTAATCTTTTAAATTTTAATTGCTACAATAGAGTTTTTAACAGATTTTTAAACCTAAATTTTATCTGCTAGAACGAGTTTTTATCTCTATTAATTGCCACCAAGAAGCTCAACTGCTATAAAGTTTTTATTGTTATTGAACTCTTGGTGGACACAGCTGAGTGGGAGAGAACATGGGAAACAAACGCCAGAGATCCAGTGCTGGTCTTCGTCTTGCTAAAGCAGGGAAACAACTGAAAATTGATGAACTGCTTGCAGAAAGTCCCTCCATGAGTAATTTGTCTACTTCACCTCCAATAATAAAGTTAAACAACAGATTTGCTGTGTTAGAGGTAGACATGGGCACGACCAGAAAAAATGACGTTTTGAGTTGTCGTTTGTTGGAACGGGTCCGTTTCGGGTCGTTTCCGTTTGTCGTGAAATTTTTCAAAAATTTGTCATTTCGTTTGTAGTTTCCACCACGCAATTTGACTTCCCAGAGCATAGGGGCGTCCCACAATCAGGGCTGGTGCTAGGTGTTTTTGCGCCCTAGGCGGCAGGCGGGGTGGGGGCGGGCGGCGGGGGGAGGTGCGGGCGGGCGGCGGTGGAGGGGGCCATGGGCGGGCGGCGACAGCTGCAGGGGGAGGCGTGGGCGGGCAGGCGAGCGGGCGGGCAGTGGCCACGGGCGGGCAGCGGCGCGGGCTGAAGGCGGGTGGCGGCGTGGGCGAGTGGGCAGTTAGGATATCACAGAGGTTCTGTTCTTGGCTTGCACCCCAAATGTGTGTGTGTAAAAGCAAATTGAAGTTGGGAAAATAGAAAATAAATGGTAGTATATAATATATATTTAAAATAAATCCACACCTCCCACTCCCAGTCGAACCTCCCCGTTTATCCAGAAAGAAATCCTCACAAACCGCCAGAGAAGAAATAAAGAATAAACTGCTATTCCCTTCAGCAGACAAAGCTGCAGGGAATCAAAGAAATTATTTTCTAAATTCAATTCCCTGCCTGCCTGCCTAACTTAAGTCCTAAAGCCTCCAGCCTCCCTCCTCAAACTCGATCGGATCACACCAGCACCAGCAGCTAGCCCTCCTCCCTCAACCACATCCATACACCCGACTGCGATTTCTGGAAGGTGCCTTGGCTTTTTATGGCCTCCGAGACATCCAGAAGTGTCAGTCAAAAACCTGGCAATGCCATTGGTGGAATGGTTCAAACAATTTTCACGGTCCCATCCCATGCCCAGCCCAAATGGGCAGGTCTAAAAAAATAAAAAATAAAATAAAATAAAATCAATACGATGTTTTACTGCTATAAAAAAACCCACTGCTGCTACTATTAAAATTCAGGCATTTAAAATAAATAAATTTCACATGTTTCTGTGGTGATTTGGTATGTTTTTTGACCATGATTTCAAAAGAAAAATTGTAGTCGCCATTTTGGATCCCGCCCTACAGCATGGCATGGCGAGACAACGAGGATGACCCCCCCCCAGCCTGGTGCAAGCAGCCCAGGACAGGAGAAGAGGGGGGGAAAGCCCGGGAACCCCCCAGAAACCACCCCTCTGGTAGGTGGCAAAGCCTCAGGGGGGCATATTTTTGGCCGGGAGTTGGGGTTTTTTTAAAAAAACTTTTAAAAACTTATTTGTGTGCTTCGCATTTTTCGGTTCGAGTTCGAGTTCTGACGGCTTAATTATCGTTACCGTTTCCGTTACGTAACGGAAACGATAACCGAAAACGGAAAACAGAAATGACAATTTCGTCGAGTCATGCCCATGTCTAGTTAGAGGAGGAGATAGCCTCCCCAATTCAGAAGGTTGCAGGCCCTGCTGTTATCTCCACAGTTTCTTCCGCAAACGAAGTCTCAAATTCTTCAAAAGATATCCTCCCTGAGCTTGTGGCAGACCAGTGTTTTCTAACTGCTCAGACAGTGACTTCAATATTTAAAAGTTTACAGATAGTTTGTGATAAAATGAACGCTGTGGAGAATGTCTTAGAAAAGCTTACAACATCACTCTCTCTAGATAGGAGTAATTCACACCCAAACAATTTAAAAAGGGACGACTCAACTATAGTCAACAGCAGCTCTAACTTACAAGGAGATTGTCCCACACGGATTTTTATGCCAACCCAGGTTCTGCTCCAAGTTGAACAAACTGGTGTCAATAGAAGGAGATGGGACAGATATAGATCTGTGGTAAACTCTTTAAGTCAGTTGCTAAATAGTTAGCCAAGGAGCATAGACTTAAAGGCTATTAAGTGGCTTCCTTATAAAAGGGGTCAAAAGAGAGTATTGCTAACCTTTTACCATGCTGTGATCCCTCTCATGCTCCTCAAAATGAAAACTTATTTGGCACGCTTTCAGATCTTTCCCACCAGGGTTTTCTCTGAAATGCCCTTGCATCCCTTACTTCAGAGCAGCATACCACCGCAAGATTGTGAAACCTGTCCACAACCTAAATCAGGAAAACCTATGTCAGTAATTAGATCACCAGTAGGCTCAATGTCATCTACAACACAACCAAAGGGTTCATCAAGCCAGAGACCAACTGTTCAAAGGAAGCCTCAGCTCACTTGGCTGAAATCAACACTAAATGGGATGAGGCTAAAGATAGTGTTGGCACTTTATGTGATGCTGCTGAACTACTGAGAGACTGTTCTGCTGAACGCGCTTCTTCAGCTTCTTCTACTCAGTGTAATGATACCCTCTATACACAAGCCCCTTCTCTAAATGACCATAGCAGCTTATTGACCAATCAGCAGAGAAACAGCCACAAAGCAAAGTTAATTTCTATAGACTTTGACAACAGTGAGGGTAACCAATCTTGCAGCCATCCATCAATAACACAGATTGCGCCAAAGTCTGTAACTCCAATCACTAGCTGATGCTTCAGTGGGCGTTTATACACGACCCCTAAGCTCCGCCGCAAATGGCTGCAAGCTCCGGAGATTTAAAATGTTTCCCCACCAGCTCCAGAGTTTGCAGACAATTAAGTGCGACCCCGCCCACTTTAGCACGACCCAGCGCACTTTTCTTGTACCTTCTCTCTGGAGGTGAAAAATATTTGATGCGGATAAGAGTGCCGGGCTCTCCTCGCTTGTCTGTTGTTTTTTTGCCTCCCGCCCCTTTAAGAGCCCCTTGAGAAGGAACCAGGAAGTAACGGGGCTCGTGGCAATTTCCACCGGCACCGGCAGGTTAGTAAAGGCTTCTTTTGTCCTTTTTTCCCTCCCTCCCCTCACGCCGACAGGAGCAGGAAGTGCTGAGGGGTGGGATGCAGGAACAGAAACGAACCCCCAAGATCTCTGGTCCGAATTTAAGGGACCAGCGGATCTTAGGGGTCGTGTGAAAAGGCCCAGTGTTACAATCCTCTTTACCTAAAGATGCGTTCTTAAAAGATGCTCCGCCACTATAGCAACTGGAGGTATTGGATATACAAGAAAATAGATCAATACCAAGGAAAGGGAAGGCTGAAATGTCCTACCAATTGAAGGGAAATAGTCTTTGCAGAGATGCATCCAGGTCAAAAAAGTATTTCAAACAGAGCAGCACCTCTAACTCCTGTCTCTTCATCTTCAAACATTAAAACATGGGCTGAAATGAGGCATTTGGATGATACAGAGATGGTTCCTGAGGAAAACTCTAGAGGAAATAACACAATCCATCTAAGAACTGATTCACATCCTGTAACATCAAATGTTAGTACGATCTCCCCATGCATAGATGAGATACTGATATTGGAGGAGTCCGAGACTGGAAATCAAGAAAATCCGAACAATCCCTTAGCCAGCTCAAATTGATATAATGCTCCTCAGTATAAGAACTCTATACAGCTACTATCCTGGAACATGGTGGAGTTCCTTTCTAATTTTGATATCATAGCTCTCCAAGGCTGGAAAGCACAGAGCATCCGAAAAAAATGGTGACCTGGTGGAGTTCCTTCTTTCTAATTTTGATATCATAGCTCTCCAAGAGACCTGCTTATTGAAGATGATGATTTGCGGTCAGAGACTTGTGGGCGGCCATTCTACTACCAGGTTTCAAGGCTTCTCTTGCCCTGTCTATCCCGGCGGCACCGACACCCCATCCCCCCTCCCTCTGCAAAAAAACGCTTGCAAGAATAAAAGGAAGAGCATTTCAGGTAAGTTAAAAAATAAATAAATATACTTTTTAACTGGCCTTGACAAAGCGTTAGTTAAGGCAGAGCTGGGCTGGTGTGTCGCCAGAAAAATGGAGGATGTTCTTTGTTGATGAATCCCATCTGTATCTAGCTGTTAAGTTTTCTTATAAAACCTCTGACTTAGTCTTAGTTAATATTTATATTCCACCATACTCTTCTGCTTATCTCCCACTTAATACCTGGATTATTTTAGAGGAGACAGTTCTAAAAATGAATATGAAACACCCTAAAGCTATAGTTGTCTTAGCAGGTGACTTCAACGCTAGAATAGGGGCCTCCTTACAAAACTTTGTTCAACTAGGGGTAATACCAGAACATTATTTACTTCCTGAGAACTCTTGGTTCTCTAGTGACCTCAAAAGAAACAAGGCAGGTCTCCAGTTGGTTTCCTTGATTTATAAACGTAACTTTGTCATTTTAGGAGGTAAATTACCTGGTTTTAGATATCCTTTTACGTATCACTCAGGAAAACTTAGTAGTGTTTTAGATTACATATGTGTATCTCGGGCTGATTTTGAATTGTTTTCAGATATTCAAGTCCTGTTGAGGGAAGATAGTGACCATCAACCAATTACAGTTTCTTTCAAAGGTAATTTGGATATAAGGCCATATCTGTTACATGATAAGAAGTTACTAGCAAACTTTGAAGTGAGGCAAGAAAAGAAACTCAAATGGGCCAAGGTCCATACAAAAGCCTTATCACTTTTCTTGAATTCTGAACAGGCCATGGCTTGGAGAAAATCAATTTCCTCATTTAACTCAGACTCAATTAATATTTTAACCCAGTATAAAGATCTATGCTTTTTGCTAAAAAAAATTCTAGTAGATAACCTTCCTATCAGAAAACAACAACAAAGCAGTCCAAATTGGTTTGATACTGATTGTGTATACACCAGAAAACGTTTGAGGGCAGCAATGTGTCAGGCCCAAGTAAATCCCTCTGCAGAAAATCAGGCCAAAATGTTAGAAATCAGACGCAGTTATAAGAAATTGTTAACTGCCAAAAGAGTTTCCCATAACACCAAACTTTGGTCTGATCTAGAAATCTGGGCAAAGGGACGAATTCAGTTTTCTTTTGGAATGCTGTTTCTGGTGTATTAAAGGAACGTAAATTTTATTCCAACAGTCCTATTCCAGCTTCAGTTTGGGAAGAGTATTATGCAAATATATTTTCCAGTCCCACCCAGGACCTTACACAGAAACAAAGCATAAAACTTCCATCTTTGGAAGCACTCCCAGCCTGGCCTCCAGTATCTGTCTCAGAGATCAGAACTATCATCTGCTCATTAAAAGATAATAAGGCACCTGGGGAGGATTTTTTACCACCAGAGCTTTTTAAAACTCAAATTGACTGGTGGGCCCCTTTGCTAGCGGGGCTGTTCACCCATATAAATAATACAGGTCATATCCCAGTTGGATGGGAAGTTGCCATCATAGTTCCCTTATATAAAAAAGGAAACAAAGAGGATCCTAAAAACTACCGACCAATAAGTCTTATTGGAGTAGTAGCTAAAATGTATGCAAAACATTTATTGAGTAAAATAGAAGACTGGGTCATGGAAAATAATCTTCTAGTAGAAGAGCAGGCTGGTTTTAGACCCAACCACTCCACAATTGATAACTGTTTTATTTTACATCACATTCTTACAAAGCAGCTATCAAAAATCAAGAAATTGTATACAGCATTTATAGACCTTAGTGCAGCTTTTGACTCAATAAATAGAAATATTCTGTGGAGGAAATTGGCCAGTTTGAATATGGACTCTAGACTTTTAAGTCTGCTTAAGATCCTTTACTCAAATACGCAGTCGAAAGTTCGCACAGGAATAAATGGCTCCTTAACAAAGAGTATACCAACATTCACTGGAGTTAGACAGGGCTGTATACTGGCCCCAATGCTCTTCAACCTATATGTAAATGATCTACCTGGTTTTCTGCATGATGCTGATTCCCATATGCCAAAGATACTCAATAAATTTATTAATATTTTATTGTATGCAGATGATATGGTTCTAATCGCCCTTACCCAAATAGGCCTAAGAAGACTCCTTCAAAGATTGTATACCATTACCTACTGTGTCCAAAATTCCTTAACCATAAACAAAAGCAAGTCTAAAGTGATGGTGTTTTGCAAGAGGAGTGTGAAATATAATTGGTGGATAAATGGGGAACCCATTGAACAAGTACCTTCCTTTAACTACCTTGGAGTGGTTTTTACCAACACAAGCACATGGTCTAACCATTATAAAAGAAGTTCGAAAAAGGCTAGGTTAGGTACTAAAAGATTGTACAAGTTATTAAGTTACAACCACCCAGGTTCTTTGATCCCCATACTGAAGGTGTTTAAGGCTAAAATAGTTCCAATGTTGACCTATGGAGCTGAACTGTGGGGTTTAAACAAAGCCACCATTCTTGAACAAAATCAGACCAGTTTTCTAAGAAGTATATTGGGAACTGATAAGAACACATCAGCTCCTGCTGTTAGAGCAGAGCTAGGCATGCATTCCCTACAAAGTAACCTAATCATCAAAGTTTTTAATTACTGGCTGAAAATCCTTTTTATGGATACTAATAGTCTACCCAAAATATGTTTAATGGAACAAACAAACATGGCACAAACCAATTCTTGGATTAGCCGCCTTCATGAAACTATTACACACCATGCGTTTTCTATTCAGTATTTGCTTTCAATAGCTCCACAGGCAAGAGATATCTTCAAACAGCGAGTCCTAGATATTAGTGCACAATCAGACCTGGAATTATTATCTAAAAATAGATCACTAAGCTGGTTGGCTAAGAATAAAATTACCTTTTTACCTGAAAAATACATTTCAATGCCCTTATCTCAAGCATTAAGAAGGGCCTTTACTAGAGCCAGATTTGAACTGCTGGATTCCATGGTCAAATATGGGCGTTTTCACCACCTCCCTTATCAGGAGAGAACCTGTATTTGTGGATCCCCTTCTGTTGAAAACATTTCTCATATTCTCTTTGAATGCCAATTATATGCATCCATCAGGCTTGAATATCTATCCCCCTTTTTAGAAAGAACAGTCCATAGGGACCCAATTCACAGACTGTCTTATCTTCTTTCGGGCTCTAATGTGTACATTGTTCGCAAAGTTGCCAAGTTTGTAATTAAAGCTGCAGCTTTAAGAACGCAATACGTCGAACAAATTGGAGTATCCTGCAAAGGAGATCTACATATATAACTTATGTATATTCTGAATCTGTATTGTAGGGTACCCTATTGGATGGTGTTGCATGTACTTCAATGTATTCTATATTCTGTGTTGTTATTGGTTGATATGGTGATAGGACTAATCAATAAATTTATTTGTCAATTGTCAAACAATAGACAACTAACTTCTGATGATAACTGATCTTCCTGAGCCTGTGCACCAAGAAATTTTAGGTGGTTCAAAGAGCATCTGACTGTGGAGCCAGAGGGTGGAGGTTCACTTCCCCACTGGACCTTCTTGGCAGCTCTGAAGTTCTAATTCCAGATCTGGAATTAGTCATCAAGTCCAGGCCCTGTCATGATGATGATGATGATGATGATGATGATGATGATGATGATGATGATGATGATATATTAGTGTCCCAAAGATTCATGGCCATTGTTTGTGCCAGATTAGTTTCTTAAAATGGGTACAGATTCCATTCACCTCCCCTTCCAGCAGGAACCACATCTCCATGGAGGGAAGTGTGCAGTGGGGTCGCTCAAGGTTCTGTCTTAGGCCTAGTGCTCTTCAGAATCTTCATAAGTAACCTTGACAAGGGGAATTACAGAAGAACTCATCCAATTTGCAGATGACACAAAGCTGGGGGAAATTGCCAATACTTGGGAAGAAAGAATTGGCATTCAGAAGGATCTTGACAGACTTGAACACTGGGCCCTGTCCAAGCAGATGCAGTTCAGCAGCAAGAAAAGTAAGGTCCTGCACTTAGGCAGGAGAAACCAGGTGCACAGGTACAGGATAGGTGGTACCTGCCTCAACGGTAGTACCCGTGAGAGGGATTTAGGTATCCTGGTGGACCACTGCCTCAGGATGAAGCAGCAGTGTGTTGCAGCTGCCAAAAAGGTTAACATGGTCCTAGGCTGCATCAAGAGGGGGATAGCATCAAGATCACAGGAAGTGATAGTACCCCTCTACACTGGTCCTAGTGGGGCTGCATTTGGAATACATTGTTCAGTTCTGGTCACCACAATGCAAACAAGACACAGAGGCCCCAGAAAAAGTACAGAGAAGAGCCACAAAGATGATAAAGGACTGGAGGCTAAATCATATGAAGAACGACTAAAAGAACGAGGCATGTTGAGCATGACCAAGAGGGGAGACATGATGGCATTCTTCTACTACCTGAAGGGTTGCCACAGGGAAGAAGGCATGGATTTATTCTCAGTTGCACCTAAGGGTATAATAAGAACCAATGCGTGGAAACTCATCCAAGGGAGAGCCAACCTGGAAATCAGGAGAAAATTGCTGACAGTGAGAGTCATTAAACAGTGGAACAGCTTGCTCCCAGCGCTGGAGGTTTTCAAGAAAATATTGAACAGCTATCTGCCCGAGATGAGGCATGAGGTCTTCTGCCTTGGGCAGGGGGTTGGACTAGAAGACCTCCAAGGTCCCTTCCAATCCTAAGATGATTTGATGATTCCAGCAGGTGGAGGGAGAGGCCAGGCTGCTGCCTCCGAGTGGGTCACCTGCTGGAGGAGGCGGGGCTTTGAAGTGCGGAAAACCTGTTTGGCCAATACATGAAGCAGCCTGCCCCCCCCCCAATTCATCCCTACCAATACTGGCCACCACCATATAATCAAGTACCAGGTTACCTTGAATGCGGGGAAGGAAGATTCCAAGGGCCTTGATAAAAGGAAGGCGATTTCCAAGAGAGATGACAAAAATAAAATGCAAATGCCATCAGAACAGCATGATCAGTGAGCTTAACAAGGGAAAAGTGACATTTCAAAGGAAGCCAGTTGCGAGCCTTAAAAACAGTCCAGATTTGACGTTTTCCTTCTGCATAACACCTGGGTTCCTTCTAGCTAATTACTTGCTCTTTCAAAATGATCTGAAAAAAAATGGATATGGCAGCTCAGATCAAACATTCATCTCTGTTTTGGAAATAGATGCAAGCAAGCCAAACATGTAGCTTTCATGGTGATTGAGAGAAACTGGAAGCCTTGTAAGCTATTTGTTTGGAGATTTGCACATTGAGAGAAGATTAGTCAGACTGTTCTCTCTTGTCTCCTCCTTTCTCTTATCTCTTTCATTTGACTGTTTTTGTTTCACATATTTGCAAGGAATTTAACAGGAAAATCAATCCCAGGATCTCTGAACTGTAGAAACAGAGGGCATCCTAAAAGGTCATCAAATCCAACGGCCTTTCAACCTCAATTAAAAAGCCTTCAATGAAGGCGAGTCTTCTAAGGCAGTCCATTGCAATGGCAAACAACTATCACACTTCTCAAACAAAATCTCTTGAATGTATTTGAAAAGCAAATTGCTCTCTCTCAAGCCACACACGCACACACACACACTTTGAAGGATGGGAGGGGCACATTTGCAGTGTTCTGAGAGGGGGAAAGGCTACCCCAGGACACTGGCTCCATAAAATTTTCTAGAAAAAGTTCTGGCTAATAGACGGTGAAACAGGGATTTTCAGAAAATGTTTAGCCAGGTATATAAGAACATAAGAACATAAGAAGAGCCCTGCTGGATCAGGCCAAAGGCCCATCTAGTCCAGCTTCCTGTATCTCACAGTGGCCCCACCAGATGCCTCTGGGAGTGCACAAGACTAGATATCTGTTTCCTGATACCACTCCCCTGCATCTGGCCCTTGAAGTACCCTGGTTTTAAGCCAGGAGATGACACATTTCCATTATGGTTTGTAACCTGTGATCGACTTTTCCTCCAGGAATCCATCCAATCCCCTTTTTGAAGGCATCCAGGCCGGATGTCATCACCACATCCTGTGGTAGAGAGTTCCACAGACTAACAACACGCTGGGTAAAAAAAAATCTTTTGTCTGTTCTCACTCTCCCAGCCCTCAATTTGAGTGGATGTCCCCTAGTTCTGTCATTTTGTGAGAGGGAGAAGAGCATCCTTCTATCCACTTTACTCAGGCCTTGCATTATTTTGTAGTATGGCTCCAAATGGTGAAGGTCCATGCAGTGGCAGGGATGATGCATGTGTGGCCCCACCTGGAGTCCTGTGTCCAGTTCTGTGCACCTCAGTTTAAAGAGGATGTTGACAACCTCGAGCGGGTGCAGAGGAGAGCTACCAGGATGGTTGAGGGTCTGGAGGAAATGAACGCAGGTACAGAACGCAGCGGCCAGGCTGGTGGCTGGTGTGCGTCGCTATGACCACATCACCCCAGTCCTGGCCCGTCTGCACTGGTTGCCCGTTGCAGCCCGGATTAGATTCAAGGTCTTGGTTTTAGTTTATAAAACCCTCCATGGCTTGGGACCGGACTACCTGGCAGAGCGTATCGCTCAGCGATCTACCTCGGCCCGGCCCGTTCGGCAGGCGCGAGCGCACTTGCTTCAAGTCGCCACTCCTCGTGAAGCCCGGAGGACGAGTACCCGGACCCGGGCTTTCTCAGTGGCGGCCCCCAGCCTCTGGAACTCCATCCCCAGTGAAGTGTGCTCTGCAGATTCCCTGCAGGCCTTCCGGAAGGCGCTAAAGACCTATCTTTTCCGGGAGGCCTTTGGCGATTCTTAACTAACTTTTTTTTTCCCGCCATCGCTACCTGTTTTTATTTACCACTGTTTAGTTATTGAGGTGCCATAAGGTTTTAAGGTTTTAACTTTTGTTTAGTGTTACTATCACTTGTCCTGTCTGTGCACCATTGTAATTTGTGTGGCTATCGCAGCCTTGTAAGCCGCTTAGGGTACACATTGTAGATAAGCGGGGTATAAATGCAATAAATAAATAAATAAATAAATAAATTATGAGGAATGGCTTAGGGAACTGGGAATGTTTATTTATTTTATTTATTTATTTTTACAACTTATATGCCGCCCACTACCCAAAGGTCTCTGGGCGGCTTACAATCAAGGAATTAAAACTGTTAAAAACATCAAACAACAATAAATAATTAAAACAACAATAAAAACCTTATACTAAAACATCACACTTTAGCCTCTCTAAAAGAAGGCTGAGGGGGGATATGATAGCTATGTTTAAATATTTGAAAGAATGTCATATTGAAGAGGGAGCAGGTTTGTTTTCCATGGTGTCAGAGACTAGGACTCGGGGCAATGGTCTCAAACTACAACAGGCCTGCCCAAAATCCGCCCCGGAGGGGGGGGCAAATCCGCACCATCAGGCCATTCTGAGTGGCCTGCAGCTGGCTGGCCCGCCCCTCCCTCCCCCTCCTTCATTCCTCCCTCCTTCCCTTGGTCCCCACCTTCTTTCGTTCCTCCCTCCCTTGGTCCCCACCTCCTTCCTGTTGTGTATTGATCTGTATTCCTATTATCTGTAATTGCTTGTTGAAGTAACTGCCTTCCTGTTCCAAAGGGAAGGAACAGGCCTATTGGTTGATTCAAGCTGCTGCATTTGGATCCTCAATCCTATGGGTTCCCGCCAAAAGGCAGCCTTGTGATTGCTTGTAATTGTTCCCTCCAAAATGTATCTTTTCCTAGCCAGTCCTGGTGCCTATAAATGTAGCTCCCTCTCCCCAGTCCCCAGTCTTGTTCTCTCCCTGAATAAAGAGCTGTTACACTAGAAGCTGTCTCCAGCCTGCTATGTCAAGAGCTGAAATCACTTGCTGAAATCACTAAACCCACGTTACAACACTGGCGACGAGGATGGGATCCGGAATGCTGAGAAGCAGAGGATCATCACGCTGACTCAGAGTCCGTATCGCAGTGGAGAACAAGACTCACCAGCCGGTTTAGAAGACGACCCTGCCGCCTGGAGAATGGAAAGTCCATGGGTATTGGAGCCCTTCCAGCCATCGGAGCCCCACACTTAGGAGGACTATGTTGAATGCTTCGAGTTCTTCGTGGTGGCTCAAGGAATCACTGATGCCAGCAAAAGAAGGGCCATGTTCCTGAGTTGCTGTGGGCGTGAGACCTTCATGTTGGCCAAGGCACTGCTCGCCCCAGCAAAGCTGAGTGAGACATCACTCACAAACATTTTCGCCCAGCTGACAAGCCACTTGGCACCTACCAAAACCAAGATGGCCTGGCAGATGGAGTTCCAGAAAAGGCAGCAGCAAGCCAGAGAATCTGTGCCTGCATTCCTGGCAGGACTCCGGGAGCTTGCTCAGCACTGTGGCTTCCCAAATCTTGAAGACACTCTCTTGAATCGATTTGTTGGGGGGCTCAGCAGCAAAAAAGCCCGAAGGCACATTGTGGCAAAGGAAGATGCCACCCTTGGCTCCGCCTTGAAAGAGGCCACCGCCACAGAGAATTATGAGCAGGAAGAGCTCAATGCCAGTTGCAAGGCCACAAAGCTGCGGGTAGAGGCTGCCCATGCCTTGATTGAACCAGAGGTTAGTCCAAGCCAGAGCCCAGTCCGTGGTGTTGAGTTGGTGCGTCAGGCTGATGCACGGCCCAAAGATCGCCGAGGCGCTTGCCCAGGCTGTGGCGGTAACCATGAGCGGAAAAGCTGCCATTTTCGTGATGCTACGTGCAGGGCATGCGGAAAGTCAGGACACATCACCAGGGCCTGTAGGTCGGTGGCAGCTGGAGCAACGGGATCACCTAGATCAACGCGTCGCAGATCATCCACCACGACTCATCAACTGGACGACTGCAATTATCTCACAGAGATCAACGGAGAGACCGTGCAGTTCCTGGCGCAAGGCAAAACATCCATCAGAGTGAAGATTGAAGGTCAACCATGCGACATGGAGGTGGATTCCGGATCTGGATTCACCATTGTTTCAGACCAGACTGCAAGGGGGCTCTTCTCTGGGGATAAGTTCCCCTCTCTGGAACCATTCCCAGCAACCTTGCAATCATACACGGCTGGCTGCATCCATATTCTAGGAATGTGTGCGGTGAGGGTACAATTCCGGGAGAAACAGGCCGTGCTTAAATTGGTGATTGCAAAGGGGAGTCGCCCCAGTCTCCTGGGTACTGACTGGTTTCCCGCCTTGGGACTGTGTATATCAGGGCTCAACTCAGTCCAAACTTTCCCAGAGTTGGGCAAGGGCGTTAGGCCAGGAATTTGCCGAACTCTTCAGTGGAAAACTGGGTTGTTATAAAGGGCCTCCAATTGACTTTGAGCTGGACCCCAGGGTGGCCCCAATCCGACTCAAGCCAAGGCGAGTGCCATTTGCGCTGCAACCCAAGATTGAGGCGGAACTGGACAAATTTGTCAAACAGGGAGTTCTTTCACCTGTGGACTCTTCTAAGTGGGAGACTCCTATCGTCACACCCCTTAAGGCAAATGGGGAAGTGAGAATTTGTGCAGATTACAAATGTACTATCAACAAGGCACTCAGGGGAAATTCATACCCCATTCCAGTCATCTCACAGCTGTTGGCAAAACTAGCTGGGTGGGAAATTTTCGCCAAACTTGACCTGGCACAAGCTTACCAGCAGCTGCCAGTGACTCCGCAATCTGCGGAAGCACAGACTATCGTAACACACAAAGGGGCTTTCCGAGTAAACAGTCTATAGTTTGGAGTTTGTGTGGCCCCAGGGATTTTTCAAGGACTAATGGAGCGCCTGTTAAGGGGTCTGCCAGGGGTCTTGCCATTTTTGATGATGTTCTGATTGCTGGGAAAGACCCCCAGGAACTAGTTGGGTGTATCCGTGCTGTGTTACCCAAATTTAAAGGGGTGGGGCTGCAGCTAAAAAAGGGAAAAATGCAGTTTTGCGGTGCCATCTGTGGATTTCTTGGGGTTTAAAATTGATGCAACGGGCATCCACCCCACTGACTCTAAAGTTAAAGCCATTACTGCGGCACCACGCCCACGGAACAAGACGGAGTTACAGTCATTCCTGGGACTTATTAACTTTTATCATTCATTCCTACCTCAAAAAGCTTCAATAGCGGAACTGTTGCGTAAACTATTGAAGAAAAAGAGTGTGTGGCGTTGGGCTCAGGCACAGCAGAAGGCTTTTGACACCTTGTCGTGCATGCTGACTAGCAGGAGCGTCCTTGCTCATTATGACGAGTCGAAACCTCTTGTACTGGCATGTGATGCCTCTCAGTATGGGCTGGGAGCTGTGCTGATGAGCCATAGGGAAGCGGATGGGTCAGAAAAGCCCATCTCATTCTATTCTTGTACGTTGTTGCCAACGGAGCGCAACTACACACAAATTGACAAGGAAGCCCTGGCAATAGTGGCAGGGATTAAAAAGTTTCATGACTATTTATACGGTCGCCCCTTCTTCCTTGAAACTGACCACAAGCCTCTGTTAGGACTGTTCAACCCGAACAAACAGACGCCATCAGATTCTCTCCCCCAGAATGTTGCGATGGTCTATATTCCTGAATGGGTTCCAGTACACCCTGACCCATGTTCCAGGGAAAAGGTTGTGCCACGCTGATGCACTAAGTCACTTGCCCCTTCCTGGTGTGAGCGATGCGGATCCTGCCGCAGCGGAACGAGTGAAGATGCTGGAAACACTTCCGGGGGGCCCTGTAACTGCCACTGAAATAGCTGAGAGAACGAGGAAAGATACCGCTCTCTCCCGTGTGATCACTTGGGTGGGGAGGGGATGGCCAGGTGGCCCACATGAAGAAAAATTTAGACCATATGCAACAAGGCAACATGAGCTATCCTTGCATAAGGGCTGTCTCCTGTGGGGAGACAGGGTGATCATCCCAGCGTCACTGAGAAATAGAGTTCTGGATACACTGCACATGGGGCATCCGGGAATGGTCAGGATGAAGTCGCTGGCCCGGTGCTATGTATGGTGGCCTGGGATGGACCAAGATGTTGAACAATGGGTACGGACGTGCAAGGCATGTCAGGAAATGCGCCCAGAAGTGGCCAGAGCACCAGTCCACTGGTGGGAGCAGACCCGGACTCCCTGGAGCCGGCTGCACTTACATTTTGCTGGTCCATTCCAAGGAAAGGTTTTTTTGGTTATCGTTGATGCGTATTCTAAATGGTTAGAGGTGGCTATGGTTCCCAGCATGTCGTCAGCTGCAGTCATCAAAGTGTTGAGACAGCTGTTCGCAACCCACGGGTTGCCCGAGACCACTGTGTCAGACAATGGAGCAGCCTTTGTATCCGAAGAATTCAGGGCATTCCTGGCTGATAATTTCATAAGAGGGGTCACATCAGCTCCCTTTCATCCCTCATCCAATGGGCAGGCTGAGCGCATGGTGCAGACAGCCAAAGGATCTATTGCATGCTTGATGGAGGGTGACTGGTCAACGCGCATTGCCCGAATGTTGTTCTTGCAGCATGCAACGTCGTGTACTACTACGGGCAAGTCGCCAGCAGAGCTGCTCCTAGGTAGAAGGCTGGTAACGGTGCTGGACTATGTCCACCCAGACAAAATGCCAACCTGCAATGCTAGAGCACCTCCACAGGCAGAGAGCGACTCGACAAGGTATTTTGCTCCTGAAGATTTGGTCTGGGTGAGAAATTATGCCAGAGGTCCCCTGTGGGTGCCAGGGGTGATCACCAGAGCGTCTGGGCCAGTCTCTTATTACGTGACCATTGAAGATGGCAGGGTCTGGTGTAGGCACGTGGACCAACTGAGGCGCAGAGCGCCCAGTAGAGTGGGTACAGGTGTGGGAAAATTGCAGCCCGAGAGTGACACTACCCCCATGAATGAGTCACAGCTGCAAGATCAGAGCGGAGATGCGCCAGGAGTGCAGGTACCAGTGGCTTCAGCAAATGAATCTGCTCCTGCAAGTCCTCATGGTGCCGAGGAACAGATCAGGGACACTGAGTTGTCTGAAACCCCCTCTGTGTCAGACGAAGCTATTACAGTAGACTCTCCACTAGAGATGGGCACGACTTGGAAAAATTTTTTTTCGAGTTGTCGTTAGTCGGGCCGGTTCCGTTTCGGGTCGTCTCCGTTTTTCGCGAAAATTCGCAAAAATTAGTCGGTTTGTTTTTTCGTTTTTTCGTTTCCGTTTCTGTCGCGATTTCGCGCATTTTGACGTCCGACCGAGACTTGCGGCTTGCGGGCGCAGCGCCGGCGGCGGTGGCGTGGGGGTACATGCGTGGGCAGGGGCAGCGGCAGCGGCAGGGGGAGTGGCTAGCACGCGGTCGGGCGCGTGGGTGGTCTGGCGGGCGGTCGGGCACGCGCACGGGCGGGTGGGCGTGCGGGCGCGGGTCCCGCAAATGAGCAGGCGAAATACAGTTTAAACCTGCCTGGGTGATGGACTTGCTGCTGCACAACAAGGCTAGTGCATCCTAAGCAAACAAAGTGGGGCAGAAACAAATTTGCATTTCTTTTTTTCTCTTGGTCTGCTGTGCTGCTGAATCTGCTGATGCTGAACCAGCCAGCCACCCTACTTGGTCTGGCTGACGTGCCTGTTTGTTGTACTTTTTTGTTGTTTGGTTTTGAATCCATCCCATCTCCCCTCCACCTCTCTCAGAGGCAGCAGGAGAAACAGACATTCCGTTCCTCCCCAAATCTGAATGAGGGGTCTACTCCTCTACTCCTCTCAAATTGGCCCCCCATCACCAAGGTCCTTCTGCCTTCACTTCACATTCACAGTCAAAGTCACACACACTTAAAGGACAAGCAATAAAGCCAAAGCCAATGCAACCCTGCTTTTGGTCATGGTCAACAAAAACATTAGCAGTTAGAGCCTGAGGTGGTTAAGCTACGTACCTAGCTAGTAGCTACAGCCAGGAATAGTTTTGGTAGGGATGGGAATGGGATAGGGCTCTGGGTTGCTCTGGCTTAAGTTTTACAGCCCACAGCCCAGCCCACTAGGCTATACAAGGAGGAGGACTATCTCTGCTCCATAAGGCCAGAGTAAGGGCGGCCACTCCGGTCAGGCCACAAGGCAGAGTATGAGAGCACCACAGCACAGAGCCAGAGTGCGGCAGGCTCCTTGCCAGCTCCAGTATAAAAAGGATGGAGCTGAATGGCATGACAGGAATTTAAATGGCACTGGCCTTGGGTCACAGTGTCTTGCAGCCCAGAGGACTGAGTTGCGGAGGAGGCCAATCACCTTGAGTCTGGTCTGGCACCACACTGCCTGCGATGCACCACATGGCACTTTCTGACAAACTCTTGGGTGGTGCTGTATGTAGTACGAACGCTGTTCAAATCAGTACCCCCCTTCCGTGTGAAACACGGCGTCTTGCAGCCCAGAGGAAAGACTGGCGGAGGAGGCCAATCACCTTGAGTTTGGTCTGGCACCACACTGCCTGCGATGCACCACTGTCCACCACATGTCACTTTTTGACTAAGTCTTGGTGTGGTGCTGTACGTACGAATGCTGTTCAAATCAGTACCTCCCTGCTGTGTGAAACACGGCGTCTTGCAGCCCAGAGGAAAGACTGGCGGAGGAGGCCAATCACCTTGAGTTTGGTCTGGCACCACACTGCCTGCGATGCACCACTGTCCACCACATGTCACTTTTTGACTAAGTCTTGGTGTGGTGCTGTACGTACGAATGCTGTTCAAATCAGTACCTCCCTGCTGTGTGAAACACGGCGTCTTGCAGCCCAGAGGAAAGACTGGAGGAGGAGGCCAATCACCTTGAGTTTGTTCTGGCACCACACTGCCTGCGATGCACCACCGTCCACCACATGTCACTTTTTGACTAAGTCTTGGCGGTGCTGTATCAGGGACCCCCCTTCCATGTGAAACACGGTGTCTTGCAGCCCAGAGGAAAGACTGGAGGAGGAGGCCAATCACCTTGAGTTTGGTCTGGCACCACACTGGCTGCAAAAAGGACAGCAAGCCACATTCTGAGTCTGACTCTTCCTCCCCAAGTCCCCAGCTGTGTGCTGGTAGACTTGCTACCTGCCGGCCCGGCAGTCTACTACCATGCCCTTCTTTGTGAATCACAGTTGGTTCCCACGCAACTCCAAGAGCCAAGCCTGCAACTTTGCAATAAACTAATGGAGGGCTGGCACCCAAGTCCTCTTATCTTCGTTGTGAGGCACAGTGTCTTGCACCCCAGGGGAAAGAGTGGCGGAGGCCACAAGCTGGAGTAATTGAATGCTGGGCCAGCAATCCCGACCACGACCATGGCCTTCGTTGTGAATCCCAGCTCCTACAACTCCAACAGCCAAGCCTGGAACTGTCAGAGAAACTACTGGAGTGCTGGCACCCAACTACTCTTCCCTTCTTAGTGAGGCACAGTGTTTTGCATCCCAGAGGAAAGAGTGGTGGAGGCCACAAGCTGGAGTAATTGAATGCTGGGCCAGCAATCCCGACCACGACCATGGCCTTCGTTGTGAATCCCAGCTCCTACAACTCCAACAGCCAAGCCTGGAACTGTCAGAGAAACTACTGGGGTGCTGGCACCCAACTACTCTTCCCTTCTTAGTGAGGCACAGTGTTTTGCATCCCAGAGGAAAGAGTGGCGGAGGCCACAAGCTGGAGTAATTGAATGCTGGGCCAGCAATCCCGACCACGACCATGGCCTTCGTTGTGAATCCCAGCTCCTACAACTCCAACAGCCAAGCCTGGATGGAACTGTCAGAGAAACTACTGGAGTGCTGGCACCCAACTACTCTTCCCTTCTTAGTGAGGCACAGTGTTTTGCATCCCAGAGGAAAGAGTGGCGGAGGCCACAAGCTGGAGTAATTGAATGCTGGGCCAGCAATCCCGACCACGACCATGGCCTTCGTTGTGAATCCCAGCTCCTACAACTCCAACAGCCAAGCCTGCCTGGAACTGTCAGAGAAACTACTGGAGTGCGTGCTGCACACACAACTTCTCTTTCCTTCTTAGTGAGCCACAGTGTTTTGCATCCAAGAGGAAAGAGTGGCTGGAGGAGCCCACATAGCCTGAGTCTGAGGCCACAGGGCCTCCGTAGGGGAGGAACATTGCCAGGAAGCTCCAGCTCCCCAGCGTGACTGAATGGCCTGAGGAGGACGCCAGGAAATTGCCCTTCTTCGTGAGCCACAGTTGGCAGCCCAGTGGAAAAGCAGAGTCCACATGGTGTCTGACTCTGAGGCCTGAGACCACTCTGACAAAAGGACTGCAAGCCAGAGGGTCTTCCTACACAGCTGTGTGCTGCTTTCCCCGGCCATAAACTACTAGCAGGCCAGCACAGCCATGTTCCCTTCTCAGTGAGACATAGCTTTGCAGTCCACGGAAGACAGTAGGCCTGAGAAACACAGGCTCACTGTCTGTGTGAGTCAGAGTACCCACAAAGAACCAAGCCTGGAGTGGAGGCTTCCTTGCTCCCTCCCTTCACAGAGAGCCACAGTCAGTGCATTGCATCCCAGTGGCATGCCCTTCGTAGTGAATCACATTCCCCACAACTCTAAGAGCCAAGCCTTGAACTTTCTGATAAACTGTCCTATTTGTAACGGTGACAGAGGGCCACCAGCATGGCAGTAAGTTGCCCTTCTTTGTGAGCCACAGTGTATGGCAATGGCAGCCCACTGAAGACTAATTGGCAGTCCGGAGGCTGACAACACTCCCACACTGCGGCACTCCTTCCTGCAGAGTCCTGTCACTGTCCCAGGCAGAGTCCAAGGGTGCTTTCGCATGAGTTCTGCCTAATCACGGGCCCACCCCACGGCTGTTTTCTAGCACACAAGCACAATTCCCTTCTCTGTGAGGCACAGTGTGTGCAAACAAATAGTTGTTGAGTGAATGCACTGTTACAGTTGGTCTTCAAGAGGTTTTTTCCGCCAAGAAGCGGGCACAGCCGTGGTTGCTGCATGGGCAAGTTGAGGGCAGTGGCGACAGGGCTGAACTTGAAGCACTAACTGGACCATGATGTTAGGGTGAAGGAGAAGCGGCTGGAAGGCCTCCTCTAAGCCGGACGTGGGGGGAGCCTGACAGGCAGGCAGGGAGAAGACACAGAGCTAGAGTGAGTCTGAGTCTTTGACCACACAGGCTTCCAAAAGGACAGCAAGCCAAGCTTTCTGACTTTCTTTCCCAGCTGTGTGCTGGTAGACTGCTCCTAACTGCCGTGCCGGCATTCCATCTCCATGCCCTTCGTAGTGAATCACAGCAGTTCCACAACTCCAAGAGCCAAGCCTGGAACTTCCTCCTGAAAGGCTCTTCTATTTCTAAGAAACAAACGATTATTGTGCTGAACTGTGGTACGCGCAAGTACATTCCACTCCAGCCCTTCTTAGTGAGACACAGTGTGGTGCAGCCCAGAGGACAGAGTAGCGGAGGCCTAAACATCCCCCTTAACCCTAACCCTAAGCCAACCACCAGCTGTTCCTGAAGAGTGTTCCCATAACTCAATCATCATCATCAATCACAACCTAGATTTGCAACCAGTAACTTTTCTGGTCCGGCAGCCTTTGTTCCGGGGTTAGGGCAGAAATGATTATAAAATGTTTAAGCACCAAGTGTGCGCACAATGAGTCACACAGCACAGCACCAAGATCCACACAGGGGACTTTCGGCCAGGAGTACGAACACACAACAAGGACGTTTCCCTTCTTTGTGAGCCACGGCTGGCAGCCCAGTAGAAAGAGTGGCGGAGGAGACAGAGCTAGGTCTGTGTAAATTACAGACTCACACAGTCAGTGTGGGACAGAGTATCCACCAAGAACCAAACATGGAGGCTTCCTTGGCAGGCAGAGTTTCTCTCGCCACCCCAGGAGACCGGGTTTTGGCAACCAAGAAGACAGAGTGGAAGCAGGAGAACTGGGTGGGTCTATTTCTTTAAGGCTGTAAGGAGGGGAGCTTGCCCCCTGATACTCAGTCTTTGAGGTAGGTTGTTGTAAAGTGCTTCCTCACCACTTTGTGTGTGAGAGAATACAGGTAGGCAGGCAGGCAGGCAGGCAGGCAGGCAGGCTCGTAGGGCCAAGGGAATGGTGTGAAGCACCAAGGAAGGCAGGTATTAGGGTCTCTCTCAGACCAGCCATGGCAAAAGGAGAAACATTGGGCCAATACAGACAGACCCTTTCCAATGACACTTTGAGTGGCCCTGCCTGGTTTGGAGACAGGCCAGGGCTAGAAAAATTGGGCCACTAATAGTACCCTTCAATTGTGTGTGTGAGAGAATACAGGCAGGCAGGCAGGCAGGCTCGTAGGGCCAAGGGAATGGTGTGAAGCACCAAGGAAGGCAGGTATTAGGGTCTGTCTCAGACCAGCCATGGCAAAAGGAGAAACATTGGGCCAATACAGACAGACCCTTTCCAATGACACTTTGAGTGGCCCTGCCTGGTTTGGAGACAGGCCAGGGCTAGAAAAATTGGGCCACTAATAGTACCCTTCAATTGTGTGTGAGAGAGAATACAGGCAGGCAGGCAGGCAGTTCTGCAGGCATTAGGCACTGGAGTCGGCAGGTAGTCACAGGGCCAGGCAGGCAGGCAGGCAGGCTCGTAGGGCCAAGGGGAGGCAGGCAGGCTTGCAGGCGGGCATGGAGGATTGCAGGCAGGAGGTTAGGTTACAGGCAGCAACTTAGTTCTTGGAGTGTTGGGGTAATCCCAAGGTGGAAAGGTTGAAGCGGATGAAAGTCAACCTTTCTACCGTCTCCGGGTCCAGGCGACAGCGGCGCGGCCTCAGGACATTTCCCATGTGGGAGAATACACGCTCACTCTGGACACTGGTGGGTGGGATAGACAAGAGGTCCAACGCCAGAGTTGAAAGAGCGGGCCAGAGGTCTGCCTTTCTGGCCCAGTAGTGCAGTGGATCCGAGCTGAGGGGTTGGAGGGGCTCGGCCATGTACTCCTTCACCATGGTCTGAGCGGGGTCTGCTACTTCTTCCTCCCTTGCCTCCACTGAGGAGGAAACTGCCATGGCTAGGGCAGAGGCCAGGTAGTTGGCTGCTGGAACGGAACCTGGTCTCTGGGTGAACGCTCCTGGAGTACAGAGGGATGTGGATCCTTGCGAGGACTCCTCCTCAGCATCGCTCTGGCTTCCGTGCGCCCTCTGAAACGCCTGGCCCTCATCGGAGACAGCCCTGACTTGACGGCATAGCTCCGTCTTCCAGGATTTCAGTTCGGCAGTGCTGGCCGCCAGGGAACCCTTGACGCGAGGGTCGCACAGGCAGGCCATCTGGTACACCTTTTCCCTTCTGAGTGGGCCAAGGCGGGTATCCACGCCGGTCAACAGCCTGTCTGCCAATGCCCTGCTCTTAGGGAGAAGATTGCCTTCTTCCCGGGTACTGGTCTCTAGGCGTTGGCGAAGGGCATTGACCAGGGGGAGAACATGGCCCAGGCTGGCGTTGTAGCTGCTGAGGACGTGGGTGGTCTCCTCAAAAGGCTGCAGGATACCCGCCATCTGGGAGAGGGCGAGCCACTCGGTAGCACCAAGGTCCAATTCCCTCCCCTCATGCAGGACTGGGGTGGCTGACATGATGTATTCCACCACTTCCTTCTGCTCCACCAGACGCTTGACCATTTCGTGGGTGGAGTTCCACTGGGTGGTCACGTCCTGGATCAGGACGTGCTCCGGTCGGCCCGTCTCCGCCTGCCTCTCACGCATCATCCTGGCTGCCTTGACACTGCGAGCGAAGTGCCCCACGATCTTCCGGCACTTGTCCAGCAAGGCCCTGGTCTCCGTGGTCCCCTCACTCCAGGAGTCCTTTGGTGCACCCAGGCCAATGGCATCGCCCACCACTAGATGCAGTTTGTGTGCTACGCACACGATGCCCTGGAACCCTGCCCCAAGAACCGCGTTGGTCATGTTACGGCCCGCGTCTGTAACCATGACTCCACGATTGACCTGTCCCTCTGTCCCCAATCCCCACTCTCGCATTGCTGTCTTGAGAACGTCAGCAATGTTGATCCCTGTGGCGTTGTCCTCCATGCTTTGGGCCTGGAGAAGCACCACCCTATACCCTCTTGGGGTGCTGCCTTGTGCCTCCCCCTGCAGCTGCTCATGGGCTGACCGGGGCTCCAGGACCTCCTTGGGTTGCCACCAATGAGCCGTCAGTGAGAGGTATCCGTGGTGCCCACCGGTCCAGAGGTCGGAAGTGAAGTGGATCTTCTTCCCTCTGGCCGCCTGCAGCAGGGCCCGGATCCTGTCCCTGACAGACTCATAAAGGGAGGGAATCACCCGCCTGCAGAAGGTACGCCGGGATGGAGTCTCGTACCATGGTGCCACGTGCTTCATCAGGTGCCTGAAGCCTGATGACTCCACAAAGGAGAGGGGCAACCCGTTCATGGCCACCATTTCACCTACCACTCGAGTGGTGGTCTCCTGTGCTTTGGCCCTATTTCGCGGGCTGACAAAAGTCCCACCCAACAGCCCCACTTCCTGCAGAGTGGCCTGCCTCTTCCCACTCTCACTAGCGGAGCTGTGTTTTTCTTTCTCTGTCTCTAACCCTTCTTCCCCTCTCTTCCTCCCTGAAGAGCAAGGGCCTGACAGGGTTCCAGGCAGAGTCCCAGGGTGCTTCCTCATCAGATGGCTGCGCAACCCACTTGAGGAGAGGTGTTTGGGGTCATTCCCCCTGCGCAAGACCACCCCGCATATCTTGCACACCGCCATCCTTGCGTCTTGGGGGCTGTTCTCAAAATGGTCCCAGAGACACCCTCGTGGCTTACAGAAAGTAACGCTCCCTCTGTTATTGCCTGCCGCTGCCGCTGCTGTGGTGCTGGTGTGGCCTCTGCCCTGCCGGGAAAGTAGACTAGTACTACTGCTCTCACTGGTGGTACTCTGGGTGGAAAGAGGGCTGCTCCTTCCGTCACTGCCTGGAGCCTGCCTTAAGTCTGTCCCTGCCAACAGGTCCTCAGAATCTGGCAGGTTTAGATACAAGGAGCCCGATTCTGATTCTGATGCCATTTCAGAATCAGAGCCCTTGTCTTCTTGCTGATCAAGGGTGGGGCTGTCAGGTAACGAAGATGGGATTTGGTACGCCTCATCCATGCTTCCCTCGGTGACAGACGATGGCACATTGCTGCTTGTGCCACTTGCACTGCTACTCGAGGAGGGAGTTGCACCAGTATCACTTTCTGTACTACTTCCTGTCCCTTCCCTCAGAAACGTGCCCCTATTTATCTTAGTAGGGGTCCCCCTCCCCTGCCCTCTAGCTGTGCGACCCCTCCTCATTTTTCTCACTTCTTGTGGCTCAGGCCAGGGAATGTATAATGTGATAGTAAAGAAAAGCACCAAGGAACTGTGCAAGTAAATGAGTGACTCACAACAGCAGCACAACAAAGAAGGAAATAGGAGCTAGGGGTTTGCCAATCCTGGCACCCAACTAAGTCTCTCTATGCCCTGCACAGGGCAAGTGTAATTAGGAGGAGAACTGAAACTTCTTTCCAGTTGTAATTGGATTGTGTATGTAGACTGTGGTGGCAACAAGTAAATGAGTGAGATGGACTCACAACAGCAGCACAACAAAGAAGGAAATAGGAGCTAGGGGTTTGCCAATCCTGGCACCCAACTAAGTCTCTCTATGCCCTGCACAGGGCAAGTGTAATTTGGAGGAGAACTGTAACTTCTTCCCAGTTGTAATTGGATTGTGTATGTAGACTGTGGTGGCAAGTGGCAACAAGTAAATGAGTGAGATGGACTCACAACAGCAGCACAACAAAGAAGGAAATAGGAGCTAGGGGTTTGTCAATCCTGGCACCCAACTAAGTCTCTCTATGCCCTGCACAGGGCAAGTGTAATTTGGAGGAGAACTGTAATTTCTTCCCAGTTGTAATTGGATTGTGTATGTAGACTGTGGTGGCAACAAGTAAATGAGTGAGAATGG
The DNA here is from genome assembly GCA_037367245.1 of Phrynocephalus guinanensis. Classification (NCBI taxonomy): domain Eukaryota; kingdom Metazoa; phylum Chordata; class Lepidosauria; order Squamata; family Agamidae; genus Phrynocephalus; species Phrynocephalus guinanensis. Next base: position 1,070,745 of record CM074750.1, read on the forward strand.
ACTCACAACAGCAGCACAACAAAGAAGGAAATAGGAGCTAGGGGTTTGCCAATCCTGGCACCCAACTAAGTCTCTCTATGCCCTGCACAGGGCAAGTGTAATTTGGAGGAGAACTGTAACTTCTTCCCAGTTGTAATTGGATTGTGTATGTAGACTGTGGTGGCAAGTGGCAACAAGTGAATGAGTGAGAAGGACTCACAACAGCAGCACAACAAACAAGGAAATAGGAGCTAGGGGTTTGCCAATCCTGGCACCCAACTAAGTCTCTCTATGCCCTGCACAGGGCAAGTGTAATTTGGAGGAGAACTGTAACTTCTTCCCAGTTGTAATTGGATTGTGTATGTAGACTGTGGTGGCAACAAGTAAATGAGTGATATGGACTCACAACAGCAGCACAACAAACAAGGAAATAGGAGCTAGGGGTTTGCCAATCCTGGCACCCAACTAAGTCTCTCTATGCCCTGCACAGGGCAAGTGTAATTAGGAGGAGAACTGTAATTTCTTCCCAGTTGTAATTGGATTGTGTATGTAGACTGTGGTGGCAAGTGGCAACAAGTAAATGAGTGAGATGGACTCACAACAGCAGCACAACAAACAAGGTAATAGGAGCAAGGGGTTTGCCAATCCTGGCAAACAAGTTTCACAAATTAATGCACAGGGCAAGTGTAATTAGGAGAACTGTAACTTAACTTCTTCACAGATGTAAGTTATACAACAACTGCACAAAAACCAAGCTAATAGAAGCAAGGGGTTTGCAAAATCTGGCAGCACCCAACTTTCACAAATAATGCACAGTAACTAAGATGAGTGGAACTTCTTCAAAGATGTAATTGAAGAAAAAGTTCTATAGAGGTGGCTGGGTGCCTGCCCTTCAACAAATGTTTCTTTGAGTGCCTGACTGCAAAAAAATGAATGAGGTGTTGGACAAGTGAAAGAAATTCAAAGAATATCTATAGTGTTAAGTAAAATGAAATTGTAAAATGTTTCTATAGAGGAAGGTGCCCTAGCCTTGTTGCCAAAACATATGTGTTTGAGAAATTTGAGTGAGTGCACTGGTTGGCGAGGGAGACTCTGCCTAGTACTCAGTCTGTACTGTATAATATTTTTAAAATAATTTAATCCACAGCCTCCAACCTCCCCTTCTAAGCACTAGTACTACTGGACCTTGGCTGTTGCTTGCCACTTGCTAATAAACTGTAAAATAGAAAATAAATGGAATAAAACTATAAGCTGCTACTAGGGTAGGATAGGGGTTGCTGGATTCCCTTCCAAAACCCCAATCGCAACAGCAGCAAAAAAGCTGTAGGCGCAGGGTAAAAGGACCTTGGCCAAGTAAATGAACTTGGTGGGAAATTGGGATACAAAAGAAATGGTATGGTAGTGTAATATAAAATAATATATTTTCAAAATAAATCCGCAGCACCTCCCCTCCCCTACCGCTCCCCCACTCAAATCTTCCCTCCCCCTTGAAGCAAATATAAAACGTACGGAACTCTTCCTCAAAAATGGAGAAAACAAAAAAGAGAATAAACACTGTGTTGCTATTCCCCACAGGGAATAGAAGAAATTATTATGTTTTTTGCGATTCGAATTAATATCAATTCAATTCCCTCCCTGCCTAGCGAGACCGAGACTGCGACCGCGAAATCGAAACTAGACTGAGCGCAGCAATCCAGCCCTGACCACCCTCCACAAGATCCAAGCCCAGACTGTGACGGACTGGAACTGCCTCGGCTTTTTATGCCCTCTGGCACATCCAGAAGTGTCAGTCAAAACCTGTCCATGCGATTGGTGGAATGGCTCCAAAAATTTGCATGGTCCCATCCCATGGCCAGCCCATCGTTGCGCAGGTGTAAAAAAATAAATTAAGAAAAAATAAAATAAAATCAACGGAGACGTATTTTGGCAAGACAAACCCACTGCTGCTACTGTAAAAAATCAAGCATTTAAAATAGGTTACTTTCGCATGTTTCTGTGGTGCTTTGGTGGGGTTTTGGGCAAGGATTTCCAAAAAAATATTGCGGTCGCCATTTTGGACCGGGAATCGGGTTTTTTTTTAACTTTTAAAAACTTTTTTTCTGTGCCGCTTGGCATTGCGCGATCGCCGCGTGCAAGTAACGAGCACGACAAATCAGACCAAATTGTTCGTTCGTCGGTTCGAGCTCGAAGTCTGGGGCAGTGATTCCCGTTACCGTTTCCGTAGAGTAACGGAACCGAGTAACGGAAACGGAAACGGGAATACCGCTAAGTCGTGCCCATCTCTACTCTCCACCACAGACACTGCCTGCTCAAGCCTCTGCAACACCCGTGGTCAGGAGACCAATTAGAAGTCGCAGGGCCCCACAACATCTAAAGGATTACGTGTGCTGTGCCCACCAGGGGGGGGGGAGGGGTGTTGTGTATTGATCTGTATTCCTATTATCTGTAATTGCTTGTTGAAGTAACTGCCTTCCTGTTTCAAAGGGAACAGGCCTATTTGTTGATTCAAGTTGCTGCATTTGGATCCTCAATCCTATTGGTTCCCGCCAAAAGGCAGCCTTGTGATTGCTTGTAATTGTTCCCTCCAAAATGTATCTTTTCGTAGCCAGTCCTGGTGCCTATAAATGTAGCTCCCTCTCCCCAGTCCCCAGTCTTGTTCTCTCCCTGAATAAAGAGCAGTTACATTAGAAGCTGTCTCCAGCCTGCTATGTCAAGAGCTGAAATCACTTGCTGAAATCACTAAACCCACGTTAAAACACCTCCCTCCCTCCCTTCCTTGTTCCCCACCTTCCGTCCATCCTCTCTTGGTTTCCACCTTCCTCCCTCCCTCCCTTGGTACCCGCCTTCCTTCCTGCGGGTGGGGTTTATGGGTCAGTGGGTGGGGCTTGCAGTGGGGTAGCAGGGTCGGGGAGCAACCAGCCCCTGACCCATTCTCAGCCACCAAATCTGGCCCTCCTTACAAAAAGTTTGGGCACCCCTGAACTACAGGAAAAGAGATTCCATTTGAACATTAGGAAGAACTTCATGACAGCTACAGCTGTTCGGCAATCGAATATGCTGCCACAAAGGGTGGTGGAGTCTCCTTCTTTGGAGGTTTTTAAGCAGAGGCTGGATGGCCATCTGTCAGAAATATTCTGATGGGCTTCCTGAATGGCAGGGGGTTGGACTAGATGGCCCTTGAGGTCTCTTCCAACTCTATGATTCTATGATTCTATGATTCAGCCATAGCCAGTAAAACCAGTCGTCATGGCATCCGGGATTTGTTGTCAAATCACATCTAGAGGTTCAAGACTGCCCAAGAATTAGGAATAAAACCTAGCATAAAACCCGAGCACTGTTGTTTTGAATGCAGCCTTTTTTCATTCACTTCTCAGTATGCCTGTGCTTATGTCATGAGCAGATTTTAATCGTTTCCCCAAATCTTTCCAATCTTGTCCCACTCACATTTCAATCTTCCTTTGGTTCTCTGACTGTGACATGAGAAAAGTAACAGGGAAGCCTTACTGTTCATGGCTACTTGCTGTTCAATATAATAGCAAATTGCTAGTGCTTGGAAAAGCTGTTTATATTCATTTTAACCATGTTGTCTTGAACAAGAAATGGCATTTACTTCTTGAGTTCTACAATTACCAATAGCAAGTGTTTTGTTTTTAAAGAACAAGTTCAAAAAAGCAAAGGCGTTTATGAAATTAATTAGCTCTTGGTGAGCCTGGCTTCAAAAATAATATTTATCAGTTAACCAAATTAGAAGAAAATAATGGAAATCAAACCATGCCTTTGGAAGCTCTGGGAGAAGGGGGTGCCTCTCGCAGTCTAGTGACAACCTCACTGGCACTTCAGGAAGACATGAGAGATTGTGTCAAGGTTCAGGCAAGGGCACCAGGAATCAGTCGACGGCCAGACTGCAGAACCAGGCTACAATCGTCACATCACCAAGGATGTAGTCTACCAGACCAGAAGATCGAGACCATAGAATCATAGAATCCTAGAGTTGGAAGAGACCTCCAGGGCCATCTAGTCCAACCCCCTGCCATGCAGGAACCCCCATCACAATATTTCTGACAGATGGCCATCCAGCCTCTGCTTAAAAACCTCCAAAGAAGGAGACTCCACCACCCTCTGTGGATGTGAATGTTTAAATCCAACTGTGCATTAGCATTTTAAATATTCTGAAATATTTTAATATGATACATTTGTGTGTTTCTGATTGCTGTGTGCTATCAATAGCTCATGACAACCCTGGACGAGTTTATGACTTATGTGAGATGTTCAAGGAACGCTTTTAACCATGCCACCCCCCCTTCCATTGAGATTCCATGGCCAAACAGAGATTTCAACCCAGGTCTACTGCATCCTCACCCCAAACCCTATCCCCGCAGGCCTGCTGAATCCATAAGAATTTGATGAGTCAACTCCTCCTCTGTGAGGGTGCGGATCCACCATTGATTTGTATTGGTTTCAGCTCCAATGTATTTTCCAATGTTCACTTTGAAAATTACTCAGAATCATAGAATCATCATGGGGTTGGAAGGGACCTTTGAGGTCTTCTAGTTCAACCTTCTGCCTAAGGTGGACGGATGACTGACCAATCTTTTCTTGAAAACCAATAGGGAAGGTTTTTAAAACTGCTTTGGGTTTTAAATCATTTCATTAACCAGGATTTGTGCAGACCATTCTTTTCAATGTTGTGTAGCATTCATATGGTTTTCAGGGATCCTTTTGAGAAAATTCTCATCTTTAACCCTGATCTGGGTATTTAGCTGGAACAAAGCATTTACTCTAATCTGCAGGCTTATAAACTATCTGCTCAGGAGACAGTATCCTCTTAAGAAGCAGAGGAGAGTCTCAATTCTAACCTTCTTAGAAGCACAGGATTGGAACAGCATTTTCCCCATTCTACAAACCTCAACAAATATGCAGGGGGAATGCTTGGAAAGCTCAGTGCTGGAAGTTTCTGCATTACGGGACGGACCAACATGGAAACAACTTATGAATCTCTGGCTTAATGAATCAATCACATAAAGAGCTATTAATGGATTACAATGAACTATAACGATATGGAAAATGGATAACAAAAACCTACAAGCCAGCCCAAAACAAAGCTTTGTTCCGGAAAGCTTGCATAGGTTGTGGCATATCACAACAGTGCTGCAGCGCTAAAGTTAAAAAGGAAACAGGAAAGTGTTTCAGGGTGTGTTCCTGCTCTCCTAAGCCCACAACTGCCTACAAAGGCAGCATTCTTTATCTTGTAATAACACTCCAAAGGCAATACCATTTGCGTAGCTATGCAAGATGATTTGGGCCATTCTTTCAAGGGGGGAAATGCATTTTTATACTCACACCCCTGCTTGGGAATTCTAGAAAAGGCTCGTGTGCCTTCCTGAACAAGAAGAAGGGACCGGCTGAAGCAAAGGCCCTTGGCTACTGTCAGATCCTTTGCACTCTACTTAAAAACTCTGGCCATCACAGCATGTCCACTTTGTTGGTGTAGAAAGTACTCTGAGATGCGGATCTTAAAATTGTTCCCCCACGTCCATCACTCTTTAAGGAAAATAAAGTGCAACCACACACCCCGAAGTGCAACAGCACCTTCCTTGTACCTGGCCTGGGGGTGGTGGAATCCTTGTTGCTGTTCTGTTGTGGTTTTTAAACCGGTACACGTGCCGTGGGGTACCGTTTAATCTGCAGCATAACTGTTCCGTCGCCATGGGGGCCACCTAGTTGCACTACTTGGAGCAGCCACATGACAGTAAATTCACAGTACGAGAAGCCACTATGCACGGAAAGAAGCCAAAAAGAAGTATTCAAAATTCAACAAATGACAAATGAAAATCGATATATTGATATCCCTACCTATCGGGGTTCAATTTTTTAAAAATAGTGCCATGGGAAAACAAAACAAAATGCACTTTGATGCAGACCCCGTCCGTGGGGCACAGGAGTTACATAAGAATAAAGTGCATCCTTGGGAATGCAGGAACAGCAACAAAACCACGTGGCCGTAACAAAAAAATTATTGCACGTTTTAGTTTGTTTTGGTACAAAGTGGACATGGGGTAACGGCCTCTGTTTTTTTCAGTTGCTCGAAAGACTCCACATATAGCAGAAGGTTTTGTCTTTAGACGCCCCCTCTCGTGTAGAGATGACTTCACCTGGGATTTGCTGGAGTTTTTACAATCCTGCATGCTGTCACAGTAAGGTGGGGCTGGGATGGACATTTCTGTGCTAGGATGACTATCAGTCTATCCAGCACAAATCAATCCCTGTCTCTGAAATCAAAGACAACCCTGCCTCTCTGCTGTGTCTCTTGCCCTCTCTTTAGTCTGCAGAAGGCTTTCTGTTTCTTGTTTAGTTCACAACTATAACTAATGAAACATTTTTTTTCTTTCTTCTACTAATATCTCAGAGTTGTTGAGATTCTAAGTACCAGATAAGGAGAAAGGGGTAGACTATCTGAAGAGAGATATTCTCTGTTAGCCTCTGTATTTCTGCTGTATATCTTTAAAAGGACATTTTAACCAGAAATTCAAATATTTTATTTTGAAACCCATTTTATGTGGTTTCTGTTCAAAATTTGGCAGTAGACTCTGGTATCCAACCAGACCTTATACTTTTCACACAGCTGTCCTTTGTGGCCTCAAAAACCTGCTCCAGAAGGCTGGGAAATGCTCCAGAGCAGGGACATTTGTTTTGTTTTCATGGATGAAGCGGAAATCCTGTAATGGATTCCAGCTCAAATATCCAGCACAGCAGTCAATAAAGCAAGTAAAATAATGATACAAAATTTCACGTTGGCATTCTCGGCAGTATGCGTGGGTGAGTGAGAAAAAATATTTGCCTATTCTAGCTAGGGATATGAAGAGGATACTCGAAATTTGTTGATCATGTCAATTCTGTCTCGAAAAGATATATTAACAAAGCATTTCTCAAGTCCCGCAAAGGCTTTTTGCCTTCAGCCAAAGTAAGACAAGAATAGTTTTTTTTGTGTGTTGCTTTATTCCCCCACCCCACCCCACCCCAGGTCTCTGGAATTTGCACAAATTGTCTCTGCAGGGAATTGGGCTCTTTTTCCCTTAAGAAGCAAAGCACAAGCCTACCCTGAGGCCCAGAAGGGCTGGCAGACAGTCAAGAGAGAAAGAAGGCAATGGGTGTCAAAGCCCATAGCTGTCAAGTGTTCCCCAGTCCCCACGTCTGGCCAGGACTGGGTGCTCCAGGGAGACTATGTCATTCCATAAAGAATGCTCACATTCTCCTAGCCTGGCAAGTGGGCAACAAATACCACACTGTCCCATTGAATGTGGAGAATGACCGTGAGGAGGCTCACGTGGGGCGTGGTGGCTCAGTGGACTGAGGCTCTGAAAACTGTCAACTGCAAAGTCGGCAGCTCGGCAGTTTGAATCCTGGGTGTCATGCAGTGGAGCGAGCTCCCACTGATCACCCCAACTCCTGCCAGCCTAACAGTTCCAAAGCATTTAAATGCAAGTAGATAAATAGGTACCACCATCCTGAACATTGCAGTGGGTGCCCGACAGGCCTCTCCTGGCAGCACACAGATCTTTATCTGGCCATCTGTCTTACCTCTGTTCCTATCTATACCGCTGGCTGTCTGCTTCTGAATACAGATCCCTATCTCTAGTCCTCACCCATTTCTGGTGGAAGTAGTAGGAGGGTGCATCCAGGATCTTGAGACTCATCTGCAAAATTTAAGAATAATAATGATCTGAGAACTGCAGAGGTAGAAGCCTCAGTGAGGAATTGAACTCCCAACTCCTGGGTCCTCAGCTAGAGACATAAAAGTTATCCAGCAGTTCTCAGACAAGGACAACATCTGGTGGAAAGCTTCTGGTTCATATTTTGGTATGCAGTGTGAACCAGTCAAGATCTCTTTGTGTGTCATCACACTGGCACCTAGCTTGGCTTTGGGACCTCTTGTGGTATGGACTGGGTTTAGGTATTTCCTGGCAATCACACAGAGTACAGGCAACAGGGGCCCTTATCCACAGGCCAAACTGGACCTTTTTTGGTCCAGCAGTAGGCCCTTCTACTGTTGGGCAGCTGGGTTGGAGAACAGGCACTGCTATCCTGCTGTTTGATGGCACCCTTTGGGAAATGTGCATGGCTGCAGCTACTCTTGTCAATAATAGACCCAGTTCTGATGGGAATGTTCATCATGGTTCTTTCATGTACCTGTAGCTAGTTAATGCCCAAAGAGTGGCTCACCAACAGTTCCTTGTTGCACAGAGAAAAGTGTCAAGTGGGGTGCTGCAGGGTTTGATCCTGGGCTCATATTTATAATAAATCATATAATAATTTTGGAACTGGAAAGCTGGAAAGAACTCCATGCATCATCAAGCCCATCCCTTGTTAAGGAGGCATTGTAGGAAATTAACCTGCAGTCAGATGTCCAAGCTACTGAGCTATCCACCATTATAAATGACTTAGGCTGTTACTTCACGTCTAGTTTCTTGCTCTAGAAAGTGTGCTAAATTGTGGAATATAAAATTGTTCCCCCACGTCCGTTGCACTATATTCAAAATAAAGTGCAACCACGCATCCAGAAGTGCAACTCAGTGCACTAAAGTTGTACCTGATATAGGTGTAGTGTTATTCTTGTTGCTGTTTTGTTGTGGTTTTTATACCGGTACAAGGCACAATGGGGTAACATTTGTTCCACATTTTTTCCATTATCATCCCCGTTTGGTTATTTCCCCCCACTCAGATCCCGATTTTTTGTTTTGTTTTCGAACTCAGTAGATATATCGAAACAGTGGTTCCCTCTGTTACGGTTTCAAAGAGTGAATTGCAGCCCTTTCAGCTGATTTTCATTTACAAACACTGTATCGTTTTATAGAATGATCATGACACCTGGTGTCTGCAGAGAGCATGTATTTGCTGAACAACAAAACAAGAATGCACTTTGATGGGGCATTCCCCCATGAGGTCACATAAGTTTCGTAACAATAAAGTGCGACCTTGGGGATGCAGGAACAGCAACAAAGCCATGTGACCGCAACATATTATATTGCACAATATAATTTGTTGCGTTACAAAATGGACATGAAGTAATGGCCTTAGCTGAACGGGTAGGGGTGGTGCTCATCAAATGTTGGTCAAGTGATTTTCCGCCTAGAGGCGGGGGCAGCCGGGGTTGCTGCATGGGCAAGTTGAGGGGAGTGGCCGACAGGGTGCATGTCGGCTCGGAGGCTGAACTTGAAGCACTGAACCGTGCTGTTAGGCTGAAGGAGAAGCACCTGGAAGGCCTCCTCTAAGCCGGGAATGCCGGGAGCCTGACAGGCGTGCAGGGAGAAGACACAGAGCTTGAGTGAGTCTGAGTCTTAGACCACACAGGCTGCCAAAAGGACAGCAAGCCAGAATCTGAGTCTGACTCTTCCTTCCCAGCTGTGTGCTGGTAGACTTGATAACTGCCGGCAATCTACTACCATGCCCTTCGTAGTGAATCACAGTTTCCACAACTCCAAGAGCCAAGCCTGGAACTTTCGGGCAAATCTTCTATTTGTAAATGGTGACAAGAGTGCCACCAGCACGCCAGTAAGATGTCCTTCTTAGTGAGCCACAGTGTCGTGCAGCCCAGAGGAAAGAGTGGTGGAGGCCACATAGCTTGAGTGAGTCTGAGTAGTCAGTCACAGTTCCTACAGCTCCAAAAGCCAAGCCTGGAACTTTCAGGCAAATCTTCTATTTGTAAATGGTGACAGAGTGCCACCAGCACGCCAGTAAGATGTCCTTCTTAGTGAGCCACAGTGTCGTGCAGCCCAGAGGATAGAGTGGCGGAGACCCAAAGGCCTGAGTCTTGATGCTGCCAAAAGGACAGCAAGGAAGAGTTCTGCCTGACTCTTCCTTCCCATGTGCTGTTACGCTGGCAAGTAGTAAACTGCCAATAGGCAAGGGCAATGCCCTTCTTAATGAGTCACACAGACTCACAGATCCACCATGAACCCACCCTGGAAGTTCCTCCTGACAGGCTCTTCTATTTCTAAGAAACGGACAACACACGGTTATGTGCAGTACAGTATACACACAGTACGCGCAAGTACATTCCACTCCAGTCCTTCTTAGTGAGTCACAGTGTTCTGCAGCCCATCCCCCTTACCTAACCCTAACCCCCTTCCCAGTATTCCTGATTGAGTTCCCCTCTCGGGTGATCATTCTCCACCACCACCTCTAAAGGAGACCAGACCACAAACCCAGAGTCCTTCTTAGTGGGTCACAGACCAGCCCAGAGGACAAAGCAGGGGAGGCCAGAAGGCCAGACTAGAGGAGGTTGAATGAGAAGCAGCTGGAAGGCATGCTCAAAGCTGGGAGTCTGACAGGAAGGCAGTTTGGCAGAGGGGCGGGCAGGCAGGCAGGGAAGCAGGCAGTCCGGTTTACAGGTATGTAGGCTAGGCAGGCTTGCAGGATACCAGCCACCCAGGCTAGGGATTGGGAAGGCACAAAGCCAAAGTGCCAGAAGGAAGGATTGTTTCTGCCTTGGGAGGCAGAGTTTCTATCGCCAGACCGAGACCGGGTTTTGTCAACCAAGGAGAAAGAGTGGAAGCAGGAGATCTGGGCTATTTCTTTAAGGCTGTAAGGATGGAGGACTAGGAGAGCTAGCCCCCTGCTACTCAGTCTTTGAGGTAGGTTGTTGTAAAGTGCTTCCTGACCACTTTGTAAGCAGATTGGCGCCTAAACCCCAGGGAAGGGAGGAGTCACCAAGGAAGGCAGGTTTCAGGGTCTCACCCAGACCAGCCATGGCCAACGGAGAAACATTGGGCCAATACAGATTACAGACCCTTTCAAATGACACTTTGAGAATGGTCCTTGCTGGTTTGGACCCAGGCAAGGGCTGCAAAAATTGGGCCAATACAGACCCTTTCAAATGACACTTTGAGAATGGTCCTTTTTGGACCCAGGCAAGGGCTGCAAAAATTGGGCCAATACAGACCTTTTCAAATGACACTTTGAGAATGGTCCTTGCTGGTTTGGACCCAGGCAAGGGCTGCATAAATTGGGCCAATACAGACCCTTTCAAATGACACTCTGAGAATGGTCCTTTTTGGACCCAGGCAAGGGCTGCAAAATTGGGCCAATACAGACCTTTTCAAATGACACTTTGAGAATGGTCCTTGCTGGTTTGGACCCAGGCAAGGGCTGCAAAAATTGGGCCAATACAGACCTTTTCAAATGACACTTTGAGAATGGTCCTTTTTGGACCCAGGCAAGGGCTGCAAAAATTGGGCCAATACAGACCCTTTCAAATGACACTTTGAGAATGGTCCTTTTTGGACCCAGGCAAGGGCTGCAAAAATTGGGCCAATACAGACCCCTCCAAATGACACTTTGAGAATGGTCCTTGCTGGTTTGGACCCAGGAAAGGGCTGAAAAAATTGGGCCAATACAGACCCCTCCAAATGAAACTTTGAGAATGGTTCTTGTTGGTTTGGACCCAGGCAAGGGCTGAAAAAAATGGGCCAATACAGACCCTTCCGATTGTGTGTGTGTGAATACAGTCAGGCAGGCAGGCAGGCAGGCAGGCAACCAGGCATTTAGGCACTAGGCAGGTAGTCACAGGGCCAGCCAGGCAGGTAGCCTTGTAGGCAGGCAGGCAGGCTTGTAGGCAGACAGGCAGGCGGATCGGCATAAATGTTGCCCTGGTAGTTGATGTTAGGGCAAGGGAGGGCCGTTTAAGGAACCCATGGCAGAATGACTTGGGACTTAGGTCTTGGAGTGTTGGGGTAATCCCAACGTGGAAAGGTTGAAGCGGATGAAAGTCAACCTTTCCATGGTCTCCAGGTCCAGTCGGGAGCGGCACGGCCTCAGGACATCTCCCATGTGGGAGAAGACACACTCACTCTGGACACTGGTGGGTGGGATGGACAAGAGGTCCAACGACAGAGTCGAAAGAGCGGGCCAGAGGTCTGCCTTTCTGGCCCAGTAGTGGAGTGGGTCCAAGGTGAGGGGTTGGAGGGGCTCGGCCATGTACTCCTTCACCATGGTCAGAGCAGGGTCCGGTTCTTCTTCCTCCCTTGCCTCCACTGAGGAGGAGACTGCCATGGCTAGGGCAGAGGCCAGGTAGTTGGCTGCTGGCATGGAACCTGGCCTCTGGGTGTATACTCCTGGAGTACAGAAGGATGAGGATCCTTGCGAGGATCCCTCTTCTGCATCGCTCTGGCTTCCGTGCACCCTTGGAAACGCCTGGCCCTGATTGGAGAGAGCCCTGACTTGACGACATAGCTCTGTCTTCCAGGAGTTCAGGTCAGCAGCGCTGCCCGCCAGGGAACCCTTGACGCGAGGGTCGCCCAGGCATGCCATCTGGTACACCTTTTCCCTCCTTAGTGGGCCAAGGCGGGTATCCACGCTGGTCAGCAGCCTGTCTGCCAAGGCCCTTCTCTTTGGGAGAAGATTGGCTTCTTCCCGGATAGTGGCCTCTAGGTAGAACGACTTGGGACTTAGGTCTTGGAGTGTTGGGGTAATCCCAACATGGAAAGGTTGAAGCGGATGAAAGTCAACCTTTCCATGGTCTCCGGGTCCAGTCGGGAGCGGCACACCCTTGGTGGGTACCAGCGCAAGTTTACTTTGCTCACTTGTCCTACTGTGTAGAACACAGTGCCATTATTTCTAATACTTTGAGAAATGAAAAAAATAAGGAGGGGTGGCACAGCCAGAGGGAAGGGGAGGGGGACCCCCCACTAAGATAAATCGGGCCACATTTCTGAAGGAAGGCACAGGAAGTAGTGCAGATAGTACTCCCTCGCCAAGCAGCTCCACAACCAGTACCGTACCATCCTCTGTCACTGAGGGAAGCATGGATGAGGCGATAAAAATCCCTTCAGCAATACTTGACTCTGACCTCCTTTATCAGGAAGAAAACGAGGACTCGGAGTCAGAAATGGCATCAGAATCAGAAACGGGCACTTTGAATCTAGAGGTTCCAGATTCTGAGGACCTGATGGCAGGAACTGACGAAAGGCAGGCTTCAGACAGTGATGGAAGGAGCAGGCCTCCTTCCTCCCAGAATACCGCCAGTGACAGCAGTAGTACTCTACTTTCCAGGCAGGGCACAGGCCACACCACCACCACAGCAGCAGCAGCAGGCAATACCAGAGGGGCCAGTACTTTCACTAAGCCACGTGGGTGTCTCTGGGAGCATTTTGATAACAGCCCACAAGACGCAAGGATGGCGGTGTGCAAGAAATGCGGGGGGGGGTGCGCAGGGGGAATGACCCGAAACACCTCTCCTCAAGTGGGTTGCGCAGCCACCTGATACGAAAGCACCCTGGGACTCTGCCTGGAACCCTGTCAGGCCCTGGGTCCTCAGGGAGGAAGAGGGTGGAAGAAGGGTTAGGGAAAGAAAAACACAGCTCCGCTAGTGCTGACAGTGGGAAGAGGCAGGCCACTCTGCAGGAAGTGGGGCCGTTGTGTGGGAGTTTTGTCAGCCAGCGAAATAGGGCTAAGGCACAGGAGACCACCACTCGTGTGGTGGGTGAAATGGTGGCCATGAACGGGTTGCCCCTCTCCTTTGTGGAGTCATCAGGCTTCAGGCACCTGATGAAGCACGTGGCTCCATGGTACGAGGCTCCATCCCGGCGTACCTTAAGCAGGCGGGTGATTCCCTCCCTTTATGAGTCCGTCAGGAACATGATCTGGGCCCTGCTGCAGGCGGCCAGAGGAAGGAAGATCCACTTCACTTCCGACCTCTGGACCGGTGGGCACCACGGATACCTCTCTCCGACGGCTCATTGGTGGCAACCCAAGGAGGTCCTGGAGCCCAGGACATCCCAAGAACAGCTGCAGGGGGAGCCACAAGGCAGCACCCCAAGAGGGTATAGGGCGGTGCTTCTCCAGGCACAAAGCATGGAGGACAACGCCACAGGGTTCAACATTTCAGAGGTCCTCAAGACAGAAATGCGAGAGTGGGGATTGGGGACTGAGTGGCAGGTCAATCTCGGATTCATGGTTACTGACGCGGGACGTAACATGACCAATGCGGTTCAAAGGGCAGGGTTGCAGGGCATCGTGTGCACAGCACACAAACTGCATCTCGTGGTGGTCGATGCCATTGGGGTGGGAGCACCGAAGGACTCCTGGGGTGAGGGGACCCTGGAGACCAAGGCCTTGCTGGACAAGTGCCGGAAAATCATCGGGCACTTCTCTCGCAGCGTCAAGGCATCCAGGATGATGCATGAGAGGCAGGCGGAGACAGGCCGACCAGAGCACGTCCTGATCCAGGACGTGACCACCCGGTGGAACTCCACCTACGAAATGGTCAAACGCCTGGTGGAGCAGAGGGAAGTGGTGGAATACGTCATGTCAACCACCCCAGTCCTGCATGAGGGGAGGGAGATGGACATTGGTGCTACCGAGTGGCTCGCCCTCTCCCAGATGGTGGGTATCCTGCAGCCTTTTGAGGAGACCACCCACGTGCTCAGCAGCTACAACGCCAGCCTGGGCCACGTACTCCCCCTGGTCAATGCCCTTCGCCAACGCCTAGAGGCCACTATCCGGGAAGAAGCCAATCTTCTCCCAAAGAGCAGGGCCTTGGCAGACAGGCTGCTGACTGGCATGGATACCCGCCTTAGCCCACTGAGGAGGGAAAAGGTGTACCAGATGGCATGCCTGGGCGACCCTCGCGTCAAGGGTTCCCTGGCGGGCAGCGCTGCTGACCTGAACTCCTGGAAGACAGAGCTATGTCGTCAAGTCAGGGCTCTCTCCAATCAGGGCCAGGCGTTTCCAAGGGTGCACGGAAGCCAGAGCGATGCAGAAGAGGGATCCTCGCAAGGATCCTCATCCTTCTGTACTCCAGGAGTATACACCCAGAGGCCAGGTTCCGTACCAGCAGCCAACTACCTGGCCTCTGCCCTAGCCATGGCAGTCCCCTCCTCAGCGGAGGCAAGGGAGGAAGAAGAACCAGACCCCGCTCTGACCATGGTGAAGGAGTACATGGCCGAGCCCCTCCAACCCCTCACCTTGGACCCACTCCACTACTGGGCCAGAAAGGCAGACCTCTGGCCCGCTCTTTCGACTCTGTCGTTGGACCTCTTGTCCATCCCACCCACCAGTGTCCAGAGTGAGTGTGTCTTCTCCCACATGGGAGATGTCCTGAGGCCGTGCCGCTCCCGACTGGACCTGGAGACCATGGAAAGGTTGACTTTCATCCGCTTCAACCTTTCCACGTTGGGATTACCCCAACACTCCAAGACCTAAGTCCCAAGTCATTCTGCCATGGGTTCCTTAAACGGCCCTCCCTTGCCCTAACATCAACTACCAGGGCAACATTTATGCCGATCCGCCTGCCTGTCTGCCTACAAGCCTGCCTGCCTGCCTACAAGGCTACCTGCCTGGCTGGCCCTGTGACTACCTGCCTAGTGCCTAAATGCCTGGTTGCCTGCCTGCCTGCCTGACTGTATTCACACACACACAATCGGAAGGGTCTGTATTGGCCCATTTTTTTCAGCCCTTGCCTGGGTCCAAACCAACAAGAACCATTCTCAAAGTTTCATTTGGAGGGGTCTGTATTGGCCCAATTTTTTCAGCCCTTGCCTGGGTCCAAACCAACAAGAACCATTCTCAAAGTTTCATTTGGAGGGGTCTGTATTGGCTCAATTTTTGCAGCCCTTTCCTGGGTCCAAACCAGCAAGGACCATTCTCAAAGTGTCATTTGAAAGGGTCTGTAATTTGGCCCAATTTTTGCAGCCCTTGCCTGGGTCCAAACCAGCAAGGACCATTCTCAAAGTGTCATTTGGAGGGGTCTGTATTGGCCCAATTTTTGCAGCCCTTGCCTGGGTCCAAAAAGGACCATTCTCAGAGTGTCATTTGAAAGGGTCTGTATTGGCCCAATTTTTGCAGCCCTTGCCTGGGTCCAAACCAGCAAAGACCATTCTCAAAGTGTCATTTGAAAAGGTCTGTATTGGCCCAATTTTCGCAGCCCTTGCCTGGGTCCAAAAAGGACCATTCTCAAAGTGTCATTTGAAAGGGTCTGTATTGGCCCAATTTTTGCAGCCCTTGCCTGGGTCCAAACCAGCAAATACCTTCTCAAAGTGTCATTTGAAAAGGTCTGTATTGGCCCAATTTTTGCAGCCCTTGCCTGGGTCCAAAAAGGACCATTCTCAAAGTGTCATTTGAAAGGGTCTGTATTGGCCCAATTTTTGCAGCCCTTGCCTGGGTCCAAACCAGCAAGGACCATTCTCAAAGTGTCATTTGAAAGGGTCTGTAATCTGTATTGGCCCAATGTTTCTCCGTTGGCCATGGCTGGTCTGGGTGAGACCCTGAAACCTGCCTTCCTTGGTGACTCCTCCCTTCCCTGGGGTTTAGGCGCCAATCTGCTTACAAAGTGGTCAGGAAGCACTTTACAACAACCTACCTCAAAGACTGAGTAGCAGGGGGCTAGCTCTCCTAGTCCTCCATCCTTACAGCCTTAAAGAAATAGCCCAGATCTCCTGCTTCCACTCTTTCTCCTTGGTTGACAAAACCCGGTCTCGGTCTGGCGATAGAAACTCTGCCTCCCAAGGCAGAAACAATCCTTCCTTCTGGCACTTTGGCTTTGTGCCTTCCCAATCCCTAGCCTGGGTGGCTGGTATCCTGCAAGCCTGCCTAGCCTACATACCTGTAAACCGGACTGCCTGCTTCCCTGCCTGCCTGCCCGCCCCTCTGCCAAACTGCCTTCCTGTCAGACTCCCAGCTTTGAGCATGCCTTCCAGCTGCTTCTCATTCAACCTCCTCTAGTCTGGCCTTCTGGCCTCCCCTGCTTTGTCCTCTGGGCTGGTCTGTGACCCACTAAGAAGGACTCTGGGTTTGTGGTCTGGTCTCCTTTAGAGGTGGTGGTGGAGAATGATCACCCGAGAGGGGAACTCAATCAGGAATACTGGGAAGGGGGTTAGGGTTAGGTAAGGGGGATGGGCTGCAGAACACTGTGACTCACTAAGAAGGACTGGAGTGGAATGTACTTGCGCGTACTGTGTGTATACTGTACTGCACATAACCGTGTGTTGTCCGTTTCTTAGAAATAGAAGAGCCTGTCAGGAGGAACTTCCAGGGTGGGTTCATGGTGGATCTGTGAGTCTGTGTGACTCATTAAGAAGGGCATTGCCCTTGCCTATTGGCAGTTTACTACTTGCCAGCGTAACAGCACATGGGAAGGAAGAGTCAGGCAGAACTCTTCCTTGCTGTCCTTTTGGCAGCATCAAGACTCAGGCCTTTGGGTCTCCGCCACTCTATCCTCTGGGCTGCACGACACTGTGGGCTCACTAAGAAGGACATCTTACTGGCGTGCTGGTGGCACTCTGTCACCATTTACAAATAGAAGATTTGCCTGAAAGTTCCAGGCTTGGCTTTTGGAGCTGTAGGAACTGTGACTGACTACTCAGACTCACTCAAGCTATGTGGCCTCCACCACTCTTTCCTCTGGGCTGCACGACACTGTGGCTCACTAAGAAGGACATCTTACTGGCGTGCTGGTGGCACTCTTGTCACCATTTACAAATAGAAGATTTGCCCGAAAGTTCCAGGCTTGGCTCTTGGAGTTGTGGAAACTGTGATTCACTACGAAGGGCATGGTAGTAGATTGCCGGCAGTTATCAAGTCTACCAGCACACAGCTGGGAAGGAAGAGTCAGACTCAGATTCTGGCTTGCTGTCCTTTTGGCAGCCTGTGTGGTCTAAGACTCAGACTCACTCAAGCTCTGTGTCTTCTCCCTGCACGCCTGTCAGGCTCCCGGCACTCCCGGCTTAGAGGAGGCCTTCCAGGTGCTTCTCCTTCAGCCTAACAGCACGGTTCAGTGCTTCAAGTTCAGCCTCCGAGCCGACATGCACCCTGTCGGCCACTCCCCTCAACTTGCCCATGCACTAGGCGGAAAATCACTTGACCAACATTTGATGAGCACCACCCCTACCCGTTCAGCTAAGGCCATTACTTCATGTCCATTTTGTACCGCAACAAATTATATTGTGCAATATATGTTGTGGTCACATGGCTTTGTTGCTGTTCCTGCATCCCCAAGGTCGCACTTTATTGTTACGAAACTTATGTGACCTCATGGGGGAATGCCCCATCAAAGTGCATTCTTGTTTTGTGTTCAGCAAATACATGCTCTCTGCAGACACCAGGTGTCATGATCATTCTATAAAACGATACAGTGTTTGGACATGAAAATCAGCTGAAAGGGCTGCAATTCACTCTTTGAAACCGTAACAGAGGGAACCACTGTTTCGATATATCTACTGAGTCCGAAAACAAAACAAAAAATCGGGATCTGAGTGGGGGGAAATAACCAAACGGGGATGATAATGGAAAAAATGTGGAACAAATGTTACCCCATTGTGCCTTGTACCGGTATAAAAACCACAACAAAACAGCAACAAGAATAACACTACACCTATATCAGGTACAACTTTAGTGCACTGAGTTGCACTTCTGGATGCGTGGTTGCACTTTATTTTGAATATAGTGCAACGGACGTGGGGGAACAATTTTATATTCCACAATTTAGCACACTTTCTAGAGCAAGAAACTAGACGTGAAGTAACAGCCTAAGTCATTTATAATGGTGGATAGCTCAGTAGCTTGGACATCTGACTGCAGGTTAATTTCCTACAATGCCTCCTTAACAAGGGATGGGCTTGATGATGCATGGAGTTCTTTCCAGCTTTCCAGTTCCAAAATTATTATATGATTTATTATAAATATGAGCCCAGGATCAAACCCTGCAGCACCCCACTTGACACTTTTCTCTGTGCAACAAGGAACTGTTGGTGAGCCACTCTTTGGGCATTAACTAGCTACAGGTACATGAAAGAACCATGATGAACATTCCCATCAGAACTGGGTCTATTATTGACAAGAGTAGCTGCAGCATTGCACATTTCCCAAAGGGTGCCATCAAACAGCAGGATAGCAGTGCCTGTTCTCCAACCCAGCTGCCCAACAGTAGAAGGCCTACTGCTGGACCAAAAAAGGTCCAGTTTGGCCTGTGGATAAGGGCCCCTGTTGCCTGTACTCTGTGTGATTGCCAGGAAATACCTAAACCCAGTCCATACCACAAGAGGTCCCAAAGCCAAGCTAGGTGCCAGTGTGATGACACACAAAGAGATCTTGACTGGTTCACACTGCATACCAAAATATGAACCAGAAGCTTTCCACCAGATGTTGTCCTTGTCTGAGAACTGCTGGATAACTTTTATGTCTCTAGCTGAGGACCCAGGAGTTGGGAGTTCAATTCCTCACTGAGGCTTCTACCTCTGCAGTTCTCAGATCATTATTATTCTTAAATTTTGCAGATGAGTCTCAAGATCCTGGATGCACCCTCCTACTACTTCCACCAGAAATGGGTGAGGACTAGAGATAGGGATCTGTATTCAGAAGCAGACAGCCAGCGGTATAGATAGGAACAGAGGTAAGACAGATGGCCAGATAAAGATCTGTGTGCTGCCAGGAGAGGCCTGTCGGGCACCCACTGCAATGTTCAGGATGGTGGTACCTATTTATCTACTTGCATTTAAATGCTTTGGAACTGTTAGTTCCAACTGTGTGGCACATCCAGAAGTGTCAGTCAAAACCTGGCCATGCGATTGGTGGAATTGGGTCCAAAAATTTGCACGGTCCCATCCCATGGCCAGCCCAAAATAAAAATAAAATAAAATAAAATAAAATCAATGGAGACGTTTTGTTGCAAGAAAAACCCAGTGCTGCTACTAAAAAAAATCAGGCATATAAAATAGCTAATTTTCGCATGTTTCTGTGGTGCTTTGGTGGGTTTTTGGACCACGATTTAAAAAAAATTATTGCGGTCGCCATTTTGGATTCTCCCCGCACCGCGCGTAGCAAATGGAGACGCCGCCGAGGATGCCCCCTCCCAGCCTGGTACAAGCAGCCCAGGACGGGGAGGGGTGGGAAGGCTGGAGTGGGGGGACCCCCCCCCAGAAACCACCCCTCTGGTAGGTGCCCTCAGGCAGGCATATTTTCGCCTGCTTTTTTGGCCGGGAATCAGGGTTTTTTTTTTTTTTTAGTTTTAAAACTTTTTTCCTGTGCCGCTTGGCATCGCGTGATCGCTGCGATGCCAGGAACGACAATGAAAAATCTGACCCAATTTTTCTTTAGTCGGTTTGAGTTCGAGGTCTGGCAGAGTAATTGTCGTTACCGTTTCCGTTGCATAACGGAAAAGAGAAACGGAAACGAGAATTTCGCCAAGTCATGCCCATGTCTATAAAACATTACATTCCTGCCAACCTGACATGAGATGTGTGGACTGCTGTGTGTTGCCATCATCTCCTTGTTAATGGCTATTTAGAGGGGAAAAGAGAGGGGGGAAAGTTACCCAACGTTAGTTACCTGCATGGAATATTAACAGGAAACTGAGATCTGGCTTATTGACATTCCGATCTTGGAAGTAATGAGTTACAAGTAACATAATGATCCACAATTAGTTTCCTTTTAAAAAAAACAAATTGAGAGCACAAATGTAGCCATGTTTCTTAGACTCCTAGTATGATGGAGTTGGAAGGAGGTTATAAGGGCATGGATTCACCCACCCCCACCCTCCAATCAAGGCAGAAATGAAAATCAAAGAGGATTCACTGACAGGTGGTTCTCCACTTTTCTGTTGAACACTCACCACCTCCTAAGTTTCCATAGTCATACTGCTCTAACAGTTAAGAAGTGTTTTCTGATATTCTGGCCAAAATCTGGCTTCTTTTAGCTTGAGCCCATTATTACACATTTTGTATTCTGTGATAATCAAGAGCAGACCCAGCCCCTCTCATTCAAGTATTTGAAGAGTGCAACACTGTCTTCTCTCTCTCTGTCATTTTCTCAAGGCTAAACCTGCCCAGGTTTTTCACTCTTCCCTCCTAGGTGTTCAGTCCCTGGATCATCCTTGTTGCCCTCCTCTAAACTTGTTCCAGTTTGTTGACGTCCTTCTTCAAGTGTGGTGTTCAGAATTTCAAATTAGAGATGGGCACGACCAGGGAAAATGACGTTTTCGAGTTGTCGTGTGTCGGAGCCGGCCCGTTTCGGCTCGTTTCCGTTTTTCGCGAAAATTTTTCAAAAATTTGTCGTTTTGTTTGTCGGTTTTTCGTCTGTCGTTAGTACTGGTTTTGGGGGGGGCTCCTGGAGGCACCTCTGGGTGGGTGCCTCCTCTGGCCCGCCATGAAGGGAAAGCGGGCTCCTGGAGGCACCTCGTGGGTGCCTCCTCTCCTCACTCGCTAGCCGCTACAAAATGGCATGCATAGCCAATTGGATATGCATACCATTAACTTGCAACAGCAGTAGCAGGCAGAGGCACCTCTTTCGGGTGCCTCACTGCCTGCTGGAGAGCGAAGTGACAGAGGACTGGAGTGAGTCACAGGGGACCCCTAAGGGCGCCCGCTGTGACTCACTAAGAAGGGAAGTGTACTTTCTGTAGTGCAATGCGAGTACACAGATCTGGCTTGGGGTTAGGGGTTAGCGCAAGGGCTAGGATTAGGGTTACTGGTAAGGTTAGGGTGAGTTACTGGGGTGCACCTCTGGGTGCCTCTCTGACCCACTAAGAAGGACAGTGTACTGGCGTATGGGTTAGGCTTAGGGTTCAGGTTCGGGCTAGGGTTAGTGGCTTTTTATGCCCGACTGGCACATCCCAGAAGTCTCGGTCGAAACCTGGCCAAGTGGCCATGCAATTGGTGGAATGGCTCCAAAAATTTGCATGGTCCACTCCCATGGCCAGCCCATCATTGCGCAGGTGTAAAAAAAAAAAAATAAAAAAAATCAATGGAGAGAGATGTTTTGTTGCAAGAAAAACCCACTGCTGCTACTGAAAAAATTCAGGCAGTTTTAAAATAGCTATTTTCTCATGTTTCTGTGGTGCTTTGGTGTGTTTTTGGACCACACGATTTCAAAATAAATATTGCGGTCGCCCCATTTTGGATCCCCCGCCCGCACCGCATGGCATGGCGACTTGGCGAGTTGGCGAGACGATGAGGATGCGCAGCCCAGGAGAGGAGGGGGGGGAGGCCGGGGACCCCCCCCCCAGAAACCACCCCTCTGGTAGGTGCCCTCACTGAGGCAGGCATATTTTCGCCTGCTTTTTTGGCCGGGAATCGGGGGTGTGTGTGTTTTTTTTTTAAAAACTTTTTTCCTGTGCCGCGCCGCTTGGCGAGTTGGCGTGGGCGAGTGCGACTCGACGACGAGGATGCGCACTTTGCGCAGCCCAGGAGAGGAGGGGAGGGAGGCCGGGGACACACACCCCAGAAACCACCCCTCTGGTAGGTGCCCTCACTCAGGCAGGCAGCCTGCTTTTTTGGCCGGGATAACTTTTTTCGCCTGCGAGTTTTAGGTGGCCGGGGCAATCGGGGCTTTTTTTTTTTTTTTTTTGTTTTTTGTTTTAAACTTTTTTCCTGTGCCGCTTGGCATCACGCGATCGCTGCTATGCCCAGGAACGACAACACAAAAAATCAGACCCAATTTTTCTTTAGTCGGTTCGAGTTCGAGTTCTGGCAGAGTAATTGTCGTTACCGTTTCCGTTCCGTAACGGAAACGAGAAACAGAAACGAGAATTTCGCCAAGTCATGCCCATGTCTATTTCAAATGCAAGCAGCAGGAATATCTGGGGAGGTCAACCAGCTTCTGCTGGAGCCCAGATCATATATCCGTCTCATTTGGATATATTCATATGAGGCCTGGATCAAAGGAGAATGACCACATGTAATTGCTATTAAAGTGGAATGACCTAATTCCATTCCAGGATGAAGCAAAGTGAGTCTCCAGTTCAATGTAGATCTAGGGCAGAAATTGGGTCAAATGTGGTGTACACAGCTTCAGTTCTGAAAAACTACATTTTAAAGGTGTATGCTATAACTGTCTGAAATTTGGCTGAGTTACTGATATTTTTTGTGTTTAAAATTCCATATTTCATGTACATTAGTGGGGAAAATTAAAAAGTAATAGCCGTTTTGGTTTACCAATGTAAAATCAACCAGAGACTTAGAGTCAGATCAAGGGCATAGATCACTTTAGAACAAACTGGGACACATTCAAAGCCCCAATTAACCTCTGGACCGAATGTGGGGACATTTTAGACTTAGTTTACAAAGCATATGAAACAATTTTCAAGTCAGTTTGTTCCAATCTGTTACCAATAGTATTATAAATATTTACTTTTCTACCATCTCAATTAGTAATAAAGATGAATTAGCTTTCACACAGGATGGGTAATTCAGCAGAATTGTTTTTAGAATATAACTTTCCATATTTTGTTTGTATACATTTGGGTCAGAACATGCAATGGCCGAGCTTCTTCACTCTTGAACGATTGCGCCTAAGAGGTGACCTGATTGATGTTTATAAAATCATACATGGTGTGGACAAAGTAGATAAAGAAAAACTATTTTCCCTATCACACAACACTAGATCTAGGGGGCACTCCATGAAACTTTGGGTGCCAGATCTGAAACAAAGAAGAGAAAGTACTTTTTCACCCAGAGAATCACTGGTCTGTGGAACTCCCTGCCAGAAGAAGTGGTGACAGCTGTCAGTCTTGACAGCTTTAAGAAAAGATTAGACAAGTTCATGGAGAACAAGGGTATCCGTGGCTATCATGATGGATGCCTAAGGACAACCTCTGGGTTGGAGTGATGGGCAGGATATCTCTCAATGCCGTTTGCAGGAAATCGTAAGCAGGTGAAGACATCTGTCTGGGAATCCCCTGAAGCACATGGTGAGCCACTGTCTGAGACAGAATGCTGGACTGGATGGGCTTGTTGCAGCCTCAGATGGTAAGGAAGATATTCCAGTGCTCGAATCATTCTGGTTGCCCTCCTCTACACTTTCGCCATTTCCATAATATCCTTCAGGAGGTATGGTGACCAGAACTGGACATAGTATTCCAGATGGGACCTCACCATTATAAAGAGGCAAAATGGCACTTGCTCACTTATTTTCTATACCCTTCCTAATGATCCCTAGCACTGAGTTTGCTTTTTTCACTGCTGCGGCACACTGGGTTAACACCTTCATTGAGCTGTCCACCAGGACACCAAGGTCCCTTTCCTGGTTTGTTGCAGAGAGTTAAGATAAGATAAGATAAAGATAAGATAAGATAAATCTTTATTGATCCCACATTGGGGGAAATTTACTTGTTACACAGCACCCAATATAAAGAACAAATAAAGATGGGTAGGTGCACAAAAAGTGTAAGGGGAGAGAGAGAGAAAAATAGCTAATAGAGAAACCCAATATATATGAGTTGCAGAGACATTGTTTAGGATGCAATTATAAGATCAAAAGCAAGGCACCCACAGCCAGGCTCTGCTGTTCTTCTTTTCCCTGCGGCCTCTGGAAGGAAGCTGGAAGGACTTGTGTCAGAAGGACACCACCCTTGGATCCTTTTATCCCCTTTAAACATGGCGGGGTTCTTTTTCAAAGCCAAATACGCTGCAGAGCACACATTTCGGCTGAGTCAGAATTCCATTTCGTACGCATTTCTAATACTGCCTGGCATGTAATGCCATTTCTTTCAAAGGTGCTCGCTCTCTTTTCCTGAGGGGAACGACAGCATTATGATTTAAATAACCCCCACAAAAAACAGTCTCCTTTGTCCTGCAGGCCTTCAGATCGGCGGAAGGAAACAGACGGTGTCCAATCCTATAATATAGCCAAGGATCTGCATATATTAACCCAAAGCTGTCTTTTCCATTCTATTCTTTACGAATGTTGAATGCACCGAAACACAAAAGAGGAAGGGAGGAAAAAAGAGAGACTGAACCACACCAGACACGGCTAATAGAGCAGGAGGGAGGGGGGACACCAAAGGTGCTTTCTTGAGGTGATAGAAAATGCTGTATTCAATGGAAAGCTTTGCATTTGGGACAATACTGTTGTCATCTCACAAACAGTAATTAACTGCAATGAGACTGGCAAATTGCCATAAAGACAGACAGAGCATTGGAATTCCAGGTTCTTTCAAGAATAAAGGCTTTTTATTGCAATAATTGAATCAATGCATTGAGGTGTCTTTCTTTAGAGAAGCACACTTTCTGAGGTCTGGCAAAACAATGTATACATTTCAGTTTGACTAAGATAATGTCCGTCACATTATCTCCCCAGTGTCACATATTTCAAGACAAGCGTGCGCACACGTACAGCATGTAAAAACTTCCTCATTTCACATGAAAATAGAACATTT
Organism: Phrynocephalus guinanensis; assembly: GCA_037367245.1. Classification (NCBI taxonomy): domain Eukaryota; kingdom Metazoa; phylum Chordata; class Lepidosauria; order Squamata; family Agamidae; genus Phrynocephalus; species Phrynocephalus guinanensis. Next base: position 1,095,865 of record CM074750.1, read on the forward strand.
AAAATTGTTTCACCTTGCTTACTCAAGATACAGTAATTGCATACCATCTGTTTATCAAGCATTTTGGACGACCACCTTAAGCAAGCAAGTAAAGTATGTGAAGCAAATTCCCATTACTTGAGAGCTGGGACCTTGTGCCAGATCATGTCCTGGGCTGCTCTGGTGGGGGGCATCCTCGTCGTCTCGCCATGCCATGCAGTGCGGGGGGATCCAAAATGGCGACCGCAATATTTTTTTTTGAAATCGTGGTCCAAAAACCCACCAAAGCGCCACACAGAAACATGCGAAAATTAGGTATTTTAACTGCCTGAATTTTTACAGTAGCAGCAGTGGGTTTTTCTTGCAATAAACGTCTGTCTCCAATCCCATTTATTTTATTTTATTTTATTTTTATTTTTATTTTTTTACACCTGCGCAATGATGGGCTGGCCATGGGATGGGACCATGCAAATTTTTGGAGCCATTCCACCAATCGCATGGCCACTTGGCCAGGTTTTGACTGAGACTTCTGGGATGTGCCAGTCGGGCATAAAAAGCCCACTATAACCCTAGCCCTAACCCTAACCCTAACCCATACGCCAGTACACTGTCCTTTCTTAGTGGGTCAGAGGCACCCAGAGGTGCAGCCCACTAACTCACCCTAACCTTACCCGTAATAACCCTAAGCCTAGCCCTTGCCCTAACCCCAACCCTAAGCCAGATCTGTACTCGCATTGCACTACACGCAAGTACATTTCCCTTCTTAGTGAGCCAGAGGGCGCCCAGCAGAGGCATTCTTCTCTCACCTCGCTCACTGTCCAAAGTTCCAAAAAAACTCCAAACCTGTACGCCAGTATGCTGTCCTTCTTGGTGAGCTAGAGGCACCCAAAAGAGAGGTGCCTCTGCCAGTGCCACTTGGTACGCAATGGCTACACGGTCATGTACCCTTCCTTTTCCCTTTGTATCAGGCCAGAGGAGGCATCCACCCCAGAGAGGTGCCTCCAGGAGCCTGCTAAATGCCTTCCCTTCGTAGCGGGCCAGAGGAGGCACCCACCCCATAGAGGTGCCTCCAGGAGCCCGCTACCCTACCCCCCCAAACCAGTACTAACGACAGACGACAAACGAAACAACAAATTTTTGAAAAATTTCGCGACAAACGGAAACGAGCCGAAACGGGCCGGCTCCAACACATGACAACTTGAAATGTCATTTTTCCTGGTCGTGCCCATCTCTAATAAAGATATTGAACAGCACTGGACCCAGAACAGAACCCTGGGGCACCCCTCTGGTCACATCTCTCCAGGCTGAAGAGAGGCCATTTATGGTCACCCTTTGGGTGCGATCAGTCAACCAATTACAAATCCACCTGACAGTAGCACTATCTATCCCACTTTCTACTAACTTCTTAGCAAGAATACCATGGGGAACCTTATCAAAGGCCTTACTAAACTCCAGATAAACAATATCCACAGCATTCCCCTCATCCACTAGGCCTGTAATTCTATGAAAGAAAGAGATCAAATTAGTCTAGCATGACTTGTTTTTAAGATACCCGTGTTGACTTCTTTTAATGACAGCATTGTTTGTTAAATAATTGCAGACTGACTGTTTTAATCATCTGCTCTAGGATCTTTCCAGGAATTGAAGTCAAGCTGACTTTTTCCCCCTTTTTGAAGATGGGAACATTAGCCCTCCTCCAGTCGATGGGGACTTCCCTTGTTCTCCAGGACGTCTCAAAGATTATTGCCAATGGTTAGGAAATTTCTTCCGCCAGTTCTTTTAATGTCCTTGGGTGTAATTCATCTGGCCCTGGAAACTTAAATTCATTTAATGCTTCCAGGTGTTCCAGTACTAGCTCTCTACCTATTCTATGTTGCAATTCCCATCCTACCTCATCTACTCTCTTTCCCAGCAGATCTCTTTCTTCCTTTTTGGAGAAAACGGAGGCAAAGAAGGTGTTGAGTAGTTCTGCCTTTTCCTTGTCTCCTGTTAGTAACTGGTTATTATCGCCATACAGAGAGCCTATCATTTCCTTATTTTTTCTTTTGCTGCGGACATAACTAAAGAAACCCTTTTTTATTATCTTTAATGTCTCTGGCAAGTCTGAGTTCATTTTGCGCTTTAGCTTTTTTTTTACCATCCCCCTGCATATATTAGCTGTTTGCTTATATTCCTCTTTGGTGCATTTCCCATTTTTCCATTCCATGTACTTGTTTTTCTTTATAGTTAGCTGAGTTGAAAGTTCTTTAGTAAACCATTGTGGTTTCTTTAGATCTCTCCCATTTTTTCTTCTTGTTGGAACAGTTTTAAATTGTGCCTTTAATATCTCACTTTTAAGGAACTCCCATCCATTTTGGACTCCCTTCTCTTTCAGTGTGTCGGTCCATGGAATTACAGCCAATAATTCCCTAGGTTTACAAAAATTGGCTTTCTTAAAGTCAAGGATTCTTGTCTATGCTTAGCTTCACCTTCCAATTGTATAACACATTCCAAGAGGGCATGGTCACTTTTACCTAATGATCCCACCACTTCTACCCCATTTACAAGGTCCTCCTTATTGGTTAAGACCAGATCTAAAATGGTTTTGTCTCTGGTTGCCTCCTCTACCTTCTGGACCATGAAATTGTCTGCAAGGGCAGTAAGGAATTTGTTAGACCTTGTATTCTTAGCTGAGAAGGGCTGCCAGCATATATCAGGATAGTTAAAATCTCCCATTAGTACTACATCACTCCCTTTTGACTGTGTGGCCATCTGCTCAAAGAAGGCATCATCCCACTCCTCCGGCTGGTTTGGGGGTCTATAATATACCCCCACAGTGACATCCCTCCTAGTTTTTTCACCCCTGATTTTCACCCAAATACTCTCAACATGGTTCCTCTGCTGTTTATCTTGTATTTCTTCAGCAGTATAAATGTCCTTAATATATAAAGCTACACCTCCTCCTTTCTTACTCGGCCTGATCCTTTGAAACAGTTTATACCCCCGAATGACTACGTTCCAATCATATGTCTCATCCAACCATGTTTCAGTGATGCCAATTATGTCATATTTATTTTGCTGTATTAGGAGTTCCAGCTCCTCTTACTGGTTAAGCATGAAATAAGCTCAGAGATCTTTAATGATGTACATATCAGAGATACTAATGATGAATTATAATCTAATTCTCTTATTGTGTTGCTCACACTGTGCATGCATAGCACAGCTGTGAGAATCAGTTATGTGGGTATATCATAAAAACAGGTCTCCTGTCTAAGGATGTGATTAGATGGAAACTACCATGCTCAGTTCTGGACATTGCAGTTTCTGAAGGATGCAGCCTGTCCACGCTGGCATATTGCTATGATACATGATTGCCTAACAGCACTGTTTGGCGCAGATAAACAATACCTCATCCTTGCTTCTGTTTGTCCTTAAAACAATCCACCGTTCACTTTTCATAGTGGCCTGGTATCTTTCTGGCATGCAGTCTTTTGGGATGATTCACTGAGATGCAAAATAGTTCTTTGTTCTTTGTTCTGTCTTCACAGATGGGTACCAAGAATTCAAATAGATTGCACTGATGATAGGGACCTATTAAACACCAGCCAAATCACACTAAATTTCACAGTGTTGACAGCCTCCTTGTGGAACTGGCATAAAGTTGGGGAACAAAGATGACCAGGGGATTGAAAACGAAGATCTGTGAGCAAAGATTGAAAGAACTGGGCATGTTTAGCCTTGAGAAAAAAGGGACTGACGATCTGGTCGCCATCCCTCCAGAAGGATACTATGGAAATTGAAAAAGTGCAGAGGAGGGCAACCAGAATGATTCGGGGACTGGAACACCTTCCTTACTCTCTGAGGCTGCAACGGCTGGGCCTCTTCACTCTTGAACGATGGCACCTAAGAGGTGACCTGATTGAACTTTATAAAATCATACTGTGTGGACAAAGTAGATAAGGAAAAGCTGTTTTCCCTCTCACACAACACTTGAACTAGGGAGCACTCCATGAAACTTTTGGGTGCTAGATCTCTAGCCTACAAGAGAAGGTACTTTTCACCCAGAGTGTTAAGCCCCGCACACAGAATACACACACAGAGTTCAGTTCTTTGCCAAGGTCTTTAGTGAAGAATCAAGCAGGTTCAAGTTCTTTGCCAACAATCAGGTGCCAGATAGAGAACAGAATTTAAACCACAGTAACTACCAGTCCAGGTCAACACAGGAATGTTTCACAGAAGCCAGGATGCCAAGCTGAAGGGAATAGATCAAGCCATTGTCAAGGGAACCAGTCCGAAGTCAGGCAAAACAGAGTCAGGAACAGGCAGGAACGTGGTCGCAAGTTCAAGTGACACGTTGCTCCCAAGGAGAGCTCAAGGTGAGCTTGCCAGCTATATTCCAAAACAGGGAACATGCCCTTACTCCTGGGAAGGCTTCTGCTAGTACTCAGGGCTATCCAACCTGATTCTCCTTCTAGAATCAAAGGCTCTTTCTCTAGCTTTCCTGGTAGCATGTCCTTGCAGAATCCTGCTCATGGCCCTTCTAGGAGGCAGAGATATGTTTTCAGCTGAGTCATCAGACCCAGCTGCTTGCTGACTTGAGCTGCAAGTCTCTTCCAGCAGCTCTTCACCAGTTAACCCCTCAGGGTCAGGTTCTGTGGCAGGCAGGGTCCTGATATAGAGGATCACTGTTCTCTGGAACTCCCTGCCAGAAGAAATAGTGACGGCTCTCAGCCTTGACAGCTTTAAAAAAGGATTAGACAAATTCATGGAAAACAAGGGTATCCGTGGCTATGATGGATGCCTCAGGACAACCTCCAGTTTGGAGAGATAGGAAGGATATCTCTCAATGCCATTTGCAGGGAATCATAAACCAGTGAAGACATCTGCTTGGGAATACCCTGAAGCAAATGGTGAGCCACTGTGAGAGACAGAATGCTGGACTGGATGGGCTGTGGCCTCTTCCAGCAAGGCTGTTCTCATGTTCTTATGCTCTTATTACTATCTTTCATGTCTTGGGTAGGGATGGGCATTTTGTTTTGAAACCAGTATGTTACGAAACGAACCACGCGAGCCCAGAGGGGGCTCATAACCAGCTGATACATGCAGATCCAATTGCTTTACCTTTCTCTCTGCCGGCAAGGAGCTGATCTGCAATGAGGAAGCATGCTGCAATGTCATCTTTCCTGCTCCGTGCTGCTGGCCAATCGGAGAGGGAGGCAGGATGGTGCCTGTCTCTGCACAGATCCTGATTGGCCAGCATCACCGATCAAGCACAGATGACGTCGCAGCATGCTTCCTCATTGGATTTTAACCCTGTGCGAGACAGAGAAAGGTAAAGCAATTGCATCTGTGTGCATCAACTGTTTCCGAGGACCACCTGGGCTCGTGTGATTCATTTTGTAACCTAATGGTTCTGAAACAAAATGCCCATTCCTAGTCTTGGGAGATTGTTAGCCTATCTCCCCCCAGTCTTCTTTCTTCAAAAATAAACATGCCCAGTTATTTCAGTCTTTCTTCACGGGGCTTGACTTCCAGCCCACAGTTTTACCTTGTGGCCACCCTCTGAAACTGTTCCAGTCTGTCAGCCTCCTTCTAAAAAGCATGATGCCCAGAACTGGACAGAAGACTCAAGGTGAAGCTTAACCAGTGCCAACTAGAGGAGAACTGTACCACATTGGATTTGTAGACCCTCTATGGCCCCAAGTGTCCCCAAACAGCTTTGTGAAGCAAGCTAATGGGCAGAGCATTTGATAACGGGAGAGCTTGTGGTGAAAAATTCAACTAATTATCAGAAGCCAGGGAAAGAAGAAAAAAGTATGCCTTGTTGAATTCCCCTATGAACTTAACAATGAAAGGTTAATATATTTTCTGAAAGTGAAATGTGTTCAGTCAGACAAGGGCGAACACCTCAGCTCATGAATATCACACTGCAGAGAATGGTCATTTGAACAATGTTGACACTCCTCTGGCTATGCTCCACACAAGATATATTTGGACCCATCTGATTTGCGTGAAAGGCTGAGGTGGCGTTTCAGAACAAGAGTCAGATAACTGGGAATCAATAGGACACCACCAAGAAGCAGCAGCGTTCACATCAGAGGAGATTTCACATCACCTCTGTAAGGAAGCAGAGAGGCAGATTTCTCTTCATCAGAAGGAGGACCAGCTTGGCTTTATTTAACATTTGCACTTTGCCCTGAACACATCCGATCTTGCCTGATTTCGGAAGCTAAGCAGGGTCGGCCCTGGTTAGTACTTCGATGGGAGACCACCAGGGAATACCAGGTGCTGTAGGCGCCTGGAGTAGGAACTGGCAAGCCACTCCAGTATTCCTGCCAAGAAAAACTTCATGGACATGGGGTCATGAAGAGTCGGACACGACTGTAATGATACAACACACACACACACACACACACACACACACACACACACACACACACACACACACACACACACACACACACACACACAAGCTCAGATTGGTTCCATCCTCTTCACATAAGAGTTTGCAATTTTTTTCTTTTTAATCATGCATCTTTTTCTCTCCACAGCTTTAGGTCTTTGTTCTCTCTCTCTCTCTCTCTTTCTCTCTCTGCAGTGATGGCAGGGAGACAAGAGATTTGGCTGGGGTCTTGGAAGCTGTCTAGTCTAGTTTCCTGGCTTATATTGGAAATTGATGCATGAGCCCTCCAGTTAATTGTCCGTCCATCTTTGCTTGAAGACTTTCAGCAAAGGACAGTGAAGCCCCTTCAGTCAGAGGTGGACAAAATTGTGCCCCTCCACCAAATGTTGCAGCTTAAGGCAGCATAGCCAAAGGTGAAGGATGATAGGAGCTGTAGTGCAACCACTTCTCCAGACCTTTTAACCACCTCAGTCCTGGATCATTAACTTCAGTCACGAACTGTTCTTGACATCAAGAGTTTTCTTCTAGATACCTGGCAGACATGCCTGGAGACAAGGACACATCTCAGTGGGAGGACTCTGGAGACAAGTGCTGCAGAGCTGTGGTTAAAATTTACTTTTTTATATACACAGCAGAAGCACAGAGAAGAATAGCTTCAAGTTCCTCAGATAATCCACTCTTTTTTCATGAACTGGCACTTAGTGTCTTGTCAACTTACTCTGAGACATTAATAAGAGAAAGAATAAAAATGCTTCACTACAGTTGGGAACAGATGGCACAAATGAACAAAACAGACCAACAAACAGAAGATGAGGAAAGAACATTCCGCAGAGATGTAGGTTTCAGTTTCAAATCCAAAGGCAGGAGGGAAATAATTGGTTAATGTTGGATGGATTGATAGTCTCTATGAGCACACACATCGCACACCCCTATCCTTAATGACTCTATGAGTATTTGTAGAAACAAAAGCTTTATTAGAGCAGCAAAACAGGGCCAAAAAAATAAACACAAGGATGTTAGGGTGCCAGGGAGTGACTTCATTCCTAAAGTCTTTTGAGGTAAACAGAGAGAGAGAGAGAGAGAGAGAGAGAGAGAGAGAGAGAGAGAGAGAGAGAGAGAGAACCCTCAAGCACAGGAAATGTCAACTGTATGAGTCAGGGAAGCCAGCCAGGGCAGATAATATGAAGGAAGTAGACACCCTTGGTGGCTTCAGTTTGTGATAGCATTGTGTTAACCAGGTGGGTGCAAGTGACCTTTGTTGGCTGGATGAAGGCAGGTTCATATTCCCAGAGATCCAGCCCTTGCCCTCTCTCTGTATTGTATGGCAAAGGATGACCTGTGGCTAGCATAGGTACATAGATGATAATATATTATAACAATAACATGATGTATGAAAACCAGTCCTTCATTGGCTGCTCAGAAGCAGACAGAGTGGAAGGATCCTGGAGTTTTTGTGGCACTCCAGTGAGTGCCTCTCCACCTGAACTACATGGTGGGAGCCCTGTACAAGAGTGGGAAGGACATGATAGGAGCTATAATGAATTAATTTGCTTTCTGATATAGTGGACTGGATTCATAGAATCATGGAATCATAGAATCATAGATTTGGAAGAGACCTCAAGGGCCATCCAGTCCAACCCCTTGCCATGCACAAATCCCCATCACAGGACTCCCAACAGATGGCCATCCAGCCTCTGCTTAAAAATCTCCTCCAAAGAAGGAGACTCCACCACCCTCCTTTGTGGAAACATATTCCACTGCCAAACAGCTCTAACCGGAAGGAAGTTCTTCCTACTGTTTAAACTGAATCTCTTTTCCTGTACTTTGAAACCATTGCCCCGAGTCCTAGTCTCTGAAGACATGGAAAACAAACCAGTCCCTTCTTCAATGTGACATCCTTTCAAATATTTAAACATACCTATCATAACCCCTCTGAGCCTTCTTTTTGAAAGGCTAAACATTCCCAATTCCCTAAGCCGTTCCTCATAAGACATTTCCTCCAGACCCTCAACCATCCTGGTCGCCCTCCTCTGCACCTGCTCGAGGTTGTCAACATCCTTTTTAAATTGAGGTGCACAGAACTGGACACAGTACTCCAGGTGGGGTCTGACCAGAGCAGAATAGAGTGGTACTATCACTTCCCTTGATCTCTAGACACTACTGAGCCTCGTGGCGCAGTGGTTAAATGCCTGTACTGCAAGTAAAACTGTGCTCACGACCTGGGTTCAATCCCCGGTAGCAGGCTCAAGGTTCACTCAGCCTTCCATCCTTCCGAGGTCGGTAAAATGAGTACCCAGCTTGCTGGGGGGGCAATGTGTAGCCTGCACACTGTAATTAAAATTGTAAACCGCCCAGAGACTACTTGTAGTAGTATGGGGCGGTATATAAGCAGAACACACTTTGCTATGGTTCTGTTGATGCAACCAAGAATCGCATTGGCTTTCCTGGCTGCCGCATCACATTGCTGCTGACTCATGTTCAATTTGTGGTCCACCGACTCCAAATTGCCTCGTGTTCAATTTGGAGTCTTGGGGGGACCACAAATTGAACACGAGGCAGCAGTGTTGGAAAGGTTCTGTAAAACCACTGAATCCAACCACCTCCTGAAGGCAGGAATTGAAGTCAAAGCAGACCTGACAGGTGGTTGTCCAGTTTTCTTTTGAATACCTCCGGCATGGGAGCTCTAACCACCTTCCAAGATTGTTGCTTCCATTGTCATGCTGCTCTAACAGTTAAGTTGTCTCTCCTGATAATCAGCCTAAATCTGGCTCCCTCTCATTTGAGCCCCTCATTGTACATCCTGTGCTCTAGGATGATTGGGAACAATCCTGCTCGTCCTCTGTAGGACATTTCAAGTCTTCGAAAAGTGCTACAGACAAAAGAAAGCCTCGTGGCGCAGTGGTTCAATGCCTGTCCTGCAGCTAAAACTGGGCTCACGACCTGGCTTTCAGTCCCAGGTAGCAGGCTCGTGGCTGACTCAGCCTTCCAACCTTCCGAGATCGGTAAAATGGGGAGGGGAGGCATACTGTAATTAAAAACTGTAAAACCACCCAGAGACTACTTGAATTGGTATGGGGGGTGTATATAAGCAGAACACTTTCTTTCTTTATATCTCCCTTCAGTCTTTTTTAAATTTCTTTCAAGGCCGGTCATACCCAGTTCTTTCCGTCTTTTCCTGTAATACTTGGTTTCTAGTCCCTCAATCAACCTTGTCGCCCTCCTTGTTCCAGTTTGTAGGCATCCTTCTTAAAGCGTGGTGTCCAGAATTGGACACAGGACTCTAGATGAGGCCTAACCAGTGCTGAACAGAGGGAAGCTTCTTTCCATTCCAAAGATGAGGCAGCATCTAAACAAAATAATGCAGAGCATGAGTAAAGTGGATAGACGGATGCTCTTCTCCCTCTCACAAAATGCCAGAACTAGAGGACGTCCACTCAAACTGGGGGTTGGGAGAGTAAGAACAGACAAAAGAAAATATATATTTTTTTACCCAGCATGTTGTTTGTGGAACTCCCTGCCACAGGAGGTGGTGATGGCATCTGGCCTAGATGCCTTCAAAAGGGGATTGGACAGATTCCTGGAGGAAAAGTCCATCACAGGTTACAAACCATGATGGAAATGTGTAATCTCCAGGCTTAAAACCAGGGTACTTCAAGGGACAGATGCAGGGGAGTGGCATCAGGAGACAGAGATCTATTTTTGTATGCTCCCAGACGCATCTGGTGGGGCCACTGGGAAATACAGGAGGCTGGACTAGATGGGCCTTTGGCCTGATCCAGCATGGCTGTTCTTATCTTCTTATGCTCTTAAACTCTAGGAGCTTCTCATTCAAAACTGCAGCAAAATTCTGCGTCATCCTGGATTTACTTTTAGCACCCTATCAGCCCCAAAGCCTGCCATTTGGAAATATCTGAAACATATCACATAAATGAATGCCACGTCCACATTTTCTTTTCTGGAGCAAAAGAGTTGTGCCTCCTGGCTATTTCAAAATGCTTTCTTTGTCGGATCTGCTGTTTTAATCGAAGCTGATTCATTTCCTCAGCCCGGAGGTTTCATGATGCATGGGAGATAATTACTGGCAGAAGCACAGAGCAACAGATCAGGAGGAGAGATGTATCCAGTTCAGACAACCTAATTTTCAATTAGAGAATTATTGGAAGGAGTGGCTGCCTACCAGCAGCCCTGTTATATTCTCTTAATCACTTCCGCCTTTCTGTCATCCTTCTCTTCCTCTTTGTGCAGTTTTCCTTTTCTATTCAGAATTAATCTCTGTCTCATGATAGCACATCGGGGATAAGCAGATTAAGCACCTGTAAAAAATTCAGCCTCCTTTCTGACACTCACCTTTTGCCTATTTCAGCACCTTTTAATTAACATCAAGCATGTATCACATTTTCTAGCTGGCTTGTCAAACTGCCACCGGCAGACATCTGGCAGTTCTTCAAAAAGGGAACCTTTTCTGACGAACTTGTTTATTCATATACAAGTCACAAGGGAAACCCCACCCCCTTGGGCCCCTGGTGCTCTGCTCTGATGGGGACTTCCCCTGGAGAACAGGGGAAGTCCCCATCGACTGGAGGAGGGCTAATGTTGTCCCCATCTTCAAAAGGGGGAAAAAAGAGGACCCAAATAATTACTGCCCAGTCAGCTTGACTTCAATTCCTGGAAAGATCCTAGAGAATATTATTAAACAAACAGTCTGCAAATATTTAACAAACAATGCTGTCATTACAAGAAGTCAACACGGGTTTCTTAAAAACAAGTCATGCCAGACTAAGTTGACCTCTTTCTTTGATAGAATTACAGGCCTAGTGGATGAGGGGAATGCTGTGGATATTGTTTATCTGGACTTTAGTAAGGCCTTTGATAAGGTTCCTCATGGTATTCTTGCTAAGAAGTTAGTAGAAAGCGGGATAGATAGTGCTACTGTTAGGTGGATTTGTAATTGGTTGACTAATCGCACCCAAAGGGTGACCATAAATGGCCTCTCTTCAGCTTGGAGAGACGTGACCAGTGGGGTGCCCCAGGGTTCTGTTCTGGGTCCAGTGCTGTTCAATATCTTTATTAATGACTTGGAGGAAGGAATAGAGAGTATGCTAATTAAATTTGAAGATGATACCAAATTGGGAGGGGCTGCAAATTCCCTAGAGGATAGGATGAAAATCCAAAAAGACCTTGACAGACTAGAGTACTGGGCCAAAGCTAACAAAATGGATTTCAACAGAGGGAAATGTAGGGTACTACATTTAGGTAAAAAAAATGAATTGCACTAATATAAGATGGGGGATACTTGGCTGGATGATAGTACCTGTGAAAGGGATCTGGGAGTTTTGGTGGACCACTAATTGAACATGAGTCAGCAGTGTGATGCGGCGGCCAGGAAAGCCAATTCGATTCTTGGTTGTATCAACAGAACCATAGTGTCTAGATCAAGGGAAGTGATAGTACCACTCTATTCTGCTCTGGTCAGACCCCACCTGGAGTACTGTGTCCGGTTCTGTGCACCTCAATTTAAAAAGGATGTTGACAACCTCGAGCGGGTGCAGAGGAGGGCTACCAGGATGGTTGAGGGTCTGGAGGAAATGTCTTATGAGGAACGGCTTAGGGAACTAGGAATGTTTAGCCTCTCTAAAAGAAGACTGAGAGGGGATATGATAGTTATGTTTAAATATTTGAAAGGATGTCATATTGAAGAGGGAACAGGTTTGCTTTCCATGTCTTCAGAGACTAGGACTCGGGCAATGGTTTCAAACTACAGGAAAAGAGATTCCATTTGAACATTAGGAAGAACTTCATGACAGTTAGAGCTATTCGGCAGTGGAATATGCTGCCGCGGAGGGTGGTTGAGTCTCCTTCTTTGGAGGTTTTTAAGCAGAGGCTGGATGGCCATCTATCGGAAATATTGTGATGGGGGTTCCTGCATGGCAGGGGGTTGGACTAGATGGCCCTTGAGGTCTCTTCCAACTCTATGATTCTATGATTCTATGATTCGGCTTGGTCTGGGATACTGCTTTCCGTGTCTTTGGATCTGCAGAGTTAAGCAGAATAGCTGCCTAGATGTAATCTGGCTTGTGGCATGAATTTATGGCAATAATCAATCGGAGCCTTCTCCGATGTGATTTGCTGCATTAAGCAACAGGATTTTCGGTGAATGGGTTTTCTGCAAGAGCAAGTAGAAATCTGACAAGAGGAAGCATATTTAACTCTTCCGGAATTAAAGGAGACAGCCGCGTGGCCATTACAAAATACAAATGCAATACCCTCATAGGCCCCTGATTAAGAAATTTTAAAACATCTTTGCAAGCTTTTATTGATGAATTCCAGTTCTCCAAGGCAAGTATCAAAAGGCCAAACATGATAAGATGGGGTCTGCGAGATAGACGGTTACTTCACGTCCCTCTCATCGTGGTTTGCGGTCACGCTTGGGACTGGTACGAGAAAATGTTACTGCACATCCATTGTGTGACAGCAGAATCTTGTCCCGACCATGCCCCCTAAACTGGGATTTAAGCGTGATGAGCCATACTTCTCCCTGACCTCAGGAATTCTCTTGTCTCGGTTCCTGATGTTATCTTATCACAAAATGAATGTAATCTCGGTATGAGGAAGGACATAAAGTAACCGCCAAAGTTTACTTTAGATGTAGAGGCAATGCAAACAGTAACAAGATTACTACCAAGCCTTGTTGAGAGGCTTAAGTACCAGCCCCAGACTGGGCTAGGCTATCTTGTCTGTCTGTCTGTCTGTCTGTCTGTCTGTCTGTCTGTCTGTCCGATTGTCTGTTAGTGCCAGATGGTTTACAACATTATTTGTTTCCTACCCAACTTGTAGCAAACACAAAGAAAAAGATTCTGGGACTGTGATAAACATGACACAAAGGGTGCAGTGTTCAAGAGAGCTACATAAGCTGCAAAAAAATTACTTTGGGGCAAACCGCAGAAAGTCTTGGGAGAACAACCAGGTCTGAAGTGGCCTCCTGAAACCCAGGAGAGATTCTCTTCCATGTTGGGTGGAAGGGAATTCCAGTATGAGGTAGCCACTGCAGAGAAGGCCTTGTTATGGATGATAGACTTTGGAGTTAGGGATGGCCATGAAAGAGAAAAACTGTGTTCCATTTTGTTCCGTTTCATCGTCCCCCCCACATTTCACTTCATGTTGTAAGTAATGAATTTTTTCAAAAAAGAAATTGTTACTTACAAAACAAAGTGAAACAAAATGGCACCAGTGCTCTAGCTGGTGTGGTGGGGGATTCAAAAGCTTCCTCCCCACCACCTCCCAGCTGATGTTCGGGCAGTAGGAGGAAAGGAGGTGCCAGGCAGGAGTAAATTCCCTCCCTGCCTATTTCTTTCTTACCTGCCACCCCATCCTCCCAGGGGGTGTTTTGGAGAAGGAGTGCTGTGGGCAAAGGGGCCAGCCCCCACTACCCACACTTCTCCCTGTCCAGAAACCCATCCTGGGAGGAAGGGGAGCACAGGTGAAGGAAGGAGGCAGAGGTAAATTCAAAATCCAAAAGGACCTTGACAGATTAGAATGCTGGGCCAAAAGTTAACGGAATGGATTTCAACAGAGGGAAATGTAGCCGCTTTCACATACCCCAGGCCATTGTCTATTTAATGAGCCTATTCAGACCAGGGTTGGGTATGAAAGGAATAGAAATTTCTGGGGGTTCGTTGCCGGCGTGCTAGAACTTTTCAGAATGCAATGAGCAGTCTGAGTCTTTGTAGACAGAAAACAAGATTTATTGGTTGTCAACCAAGGGAGCCCCCACTCAACGCAAGATCGGGTGGAGAGTCCACCCCAGAAACGAAAGGTGAAATATTTTATAAGGTTTTCCAGCACTCTTTTCCCTCCGCCCATCCGAATTTACGTCACATACATTTGTTACATGCATCAAACACTAATTGACATCTTTGGCCATTTATTTTGTATTTCTGACACCAATTAAATGTCTTAATTGCTGTGGTGTTTGAACTGACTTACACCGGCTGGGAGTGCCCTGGGAGAACCAACTCCTTTGACAATGACGTATGCCAGTTGCTACAGGCAGCTGAACTCTCAAAACAAAGATAAGGTTTTCTTGGCTGGCTTATATGCAATTAACTGTGTTCAAAGCTACAAAAATGATTAGATGGCTGGCTCAGCCAATTTTTAACGGAAGTCCTTTCCTCTTAGTGGCCGGAAACGTTTGACCAGAGTTTGTTTGCATGACAGGATATACATGTAAATACAATTGGAATGATTTCTACTTCTAAATATATAACTTGTGTGGCTTATATTGTGATATGCTGGGGGTTGCTAAAATAGCTATATATATATACATGATCTATACCCTTTCACTCCCCCCTGACGTTTTTGGAAATTTACGCCGGTAAATTCTCCAGAGGTTGCCCTCCCGTGGCTCCCGTGATAGACTTGTAAGGGACAAATAAACATATCAAAGGTGTATGTACAAAAGCGTGAATATTGCTTGATCTTCCCTTCTTACCATTCCCTTGGGGAGGGGTTTTTCATCATGGCTCAGGGAGTGATTTTTCAGTGTTCCTGACAAGAGTGTAGGCAGTGCTGCCAGGAAAACTTTTCCAGCCCTCTTTTCTTTTCTCAAAGGGCTTATAGGCACAGTTAAAAAAATGAATAATCACAAAATGATTTGTGGCATCCCATGGTGTGGGACGCATTTGAACAGGTGAATGACAAAGAAATACCCCTTAATTCACTAGGGCACTTTCTATAGTGAAATGTTAAGTTACCAGATAAAGTTTTGCAATGTCTGGGATTTAAAAAGACCCTCTGGCCAGACCCGCAGACTGCAAGGGATGGATGCGTTCCACGGACCACAGCATTTAAATGTCCCCTGTTGGAGAAATGCAACATGGTCACAGCAGTATAAGGGACCTCCCAGGGCATGCTGCTCACTGCTCAGAGATTCCAAATTCCCAACTTTTGAAGGGGCTGGCATAAGAATTTTAGATAATACTGTGATAGACTTGGATATCAAGATCCCCGTCCCAAAGTGATAACTAAACATGCTTTAAACAGCAGATTTGTTCAGTACCTTATTTCAGGACAATCATGAAACCCCAAATAAATTCGCTTGAAGCAGCATTGCAAATGTGAGATATCTTGCTTGTGTGTTTGGTAGTCAGGCTGAAAACCCTGAATTCTAACAAAGCACCACGCTTTAGGTTCATTTTGCAAATCAAATACTTATAAGGAAAATATGCCCTCCTTGCCCAAGTAAAAATGTGGGCAAGGCTACTTTGCCAGCTTTCTCCCTTTTTGCTGTCAAATGGCTTTAAACCTTGAGATATGATTTTTCATACTGTCATCTTTCATAAAGATACACAAACATTAGTACCTGATTTCATAAAACAAAAATCATGACGTGATTTTGATTTCAACCTTATTCAGGTGTGTGGTGTGCATTGAAACTCAAATTATAGCAGGCTGTGCAGAATTACCCAGTTGTGGTAGCATTCTCAAAAGATAGACATTGCAATGATACTAAATATAGGCAGCATACATAGAGGCTACAGAGTGATAAACCACATCTAGATGGTGCTTAGAAAAACTCACTTTGAGCCATAAGCAACAATCAACAGTTAAATTCTCATAGGTAAACATGAGGCCAAGATTAGTTCATCAGTGCCTTTGGTGAAGAAAATAATGTAGATATAGCTACTTTATGAAGCCATTGTTCTTTGGTATAAAGGCTCATGAACACCCATGGGCACCAAAATTTCTCTCATTCAATGCAAATTGCATAGAAAGGCAAGTCATAGTCTGTTGCATTCAGTGTTTGTGAGTAAAAAAACATCAAGGCATGATCATTATATGAATTATGAAAGGCACATTCAGAGAGGCGCTTCAGCGAAAAGTTTTACAATGACTATCAATAATAGACAATAATATAATAAACAGTGATTAATAATTAACGTCCCCTTTGCAAGGCTTCAAAGGCCGCAGGGCATTTTCCTGCCAGATCGAGCACAGGGTGATGTGAATATGTAAAATTGCTCTGGAGCCTACCGTGCGCAGGGAAAAAATAAATAAATAAGCGCTCACTTGTCGGATGCTGGGAGGCTGGTGTGTGTGTGGCGACACAAGTTCACAAGTTCTTGGTGGTCCAGTGCACAGTGAAGGTCTGAAAGCAGTGATGGCTCCATCAGATTTAAACCCCACCAAGTTTCTGTCCCGGCGAAAAGGGGTGAAATTGCGGGCGTGAAGTCTGTTGGCCACAATCCAAAACAAAAGTCAGTGGCCGGTAAGCTCCTTCCGTCTCCCCCTTCAGAGACAGACAGAGAAAAAAAAGAAAAAAGAAAGAAAGCAGAGGTGCAAGGGGAAATCAACAGACAGCAGTGGGGCCCTCCGAAGTGCGAAATGCAAGGCGCCCCCAGGAACAGGTGTGATGACCACAGGTTAGGTGCAATTCGGCGTCCTCCGTCCAGGGTGAAGTCATCTAAGGCATGAGGCATTCCACTGCAGTGGGCAGGAGGCGTCACCGGTCAGGCCTCTCTCCCTGTCGGTCGTGGGGTGTGGTTCACGCTGGGTGAAAAGGGCTGGCATCACTGGATCCAGGGGCCCACATCGATCGAACTGGCGGAGCGAAGTCATCTCGAAGATGGCATCAAAGACATCAAAGGCATCAAAGGCTCCAGGAGGGATAGCGGAATGGAGGGCAGGAAGGTCCCCATCTCAGCATCCACGAACGGCGGCGTCAGCTTTCCAAACCCGACCGACTCCATGATCCAGAAATAAAGAACGGATGGGCGTTTTTCCCAGAGCAAAAGCCCTTCCTCCAGGATGTATCTGGGTAAAAAAAGAACAGACACACGGATACAGACAGACAAACACAGAGCACAAACACACACAAAATGGCCCCTCAGCTGTCCTTGTGCTGCAAGGCAGGGTGGTACAGTCTATCTGACAGTCTTGAAAAGGAAAAAAATGTCGTAAAAGGCAGAATGGGGCTTTCCTCGTCGTAAAACCAGTACGTGAAGTAGGGGGGCCAAAGTCTATGATGAGGACACATCTGCACATCAGTAGTTATGCACAAGTTCAGCTGGCCCCAATGAGTGCGTGCAAGGTGTAGGTGCTCAGGTGTCCCCAATCAACCACAGATCCCATCCCCAAGTCAAAGTGCTCTCCTACACGGGGACAACAAAAAAAAGGTGTAGCTGGCAGAATATCCATGAGATGCAAAGTAGGCTCTTAGCATGAACCAAATTGTTCCGGAGGGGAGTTGGGACTGGTATGCGGCATGATAAAGTCACGGCCGGCCGCACTTCAAAATAAAAGTCAGTGGCTGTGTTAAACCCACTCTCTCCCCCCATAAACAAACAGAGGGAAAAAAAAAGAAAAAGAGACAGGAAGACAGGATTGCAATCTGTCACCCTGAGTTGAAAGTGAATCAGCAGGCTGCCTCGGGACCTTCCGAAGTGTCAAACGCACGCTGTCATCTGGGGAAGGATGCCTCAGGACGGAAAGTGTTTCCTCCAGCGTCTTCCCGAGTGGAAAGAGACAGACAGACAGAAACAGACGAACAAACAAACACACACAAAAATGGCCAAGCAATCTGCAGATCATGGCCTTGTTCTCCAGGTGTGATAGTGCTACATGCAGTACACTGTGTGCAGATTTCAATGGCACAGTGTAGCGCAGTCTATCTGAGAGTCTCGAGAAGGGAAGAAAAAAAATGTCGCAAAAAGCAAATGTCCTGCAGAATGGGGCATACCTCTTTGTGAAACAAGCATATGAATGGGGGGGTTGCCAAATGTTCGGAAAAATCGTTTGGCCATTGTACACAGCTGCACTTCAGTAGTTGTTCAGAAGTTCAGCTCGGCCATGGTCACGCTACTAGGCTCCCTGTGAAATTTGTAACAAATTAATAATGTGCACTACAGAACCATTCTGTCATGTGCACAGAAAAAAAGGAAAACAAAAAATTGTTAAGTCCATTTTGTTTTTTATTTGTTTTAAAAAAAACAACCTCATTTTCCTCAGGGGAGCTCTTGAGACCAGGTGTGGGTTAAAAGGTGCAACAACATGCTATGCACATCTTAATGGCTAGGCAAGCCTTTTACCGCCTAGGGCAAAAAGAGAATTCTTTTATTCTCCTGTGTTGACTTAGTTATAAAGAGTCACTGAAATCGCAAGTCAATTCACTATCCCAGTAGCTTTTAAACTTATCTTCGAAAAGCCTAATTAAGAAAGGTGTGCACTGTGTAGAAAGAACAAGCAAGGCTCATCTTAAGTTCTGGTGTTTAAGCCTGCTTGAAATGTAACGCTTTGGGATGGACTTGTACGTTACTTCAGGCTTAGGAGAGAAAAAAAAAGAGAAAAGTAGGCTGTTTTTCAGCATACCTCAAATTCCTCTGGGAGGGGAAAAGGGAGGTGGTATGCTAGCTTGCCCTGCAAAGGGGGGCAAGGGCAGAAAAAGAAAGGAGGGGCCGTGGACTTTTGAATTCCCCCGCAGGCTGCATTATCCAGCCTGAGGCAAGCAGACAATCTCCTTTAATTACTCTGTAATGAATTAGGTGTGAAATGCCCTAAAACAATGGGGCAATCTACCATTCCTGTGGCTTTCGATCATGTTGTCTGCTTAAGCCTAATTTGAGAAGCGTGGCTTTTGTAATGAATAAGCAAAGCCACTTAAAGAACAGAGTGTTGCCTAGATGTTACTTAAGTCCTTATGAAGAACATGAAATCACAGTTAAAAAAAATTCCTGCTTATTCTAAGACAACCGTTTGTTCCAGGGGGGAAAGGGAGACTAAGATCTTCTCCCCACTTTTCCTCTGTCTAAAAAAAAAGGTAGACTTGTGCAGTTTTGGCGCTTTTTAAAACAGTTCAAATGTGGATATCTGTTGGCAGGGGAACGACATTTGTCGTTTGTTCCTGAGAATCTCCCTGTGTTTGAAATTAAATTGCCTTGTTTGTTCTCAAATGTTCTTAACTACTTCTCTACCTATCTCCTCATGTTGCGCATAGCAAACATTAGTTCTGTTTAAGGCTTCTATATCCAAGGAGTTGGGCATTGGCGTAACGGGATGGAAGTACCTCCTGAATGCTTGGATAAGGCAATTCAGGGGTACGCATCTCCCGCCTAGCACTTCCTGATCCCTCTATCCTCCTTCCTCTCCTCCAGTTTTTTCAATATCATACTTGTCCATTCCCATCTCTGTCTTGCTGCTTCCTTCTATTACACTTCCTCTTTCCATCTGTCCCTTTCCATACTTCTTCAGTCCACTGTCCTGCCTTCCTTCTATCATCTTTCGGGTTTATAAAACCAGTTTAAAAGAATGGGGTGGACGTTTTCACCCCATAAGTCCTACCCAGTCCTGCTAAAAATGTATTACTCAGATACCCTATGATGTTTTCCCTGTAAAATGTCCCTTCAGCTGGTAAATTTTGTTGTGTGACCAGCCAGTCACAAAATACGTAGGATGTTGTTTATCCCTGAGTACTCAAAAGTACTCTTCTCACTGCCCATTCTTCCCCTGGTGTTATCAAAATTGCTGGCGGGGTCTTCTAGGTGGCAGAGTTTTTAGTCTCTATATTAATTAACTAAGCACGTCCTGGTAAATTCACACGCCTCTTGCTAGCAGGTCATAATTGGTCTGCCCTCCTTGAGGGCTAGAATCTTAATTTGAGATGGTAAAGTCCTGCCTTGTCCTAGTTAGAGGGGTTCTTCTTAAAGCTTACTTTCTTTCCATTTAATACTAAAATCATTACTTCTGGTGGCAGAATTCCAATGTTACCACATCACACATAAAAAGGGGGTGCATAAACTGCACTAATTTATCCCCATAGGTTTGTTTTAAAGGTCTAACTGTGTTCCTATGATTTCTCCCACACAAGCATCAAACGGACTCGCACCTCGACAATCAAATGCACATCATACACGCAAACATGTGATTCAGCAACCATACACAACTCTCCCACATTTCCGTTTCCCCAGTTAACTGCGATCCCTTGCCTAAGAATAAATCTTTTTAACTTCTCTAAAATCAAACGGAGTTGATGTTGACACTCCGTCGGTAGTAATGTGGGGCAAAGACTGCCACTCTTTGCCACCGCTTAAGCACAGGGGATGGCCACTCCCCTGCTGTTACGTAGGGTATAGAGGCATAGCCCCTTACCCTGAAAAACACACATACATGAAGCTTCTTTTACACAAAATTCAAAAGTGGAATCATCATCCCACATACCCATACATTAATATATCTTTAAACTTTCCCCAGGACGGCGGAGCAACACTCCACTCCACTCCTGTTTAAAATACTTAGGGGGTGAACCCTAGGGATGTTGGATTTTGCAAAACCCTCTCCTCCCTTGGGGATTTCAGGGCCTTATTGTCCCTTAATATCCCCTGGTTCTTGGGATGTTAAGGTCGTATCCGACCCTCCTCCTCCCTGTACCCCCCGGGGGATGTTGGACCCGCAATCCTCTCCTCTCCGTAGAGATGTTGGACTCGAATCCTCTCCTCCCCCACCACAACCGGTTGTTTTCTCCTTACCAGATTTCTTCTGCGCAGTCTTTCCCAGTTCTTCCCCCTTCGGCCGGCATCGATTTTCTCTCAAGTACGGTATCTCATTCAGTGCTAACAGAGCGATCCTCCTCACAAGTTGGAGGGTCCGGACTAGGATCAGTCAGTAATCAGCACAAACTTCTTACCGTGACTTGAGTCAGACTCTGCAAGCCTCCTAACAGCGACAGTTCCCCGGCATCTCCACCAAATGAAAGGAATAGAAATTTCTGGGGGTTCGTTGCCGGCGTGCTAGAGCTTTTCAGAATGCAATGAGCAGTCTGAGTCTTTGTAGACAGAAAACAAGATTTATTGGTTGTCAACCAAGGGAGCCCCCACTCAACGAAAGATCGGGTGGAGAGTCCACCCCAGAAACGAAAGGTGAAATATTTTATAAGGTTTTCCAGCACTCTTTTCCCTCCGCCCATCCGAATTTACGTCACATACATTTGTTACATGCATCAAACACTAATTGACATCTTTGGCCATTTATTTTGTATTTCTGACACCAATTAAATGTCTTAATTGCTGTGGTGTTTGAACTGACTTACACCGGCTGGGAGTGCCCTGGGAGAACCAACTCCTTTGACAATGACGTATGCCAGTTGCTACAGGCGGCTGAACTCTCAAAACAAAGATAAGGTTTTCTTGGCTGGCTTATATGCAATTAACTGTGTTCAAAGCTACAAAAATAATTAGATGGCTGGCTCAGCCAATTTTTAACGGAAGTCCTTTCCTCTTAGTGGCCGGAAACGTTTGACCAGAGTTTGTTTGCATGACAGGATATACATGTAAATACAATTGGAATGATTTCTACTTCTAAATATATAACTTGTGTGTCTTATATTGTGATATGCTGGGGGTTACTAAAATAGCTATATATATATACATGATCTATACTCTTTCAGGTAAAACCAAACTGAACTATAAATTGGAAGCCTCACAATAATTCCCCTCAGACTGATGAAGCTACTTGGATTATTAGTGAAACTTTTCGATCCCACAAGAAAAGAAGTCCAATTGCCATGGCTCAACTTCTGGATAGCCAGTCAGTGAGAAAAGGCTCACAAAAGGAGTTTGAGAAGTTCCCTGAGCCATATTCTTTAATTCCAGGCAATGGGGATATAAAATAAATGCTCTCTCTTCTTCCTCTGCTTTCTATTTGAATATAAAATACTTCTCAAAAAGTGCAGTAATCCCTGTGTTTTTGATACAATATAGTCCCTTAAACCTAGGCTTTAGCTGTGCAGATCGATATTAAGAGAAACATCACACACACACACACACACACACACACACACACACACACACACACACACACACACACACACACACATTCAGCAAAAGGAAAATGATTTTTGATGGTGGAACAGGAATTAATGTTGGGCCCAAAATAAGGACACTGGCATACTTGGATAGCACAGAGAGGAAGTAGGTTTGTTAAGTGAGGAGAGAGGGAAGCAACTCTTTTGCATATCAAACTAGACATGGGCACGATTTGGCGAAATTCTCGTTTCCGTTTCCGTTTCTCGTTTCCGTTACGGAACGGAAACAGTAACGACAATTACTCTGCCAGAACTTGAACTTGAACCGACTAAAGAAAAATTGGGTCTGATTTTTCGTTGTCATTCCTGGCATCGCAGCGATTGCGCGATGCCAAGCGGCACAGGAAAAAAGTTTTAAAAATAAAAAAACCCCGATTCCCGGCCAAAAAAACAGGCAAAAATATGCCTGCCTGAGGGCACCTACCAGAGGGGTGGTTTCTGGGGGGGTCCCCACTCCAGCCTTCCCCCCCCTCCCCGTCCTGGGCTGCTTGTACCAGGCTGGGAGGGGGCATCCTCGGCAGCGTCTCCATTTGCTATGCGCGGTGCGGGGGGGGATCCAAAATGGCGACCGCAATATTTTTTTTAAATCGTGGTCCAAAAACCCAGCAAAGCACCACAGAAACATGCAAAAATTAGCTATTTTATATGCCTGATTTTTTATAGTAGCAGCACTGGGTTTTTCTTGCAACAAAACGTCTCCATTGATTTGATTTCATTTTATTTTTATTTTTATTTTTTTACACGTGCGCAATGATGGGATGGGATGGGACCATGCAAATTTTTGGACCCATTCTACCAATCGCATGGCCAGGTTTTGACTGACACTTCTGGATCTGCCAGAGGGTATAAAAAGGCGAGGCACTCCCAGAAGGGTCGCAGTCCGGGCTTGGATATGGGAGGGAGAGGGCTGTAGCTGGCTGCTGTGCTAGACTAGTTTTGATTTCGCGGACGCGGAGCCTTTAGATTTCAGTTAGGCAGGCAGGGAGGGAATAATTGATTCAATTGAATTATTAGGAAATATTTCATTCCCTGTCTGCTGTGGGGAATAGCAACGTGCAGTTTATTCCTTTTTATGCTCCTGCAGTTTGTCAGGAGGATTTTTTTTTCTGATATTGTTTTAGGTTTGACTGGGGGGGGGGAGGTGTGGATTTATTTTAAAAAAATATATACTACCCGTACCATTCCATACTTATTTTCTATTTTACAAAGTTCATTTTCATATCATTGCTAGCAGTTTTCTTTAATCTCTCCTCTCCTTTTTGTGTGTGTGAGAGAGGATTTATTTCATTTAGTGCCACTCACTGCTTC
The DNA here is from genome assembly GCA_037367245.1 of Phrynocephalus guinanensis. Classification (NCBI taxonomy): domain Eukaryota; kingdom Metazoa; phylum Chordata; class Lepidosauria; order Squamata; family Agamidae; genus Phrynocephalus; species Phrynocephalus guinanensis. The sequence continues at coordinate 1,119,384 of CM074750.1, forward strand.
AAGTTCAAGGGGAGCTTTTTGGAGGCGAGGTGTGGATTTATTTTAAAAACATATTGAATACTACCATTTATTTTCTATTTTCAAAAGTTCAGTGGCAACAAGTTCCTTTACCCTGCCTCCAGCACAGTGCTGTGGCTTCTGGAATAGCAAGTCTAGCAGTTTTCTTTAATCTCTCCTCCTCTCCTTTTTGTGAGAAAGAGAGGATTTATTTCATTTAGTGCCACAGTGCTTCAAAGTTCAAAGGGGATATTTTTAGAGAACAACCTGAAACCTTTCTGAGGTTTCAGGCCAGCGGAGAGGCTTTACGGTGACCGCCCATGTTATTTCTTTTTCTCCTATCTTCTGAACGGTCTTCTTGCCTTCCCCTAATTCCCCCTCCTCAGTCTGAGTCCCAACTGACACCAACCGACGCGAACAACCGTCCCAATCCTCTCCCGTCTCCCACGCGCCCCACGAAATAGACTCCTCCCCTTTCCCCCCCATCTCTTCTACTGCCCATAAGACCTCTGGCTCTTTATCCCCTTCAGCAGCTGTTATGTCCTTTAATCCTATCACTTGCTTCCCTCGCGCGCCCATGTCCCTTCTTGCAGCTTGTTCCACTGTCTGGTCCTCGTTCTTGGTGTCCTCTATCTTGCCAGACGGACCACTCTCCTTCCTGTTGTCTTGAGGGATCCCTCTCTCACAGCCTTTTCTGAGGCCAAATGTAAACAATGCCAATATTAAGGAGCAAACGGGAGTCCTTGTAGATCTGCTGTCTCAGATGTCTATATAAACACCAGGCAAGACACATTCCAGCTAAGAAGCAAGTGACTCCTGATTGGTCAAAGAGGCAACATGTGACAATTTTCTTATGCTGTGAACAGTCTGGGAGAGAGAAAGACTGAGGGGCTTTTGATGTTTTAGCAACATAACGTTTTAATTGATTGTTTACTGTAGAATCAATGATGAATGTGTTTACTGGTCCCACAGAGACATCAACCACTGAAGCCCCTCTTTGCAAACTTAGCTTTATGTGCCCACTAACAATCGCTGGGATCTAAATCACCGTCTGCACTGCAGATCCCAGGATCCATCACCATGTAGCTTATCATATGAAAGGAGTAGCTGATTTCTGGGAGAGACATTCTGACAAATACAGAGATCCTAAACTAGGATAGGTTATAAGAAGCACCATCCTTCTTTGCCTCATCTATGCATACCTAAACTTCACACACTCTAGAGGAATAACATAGGTGTAACATAATGCAACGTATTAATATGAACAGCAAGAATGTCTTGTGGGAACCTTTCCTTGCAGGGTATGTTTTACAAGGGAAGTTTCAGTGAGAGCACACTCTCCTGACTTTTGCAATATTGGCATATCTGGAAGGAAGTGACTTTCCCCCCTCCACCTTTGCTTTGAGGCAGAGCTTAAAGGGCTAAATGGCACCTGCTTCCTATTACAAACAATGTTTTCATTAGTGCTCCAATGTATGCTTATGAACTTAGGCCCTTTGTACACGACCCCTAAACTCCGCCGCAAATGGCTCCCAGCTCCGGAGCTTAAAATTGTTTCCCCACCAGCTCCGGAGTTTACAGATAATTAAGTGCGACCACGCCCACCTAAGCACGTCCCAGCGCACTTTTCAGGTGCCTGCTCTCTGGAGGTGAAAATTCCTGATGCGGATATAACGTAGTGACTGCCCGGCTCTCCTTGCTTCTGTTTGTTCTTTTTTTTGCCCCCTGCCCCTTTAAGAGATCTGAATGCAGTGCTGGGACGGCAGAACGGAGGTGAGCGGCATTCTTTTCTTCCTTTTTTTCTCCCTCCCCTCACGCAGCCAGCAGCCAGGAGTGTGGAGGGGGTGGGAATGCAGGAACAGCGACAAACCCCTAAGATCTCTGGTCCGAATTTAAGTGGCCAGCGGATCTTAGGGGTCGTGTGAAAAGGCTCTTAGATAAGATGAACAAGTCTTCTGGGAGGAGCTTAGACAGTCTTTGTCTGTCTGTGTGTCTGATCAGCTGGCTGGTTGTTTTTCAAAATGGCTAATTTGGGGATATATCAGAAGATTTGTTTGTGGGTAAGGAATTTTCTGACTGATAGGCCACAGTCAGTAAGGATGGGATCCCACCATTCTTCTACTCTTGTATTAAGTACAGGAGCTCCTCAGGGTTGTGTGCTAAGCCCCTTCCTCTACTCCTTGTACACACATGATTGCACTCCACTGTATAACTCCAACACAATCATCAAATTTGCAGATGATACAACTGTGGTGGGGCTCATTAGTAAGAATGATGAGTCTGCTTATAGGAAAGAAGTACAAGGGTTGACTCAGTGGTGTAAAGAAAATAATCTTATACCTAACACCAAAAAAAACCTAAAGAACTTATAACTGATTTTAGGAGGAAGAAAGATGTACATTTACCATTGTACATAAATGGTGAGGAGGTGGAGAGGGTTGGTAGCTTTAAATATCTGGGCACTTACATCTCAGAGGACCTCTCATGGACTGCAAACACCAATATGGTTGTGAAGAAGGCACAGAAGGGGCTGTATTTCCTGAGAATGCTCAGGAAGATGAATTTAGCTCAGCATCTACTTCTGTCTTACTATCACAGCACCATTGAGAGTGTCCTAACATGGCATGCTATCATGGTATGGGAGCAGCTCTGTAGCGGACAAAAAAGCTCTACAGAGAATAATTAAAATTGCCCAGAATGTTACCGGGCTCCAGCTACCAACCCTGGATGACATCTTCACATCTCGCTGTTTGAGGAAGTCACACAACATTCTGAGAGACTCTACTCATCCTGCTCACAATTTCTTCGAACTGTTGCCTTCTGGCAGAAGATACAGAACAATTAAAACTCGGACCACACGTCTTCTGAACAGTTTTTATCCCAGAGCTATAATTGCACTTAATAATAAACTCAAGGACCACCAGCAGTGAGCACTTGGACAGGATTACCTAGCCTGTTGTGTAGATGCTTGTGTATTTAGGGGTGGGGGTGGGGGAGTGTTCGGTGATTTTTTATGTGTGTGTGTTGAAAGATTATTATTTTTAAATGTGTGTGAGAGTGTTTGGAGATGTGTGCGTGTGTGTGTGTGTGTGTGTGTGTGTGTGTGTGTGTGTGTGTGTGTGTGTTGAATCTGGTCTCAGGGTGTCTGAATTTCGTTGTATGTGTATACTGTGTATATACACACAATGAAAATAAATTTATTATTATTATTATTATTATTATTATTATTATTATTATTATTATTATTATTATTATTATTATTATTATTATTATTATTATTAAAAAAGGCATCTCTCTTTCTCTTTCTCTGTGTGTGTCCTTTCTGTAATCAATGTCAGTTTGCTTTGGAACTTTCTAGCAAACTCCAACATAAGAACATAAGAATATAAGAACATAAGAAGAGCCATGCTGGATCAGGCCAAAGGCCCATCTAGTCCAGCTTCCTGTATCTCACAGTGGCCCCACCAGATGCCTCTGGGAGTGCACAAGACTAGATATCTGTTTCCTGATACCACTCCCCTGCATCTGGTCCTTGAAGTACCCCTGTTTTAAGACTGGAGATTACGCATCTCCATCATGTGTAATCTCCCACATCACCCACAATATCTAAAGATTGTTTGCTTGTAGGCTACGCCATAAATCTCTCTCCTTGTAAGTAATCCTACATCTCGTCATTTGCAGGGGATCCCTTCAAACTTTGCTCCAACAATGAAGAGCCATTATAAGATGTTGTTCACAGACTGTGACAAGAACGACCTCTCGATGTCTTGGTCTTACAGCAAAGTCAAAAATATCTCTCAGAATGTTGGGATTCTTTGGTGGGTTGTTTTCCTGTTCTGAGAAAGCCCATCTAGACCAAAATCCTACCAAGTAAATTCTTAGCATCCTAAAGGCAGATATTTAAGCTGCCCTAAGCATACTTCCTGAGACGGAGCGGAAACACAGGGAGCCCTCGTGATTCTGTAGAACTTCATTGTGGACAGGGACCAAATCTCAAGTCCGAGTCCATGTTAAAAACAAGCTTGTGAGGAGGGAATGGGGGGGGATCCAAGTGGCAGGTAGTATCTGAGTCATTGAAAACAAAACCCAGGAATCAAGTCTGAGTTGAGTCCCCAGTGTGACTTGTTTGTCTTCAGCGAGTCCCACAACTCGACTGAAAGCCTGAGCACAAGCCTCTGCTGCCTCATCTTGGTTTGTGTTTCACCTTCTCTTATTTCTGAATTCAGTTGCTCTTGCTTCCTTCTGCTTCTGTTTGAGAGGAATTAGAAGCAAACACCCACACACAAAAGTTGTAGGTTATACATTCCAATCTCAATAGTAGAATGAAAGGACATCCCCACTTCACTGATCACAGAATAAAACCTTCCCACTGCTTTCCATGAATAGACATGGGCATGACTCGGCGAAATTGTCGTTTCCGTTTTCGGTTATCATTTCCATTACGTAACGGAAATGGTAACAATAATTAAGCCGTCAGAACTCGAACTCGAACCGAAAAAAGAAAAATTTGGTCGGGTTTTTCGTTTCCGTTTGTGGCATCGCGGTGATCGCGCAATGCGGAGCACAGAAAAAGTTTTTAAAAGTTTTTTTTAAAAAAACCCGACTCCCGGCCAAAAAAGCAGGCGAAAATATGCCTGCCTGAAGCTTTGCCACCTACCAGAGGGGTGGTTTCTGGGGGGTCCCCGGGCTTTCCCCCCCCTCTTCTCCTGTCCTGGGCTGCTTGCACCAGGCGGGGGGGGGGGCATCCTCATCGTCTCTCTCGCTGCATGCCATGCGTTGGGGGGGATCCAAAATGGCGACCACAATTTTTCTTTTGAAATCGTGGTCAAAAAACACACCAAATCACCACAGAAACATGTGAAATTTATTTATTTTAAATGCCTGAATTTTAATAGTAGCAGCAGTGGGTTTTTTAATAGCAATAAAACGTCGTATTGATTTTATTTTATTTTATTTTATTTTATTTTATTTAGACCTGCCCATTTGGGCTGGGCATGGGATGGGACCGTGAAAATTGTTTGAACCATTCCACCAATGGCATCGCCAGGTTTTTGACTGACTCTTCTGGATGTCTTGGAGGGCATAAAAAGCCGAGGCACCTTCCAGAAATCGCAGTCAGGTGTATGGATGTGGTTGAGGGAGGAGGGCTAGCTGCTGGTGCTGGTGTGATCCGATCGAGTTTGAGGAGGGAGGCTGGAGGCTTTAGGATGTAAGTTAGGCAGGCAGGGAGGGAATTGAATTTAGAAAATAATTTCTTTGATTCCCTGCAGCTTTGTCTGCTGAAGGGAATAGCAGTTTATTCTTTATTTCTTCTCTGGCAGTTTGTGAGGATTTTTTTCTGATATTGGATAAAGGGGGAGGTTCGACTGGGAGTGGGAGGTGTGGATTTATTTTAAATATATATTATATACTACCATTTATTTTCTACTTTCCCAACTTCAATTTGCTTGCACACACACATATTTGGGGTGCAAGCCAAGAGCAGAACCTCTATCCTAAGTGATATCCTAACTGCCCACTTGCCCGTCCGCCCGCGCCGCCACCCGCCTGCGGCCCGCGCTGCTGCCCGCCCACTCGCCCGCCCACAGCCGCTGCCCGCCCTCTCACCCCCCGCCCCGCCCACCACCTAGGGTGCAAAAACACCTAGCGCCAGCTCTGACTGCGGGACGCCCCTATGCTCTGGGAAGTCAAATCGCGCTAAATGACAAACGGAAATGACAAATTTTTGAAACATTTCGCGACAAACGGAAACGACTCGAAATGGACCCGTTCCGACAAACGAAAACCCGAAACGTCATTTTTTCTGGTCGTGCCCATGTCTACCCATGACTGATAGGCAAACATTTGAAAGATCTTGTGTCATAATCTGTGTTCCTTTCTTACCGTGGACAGGTGTGTTTGTTTTTGCAGCATAGAGCGTCAATTGATTTGTTAAAGAAAGTCATTGTTTGCTGTTACATGACGTCAATTTAACTCTGGTGACCACTTCTCAATGAGTGATCTCTAAAATGTCCTCAACATCCATGCTCAGCCCTTGGGATTCCTTTACGGACTCGATCCATCTTGTATTTGGTCTTCCACTTTTCCTGCTGCCTTCTGCCTTTCCCAGTGTACAGAAATAAGCATGATGGGACATAGTGTGAGTTGTTAAGCTCAATATTAAGTGCACATTTTGGCCTTGTATTAGACCTTATCTAAAGTATGTAGAGGAAAAGACCTAACAAGCTAGCAGTGTGGGACATGGTTAGCTACCATTGGTCAGTTATGTCATCTGGAAGACAAGAGGATAGAGAGAAGCCATGATTATGCTTAAGATCGTTTTGAGCAATGGAGCACACCTCAGTTAGGTAGAGTAGGAATAAGCTTAGGAGAAATTTTGAATGTAATCAATCAGTCAGGATGACTTAGGGAAATAAAACTATGATTGAGATCTGTTAAGATTTTGATACTTTTTGATGCTTTTTTGAATTCTTATCTTTGCATCTTAAGAATAGAAAACAAAATACAACTTTTGAAAAGTTAACATGGCCTCTTGTTTTGAAAGAACCCAAGAGTAAATCAGAAGGTGGAGATATTTTGGAGTATTTTTTTCTCAGAGAAAAGAAATTCTCTTTACTTTTCAACTCAGCCAGTGAAATCCCCTTTTGATTTGCAGTGCACCCAGCATTATTCTTTTCCAGAGTTTCCTGCCTTCTCATGTTATGCCCAAAGCCAGAGACTCTCTGTTTCAACATTTTTGCCTTCAGAGGTGATTCAGAAATAATTGTATCATAGGGCGTTTATACACGACCCCTAAGCTCCGCCGCAAATGGCTGCAAGGTCCGGACCTTAAAAATGTTTACCCACCAGCTCCGGACTTTGCAGACAATTAAGTGCGACCCCGCCCACTTTAGCAAGACCAAACAGCAGTTTTCTTGTACCTGCTTTTTGGAGGTGACAAATATTTGATCCGGTGTAAGGATAGTGAGTGCGGGGCTCTCCTGGCTTCTGTTTGTTCTTTTTTTGCGCCCCGCCCCTTTAAGAGATCTGAATGCTGCCAGGAACAAAAAGGAGGTAAACCGGCAGTCTTTTCTTTCTTTTTTCTCCCTCCCTCAGGCAGCCAGCAACCAGGAAGTGCGGAGGGGGGTGGGGACAGAGGAAGACAGAGGAAGAGCGACGAACCCCTAAGATCTCTGGTCCGAATTTAAGTGGCCAGCGGATCTTAGGGGTCGTGTAAAAAGGCCCATAGATCCACAGAGTTGGAAGAGACCTCAAGGGCCGTCCAATCCAACCCCCTGCCATGCAGGAACCCCCATCACAGTGCTCCGGACAGATGGCCATCCAGCCTCTGCTTAAAAACCTCCAAAGAAGGAGACTCCACCACCCTCCTTGGCGGCAGCGTATTCCACTGCCAAACAGCTCTAACCGTCATGTTCTTCCGAATGTTTAAATGGAATCTATATCTAGCAGCTTGCCCCTTCTTTGTACACCAAAGCATGATTTTTTGAAGAAGAAAAAAGAAACACTGTTTTGTTTTCCCCAGTGTTTTTTTTTTAAATAGAGAAATAATTGTGGGATGAGAAGGGATCCACAAACATTTAAAGCCACACTTTTTTCATCTTGATGGGAAGACCAGCTTTCTACTCATTTTGATGGGAAGACCAGCCTCACTGCTGCTTGAAGAAAGCCAGAAAGTCAGGAGGAAAGCCAGAATCCTGAAACAAGCACCTGTCATAATGAAAAGATCTGACCCCTCTTTGTTGCTCAGAACATTCACTTTCATCGGATAATATCTACCTAATTTGCAGTAATTACACGGCCACCCACTAAAGTGGTGCCAAAGCAGGAGTTGGTTACAAAAAGGGCTGTGAATGTCTCCCCGGGATGATTTTATGCCACCACAGACAGATTAGATCCTTTTGAGGGTGCAATCAGTCTTACTGTGGTGCCGCTGGCATCCATGAGAGGGGAATGATTGTGTAAACCATTTTTAAAAACAGCAGATGGAAAGCAGATACCATAAACACAAGAGCACAGGCAAATGATAAACCCATTTAGGCTGTTCATGCAGTTAAAACACAGAAGCAGAAATACAGCCAGAATTTTAAGGATGGAGTGTCTGCAGGGGAGAGACTTAGGTTTTATTTCCATGGTGCTGGAAATCTGAAAGCAGATTATTCATTTTATTTTTCTTTCAGGGGATTCACTTTTGAATCAGGCCCTCCTTTTCCCAAGGAGAGAAGAATGAAGGAGTAGTTAATTTTGGAAATGCTTTGTGAGGCCAATAGTTAAACTCAGCTATATTTAATAGGGATTATGAGGTCTCTTCCAACTCTATGATTCTATGAAAATGATTGGTATTGCCCCCTTATCAGACACTCCTATGTGGGTTTAGGGTTAGGCTCAACATGCCCAGTGTTTACAGTCCCCTTGATCCTCCTTGTTGCCCTCGTCTTAACTTGCTTTGTTGGCATCCTTCTTAAGAGTGTGGGGTCCAGAAAGACCTTACACAAATGGTTAATGGGTGGAGAGATTGATTGGATGGGAGATTGATTGTCTCTAGTTCTTAATTACAGTTTACAAAGGCTAGAGCAGTGGTGGCGAACCTTCGGCACTCAAGATGTTTTGGACCACAACTCCCAGAATGCTAAGCCTGTATTGACAATAGAGATGGGCACGAAATGAATTTTTTGTTCCGTTATTCATTATTCGTTTCATTACGTAACGAAACAAATAATGAACCTGGTGATGAAATTGGAACAAACCAAACCAAACCAAGAAAAATAAGGTTCATTACGTTTCGTTTTCATTAATGGCGATGCGCGATGAAAAGAGCTGTTTAAAATGTTAAAAAATGTCCTGAATATCCGTAAAAACCCAGCGATAATTATTTATTCTGCCTGATAATACTTACCGGGGGGGGGGTTGGGGTCCTTAAAACATGTCTTTATGTCTTTTCTCAGATTGCTGTATTTTTTTTCCTTTAAGGGGAGTTAAGGGATATTCACCCCAAATGGCTGCCAGATGCCTAATATTGATTTCTTGGGTATTAAAACGCCCTGGACATCCGTAAAAATGCAGCGATAATTATTCATTCTGCCTGATAATACCTACCAGGGGGGTTGGGGTCCTTAAAACATTTGTTTTTGTCTTTCTCCCATCGCGATGTATTTTTCTTTTCCCTTTAAGGACACAAAATGGATGCCAGCCACAAAATGGATGCAAGCCATGTGATGGGAATCATGTAAATTCTTGGACAACTTCAACCAATAGCATGCCCAGGTTGCAGACTGGGCAGGTCTGGCAGCCACAGAGAGCATAAAAAGCTCTGGGAGCCCCCATCCTCCTTGCAGTTTGCAGTGGGAGTTAGGTTGGGGTGGGACTGCTGTCTCTGCAACTCGTTATTTTCACTTTAGGCCAGGCAGGCAGGCATGTGTCTCTGTGTTCCTGATGGCTGCAGCCTGGACCTTAGGGGAGAGAAAGAAGAGATTTCTCTCTAGCTTCAGTCTTGCAGCCTCCCTGCGTGCATACTGCGTAGTGCATACCTCTCTGTGAGTACCCTTCCCTGCCCTGCAGTCACTCTGCAGCTGCCTTGCACCCTGGGCAACACCCGCCGCTGCTTTGCAGCCTCCCTGCTTACCTAGTCTATACTGTGTCTCTGCCAGCATCACTTTTTTTTTAGTCTTTTCCCTCTGGTCAGGGGCATTGGGGGACGCCTGCACGCGGAAATGCTTTAAAAATAGCACAAAGCGGGTAAAAGCGAATAACAAATTAACAAACCAATGAAATGATTTTTTGTGTGAAAATTCATGGAAAATGAAAACGAACCAAATCAAGCCCCTCAACGAAACATCATTTTTTCAATTTGTGCCCATCTCTAATTGACAATGATAAAGGACTGTAGGAGTTGTGGTCCAAAACATCTGGAGGACCAACGTTTGGACACCACTGGGCTGGAGGTTTATTTTAAGGATGTAGAAAACTCTCCATTTTTATTTTGTTGCATTTCTTCCAGTCAAACCAGCCTTTTCATCACCCCTGCTCATTACATAACAGATTGTGCTGCTGTGTCTTATTTCCAAACTAAAATCTGAGTCCATCTTTACACACAAAAAGTAGAATAATAGAATAGTGAAGTTGGAAATAAGGCCATCAAATCTAACCCCTGCTCCAGGCAGGAATGCAATTCAAAGGATATCTGGCAGGGGGTTGTGCAAATTTCTCTTGAATGCCTCTAGTGCTGGAGCACTGGCCACCTCTTGAGGTAACTGGTTCTATCACTGTACCGCTCTAACAGTTGTGAAGGTTTTCATGATACAGTAACCCCCCCCCCCCCTATCGCGAGGGTTAGGAACCTGACCTGACCCAAAGCACAATAATTGAAACTTTGCGATACGTGGATGCTGGGTCAGGTTGGGACTGGGGGGGGGCTGTCTGGGAGCCCCTACACTTACCTGAGGCCTGGTGCTGCCCCAAACAGGACTCCAATGTGCTTTCCAGCAATCAACTCAAATTGAGGGCTGGGATAGTGAAAACAGACAAAAGATTTTTTTTTTTTACCCAGCGTGTTGTTAGTCTGTGGAATGTGGTGATGGTATCTGGCCTGGATTCCCTCAAAAAGGGGTTTGGACAAATTCCTGGAGGAAAAGTCCACCACAGGTTACAAACCATGAGGGAGATGTATCATCTCCAAGCTTAAAACCGGGGTACTTCAAGGGCCAGATGCAGGGGAGTGGGATCAGGAGACAGAGATCTAGTCCTGGATGCATCTGGTGGGGCCACTGTGATATAAAGGAAGCTGGACTAGATATGCCTTTGGCCTGATCCAGCATGGCTCTTCTTATGTTCACCACTGAGTGATCCAACCAAACACACCTGATAACTTTTGGAATAAAACCCGGAGAGGCGTGGCTTCCTCTGTGCTTTTGAGGACTCTCTCTTTTAAAAAAAGTGAACCATTTCCCACAAGTGAGCAAATCAATGTTATATTGGGCCTCCTGCAACCGATGGCAGAATTTAAGTGTGAATCAGAGGCAGGAACATTTCAGCGGCGGCAGCGGCCTTAAATCTGTTTGGACTCTGGCTCACCTTAGGGATGATGATGAGAGTTTCCCAACCAACTGCTGATCCCAGGCCAAAATGTTAATGCAGAGCGTGCCCTGCGATCACACTCAGTCTCCCTCTCTCGTGCACAATTTGTATGTGAGCAGTCATCATAAGCCTTAAAGGCATGGTCGTATATCGATTATTCCCAGGACCATCTGCTGAAAGCGACACACTTATTGCTGCATGTCTGGCAAATTTTGTTTCACTAAGCATACGTAGGGCCATTCTTAATCAGTTTAACTGCAACACTCCATTATACATACCATGAAATTTAACAAGGTATGTCCTGTACGCAGCTGTAATGACGCAGCTGCAGAGACTAATTAAGAAGTGCTCATTATTGTCCATTCAGTGAGCCACGAGCAAACTGTTCTGATTCAATGATTGATTGATCACCACTTTGCTTTCATTAGGATCCTGTCTACACTCTGGGGCATATTCCCCTTTTGTCTCGTTTCCGCTGGATTTTAGTTACAACTTCATGCCGCCATGCCACCAAGATAGTTGAATGCAAGTATGATGGAGGCCTGGATCTGTTTCACCCCATCCTCTGCTACAAAATTAGAATATAAATAGCCATCCTGGCGGGTGTGAAGCAGTCATACAAGTTTGTGCGAGGGAACAGTGGACTTGTCTTTTTAAGGACCTTTTTACACGACCCCTAAGATCCGCTGGCCACTTAAATTCGGACCAGAGATCTTAGGGGTTCCTCGCTCTTCCTCTGTCCCCACCCCCCTCGGCACTTCCTGGTTGCTGGCTGCATGAGGGAGGGAGAAAAAAGACCCCCCCCCACCCCCCACCAACAGATGGGCCCTATCTAAGGACAAGAGAGCAGCTCGTGTTACTACAGGCACCAAATCATGTTGTGTTTCTTTTTTCCTTCCGCTGCTCATCCACCGTCTTTTATCTAGACAAGATATTCTGAAGCAAACAGCAGTTCAGTGTCTTCCGTCAGTGTCATTATCTTCTCTGAAAGAATATTAGAGCATGGTCCCTGACAGGACATCAATAAAAACAGAGGGAGAGAGAAGATGGATCTTTCCAGAGCACTAATTTTCTCCATGGCGAGAAAGCCAGCCAATGCATCATCTCCCCACCAGTGCTGAAACGATAATGTGAAAAGGCAACCATAAACATTGCACCGCAAATCAAGCACCATATTTTTCAAGTGGAAACTGTATCTGGAGGACATTTACATTCAGGAGCCAAGAAGAGCCCCTCACCAGCACCCGCATGACTCACAATAATAATGCCTCAAACTCCTCTCTCATCTAATGGTGGGCCTGGGCTGGAGGTGGAAACAGAGGGCTCCATAAACCTGGAAGGGAAATGAAAATATAAAATATAAATGAGACACTGGATTAGTAGATAGCCTTTGGTAAACCCTGGCAAAATTTGACAATGAACCTCACCTTGACTTTGATGAAGAAGAAGGGTAAGTGCTTAAAAATCTAGGTTGGAGAGATAGGCAGGATATCTCTCAATGCCATTTGCAAGGTATCTAAAGCAGGTGAAGACATCTGCTGGGGAATACCCTGAAGCAAAGGGTGAGCCACTGTGTGAGAGAGAATGCTGTACTGGATGGGCTGTGGCCTCTTCCAGCAAGGCTGTTCTTAGGTTCTTATGTTCTTATGAACCGAAAAAATGTCAGTTTGTTTTGTTTTAGTTCGTTTTAGAGTTTGGTTTGGTTCATTTTGTGTTAAACAGTTTCCCCCCCAAATATTCATTTTGGTGGTTCATTTTGTTTGTTATTCATTTTTCCCGCTTTGCGCGATTTAATCCATTTAATAGCGTGTGGGTGGGAAAAAACATTCAAAAATAAAAATAAAAAACCACAGATGTTGACAACAACTGCACAAACTGGACTGGCAGCATCCTCATCCACATCACCATCATCATCTTCAATCATCAACACATCATCCTTACCGGGCAGCGGTGGTGGTGGCAGTGCCGGCAGGGCGATCCTGGCCACTGTGGCAGGGGGTTTTTGAGGCTCTGGCTTGGGGTCAGCGCCTTGGTGTTTTTTGTTTTTGTTTTTCTTTTTTTCAGTGCTGACCGCATGGCCCCTGGAACCAGGTTGGCACTTTTAAAAATTTTTTATTATTTTTTCCCTTTACTTCAGGGCGCCAACCCGGCCACCCCTGGGACTGGGTCGGTGCTCCTTTTTTAAAAAAAAAATTGTTTCAAGCACCAACTGCATGCCCCCTGGGGCCAGGTTTTACCGGTATATTTTATATTTTTTCTTTATTTTAGGGCACCAACCTGGCCACTCCTGGGGCTGGGTCGGTGCTCCTTTTTTATTATTATTATTATCTTTATTGTATTTTTATTGAACTTTTTTCTTTTTACTGCCAACCACGTGGTCCGTGCTACTGCTTTTTTCTTTTGCCGGCTTCGGGCCAGTTCCGCGGCCTGCAGGCCGGTACCAGTGCTCGCGGGCTGGTACTGGGGCCTGCGCGCTGGATATTTTATTTTATTTTATTTTATTTTTATTTATTTATATATTACTGCTGACCATGGCTGCCTACCAGCTGTAGCACGGCCGGTCAGCTTTTTTTTTAATCTGGTCGCAGCCAGGAAGGCCAGAGGGACCTTACAGGAAGGACTAGCACCAGCAGGAAGGAGACATCTCTGGCGCCGCCATTAACGAAATGAACTGAACTGAACCATTTTGTTTCAGTTTGGTTCAGTTCATTCTAAATCCACTCTGAGGTTCATTATTCGTTTCATTACCCATCTCTATTGTTCATTATTCCTGCTGGTATATTTGTTTCTTTGTTTGCTTCTTTCCCTGAATAAAAATATCTACACTGCTTTTCTGAATGGTTTCCTGGGCAGTTTATTCAAAACAGGTAAAATCCAAATAAAAATGAATTTGAGAATCATAGAATAATAGAGTCATAGAGTTGGAAGAGACCTCAAGGGCCATCTAGTCCAACCCCCTGCCATGCAGGAACCCCCATCACAATATTTCCGACAGATGGCCATCCAGCCTCTGCTTAAAAACCTCCAAAGAAAGAGAAAACATACCTAGAGGTGTTATGATTTTTCATCTGCTGAACAGAAGTGAAGATGTGACTTCATTAGGCTCTGGTGCAGCCATGTTAACACAAGAACCTAAGAGCAGCCTTGCTGGAAGAGGCCACGGCCCATCCAGTCCAGCATTCTGTCTCACACAGCGGCTCACCCTTTGCTTCAGGGTATTTTGTTGTTTGTTCTTATGAGTCTTCATGTGAAAACTGGATTATAGTGACCACAATCTGCCTTTCAAGATAAATGTGATGATTCAATAGTAGTTTTACCAGTTGCAGCAACAGACTCTTTCTAACAGACTAAAAATACGGAAAGAAACCCTCAGCAGAAAGGTGGGGCTCTCTTTAGAGTCAATTCAAATTCAGGTTCCCTCTCATTTCTTCTTCTTATCCATCCTGCATTATTGTCACTTTCTAGAGTGTCTTGTTTGCTCATGATATATCCAAATCGCAGTACTGTACCCTCAGTCTAGTCATTCTATCTAATCTGTTCTGGTCTGATTGGATCTCTTATGTTGTTGTGTGCCTTCAAATCAGAATTGACTTGGGCAGTTACTTCACGTCCTTCTTTGTTCCACGGCTAGTTTTGTACCGTGACAGCGTTGGTCACGATCGCGTGGTTTTGTCCCTGTTTCAGTGTTCCCATGGTCGTGATAACTTGTCTCTTGACAAGTATTACCCCACGGTCTTGTACCGTGACAAACACAGCATTTGTCTAGCTTCCTTTTTCCTTTTTTGGGGCAGTATAAAAATTTCTTTTCGATATTTTGCTTTTGAAAAGTCAAAATTAAAAAAGGACACTGTTTTCTGAGAGAAATGAATGTTTTTTTGCATGACAGTCATTACTACATGGTGCCTTGTCTCAGATTAGAAAGTGGGAACTAAGAGTGACAAGGGAAAACCCTACCCCTGCACCAGGTACAGTATTGTCACGCTTAGCACCTGTTCTGGGGGTCTGGTCAAGACAAAATTCAGTAGTTGCACAATGGACGTGAAGTAACATTTTTTTTGTATCATTCCTAAGTGCAGTACTAACAAAGACAAAATGGACATGAAGTAACCGCCTTATAGTGACCTCAAGAGGGTTTCCGGTGTCAGTCAGACACTTAAGGAATGTCTAGCAGATCCACATCCCAAGTCAGCTTCCATCATCCACATCCAAGTGAGCTAGGATTTGAACTTAAGAACATAAGAACATAAGAACATAAGAAGAGCCATGCTGGATCAGGCCAAAGGCCCATCTAGTCCAGCTTCCTGTATCTCACAGCGGCCCCACCAGATGCGTTTGGGAGCGTATGAGACTAGATATCTGTCTCCTGATACCACTCCCCTGCATCTGGCCCTTGAAGTACCCTGGTTTCTCCATCATGGTTTGTAACCTGTGATGGACTTTTCCTCCTTGGGCCTCTTGAGGTTTTACCTCCTTCATGGTTACACTTCAGAGTCCTGGTCTTCTGATTTCTTGATTGCAGAGCCTCTCTGTGTACAGAAAAGCTTGGCCAATGTCCATTACTTTTTTGTCAACATGAATAATCTGTGTGCTGGCGGGACAGCTCAAGTGAGTTAGGTATTTGGCCGCTGAATCAAGGGTTGGGCATTTAATATTTCTCTTGTGCCTTCAGAGAGAAAAGCCAGCTTGGTCGCAGTTGTGGTTAAACTGCACCTTGATGACCCGAGTTTGATCCCAATGAATTCAGGTAGCTGGCTTAAGGTTCACTCAGCCTTCCACTCTTTGGGGTTTCGTGGGTGGGTGGGAGTGGGGGACAAAATATTGTGTGCATAATTGGGTTGTAACCCTCCCCCCTCCCTGAGAAGGCTTAGCACTGTGGGGTAGTATATAAGTTGAAACAACAACTGTAACACTGGTTTTGTACCTTCTTTTTTAGCCTTTCCCTGTAGCTTTTTTAAGGTTGTTGCTGTTTTCTGCCAGTAATAGGGTGCTAACAGATCCATATGTGTGTGTGTGGGAGGGGGGCTCCAAAGTAAGAAATCTCACCAGGTTGGGGTCTGTTGGTACATACAATAGCGGAGGAAAGGAGTCACCACTTTGCACCAACTGTCTCCCTAATGAGACCACTCTGTTGTTTTGGCGTGCATGCGACACCCAGCCACCCCAACACAGAGGCCTAGCAGCGTGACTTATGGGAAACAACCGCTGCTAGTACACACCTGTCTTGTGCCGCTTTTTCTCACTGCTGTTGACAAGTTTTTCTTGACATAAGAGGAAAGCAAACAAAACTTTTAATGAGCTGCCACCATTCGGAGAATGGAGTGGGAGAAAGCTATTATCCTACCTGATTATCCACCAAATTGGATCTGCCAGCGTCAAGAAACCAAGTCTTGGGGAAACAGCTCACGTTGTAAGTTTTGTCAGCGAGCCAAATTCAACAACACAGCAAGTTTGTTGGCTTAAAACAAAGTTACCTGGGATAAAGCTGTCTGTGTCCAGTAACTTGGTAAAGTTCAGCATACAATTTGTGTGTGTGTGTGTGTGTGTGTGTGTGTGTGTGTGTGTGTGTGTGTGCGTGCGTGCATTTAAATATTTAAAAAGGATGTTTAAATATTTAAATATGTTTAAATATTTGAAAGGATGTCATATTGAAGAGGGAAACAGGTTTGTTTTCCATGGCTTCAGAGACTAGGACTTGGGGCAATGGTCTCAAACTACAGGAAAAGAGATTCCATTTGAACAATAGGAAAACTTCATGACGGTTAGAGCTGTTTGGCAGTGGAATACGCTGCCACCAAGGAGGGTGGTGGAATCTCCTTTTTTGGAGGTTTTTAAGCAGAGGCTGGATGGCCATCTGTCAGAAATATTGTGATGGGGTTCCTGCATCTGTCGGGAGCACTGTGATGGGGGTTCCTGCATGGCAGGGGGTCAGACAGGATGGTCCTTGAGGTCTCTTTCAACTCTATGATTCTATGATTCTAAGACCTCTTCTTGCTCATTCCAGGGTGCAGATCACATAATAACAGATGAAAGCTATAAGAACCCAGAATTCAGCTGAACATCAGTAAGTACTTTTTAGCTGCTAAAGGAGTATGACAGAGGATCCAATGACTTCAGGGGGTGGCGTTGAGCATGCCAACGCTGGAGACATTCAAGAGACAATTGGACAACCACCTGCCAGATCTGCTTTGATGTGATTGCCTGCCTTGAGCAAGGGGTTGAACCCAGTGGCCTTAGAGCCCAACCCCACGATTCTATGGTCCTTAGAATGAGGAAGAATAATGGGAGAATGGCCAAAAGCATAGTTAGATCATAGCAGTACCAAATGGCCCGGATCATCAGTCCAGTATGAAGCAGTATCGCCCCACATAGTGTTCGTTTTCTCATCCCATTCTTAAAGGGGTTTGCTACTGGTGTCAGAAGCTTTGTTGCCAATGTCTGCTAGCCAAATTCAACAAAAGAGCAAGTTTTGTTGGCTTAAAACAGAGTTACCTGGGATAAAGCTGTCTTTGCAACCAGTAACTTGATAAGCTTCCGCATACAATGGGTGCTCTCTTTCTCTCTCTCTCTCTCTCTCAGGTCTCTATATAAGACAAATAAATAAAATAAATTTCCCTCTGCTTAAAAGGACACCCCTATCCCAGTCCTGCAGTCCTGAAGGGAGATAGGATACTTAACAGATACTTCTGTTTCCATGACAGATCTTTCACTCCAGATGCTAACCTCCACGTCCAAGATCTTTTAAAAAAGGAGATGTCATCAGTCTATTCTCTCACAATGTTTATTCGTTCTGAGCTGGGATTAGAGGGGAATGATGAGGCAAAAGGCTTATGGTTAACCTCAGAGGTATTTTGTTTCCACCACAGCTAAATGTTAAATCTGGAAGTGAGTCATCCTTAGTGTGTACTGATTCCTGTATTTCCGACCAACTAGACAGAGCTGCACTTGCTTCATTCTTTCATACCCCCTTATCTGAAAGCTTCCATGTCAGAGAGCAGAAATTTTCAGCATTGCGAAGTGCTCAAGACCTTCTCTCCTGATGGTCCAGGTGAAGACACCTATTGGCATAGCTGCCTGATCTCAGAGGATGCTTCACAAACCAGTTACGAGATGGGAAATATTTGGCTCAGCGATCCTATGGGTGAAAAGTATCTTAGAATGGTTGGGCTGTGGGTCACAAGCTGGCTTTGAGCCAATGGTAGGATCCAGCAGCAAAAAAGGCAAAAGCTATTTTGGGCTGTATCGTCTTTGAGTCACATGAAGTGCTAGTACCCTCTCTTCTGGTTAGGCCTCCTCTTGAGTCCCCAGTCTAGTTC
This sequence comes from Phrynocephalus guinanensis, assembly GCA_037367245.1. Lineage (NCBI taxonomy): Eukaryota > Metazoa > Chordata > Lepidosauria > Squamata > Agamidae > Phrynocephalus > Phrynocephalus guinanensis. The sequence continues at coordinate 1,137,764 of CM074750.1, forward strand.
TGGATACTACCATGGAAGAAAGATGGCGACACACTGGTGCAAGTCCAGAGGAGGGCAACACGAATGATGAGGCAATGGAAACCAAGCCCTCCGAGGAAAGACTGAACAAACTGGGCATGTTTAGCCTGGAGAAAGGAAGACTGAAGGGATAGGATACCAGTTTTCAAATACAGACCTCCCTTGGTTTAAGAGCATTTTGCAAGACAAGAAAACATTTATTCAAATTTTGCCTTGATCATCAAGCAATGTCTTGCAATACAAGCACTGGAGCAGGTCACATGATCACAAGTAAGCCAATTGTAGATCCCCCCCCCTTGCTGGATTATGGGTGATTGGAACACTCCATCTCAAGCAAGCCTCCTGGGAGTGAGAACAGTCTGAAATATGGAGAAGACAGTATTTATTTTTCTTTTTTCTTTTTAACTAATCTGGAGTATTTTCTTAAGTAAAAGACAACACAAGGAGTAAACCTGGATAGAGTTATGCCTTCTATGCTTCTTGGTGAGTCCAGTCAATCTCCTGGTAGACAGGTTGGCAGGTGGGAAAACAAAATGAAAGCAACTCAGAAAGTTCAGCTGCTGTAAGTAGAATAGTGTTTTAGTTATACCACAATTACAGTCCTGGCCTGTGGATTTTGGAGAAGCCAGTTGAGCAAAGCATGGCAGTCCAACATCAGTGCAATGAATCTGCTTTGGTATGCAGTTCAAACTTCACAGAAGCTGTCCAAGTTTTGATCTCTAGCCTCCAGATAGGTTCAGCACCCTGGAGAGCTCACCACTGAAATTCCAGATAACATCTGGAACACTTTGACTGCCCCTACTGAGCTGGGTGTCAGCCAGCTCCACCGCCGAGGTCCAATTGTTCACTCAGTCTTTGAAAGCCACTAGAGTGGTGGGAGAAATTGGTTAAACCACTGCTGGTTATCCCACTTACCTTGAGAGACTTGTTATGGTTGTTATGTGTTGCTTTCCAACCTGATGACACAAAACATTCATTCTTATACTTTTCACTGTTTTCTAGTACATTCCTAAGCCCAGCAAATGTTTTAATCGTATCCAACAGACAGAAACAAAAAAGATCCCCATTGTGATTTTTTTTTGCTGACCTATTGCCTCTCCTTGTTCCCACTAGATTAGACTCAAGGGAAACATGCTAAGTTCCCCCGTGTAAACTCCATTGATTTAATAGACCTGCTCTAGCCACAAGGAGCGATCAGGATTAGGCCTGTGTTTTTCTAATTAATACAAAAGGTGGGAGAAGATCTAAACCAGAACCCATCCCTTCTGCTGGTCTGGCCTAGTCTTGGGGTTCGCAAACTGAGGTGCTTTATCAGAACGGATGAGCAGTTCTGAGGTTGTTGTCATGCTGGAAGAACAGTCCCAATTCCCATTACATTCCTTTTATTAGTTTAATGAGCTTGGCTTTATTCCTAGTAATGATGTTGCCTTTTTTATTGCTGTCTGTACAAGTTTCAAGAACATCATTAAAACAGGAATCTGTAGGAAAATGCAAGCATCACTTAATGAATTGACTTAGGAAACAGAATATGGTTCAATTTCCTTCCTTCCTTCCTTCCTTCCTTCCTTCCTTCCTTCCTTCTGGTGCCATGTATAGCCAAACAATCTACTAGAGTTTGGATCAAGTGGGAATGAATTCCTGGCCTTCCTCCCACCATCATCCCACTCAAAACAGTGGGAAAAGTGGAGGCCCATCACAGCTTGACCTCACCAACAAGCTTATAAGAACATAAGAACTTAAGAACGTCCTTGCTGGAGCAGGCCACAGCCCATCCAGTCCAGCATTCTCTCTCACACAGTGGCTCACCATTTGCTTCAGGGGATTCCCAAGCAGATGTCTTCACCTGCTTACGATCCCCTGCAAATGGTGAGAGATATCCTTCCTATCTCTCCAACCCAGAGGTTTTCCTTAGGAATCCATAATGATAGCCACTGATACTCTTGTTCTCCATGAACTTGTCCAATCCTTTCTTAATTCTGTCAATGCTAACAGCTGTCACCACTTCTTCTGGCAGGGAGTTCCACAGACCAGTGATCTTCTGGGTGAAAAAGGACTCCCTCTTATTGGTTTGAGATCTAGCACCCAAAGGTTGATGGAGTGCCCCCTAGTTCTAGTGTTGTGTGATAGGGAAAACAGTTTTTCCTTATCTACTTTGTCCACACCGTTTATGATTTTATATACCTCAATCAGGTCACCTCTTAGGTGCCATCATTCAAGAGTGAAGAGGCCCAGCCATTGCAGCCTCAGATGGTAAGGAATTTGTTCCAGTCCCCTAATCATTCTGGTTCCCCTCCTCTGCACTTTTCCCATTTCCATAATATCCTTCTGGAGGTCTGGTGACCAGAACTGGACACAATACAGCAGATGGGTCCTCCCCATAGATTTATAAAGAGGCAAAAAGACACTTGCTGTCTTATTTTCTATACCCTTCCTAATGATCCCTAGCATTGAGTTGGCTTTTTTCACTGCTGCAGCACACTGGGTTTACACCTTCATTGAGCTGTCCACCAAGACACCAAGGTCTCTTTCCTGATTTGTTGTAGATATTTCAGACCCCATCAGTTTATAAACATAATGGGGGGGGGTGCCCCAACGTGCATCACTCTGCACTTGCTAATGTTGAAGCTCATGACAAACTCTCAGTTTTACTACCCTGTATAATTTATTATCGTCAGCAAAAATGGCTACCTTTCTATTTATTTCTACTTCTAGATCATTTATGAAGAGGTTGAAAAGCAGGGGACGCAGCACTGAACCTTGGGGACCCACTCTTTACCTCCCTCCACTTGGAGAAAGTGTCCATTTAGTGCTACCCTCTGTTTCTTGTCCCTTAGCCAGTTGCTGATCCAGGATAAGACCTGTCCCTTGATTCCATGACTGGCAAGTTTATTCACAAGCCTTTGGTGCAGGACCTTGTCAAAAGCCTTCTGAAAGCCCAGATAAACAATGTCAACTGGATCTCCCTTATCCACATGGTTGTTGACACTCTCAAATAATTCCAACAGATTAGTGAGGCATGATTATATTCATCATCATAATCATCTTAGAACTTCAGAGCAGGAAGGGACTGCATGGATTGAATCCAACCCCAGTCAAGAAGTCCCAGTGGGGAAATGAACTCGCAACGTCTGGCTCTGCAGCCAGATAACTTAACTGCGGAGCTATCCAGCAGTTCATTGGTCCTCAGAAGACAGGAACATCAGAGCTAACTGGGGCTTTGACTTTGGGTACCATTTTATAGAGGGGACTGCTCAAGGGGTGCAATTTTACCCACTTCAAGTGAGTCGACCACCTCAAATTACTCCTCTATGGGCAGAAGGACATCAGTCTACATTTGGGTGGTTAAAACAGGCCTCTTGACATTGTTGGGCAAGCTCACAATATTCATCATCATTGGCTGGTTGGAGTGATGGGAGTTGTAGTTGAACGAGATCCAGAGCACTGCTCTTTGTACACTGGGAGGCAGCATATATATGGGATACAAGAATATTGACATCCAGGTCCATAATGAGCAAGGATTTTTTTTTAGAACTTAGTTTGGAGATGGCATTTGACTCCTGTGAAATAGGAATACTAGGACCCCTCTATCCGTCGGGTCAATACCCACTGATTCATTTATCCACTGCCTTAAAATGCTGAATTAAAACAAAACTCAGACATGTTTGTCTTTTCAATGAGTATTTACCAGAACTGGCCTCTGAGATAAGAGCCCAGAGATCATGCATTGTGCTGCATGTTGTTGTTGTTGTTGTTGTTGTTGTTGTTGTTGTTGTTGTTGTTGTTGTTGTTGTTGTTGTTGTTGTTGTTGTTGTTGTTGTTGTTTGTTGTTTGTTGTTTGTTGTTTGTTGTTTGTTGTTGTTTGTTGTTTGTTGTTTGTTGTTTGTTGTTGTTGTTGTTGTGTCATACAGTCATGGCTGACTCTTCATGACCCCATGTCCATGGAGTTTTTCTTGGCAGGAATACTGGAGTGCTTTGCCAGTTCCTACTCCTGGCGCCTACAGCACCTAGTATTCCCTGGTGGTCACCCATCCAAGTACTAGCCAGGCCCAACCCTGCTTAGCTTCTGAGATCAGGCGAGATCAGATGTGTATAGTGTTTATTCAACATTTTTCGGCATGGGTGGTGGTAGTGGGGTTTTTGTCTGGATCCTTTCCCCTGTGGCTACCGTGGTCCTACTGTAGATACAAATTATCCCAGAAAGGCTATCAGAAGATTAGTACTTATTTTTATATCTGGTGGGAATATGAGAACATACTGAAATTTTCACAGTTGCTTTCAATGGGGGGGGGGAAAACATAACTGAGTTAATAGTAGAGGCCTGTCTTAAAACAGCATGGTTTTTAAAAAAACCCATATGTGGTAAGGAGCAATGGAACTGAACAACAAAAGAATTAATCTCAAATTTATTAAGAGTGGCAAAATTAATTGGAATTGGACAACAAAGTTCGATTTTCAATTAAACAAATAGTACAAAGAGGTTTGAAATATAGCTATTAATGGTAACTTCATGGGTAATATTAAAGGAAAGAACAGTTTGATGTTTGGGGAGAAATAATTAATTTTGTGTTAATGAAGGGGAAGGGAGGTGCCATTCACAAGAACCAGTATAATTTTCGGGAAGGGGAATGGTACTCTGTAACAAGAAGAAAAATTGGTTATATATCCAAATAGTCCTGATGTGATGGGGGGGCATGTAAAGAATTTAAACAAAATGTAAAAAAGAGAGAGAGAGAAATTCAGGACAGAGGGACAATGAAGTTGAATATCCTCTGAAAAGAGCCATATTTTGTGCTTAAACCATTCCTTTCAGCTCCCAGTTTTCTTAATGGATTTAGGTCAGGCAGGCCAGGTTTGAAGCAACTGTACAACCCCCCCCCCTTTCCTTCACAAAAATGGTTCTGCATCCTCTAGTGATCCTAAAAAGTGTTAAAATATATTTTAGGCTATTGTCTTCCCTTTCAAAGAGACAGATGGATCAGGAATTGTTTTAAATGTCACATTTTTTTATTTTATTTTTTACTTACTGAAGGGAAAAGGGAGCAAGAAAAAAATAGCTATAATTAAAAAAAACTTGGTCCTAACTAGAGAGAGAACAGAGGAAAGAGGCCGTCGGGTCATGACTCATGGTACAGGATAGAAAAACAAGAGGTTAAGAAAGTCAAGGAAGAAGGAGTGTGCCTTAGAGCAACTTGTCATGGAGCCCACCCAAGAAAAGACAACTCTGGATCTAATACTGTGTGATACTCAGGATATGGTTATGGATGTGAATGTCACTGAGCCTGTGGGGAACAGTGACCATGCTGCAATCTCCTTTGCCATGCATGTCGGGGGGAAAGTGTCAAGTAAATCAGACACAAAAACCCTTGATTTCCGAAGGGTGGACTTCCCTCAGATGAGGAAACTAGTTAGAAAGAAATTGAAAGGGAAGGTAAAAAAGAATCCAATCTCTCCAGAGTGCATGGAGCTTGGTTAAAACAACGTTAACAGAGGCCAAGCAGAAGTGCATACCACAAAGAAAGAACAGCTCCTATGAGTCCAAGACAGTGCCAGCATGGTTAATGAGAAGAGTTAGAGAGTAGAGATGGGCACATAATGAATGAAAAATTTGTTTCGTTATTCATTATTCATTTTGTTAAGTGATGAAACGAATAACAAACAGCCCCCTCTAAGGAAAATGAAATGAAACGAAATGGAAATTTCCATTTCGTTCCATTCCTTTTTCGTTCCCCCACCCCACTGGCGTCTCATACCTGACATCTGGGTCAGGGAGCTCCAAAGACGGCGGTGAGGAGCTGCTGGGCCTCTGGAGGCGGCGGTGGTGAGGTCCACCGCCACACGACGTGGCTGCTGCTGGAGCCCCAGAGGCAGCGATGAGGCCTCCCGATGCCCAGTGAGGCCTCCCGCTATCCAGCACAGCCACTGCCAGGGCCTTCCGGGCTGTGGCCACAGCTGGGGCTCTGGAGGCGGCGGTGAGGCCTCCCGCCGTCTGGCGTGGCCGCTGCCAGGGCTTTCTGGTCCGCTGCCACCACCAGGATCACTACTACCACCGCCATTGAGGTAAGCCGAACCAGTTCATTTCAGATCAGTTCGTATGAATTTTTGTATTAAAAATTCATACAAACCAAACTGAACTGAACTGAAGGGGGCAAAACAGAACCAACCGAACCATCGGTTTTCTGTTTTGTGCCCACCTCTATTAGAGAGGCTCTAAAGCTCAAGGAAAGGTCTTTCTGTAAATGGAAATCCTCCCCAAATGAGGAAAATAAAAAGGAACACAAACTCTGCCAAAAGAAATGTAAGAAGATGATAAGAGAGGCAAAGAAAAACTTTGAGGAATGTATGGCTAGCAATATAAAGGGAAATAATAAAAGCTTCCTTAAATATGTTAGAAGTAGAAAACCTGACAGGGAACCGGTTGGCCCTCTGGATGGTGAGGGAGGAAAGGTTAAGGAAGACTTGGAAATTGCAGAGAAATTAAAAGAGTTCTTTGCATCTGTCTTCATGACAGAAGACCTTGAGCAGATTCCGTTGCCTGAACGGCCCCTCTTGACTAAAGAATTAAATCAAATATAGGTTAAAAGAGACCATGTTTTAGGTCTAATTGATAAATTGAAGATTAACAAGTCACCGGGCCCAGATGGCATCCACCCAAGGGTTATGAGGGAACTGAGAAATGAAATTGCAGATCTCTTAACGGTAATATGCAACTGGTATCTTAAAACAGCCACAGTGCTGGAGGACTAGAGGATAGGTACAAAGCCTCATCCAAGAGAAAATCTTAAAACACATAGAAGAACAAACCTTGTTTAGAGAAAATCAGCATGGCTTCTGTAAGGTTAAGTCTTGCCTGACAAATCTTTTAGAATTCTTTGAAAAGGTCGCAGGCATGTGGATCTGAGTGAATCGGTGGATATTGTCTATCTTTATTTTCAGAAGGCTTTTGACACAGTCCCTCACTAAAGGCTGCTGAGGAAATTGCACACTCATGGGATAAGAGGGTAGGTCCTTTTATGGACTGATAATTGATTGAGATCCAGGAAACAGAGAGTAGGTGTACATGGGCATTTTTCACAATGGAGAGAGGTGAAAAGCAGTATGCCCCAGCAATCTGTCCTGGGATGAGTGCTTTTCAATCTGTTCATGAATGACCTGGAGACAGGGATAAGCAGTGAGGTGGCCAAGTTTGCAGATGACACAAAACATTACCGTGTTGTAAAAACCAGAGAAGATTGTGAAGAGCTCCAGAAGGAGCTCTCCAAATTGGGGGAATGGGCTGTGAAATGAGATATGTGTTTCAGTGTAGGAAATTTAAAGTAATGCATATTGGGTCAAAAAAATCAAAACTTTATCTATCAACTCATGGGCTCTGAGCTATCCATGACGGATCAGGAATGAGATCTTGGTGTGTTGGTGGACAGCTCCATGAAGGTGTCTACCCAGTGTGTGGCAGTGGTGAAGAAGGTCAATTCCATGCTAGGGCTAATCAAAAAGGGGATTGAAGATAAAACAGCCAACATTATAATGCCATTGTACAATACGATAGTAAGGCCACACCTAGAGTATTACGTACATTTCTGGTCACCGCATCTCAAAAAAGACATAGTGGAACTGGAAAAGGTTTAAAGGAGAGCGACTAAAATTACTGGGCTGGGGCACCTCCCTTATGAGGAAAGGCTAAAACATTTGGGGCACATTACTCTGGAAAAAGGCACCTGAGGGAGGATATGACTGAGACATACAAAATAATGCAGGACATGAGTAAAGTGGATAGAGGGACGCTCTTCTCCCTCTCATAAAATACCAGAACTAGGGGACATCCTCTAAAACTGTGGGTTGGGAGAGTGAGAACAGACAAAATATTTTTTTTTTACCCAGCGTGTTGTTAGTCTGTGGAACTCCCTGCCACAGGATGTGGTGATGGCATCTGGCCTGGATGCCTTCAAAAAGGGGATTGGACAGATTCCTGGAGGAAAAGTTTAGGTATAAAGTTGTCTTGTAAAAGAGGGATTGGTTTCTCTCCTGTGTGACTATGGAGGAGACAAGCAGACAGTTAGGGAGTCAGTACCTGTGTATGTGCGTTCGTTGCTGGGGTCTGGTTTATGAAAGGAAGATATTAATTCTTATTATGACTTAAAATAATCAAACACTGTTTTATTATCTAACACTAATACGCTGGTCACAGCTATCTCAACAACACTGAACATCTACCTGTGTAAAATAATAAATGTTACATGTTTTTATTTTAAACCATAAACCTTGATGTCTGGCTGTCTCTTCATAATAAGAGTCCTTATTGTCTGACTGGTATTTTAGTGTTGCCACTGGGTAGGAGTAGAAATATAAAACAATCTTAAAGGTAGCGGCGTAAGGTTACCCGGGTTCACCACAGCAGCACCCTGCATCATGGGGCAATGGTTAACTTTATGCAGACAGAACTCTGTTCACTACCTGGGTTGAATCCCAGGTAGCTGATCCAAGGTTAACTCAGCCTTCCATCCTTCTGAGGAAAGTAAATTTTTATTCTCAAAGTGAAGAAGGAGAGGGGGGGGAATCTAGCATTCACCATCTACACACAAAAGTGGAACAGGTGATACCTTTAGGCTACACTTAGTGGACTTAAATTTTATCCCAATCCCCAAATGAAATTCAGGGGCCTTCTGCACCACCACCACCACCCCCTTCGCTGGCAAGGCAGGGGCCATGGGCCTCTATGAGCCACATTGAGGAGAGGTGTGAATGTGTGTACGTGAGAGCCATGACATGTCTTTAGAAGGACTGGGGCAATAAAAACACCTCCCTCCCTTCATTCCGGATGCAGCCTAAGAACATCCAAGCTCCGAGCCTCAACTAAGAAACTGCCTGGCTTTCCCCCCCATCTTGCCAAGGACCTTACATCTAAGAAATAACTCCTGGCAAATCCATCTTTTGCCATATTACACCCTATCGATACTGCTCTGAAGAAGAGGGTTTTGCCCTCAAAATATTAGCAATGTTTTTGTTATTTTTCTGGTAGCTTAAAGGTCTCACCTGTTCCCCTTTTTAATTTGGTTTTTGTGATGGCTACGCGGCTCTTCAATTTGTTCTACCATCTATAAAGTGAAGGCAGATGCCTTCATTTATAGCTGAGCACCACCATCTGCTGTTCAAACCCGTTATTGCCTGACTCAAAAAAGTTTTCGAATCCCACAAGTCAAGAACAACATTCAAATAATTTATTCTATTCAACGGTTATCCAAGACTTGCTGTGTCTTGCTAAGACATTGCCCTACATTAATGAGTTTCTCAGACCCTTTAAAAATATAAGATTTCAATCTCTTTTCATTTTCTTTTTTTCTCTTTTTTTTCCTCCTGCTTTTTTGTTTTCTTTCCATTTTCAGCCTGCTGATTTGTCCAAGGACTTCCCAAATTCTGGCAGCTCAATGCGCTCTCTAGAGAAAAAATTTGCAGGAATCATATCATTTTGCACCTGAATTGTTAATTCTGTGCAGTACCTTCTGGGAAACATTCACGTACACTCACTCATTTTCCTCTTGAAAGGGGGAAGAAAAAACCAACCCACACAGAGACTTTTCAGTAAGACAGTTACTTCATGTCCCTCTCATTGTGGTTTGCAGTCCCGCTTGGGACCAGTATGAGAAAATGTTATTCCACGTCTATTGCATGACAGCGGAGTTTCATCCCAACCATGCCCCCTGAACTGGGATTTAAGCGTGATGAGACATACCTCTCCCTGATCTCGGGAATTCTCTTGTCTCGGTTCCTGTTTCAAGACAAGTGCCTGTGAAGTAAGGCTCATCATGCTACGTACGCATTCTCCACCTAGTGGCAGGAGTGCGAAGTTGCATTCTCCAGTACAATCCTAATGGCGTAAACAATGCATTGCAGAGAGATAACAAGGCATAAACCCTCGAACTTTGCTGCTTAATGCATGAAAAGCAAAATTACGGAGAATAGAAATATCGAAAAATGGGAGGTCGAACCAAAAAAGAAGAAGAGGGGAAACGAAGACAGGGAAGTACAGATGTCACGAAACAAGAGTAACAGTCATCACAATACCACAAATCACGCCCGTGGGTAAACGGAAACAGGGACAGAACTGGGACAACGATGTTATCATTAAATGAACGTCATCTCGGAATGAGGAAGGACGTGAAGTAACCGCCTTAGTAGAATGCCCCCCCCTTTGTCATCAACAGTGATAACAATAATTGCATCCCTCACAGACAGCCTCCCATCATAATCATTCCAGGCCAGTAGTGAAATGTGAGTGGAAGACAACCTAGAAGAAGCCAGCTTTCAGCTGAATATCAGGAAAAACTTCCTGTCTGTTAGAGCAGTACAGCAATGGAAACAATTATCTTGAGAGGTAGTGTGTGCTCCAACTGTAGTAGCGTGGGTTTTAGTGATTTCAGCAGTAATTTCAGCTCTTAGACATAGCAGGCTGGAGACAGCTTCTAGTGTAACAGCTCTTTCTTCAGGGAGAGAACAAGATTGGGGACTGGGGAGAGGGAGCTACTTTTATAGGAGCCAGGACTGGCTAGGAAAAGATACATTTTGGAGGGAACAATTACAACCAATTACAAACCTGCCTTTTGGCAGAGACCAATAGGATTGAGGATCCAAATGCAGCAACTTGAATAAACCAATAGGCCTGCTCCCTTTGGAACAGGAACAGAAACCAATAGGAATACAGATCAATACACAACACCCCTCCCCCCCTGGTGGGCACAGCACACGTAAAACTTTAGATATTGTGGGGCCCTGCGACTTCTAATTGATCTCCTGACTACGGGTGTTGCAGGGGCTTGAGCAGGCAGTATCTGTGGTGGAGAGTCTACTGTAATACCTTCGTCTGACACAGAGGGAGTTTCAGACAACTCAGTGTCCCTGATCTGTTCCTTGGCACCATGAGGACTTGCAGGAGCAGATTCATTTGCTGAAGCCACTGGTACCTGCACTCCTGGGGCATCTCTGCTCTGATCTTGCAGCTGTGACTCATTCATGGGGGTAGTGTCGCTCTCGGGCTGCAATTCTTCCACACTTGTACCAACTCTACTGGGCACTCTGCGCCTCAGTTGATCCACGTGCCTACGCCAGACCCTGCCATCTTCAATGGTCACGTAATAAGAGACTGGCCCAGACGCTCTGGTGATCACCCCTGGCACCCACAGGGGACCTCTGGCATAATTTCTCACCCAGACCAAATCTTCAGGAGCAAAATACCTTGTAGAGTCGCTCTCTGCCTGTGGAGGTGCTCTAGCATTGTGGTTTGGCATTTTGTCTGGGTGGACATAGTCCAGCACCGTTACCAGCCTTCTTCCTAGGAGCAGCTCTGCTGGTGACTTGCCCGTAGTAGTACACGGCGTCGCATGCTGCAAGAACAACATTCGGGCAATGCGCGTTGACCAGTCACCCTCCATCAAGCGTGCAATAGATCCTTTGGCTGTCTGCACCATGCGCTCAGCCTGCCCATTGGATGAGGGATGAAAAGGAGCTGAGGTGACCCCTCTTATGAAATTATCAGCCAGGAATGTCCTGAATTCTTGGGATACAAAGGCTGCTCCATTGTCTGACACAATGGTCTCGGGCAACCCGTGGGTTGCGAACAGCTGTCTCAACACTTTGATGACTGCAGCTGACGACATGCTGGGAACCATAGCCACCTTTAGAATACGCATCAACGATAACAAAAAAAAACCTTTCCTTGGAATGGCCCAGCAAAATCTAAGTGCAGCCGGCTCCAGGGAGTCCGGGTCTGCTCCCACCAGTGGACTGGTGCTCTGGCCACTTCTGGGCGCACTTCCTGACATGCCTTGCACGTCCGTACCCATTGTTCAACATCTTGGTCCACCCCAGGCCACCATACATAGCACCGGGCCAGCGACTTCATCCTGACCATTCCTGGATGCCCCATGTGCAGTGTATCCAGAACCCTGTTTCTCAGTGGCGCTGGGATGATCACCCTGTCTCCCCACAGGAGACAGCCCTTATGCAGGGATAGCTCATGTTGCCTTGTTGCGTATGGTCTAAATTTTTCTTCATGCGGGCCACCTGGCCATCACGGGAGAGAGCGGTATCTTTCCTCGTTCTCTCAGCTATTTCAGTGGCAGTTACAGGGCCCCCCGGAAGTGTTTCCAGCATCATCACTCGTTCCGCTGGGGCAGGATCCGCATCGCTCACACCAGGAAGGGGAAAGCGACTTAGTGCATCAGCGTGGCACAACCTTTTCCCTGGAACATGGGTCAGGGTGTACTGGAACCCATTCAGGAATATAGACCATCGCAACATTCTGGGGGAGAGAATCTGCGGTGTCTGTTTGTTCGGGTTGAACAATCCTAACAGAGCCTTGTGGTCAGTTTCAAGGAAGAAGTGGCGACCGTATAAATAGTCATAAAACTTTTTAATCCCTGCCACTATTGCCAGGGCTTCCTTGTGAATTTGTGCGTAGTTGCGCTCCATTGGCAATAACGTACAAGAATAGAACGAGATGGGCTTTTCTGACCCATCCGCTTCCCTATGGCTCAGCACAGCTCCCAGCCCATACTGAGAGGCATCACATGCCAGGACAAGAGCTTTCGACTCGTCATAATGAGCAAGGACAGTCCTGCTACTCAGCATGCCCCACAAGGTGTCAAAAGCCTTCTGCTGTGCCTGAGCCCAACGCCACACACTCTTTTTCTACAATAGTTTGTGCAACGGTTCCGCTATTGCAGCTTTCTGAGGTAGGAATGAATGATAAAAGTTAATAAGTCCCAGGAATGACTGTAACTCCGTCTTGTTCCGTGGGCGTGGTGCCTCAGTAATGGCTTTAATTTTAGAGTCAGTGGGGTGGATGCCTGTTGCATCAATTTTAAACCCCAAGAAATCCACAGATGGCACCCAAAACTGCATTTTTCCTTTTTTAGCTGCAGCCCCACCTCTTTAAATTTGAGTAACACAGCACGGATACACCCAACCAGTTCCTGGGGGTCTTTCCCAGCAATCAGAACATCATCAAAAATGGCAAGACCCCTGGCAGACCCCTTAACAGGCGCTCCATTAGTCCTTGAAAAATCCCTGGGGCCACACAAACTCCAACTGTAACCTGTTTACTCGGAAAGCCCCTTTGTGTGTTAAGATAGTCTGTGCTTCCGCAGATTGCGGAGTCACTGGCAGCTGCTGGTAAGCTTGTGCCAGGTCAAGTTTGGCAAAAACTCCCCCCCCCCAGCTAGTTTTGCCAATAGCTGTGAGACGACTGGAATGGGGTATGAATTTCCCCTGAGTGCCTTGTTGATAGTACATTTGTAATCTGCACAAATTCTCACTTCCCCATTTGCCTTAAGGGGTGTGACGATAGGAGTCTCCCACTTAGAAGAGTCCACAGGTGAAAGAACTCCCTGTTTGACCAATTTGTCCAGTTCCGCCTCAATCTTGGGTTGCAGCGCAAATGACACTCCCCTTGGCTTGAGTCGGATTGGGGCCACCCTGGGGTCCAGCTCAAAGTCAATTGGAGGCCCTTTATAACAACCCAGTTTTCCACTGAAGAGTTCGGCAAATTCCTGGCCTAACGCCCTTGCCCAACTCTGGGGAAGTTTGGACTGAGTTGAGCCCTGATATACACAGTCCCAAGGCGGGAAACCAGTCAGTACCCAGGAGACTGGGGCGACTCCCCTTTGCAATCACCAATTTAAGCACGGCCTGTTTCTCCCGGAATTGTACCCTCACTGCACACATTCCTAGAATGTGGATGCAGCCAGCCGTGTATGATTGCAAGGTTGCTGAGAATGGTTCCAGAGAGGGGAACTTACCCCCAGGGAAGAGCCCCCTTGCAGTCTGGTCTGAAACAATGGTGAATCCAGATCTGAAATCCACCTCCATGTTGCATGGTTGACCTTCAATCTTCACTCTGACGAATGTTTTGCCTTGCGCCGGGAACTGCACGGTCTCTCCGTTGATCTCTGTGAGGTAATTGCAGTCATCCAGGAGATGAGTCGTGGTGGATGATCTACGACGCGTTGATCTAGGTGATCCCGTTGTTCCAGCTGCCACCGACCTACAGACCCTGGCGATGTGTCCTGACTTTCCGCATGCCCTGCACGTAGCATCACGAAAACGGCAGCTTTTCCGCTCATGGTTACCGCCACAGCCTGGGCAAGCGCCTCGGCGATCTTTGGGCCGTGCATCAGCCTGACGCACCAACTCAACACCACGGACTGGGCTCTGGCTTGGACTAGCCTCTGATTCATCCATGGCATGGGCAGCCTCTACCCGCAGCTTCGTGGCCTTGCAACTGGCATTGAGCTCTTCCTGCTCATAATTCTCTGTGGCGGTGGCCTCTTTTAAGGCGGAGGCAAGGGTGGCATCTTCCTTTGCCACAATGCGCCTTCGGGCTTTTTTTGCTGTTGAGCCCCCCAACAAATCGATTCAAGAGAGTATCTTCAAGATTTGGGAAGCCACAGTGTTGAGCAAGCTCCCGGAGTCCTGCCAGGAATGCAGCCACAGATTCTCCGGCTTGCTGCTGCCTTTTCTGGAACTCCATCCGCCAAGCCATCTTGGTTTTGGCAGGTGCCAAATGGCTTGTCAGCCGTGCGAAAATGTCTGTGAGCGATGTCTCACTCATCTTTGCTGGGGCGAGCAGTGCCTTGGCCAACATGAAGGTCTCACGCCCACAGCAACTCAGGAACGTGGCCCTTCTTTTGCTGGCATCAGTGATTCCTTGAGCCACCACGAAGAACTCGAAGCGTTCAACATAGTCCTCCCAAGTGTGGGGCTCCGATGGCTGGAAGGGCTCCAATACCCGTGGACTTTCCATTCTCCAGGCGGGCAGGATCGTCTTCTAAGCCGGCTGGTGAGTCTTGTTCTCCACTGCGATCCAGACTCTGAGTCAGCGTGATGATCCTCTGCTTCTCAGCATTCCGAATCCCATCCTTGTCGCCAGTGTAGTAGCATGGATTTTAGTGATTTCAGCAGTGATTTTCAGCTCTTAGACATAGCAGGCAGGAGACAGCTTCTAGTGTAACAGCTCTTTATTCAGGGAGAGAACAAGACTGGGGACTGGGGAGAGGGAGCTACTTTTATAGGAGCCAGGACTGGCTAGGAAAAGATACATTTTGGAGGGAACAATTACAACCAATCACAAAGCTGCCTTTTGGCAGAGACCAATAGGATTGAGGATCCAAATGCAGCAACTTGAATAAACCAATAGGCCTGCTCCCTTTGGAACAGGAACAGAAACCAATAGGAATACAGATCAATACACAACACCAACAGTGAAGGCATTCAAGAGAGAACTGGACAAATTGATTTTGCTTTGATTTTTGATTCCTCTATTCAGCAGGGCTCCATGGCCTTACAGACCCTTTCCAAATCAGTTATTCTAGGTGAGTGCTGGCAAGTTTGTCATCTGAGCTGGATGCTGAACGTTCAGTTTCTCACTGTGCCTCCTGGAGCCAGTTTGTATAGCCTTGGACAAGCTGCACATTCCCAGGGCCCCTGCAATGAATCTGCATTGGAGTACCCTTTACCTAGGACCGTGGTGTCCAAACTTCAGCTGGCCAGATGTTTTGGACCACAACTCCCCCAGTCCTTTGTCACTGGCAATCTAGGCTTGCCTGTAAAGATTGTCAGTTATCCAGGTGAGTTTATCTGGAAATTGAGTCATGACAACTGGACTTCTTTTTCTTGAGAGATTGAAACGTTTCACTGCTTATCCAGTCAGCTTCGTTAGTCTGAATCTAGGCTTGGAATTCTGGGAGTTGTGGTCCAAAACATATGGAGGGCCAAAGTTTGGACACCCCTGACCTAGGAATTTATTTATTTAATTAATTTATACAGTAGGACCCCGGTAACTGTGGGGGATTGGTTCCTGGCCGCCCCGTGGATAATGAAATCAGTGGATAAGAGTGAACGCTCTTATCTGAGGGTGCCAGTGTAAAAGCAGTGGGAGAGCCCACCAGCACCCTGGCACCCCCCCATGGCACTGTGCCACCTCAACTGCTTCCTCCACCGATCTCACGGGTGGGGTGCAGGCAGGCAGTCAAGTTGACAGGGTCTTTTGGCTGCACGGCTGCTTCCTCCACCGCCACCGCCGCTTCTCCTGCAGGGGGGTGCTACTATATACCGCTCCATCTAGCTACACAGCTACTCTGGGGTGGTTTACAAAATTGAACAGCTATCAAACCAACAAACAATAAAACAGATAAATAGAATACATAACAGTGAATAATTAATAAAATAGATTAATACCCTGGGAAAGCCTTTTGAAATAGCAGAAATCCAGAAAGGGGTTTCACAAGCTAGAATTGACATACTTGGCGCTTTTTTATTTATATATATATACATTTATTGTTATTTTTAAAAGTCCCCAATGCCGGGTTTGTTTGTTTGTTAACATCTGAGAGGCACCGACTTGAGGCCAGTGCTGAGCAGCTGAGAAGCCCTGGCTTCCCTGTGCCCCCCCTTCTTAAAAAAATCTATTTTTATTTTTATTTTAAAATTTATATAGCCCTATTTTTTATTTTTTATTTTATTTTGCAGCAATGACCACATGGCCCGTGGACCGGGTCGGCACTCTTTTAATTTTAATTTTTTTTCTAATTTTACAGCACTGACCATGCGGCTCTCGGGCCGGGTCAGTGCGTTTTTCAATTTTTTAAAATTAAAATTTAAATTTTTAATTTTGTTCTTTTTTCTCATGCCCCAGCCAGGTTGGCATGTCCCCCACCACCACCTTCATTCTTTTCTTTTACTCTTGCTGACCATGCAGCTCCCGTGCTGGGTCGGAACGTTTTTTTAAAAAAAATTTCTCACGCCCCCGGCCAGGTCAGCGTGTTTTCTTTTCTTTTCTTTTCTTCTTTCTTTTCTTTTAACTCTTGGCGACCATGTGGCTCCTGGGCCAGGTCAGCACGTTTATTTATTTATTTATTTATTTATTTATTTATTTATTTATTTATTTATTTATTTATTTATTTATATTTTAATTTCTTTAAAAAATGTCTTGCAATCCCCGGCCGGGTTGGCACATTTCCCCCCCTCTTCTTCTTTCTTTTCTTTTACTCTTGCCGACCATGTGGATCCCAGGCCAGGTTGGTGCGTTTTTTAATTTGCTTTATTTTTATTTCTTTATTTTGTTTCCATTTCTGCCACCTCCGGCTGGGTGGGCACAGGTTTTTTTCTCTTCTTCTGTCTTATCTTTAACTCTTGCTGATCATGTGGCTCCCGGGCCGGGTCAGCACATTTTTCAATTTTTTCAATTTTTATTTATAATTTTTATTTTGTAATTTTTTTTCACGCGCCCCCAGACGGTTTGGCGCAGGGTCCCCCCCCCCCTTCTTCTTTCTTTTCTTTTACTCTTGCTGACCTTGCAGCTCCTGGACCGGGTTGGAGCATTTTTATTTTTATTTTTTATTTTTTTCTTGTGCTGACAGCTGGGTCTGCACAGGTCCCCCCCTTCTTCTTTTCTCTTACTCTTGCCAACCATGCAGCTTCCAGGTTCGGTCAGTGTTTTTTTTATTACTTTTATTACTTTTAATTATTTATTATTTTTTTATTTTTTTTCTCGCACCCCTGGCCAGGTCGGGGCAGTTGTTTTTCTCTTCTTCTTTCTTTTCATTTACTCTTGCCAGTCATGTGGCTCCGGGTCAGGTTGGCACATTTTTATTTTATTTTTTAATTTGAATTGTTATATTTAATTTAGGTTTTTTTTCCTTGCACCCCTGGCCAGGTCGGTGTGGTTTTTAAATTTTCTTTTATTCTTTGTTTTCTTTTACTCTTGACAACTATGTGACTCCCTGGCCAGGTTGGCATTTCTTCTTCTTCTTCTTCTTCTTCTTCTTCTTCTTCTTCTTCTTCTTCTTCTTCTTCTTCTTCTTCTTCTTCTTCTTCTTATTATTATTATTATTATTATTATTATTATTATTATTATTATTATTATTATTATTATTATTATTATTATTATTATTTATTTATTTATTTATTTATTTATTTATTTATTTATTTATTTATTTTTAAAATATACTTTCTTAAATTTTATTATACTGGTTAAAATCACTTTACTTAAAAAAACCCATTATTTAGTCAGCTGGCTAAAGCTCACAGCAGGCATTCCCTCTTTGGACAGCGATTGAGAGCTGTTGCCTCAGGAACATCGGTGCTCGGTCGTCTTGAGACGTAATGGCTATCCTGCAACCTATTTCCTGGACTAGGTTCAAGGCTGATGCTCCCCAGACTCCAGAAGTTTCGATGGCTACAGTGACAAAGTCAATTCCTGTTGCCATATCTTCGTATTTTTGTCTTATTTTGTTATTTTTTTTTCTCGTGTCCCCGGCCAGGTTGGTGCTTTTTTTCCTTTCCTTTTCTTCTTTCTTTTATTTTCCTCTTGCCTACCATGTGGATCCCAGCCCAGGCAGGTGAATTATTTATTTTATTTTAAATTTTAAATTTTAAGTTTTTTTCCCTCATGTCCCTGGGGGGGCACGTTTTTTTATTTTTTTTAATTTAAAATTTTAATTGTGTTATATTTTTCCCCGCGTCCTTGGCTGGGTCGGTGTGGTTTTTTTCTCTTCTTCTTTATTTCTTTTACTCTTGCCAATCATGTGGCTCCCAGAGTGGGTCGGCACATTTAAAAAAAAATATTTCTCATGCCCCTGTCCAGGTCAGCGCAGTCCCCCCCCCCTTCTTCTTTCTTTTCTTTTACTCTTGCCGACCATGTGGCTCCCAGGCCAGGTTGGTGCGTTTTTTTGTTTTTTAAAATTTTAATCTTAAATTTTTATTTTATTTTTTGCTCGCATGCCCGGTTATATCTGCGTGGGTTTTTTTTCTCTCTTTTTCTTTCTTTCCTTTTACTCTTGTTGACCATGTGGCTCCTGAGCCGGGCCGGCGTGTTTTTTATTTTATTTTTTACTTTGTTATATTTTTTCTTGCGCCCCCAGCTAGGTCAGTGTGGTTTTTTTTCTTTTGTTTTCTTCTTTCTTTTCTTTTACTGTTACCAACCATGTGGCTCCTGGGTCAGGTCGGCTGGTGCTTTTGTATTTTTTTTATTTTATTATTTGTTCAAGTTTTAATTTTTTTTCTTGTGTCCCCAGCCAGGTCAGTGCAGGTTCTTTCCCCCCCTCTTCTTCTTCTCATTTCTTTTACTCTTGCTAACCATGTGGCTCCTGGGCCAGGTTGGCACTTTTTCAGTTTTTTAATATTATTACTTTTTCAATTTTCAATTTTTTTTCTCGCGCCCCCGGCCAGGTTGGTGCTTTTTTCTTTTCTTTTCTGCTTTCTTTTCTTTTCCTCTTGCCGACCATGTGGCTCCCAGGCTAGGTTGGTGCGTTGTTTGTTTTTTTAAATTTTAATCTTAAATTTTTATTTTATTTTTTGCTTGCGCGCCCGGTTATATCTGTGTGGGTTTTCCCCCCCTCTTTTTCTTTCTCTTCTTTTACTCTTGCAGACCATGTGGATCTGGGGTGGGTCGGCATATTTCTTCATTTAAAAAAAATAATCTTAAATTTTAATTTTGTTATTTTTTGCTCGCGCGCCCAGCCATATCTGTGCGGGGGGTGGGGTGGCTCTCTTCTTCTTTTTTTCCTTCTACTCTTGTTGACCATGTGGCTCCCAGGCCGGGTCGGTGTGTTTTTAAATGTTTTTAATTTTATTATATTTTTTTCTCGTGCCCTATATTATTATTATTATTATTATTATTATTATTATTATTATTATTATTATTATTATTATTATCATCATCATCATCATCATCATCATCATCATCTCGCATCCCTTGCCGGGTCAGCATGGGGTTTTCCCCCCTCTTTTTTCTTTTCTTTTACTGTTGCCTACCATGTGGATCCTGGGGCAGGTTGGTGCATTTTTTATTATTTTATTATTATTATTATTTACAGACATACACACATACAATAAACAATAATAAACAATAATGGACAACAAAATAATCAAACACTACAAAGTGCCCCCCACCCCCCGGGACCATCCAGTATTCTTGAATCTTCTCTTCCTTCATCATCTTTTTTTCGTAGTTAGCTTCTTAAGGTCCTTTTCTCCAGAACTGTGTTGAATTATAGGTCGGTTGTATCCCTTTTGCCTATAAATGTCCCCCAAATATCATATGATAGGTTGGTGCATTTTTTAAATTTTTATGTTGTTTTTTTATTTTCTTGCGCCTCCAGCCAGGTCGGTTTTTTTCCTTCCCTCCCTTCTTTCTTTTCCTTTACTCTTGCCAATCCTGTGGCTCCCAGGCCAGTTTGGCACATTTTTAATTGTTTAATTTCAATTTCAATTTTTAATTTTGTTATTTTTTTTCTCAAATACCCCGGCCTGGTTGGTGAAGTTTTTTCCCTCTTCTTCTTTCTTTTCTTTTACTCTTGCCAACCATGCAGCTCCTGGGGTGGGTCGGCACATTTTTTCATTAAATTTTAATTTTGTATTAAAATTTCTGGGTATAGAATTTTGTCAACTTTCAAAATTCTGCAACAGCTTTTCCATCACATCTTGGAAGCACAGATGGAGTTCAAGATCAGTCTTTCAAACCACTAGGTGTTCTTCCCCTGTTCTTTTCATTTTTGGCATCTTGACTGATGAAAGTAAAAGCCAAAGAAGTAGACCTCTGTAAGCAAAACAAAAAAGGTCTAGTTTGGCCATAAAATCAAGCTTGTTTTGCTTCTCATTTTTGATATTATTGCTAATTAAGACTGCGGCCATACCTGCATTTTCTGCGTAGTTTCCCGTCGGCAATCTACGCAGTAAAAGATTGCGTGCTAACCAGGAAGAGAAGCAAATTCTGCTCCCGGCCGACCACGCCCCTCGAACAGCCGTTTCAGCAAAGTTTCCTAAACCACCGCCAGGGGCTGGATTTAGAAACTTCGCTTGGAAATGCTTACTTGTTTGCTTCTGTTGCAATGACAGGACACTGAAAATATGCAGTAAATTCAGTTTCTCCCCTTTCTACCTGGCTTAAAAGACGGAGCCTTGGAAACTGGAGCCGGAAAGTAGGACAAAATGAGCGTAGTACACAGGTTAGGACAGAACCAGAATAGGAAGGTATGATGCAGAGGAGAGGACACCAACTGCTCATTAAAAACCACGTGACCGCTCCCGAAAAAAATATGCAGGAAATTTAAATACGAAGGAAACCCAGGTATGACCACAGTCTAAGACAAGACAAAGGAGAGGAAGCAGCAACATGGATCGGAGAGTGTCCCGCTTTATTTCTCATAGACTTTCGGAAATACAGAAATGGCAGATCTGTTCAATTGTATTTTTCTGCCTTTTTAAATCTTATCCTGTTAGCAAGCATGCACAAACCCTCAGTAAAACAACAAGAGGGTATCAGCAACTCTCAGCTGTTCTGATAAGTTGATAAACTCCAGGATTTAAAAGGCAAGCAATGTGTGCAACAAAACACCACACTCTCCTTACTGTTAATTAAGCAGTGGGGGGAGGCTTGCCCACCTAATTTGTGGGGTTTGTGGGCTGACAATGGTGTGATTGAAGATGCATAAAAATACAGAGCCAGTTTTAGAGTCATAAAAGTAAATTGCTTTTCAGAGCTCAGGATTCAAGCTGTCATGGCAAAGTCTTTGAATCCTTTTCAAGATGTACCTGGGGATTATCAAAATCTGCGCCTCCATTTCTCCATTCCGAGGCATTGGGGAGGGACATTTTGTCACATGCCTGGCCTGCTCTGGAGACCCAGAGGAAGTGCAACTTCCCCTAGGCTGAACCCAATTCAGTTCTGACGTGGATGGGGAACAGAGAACCTGCAGGCGTCTCAGCGGACAGGGAGGCCACTGTTGAAGGGAAAACAGCCTCGTTACGTTCCCTTTAAATTATGCACTGGTGCTGAAATTGAAAAGGGTCATATAAGTTGTGATCAGTGCAACTTACTCAAAGATCCCAATAATTTAATAACTTATTATGGTGCAAATGATAAATGATAGAACTAGATTTTTTTCATCCTCAGATGTCCCTTATTTTTGTTGATCGGTATGGCTTGGGGAATAAAGAGCAAGGTTCAGGGACTATGAAATACCAGCAGTCCAGCCTGTGATAATTTAGTTAGAGAGACTATCCAAGTACAATGTTTATTGACAGGATTAGTGGCCACACAGTCATTGCAGGATTGGATGGGGGATACAGATTGTGTCTGATCGTGCTTGAAAGGATCATGTGGAGAGGGATCTCCCTTCAAGTGACTCTTCTGTGCACCCTGAAAGCGCCCCCCTTCTAGCTTCAAGAAAACCTTGCTGGCGGGGTCCAAATTTCCAGTTTGTGGTTGCCTATATGTCACTGGACTGCCAGAAAACAGAACCGTGCCCCAAACAGCCCAAAAACGCAAGCTATATCTCCATCTGATCACACCCCGAATTAATTAATGCCTGAATGTGGGGGGCAGATCACCATCATCTCTTTCAAGTCCCAAGTGTAGAGCATCAAACTTGGGCCTCTGTTCTCATTCTGGTTATTTCATCCCAGAAGTTCCAAGGAGAAAACACTGAGGCCAACACAAAACACACACTGGTGATCCCTGGGGAGGAGGGGAAAGAAGAAGCGGAAATCCATTTATCTTCCGCTTTCTAGGAATGAAGTCCAATTTAGATTCCTAAAGACCTTTGACACCTGTTCCTGTCACCCAACCCCCTCCCAATTCCTTGGCATTATTGACCAACCTCCCTGGGGGGGGGGGGCATGTAAAGAATGTGTTAGGCAGACAATGGGAGCCTGGGAGCGAAATCCCCAACCGTGGCAGCTCTAATTTGTCTCTGCTTTTCCTCCCATGAAGTAGTTTCATAAATAATCCCAGTGACAGGAAAGCCATTTATACTTCTTGGCGGGCTTCTACATAGATAAATAGCTAATAATTCCTTTTATAAGGATGATTACACTCCACATCTTTGTTTCCTGTGTGGAAGATTAATACCAAGGGAGGGTGGCATACAGTGACATCTGTGCAAAGTTGTATTTTCATTTCAAGAGATGTTGGTGCAAGATGATCCGTGATTTTCTGTTCTTAACTTTGACGTTCTCTGTTCGCACATTCTCTCTTCACATACATGATGGAGCAAAGTTCTATGAACCACAGAACAGAGGCAACCCTTTGGATCCCACCCTCTGCTCCATTTAGGCATCCAAATCAGAGCAGATCTGAGATATGGTTGTCCGTTGTTCTCCTGAATGCCCCAGCATTGGAGCACTCACCAGGTCCAAGGTTCATTGGTTCCATTGTTGTATTGCTCTAACAGCTAAGACATTTTTCCTGATATTGAGCCTAAATCCGGTTTCCTCTCTTTGAGCCCATTATCGCATGTCCTGCACTCTGGAGTGACTGAGAAGAGATCCTGCCCTTCTTCTGGACGACTACTCTTCAAGTAGTTGAAGAGTGCTGTCCTTTTTCACCTCACACTAGATAAACATGTCCTGTTCCTTTCTTCAGTCCTTCCTTTTAGGGCTTGTTCCCCCTGAACTTCTTCAGTTTGTTACCATGCTTTTTAAAAGTACGATAATATGTTGTCTTTTAAGAGTACTTTTTAAGAGTACCTTTTGTTTAAGAACATTTTGTGAGACAAACAAACATTTCTTCTAAATTTTGCCTTGATCAACAAGCAATGTCTTGCATTACAAGCACTGGAGCAGGTCACATGATCACAATTGTGATTGTGGATGATTGTCTGGAATGTTCCATCTCAGTAAGTAAGTAATTAAGTACATAAGTAAGTAAGTAAGTAACAATCAATCAATCAAACAAACAAACAAATTAATGTACCTGTGAAATCTGTGGTCCAGTTTGTGGCCAGGTAGATCCATGTGGATCAGTGCTTGTATCCATGTTTTTGCACCACTGTGGGGCCATGTGCTGACAGACCCATTATTTTTTGTGTGCAATGTACATGGGAGAGTGGTTTTAATACGATCCAATGTAAAAATCATATGAAATCAAGTGGATACGATGGATCCATGTTTTTTGCACCACTGTACTGCCAAGCGCTGGATGACACATGATTATTATTCTGTAATGTTTGGACTTTAATGAGGTGCATGTACTGATGGTGATTTGAGAAGGATCCCATGCACAAGCCCTATGAAATCAAGAAGATCTGTTCTTGATTTCAAAGATCCACCTTTTACCCAGAACCCAGGGTGTCCATCATAATGAGTTGTCTGGCAAGGAAAAAGGTACATGTAAACTTTGAAGCTCAGCTACCAGAAAAGAGGACACAGAAAGTTCAGTGGTGAGCCTGGATACCTCACAGAACTGGCAGTTTGGTTTGGCTTTTCTTTTCTTTTTTAAGGCATTCCGATAAACTGTGCCCCAAATACATGATGTTGACTTTTAAAGGCATTGTGAAAGACTTTTCTGTTGCTCAGCATCTGGAATGGGGAGTCTGGAAACTGAGGGTGGAAGTCAGTTTCTTATATGGCCGTGTGTACGTGCAACCAAAGTATCTATATAATATGTATCATATATAGGAGAAGGAGGTTACATGGGGAGAGGGGCTCAAGGACAGGAGAGTTCATAGAATAATAGAGTTGGAAGAGACCTCAAGGGTCATCCAGTCCAACCCCCTGACACGCAGGAACCCCCATCACAGGACTCCTGACAGACAACCATCCAGCCTCTGCTTAAAAACCTCCACAGAAGGAGACTCCACCACCCTCCTTGGTGGCAGCATCTTCCATTGCTGGACATCTCTAACTGTAATGAAGTTCTTCCTAATGTTTGAATTAAATCTCTTTTGAAGCCATTGTTCCAAATAGTTTGAAACCATTGTTCCAAGTCCTAGTCTCTGAAGCCATGGGAAACAAACCAGTCCCCTCTGCAGTATGACATCCTTTCAAATATTTATACATGGCTATCATATCCCCTTTCAGCCTTCTTTTTGAAAAGCTAAACATTCCCAGCTCCCTAAGCCATTCTTCGTATGATATTTCTTCCAGACCCTCAGCCGTCCTGGTCATCCTCCTCTGGACTCATTCAAGGTTGAAAATAAAACAGCCAACATCATATTGAGACATACAAAATAATGCAGGGTATGAGTAAAGTGGATAGAGGGAAGCTCTTCTCCCTCTCCCAAACTACCAGAAATAGGGGAAATCCAGTCAAACTGAGGGCTGGGAGAGTAAGAACAGACAAAAGAAAATATTTTTTTCCAACCAGCGCATTGTTAGTCTGTGGAACTCCCTGCCACAGGATGTGGTGATGGCATCTGGCCTGGATGCCTTCAAAAGGGGATTGGACAGATTCCTGGAGGAAAAGTCCATCCCAGGTCATAAACCATGATGGAGATGTTTAATCTCCAGGCTTAAAACCGGGGTACTTCAAGGGCCAGATGCAGGGGAGTGGTATCAGGAGACAGATATCTAGTCTCATGCGCTCCCAAACGCATCTGGTGGGGCCACTGCGAGATACAGGAAGCTGGACTAGATGGGCCTTTGGCCTGATCCAGCAGGGCTCTTCTTATGTTCTTATGAAGCACCCCCCCCCCAATATTCATTTCAAATCTGGCATCCTATAACGTGAGCCCATTATTATATGTCCTGCACTCTGGGAGGGTTGAGACCAGATGCTGTTCCTAGTCCTAGTCCCTCTAGAGGACTCCAGCCCAAAGCTCCCCCTCCATGCTTTGTCCCACTGAGAATGGGTCCTGCCCCTCCTCTGTGGGACTACATTCCAGGTTTTTCAAGAGTGCTCTCTGATCTCTTCTCAGTCTTCTTTTCTCAAGGCTAAACATGCCCAGTACTTTCCGTCTTGGTTTCAAGTCTCTGGCTGTAACAGCCGAGGCATGGGCAGTGGCTAGGTCCTGGCAAGGCGGCCAGGACCAGGGTGTTCCCAGAAGCCAGGTGGGGTTGAGACTGAGAGTGTGGTCAGCCAGTCCAAGTTCAAGATCCACAAAAAACAGTCTACCAGGGAGGGGTGATCCAAAAAGGAAGACTTAACAGAGTGACGGGAACATTCAAGGTAACCAGGCCAAAGTTTTAGGAGTCCAGACATCTCATGTTGCTGAGGCAAGGAACAGGGAGTGCTGGCTGCTAGCTTTATGCCAGTAGTAGGCCCACCAGCTGCACTCCCTGATTGCCTCAGCCTGAGCAGGGCCTGACTCCACATCTAAAGAGGCTCCACCTTTGCTGAGTCATGTGGTCCTGATCCTAACACTGGCTCATCCTTGTGGTCCTCAGAACTTCCTCCAGTTTGTTGGCAGTGGAATATGTTGCCACGGAGGTTTTTAAATGCAGAGGCTGGATGGCCATCGGTCAGGAGCAAAGTGATGGGGGGTCCTGCATCGCAGGGGGGTTGGACTGGATGGCCCTTGAGGTCTCTTCCAACTCTACTATTCTGTGATACTTAAAGTGTATTGTACTTATTTTTTGTATGTATTATATTTATACCCTGCCCATCTGGCCACTCTCACATCCAGAACTGGACACAGTACTCTAGATGAGGCATAACCAGTACTGAATAATGATTGCTAGTAACATCATAGGATCTGAAAACTATACTTCTGCTAATGCATCCTAAAAACACATTTGCACACAAACACCAAAGACACTGAAATCAGGTCTGACCTCCCCTTAAGTACGCCTGGAGTGACAGTCCAAGAATACAAATCTATCCAGCTTGGGCACCCATATTCTTCTTTCCATTGATTGCACCCAGACACTCACCTCTTAGGGCAGACATTTCTGCTTTGTTCCTTTGTGCTACTAAAGGCCACAATTACTTAGTTAACACTTTCCGGAAGATGTCCTAACAATTTCTCACCCCAAGGCCCCTCTTTTGTGATATTCCAGGTGTTGTGTCAGTCTGGCTTTTGTCTTTTTTGTCTTTTTGGTTTTGGTTTTGGTTTTGGTTTTTTCTTTCTTTCTTTCTTTCTTTCTTTCTTTCTTTCTTTCTTTCTTTCTGTTTTTGGAGATAGAACATCCCTCCACCCACCCCACCTCAGTGCCCCGAAGACCTGCACATTTTGGGACATGAAAATGACCACCATTAACACAGCTCTATCGAGAGGGGGGTTTCCATGCTAGTGGACTCCAAATTTGAGTAAAGGAAAATGTTGTAGAGGTTGGAGTTTGTTCATTGAGAGGGAGCTTTTTGCCTGAACAGAAATGCAGAGTTTGCCTACAAAATGGTTTGTTGGGCTGATCCGGTGCTCTCATTGCAACCAAGGGGGTGGCTTCCACACCAGAGGCAAACCCTTTGCAGTTCCTCACATGGCATAAGTACTCCAGAAACACTTCAAGTCCATATTTTCAGAGGTGCATGCAGCTTGTTCTAAAATCCCCAAACTACCTGGAGCATCACATTGAGTTTAAACAGAACTGGATAAACTGAATTTTGTTCAGCTTAAGATTGCCATTTACTTCTAGTATTGTACATACATGTCTTCCTTTTGTTGGGCGTTGGTGTTTCAGGAGGGTGTTTTTCAAGGAATATTTTGGATATTCTGAATTGCACTTTTTCTTCCAAGCAGGTTACTCAGGAAATGATGGCTCAGTGGCCTCTGGAACTTTCTGCCACAAGAAGTGAAGTACAGTGGACCCTTGTATAACAAACGGTTTGTGTAACATAAAATCTGCACAACATAAAAAATTCCGGAGATAGGGGAAATTTGCTTAACAGAATTGTCTATGGGGCGAATCTGTACAACATAAAAATTGTCGTGATTAGGGATTACTCTGTTTTCAATGCATTCCTATGGGAAATTTGTTTTGTATAAAGGAAAATTTGCTTAACACAATTTCATCTGGAACGAATTAATTCCTTTATACAAGGTACCACTGTACATACAGTATATACCAACCTCCCTCAATTACCTAAATACCATATGAACAAAAGGCTAGAGAGACAGATGGACACAAAATATCTTTTTTTTCCAATTGTGAATTTTGCAAAGACACGGTTAAGCAACAAAATATACATTTCTGACTCTTCTTTAGAACCTCTTTTATACAGTAACAAATACAAGTATGCTACTGTAGCAATAAATTAAATGTACATTATTTACAACATACATTAGCAACTGACTACAAAGCACTTTCTTTTGAAACAAACAAAAATAAAACCCTCAATTTTTCAGAACTTGCTTTTTAAAAGCTCTCTCCTTTCAAGCCTCCGCAGCCCTTGGGGGGAAAAACAAAATAAAACCCTAAGAGCTTTGGCATGGACAAAGCTTTGAGCAGAACATGTTTTGAAGCCCTCAGAATATACTGTACACGTGCCTTGTGGTTTTCTTTCCATACACCAAGAAGAACAAAACCATTATAAGAGGTGAAGAAATAATTACATAATGACTGCATAATGAAAAGAATCTGTGTTAAATTTTGCTCCTTGTCCCAATTTATAGATAAAGCATTGGGGTTTCCCCGCCCCCTTCCAAATTCAAACACTGGAATGAAGAAAAGTTGATTCTGTCCCACAATATTTTTTGCTGTCAGGATGTGTGGTGAGAGATAGTTTTTTCAGAGTACAATAACCCAGTACTTGGGAAAAGCTTTTGGACTACAGTAACCCAGAATCCCCTAGTCCAGTTTTGGCGAATTTATGGCACAGGTGCCAAAGTTGGCCCTCGGAGTCCTTTCTGCAGGCCACTGACATCACCCCTTCACGGCTACCTGTGTTCAGGTTAAATGGCTGCATTGGCACTTTGCAAAAAAATTAGTGGGTTTGGAATCGCAGCTTGGGCACTTGGTCTCTAAAAGGTTCGCCATCACTGCCGTAAATAAAGATTCATTCAACCTGTGAGTCCCCAGATGTTCTGGGACTGCACCTCCCAGAAGCCTCCACCACTCGCTGTGCTGGAAGGGGTTTCTGGGAGTTGCAGTCCAGGAACATCTGGGGACCCACAGGTGGAAAACCACTGCACTAGACTATTTAAAGTGGAAAAGCTGACCCAAACAGGGTTGCTGACAGGGCTTAGAAATAGTGTTTACCCCCCTCGCATTGGAGTGCTCACCACCTTATGAAGTAGATGGTTTCACTGTCATGCCGCTCTAACCGTTAGGACATTCTTTCTGAAATTCAGCCAGAATCTGTCCTCCTATAACTTGATCGGGATGATGGCAAAGAAATCCTGCCCCTCTTCCCTGACAACCTCTGAGCGCTCCAGCACTGGAGGCATTCCACAGAAAATCAGACAAAAACTAATACCAATGTCCGATCTGCTTTGCTTTGCATTCCTGCCTTGAGCTGAGCTGGGGTGGGTGGGAGGACCCATAAGCCCGTCCCACCTCTAGGATCCTAGAAACATTTGAAATGCATGAAGGCGAGAGGGAAAAGGCTGCTCGGCCAGGTTAGGGGGCTGGAGGGTATCCAAGCCACACAGCTAGAGCAGAAGGGCTCAACAAGATGACACCATTTTGCCATCTCCACAATATCCAAGGGCAAGGCAGCACAAGCAGCAAACAAAATTCTGGAGAAGAGGAGGGCTGGGCTGACAGCGCCTTGGATGGGGCATAAGCTGAAGCCAAATGGGAGATGTGTGCCCCCCCCCCAAAACTGGGGGGCCCGTAACTTCATGCCAGGGGATTCCAGGCAGAACCCTTGAACTGCTGAGCTGGATGAGGCCACAAAGGTCATCCAGTCCACTCCTTCGACAACCAGTATTGGGACCGACACATGTCCTTCTTGATGTAACAAACACATTCCGCTCCTGCACGAAACGGAAAAACCAGGTCCTTGTTCGTGAGCGAGGGTTACTGGCCAAACAATGCAACATGATCTTTGGACAAAAATCCTCCTATTTAAAAAATAACCTTGTATTTCCTATAAGGCACAAATATTTCCTGTGCCTTTTATTTATTTATTTGGGGAAGGGGGGCGGCGGAAAAAAAGGCATGTGACCTTTTTATATTTTTTGGCCGAAAAACTGTATAAGACTGAACGAAGAGGCACAAACAACTGCCACAGTCTCAGTCAGCAGAGGAGGGAGACCCACTTCCAGATTTTTGAACCCCCCCCCCCTTTTATAGGGTGGTGGCGGTGGCTTAAAATGTGAATTAGGGGGTGGTCTGTGGAAAGGGTGAATCTCTGCTCTGGGGCCTTCCAGGATCACCAGCTTCCAGCACCCCCTGGGACAAGGGGAGGGGGGCACAAGTGACCCGATGGTGGGGGTTTGCCCTCTCTTGCTTTCGAGGGCAGTGAGGGAAATTTGTGAAGATCCAGCATCGACTGTGAGCGATAGCAGTGAAATGGAAGTCCCTAGTTTCAAAGATGGAGGGAGGGACACTTCCTCCCTTGCATGTCCTAGAACAACAACGGAGAACGGGACGGTGGACAGAGCAGGCCTTAGGCCTCTTCCCAGCTGAGTCAGTTGGGTACATGTAGCTAGACTGCCAGAACCATCCACTGCCTTTGAGTGACAGGGCCTGTCGCTGCGTTTCCATTCAAACAACACGCATCCCTTAAATATGCAACTCAGGGTGCAATCAGATGGCCAGGGACAGGCTCGCTCTCTCCTTCTGGCAACAAAGAGAGGATGTAATTGGTAGAGTGAACCCACTCATTCCCACGGCATCCCCACTTGCATCTTTCTGGATCCCTCTCAAGGTCTACGTTTTTGCGGTGTGTAAGTAGAATTGCTCCATTTTGGTTTGTTTCCAGCACATGTGGTCACAGGGATTGAACCAAAGTGGAGCTTGCGGCTTTAAATTTCAATTCTGCTGGCAACTTCCTAACATTGTTAAGTGACATAAGGAGCAGCTTGGTCACTTCACAACATTGGGAAAGCAGATACTGTACTCCCCCCCCCCCCATGAGTGGGCAGGCAGTGGAAAGAAGCAAAAGATTTCTTCTTGAAAGTCTACCGAGACAGCACTCATGCAAACATAATTGTCCACTTCACACGAGCAAGAAAAGGGCGTTCAACTCAGATCTAGGTGGTCAGACTGTGAAGGGATAAGAAACTAGCCTACAGGATTATTATTTTTCTTCCTTTCTTTTGTAACCAAAATATCTTTCTCAAGTCCAAAGGTACACAAAAAAGAACAGCAGCACACGAGTCTCAGCCCCAAAGCAAGAGTGCAAAAACCTAGCAAGCGTTCAGAGACCACGTGGGAAAACAGAGGGGCCGGTTCACATGTCTATGACTGAACCCTCCATTGGGAATTTTGGGTCAAGAGGTGTGGAACCCAGAATAGGGGAATCCACCCAGCCCAGGTGGGGCTTGGGTTGTCTTCTCTGGGTGAGGACAGATTGCAGGAGAATACTTCTTTCACTGGCAGACCGCAACCCCTGCAGAGGTGAAGCACGCATTCGGCCATGTGCAGCGGAGCAGGGTCCCTCCCCTTTGCAGATCTGAGAGGCCGTTCTGATGTTGGCAGCGCAGACGGGGAAATACTCAGGATGTTGGAGGCACAGCCCCATGCCACCCCACCAGTGAGGAAAGCAATTTGCAAATGGGGAGAGTTGTGTGATTGGGATGGGGGTTTGCCAGTGACTTCCCCAGAAATTTTGGAAAGGGAGGGAACTACGTAAGGGTGGCGGATTCCCTCTGCCCTCCCCCCTCCCCTGTTGGGCTGCAGTTCTACGTGCGTGGCATGGATTCTCTTCTTGGCTCATGGAAGGGGAGCAGCCAAGGGCTCCAGGTGTAGCAGAGAGGCAAGACTGTTTGGAAGGAAATGCCATTTTCCCGTACGAAACAGAATGGAACGAAACGAAATGTCAATGCCCTGCAAGAGACCAAGAAACAAAAAGGACAATCAGGCAAAGACATGGCCTCAACTTGACCTGCCTCTGGCGCTCAGTCCTTCCTTTTTGTTACTTCACATTTTGCCAACTGTTAAGTTGATTTCATTCAGATGTTTTTGAAAAAGCTGGCCTGCTACATGTTTCTGCATACCTACATTTATCCTGTGCAGATTTTGGGACTGTTCCCCACCCCTGGTCCATGGGGGCCAGTACACCTCTGTGACTCCCACCAGAAGAGATTGGTGGGGCTTGCCTAACAGTTTCTAGTCTTTGACGGTTACTTCACGTCCTTCCTTGTTCCGCGACTAGTTTTGTACCATGACAGCGTTGGTCGCGGTCACGTGGTTTTGTTTCTGTTTCCGTTTCTCACGGTTGTGATAACTTGTCTTGTGACAACTGTTACTTCACGGTCTTGTTCCGTGACAAATTCTGAATTTGTCTTGATTTCTTAACCCTTTAAAAAATATTGTAAATAAAACTTTTTCGATATTTCGATTTACTGGTCTTCCGGGATTTACACGTCAATGCTACAGAATTTTCAGTACTTTCTTTAATAAACATTTGCGCTGCATGATGTTTCCCGTAGGGAAACTAATGTCGAATGCCGTTTCAGCCCCTGACCACTAGTGGACACTGGTTGTTGCGTGACAGTTGTTACTATGTGGTCCCTTGTCTTGGAACAGGAACCAGGAACAAACAGTGACAAGAGAATACCCCAACCCAGCACCAGGTACAGCACTGTCACACTCTGATCCCACTCCGGGGGCGTGGTCAAGACAAATTTCAGCAGTTGCGCGATGGACGTGAAGTAAGATTTTTTTTGTACCGGTCCGAAGCGCAACACTTACAGAGACAAAACAGACGTGAAGTACCACC
Organism: Phrynocephalus guinanensis; assembly: GCA_037367245.1. Lineage (NCBI taxonomy): Eukaryota > Metazoa > Chordata > Lepidosauria > Squamata > Agamidae > Phrynocephalus > Phrynocephalus guinanensis. The sequence goes on from CM074750.1 coordinate 1,170,315, forward strand.
TTTTCTGGGACTAGCAATAAGGTACTGGCCTGTGTGTTAACAATGACGCCATTTCAATGCTATCGTTCACAAACATATTCCACGCTTGAGCTTATTCCCTCCAGTATGTGCATTTGCAGATAGTGTTGCTTCTATTCCTTTTCACGGGAAGCCCTCACTGCAGTGTGCAGAAAAAGCAAATTGACTTGCATGGTTAAGGCCATGGGAATAATGTTATAACTGTTCTAAAACCAAGAATGGAACACGTCCCCCCCCCACACCCCCCCCAACTTTTCTGCTTTATGTATGGCTGGAGCACATTCTTCTCAAGTCGGGCAATGAGGCTGCAACCCAAGAGGCACATCTGGTGACTTGCCCTGAACACACTGTGGTCCAAAGTTGAAGGAGGAAGCCTCTGTTTTGGATTGCCGGATGCACTGTGGACCAACTCCAAAATGGAAGAAGCAAAACACACTCCTAACGGGGACATCTCTGTGGCTGAGGTCTCTGGCTGGGAGTTCAATTCCCCACTGGGCCTCCTCGAGGGAGGCTACAATTGATGATGGCTAGGCTCCCCTCCTGCATTGCAGGTCTAAAATGACTATTACTTTTAATTCTAATGTCAATGCACTCCTTAATCTTGCATTCATATTCATTTCTGTGATAAGGTAATCACATTAAAAGTGTTTATATTTTATTTTAATCATTGTATTTGACAGATCTTTTAGGACTCCCCCCCCCCTCTGTTTCGGAATACAAACAGGATGGAATGGGTCTTCCCGAGAAACACATACCATCAAATCAGACTTTTGCTGATGGGGATCCCAACTTCCCCCAGATGAGATTTGCTCTCTCTTCCAGGAGGAAAAGATTCACCTTCAGAGACTGAGATCCGTGCTGCCCATGCAAGGGAGAGCAACCAAGGCCAACCCAATTTCCAGGAACAGAGACCCAAAAAGAATTTTACATCAGCTTCAGGGCCCCATAGGTTGCAGCGGAAAGTGTTTCATGCCTCTTCTGGACCTCACACTGTCCTCCAGAACACCCCAACTGCTGTGGCTAAGCTATGAAATTTGCTAGTGTGCCTAAATAATATCATAATTTGACTGAAGACAATATGGATAAACAGCTCACAGGTTTCCAGTTGTGTCAATGCATATTTCTCGTTAAAATAGTCCAAGCTTCTGATGGCAAGATCCTGCATAATCTTCATGGTGGAAGGCAAGTTAAGAACATAAGAACCCACAGTGGTTAAATGCCCGTGCTGCAGGTAAAACTGTGCTCACAACTTGGAGTTCAACCCCAGGTAGCAGGCTCATGGTTGACTCAGCCTTCCATTCTTCCGAGGTTGGTAAAATGAGAACCGAGCTTTGCTTGGGGGGGGGGATGTGTAGCCTGCATACTGTAATTAAAAACTGTAAACCACCCAGAGATTACTTGATGTGGTATGGGGTAGTTTATATGCAGAACACTTTACTTTCATCAAAATCTAGCCTTAAATATCAGGATTGATCAAGCCCAGCTGGTGGGTTTCAGACCAAGCTCATGGAAGTTAACTTTAAAGGGCTAGTACTCCATGATAGCCACTATTACATGGAAGTAACCTGCCACGTCTATCCAGTTTGCAAAAACAGAGGCTTCTGGAAAGCACTAAAAGTGATCCGCTATCTCTGTGGATGGAATGTGGTCCCAAGTTTTATTAAGAGAGCCTCAATAATAATTCTGTCCAATAATTGTCTGGTTTTGGCCAACACTTGCACTTGATGTTATTGTGGCTGATGAACACACCTGATACACTGTTCAGACAGTCCAGGGTTTATTTTGTTTTTTTGTTTGTGAATTAGAGATGGGCTTTCCATTTCGGAAGGGGTCAGCTTCCGAAATGAAACGCGGAAGCCCAGCTGGCATTCGGAACCGGAGGAATGAAATCAACCAATCCCTTACCTTGTGCTGGGCTCGTGCGGAGCTAAACTCTAACCAGGAAGAAGACTCCAACGCATCATATTTCCGTTGCCCTGGTGCTGGCCAGTCAGGAGCTGTGAAGGGAAATGCATCATCCCGCCTCCCTGTCTGAATGGGCAGTGCCAGGGAGAAGGAAAGAGATATTTTTGGAGGCTTCTTCCTCATTGGAGTTTAACCAGACACGAGTCCAGCGCTAGGTAAGGGATGGTTGATTTTGTTTCTCCAGTTCCGAAATAAAACAAACATCCAAACGGACAGTGCTTTCCTGTTGTTACAATCCAACACCCACTTGATGTCCTTAGTGGAATATCCGTTTCCCCTTACGATGGCCCTTGAAAAGGCAACGAGCCTGAGCTTGGTCTGAATGCTTACCTCGGTGGTTTTTGATCAAATCCTGGTGTCTTTGAAGTGAGCTTCCCTGACAAAGATGGGCACAGGATACTGCCACCAAAAGCGTCAACAGTTTTAAAAATAGACACGTACTGAAACGACTGGAATCTTGTGTCTATGCCTCGCCGTCTTCATGTAATGCTGAGATCTTTAACTGAAAAGGCTCTCGTACAGAGGAAGGGCGGGATCTGAGATCAATCTGTTCCGTAAGTCTTGTTTTGAGGTCTAAGTGTGTCTTTTGCTGCCACCATGTGGTTAAGGGCACAACTACACTGTCAGGAACATCTGGATCAAATCCACAGCAATTACTGGCCTATCCCAAGATGAAGGCAAGACAATGGTTTAATAATGTGCCCAATCTTTTTTCCCCTCTCTCCTGCTCTGGATTTTACTGTCAGATTTCCCTTCCTTAAATGCTGCTAAGTATAGTAACTGGCAGCAGGACTACCCACAGGCTATGCATTGCTAATACAGTGGACCCTTGTATAACAAACAGCTTGTATAACACAAAATTTGTACAACATAAAAATTCCGGAAATTTGCTTAACATAATCGCATATGGGGAGAATCCGTACAACATAAAAATGGAATTACTCCATTTTCAATGGATTCCTATAGGAATTTGTATAAAGGAAAATTTGCTTAACATAATCTTATTTGGAACGAAAATTCCTTTATACAAGGTACCACTGTATTTGATTTAAAATAATGGGACTCGAAAGGCAGTAGGGGAGGGGGAAAGGGTCCCACCTTTCTTCCTGCCAATACTTTATTAGACCAACAGAGCTTTGGGTCAATCCCAGATATGTCCACCCTGGCACCTTCCTAAAGAAGCCAGTCCACTAACAATGGCCCAAATTGTTACACCTGTTGACCTTCACTCCATTGGTGAAGACCTCGGCTGCACACTGCGCCCAGCGAAGGGGTCAGAGTAGGCATTTGCAATCAAATGGCATTTGGGTGCCTGGGCAGGCAGCAGGAGAGGCCTTCACGGCCTTCCTGACATGCACCAAATCCCAGCTGGAATCTGCATGGATGTCGTCGGGCTGGCCTAATTTTGCAGTGGGGTCCCAGCTTCTGTAAGACCCTGGTTTGGACTTTTGGAAACATATGATCCCCGCCCCTGACCATCCTGCAGCCTCTCAGACTCATATATAATCTCTTTCAGAGTCAGAAGGGGGAACATTGTCACCACCACTGCCACCTCCTTTTCTTCTTCCTCTGTTTAGACTACATCTTCCAGAATCCCCTAACCATTCACCTCTACCAGGTGATCTTGGGACCTCAATCCGAACAGGTAAACTTTCCCATGCCTCTTGAGATTACTGTATCTTAGCTCGTGTAACCTACCCATTTTAAAAAAAAAACCTTCTGCACAGAAACACAGTATCCCACCATCACCATCATCTTCACCCCTCTTTTTTCTTTCCTTGTCTGTCTCCTCTATATTACCCATAAAAGCACATCATCCAATGAGGTCCAAGCCAAAAACACTCACCTTTCATGGATCCATCGTATTCTCCTTCAGCTAGTGTGTCTGTGTGAAAAGAGGGGAGGGGGAGTGATTATTTCATACCAGCCATGCCCAGTTAGTTCATAAGAACACAAGAAACATAAGAAGAGCCCTGCTGGATCAGGCCAAAGGCCCATCTAGTCCAGCTCCCTCTATCTCACAGTGGCCCCACCAGATGCGTCTGGGAGGGCATGAGACTAGATCTCTGTCTCCTGATACCCCTACCCTGCATCTGGCCCTTGAAGGACCCTGGTTTTAAGCCTGGAGATTATACATCTCCATCATGGTTTCTAACCTGGGATGGACTTCCTCCAGGAATCTGTCCAATCCCCTTTTGAAGGCATCACTACCTCCTGTGGCAGGGAGTTCCACAGACTAAAAACATTCTGGGCAAAAAAATATTTTCTTTTGTCTGTTCTCACTCTCCCAACCCTCAGTTTGAGTGGATGTCCCCTAGTTCTGGTATTTTGTGAGAGGGAGAAGAGTGTTCCTTTATCCACTTTACTCATGCCCTGCATTACTTTGTACGTCTCAATCATATCCCCCCTCAAGCACCTTTTTTCCAGACTAAAGAGCCCCAAATGTTTTAGCCTTTCCTCATAAGGGAGGTCCCCTAGACCAGTAATCATTTTAGTCGCTCTCTTTTGCACCTTTTCCAGTTCCACTATGTCTTTCTTGAGATGCGGTGACCAGAATTGTACACAATACTCCCAGGTGCGGTCTTAATCCAGGTGAGGCCTTCCCTAACGTAGTGCTCTCTGGCTGTTTGGAAAAAAGATGTCCTCCCTCCCTTGATAGCCTGGTTCTCCTTATACAAGAAATCCTCAAGATGAGGTGGAGAATGTGGTAAAGCTCTGGGTGGCAGATTGCAAACACCCACCTGCTGACTTCACCATTATCTTTCCTGCACTCAGACATGTTGGGATATGAATCTTAAAAGCCCATATTTTCCCTGCCCTGTTCAGCAAGGTTTCTCTGCAAAACTTTGAAATGTCATGGGAAGTTTCAAGGTCTGAATGAAATGCCAACCTGTGTGGGGTTATTACCATTTCTATGCAGGATGGCGTATGTTCTGCATAGAATGCCCACGGAAAAGGCAGAAGAAACATCAGGCTGCACAGGAAACGGATACAATTCCAGAGCAGAGTCATCTCTTTACTAGGATCTTATGGTTACAACTCCCATCTGCCCCATGGATTGTGACCCATGATAGGAAACCGCAAGTGCTGTTGCCCAAAACATCTGGATGGCCAAATATTACCCACCTCCACAGACAGAAGGCAATGGTTTCAATTGACCAATGGCATGAAGGGATGATTGCTAAGAGTTTGGACAAATTTGCAAGTTTTGGATCACAACACCCAGAATCCCCTGGCCAGCTGCACTTGTCCTCATACTGTCTTTTATAAACAGTGGCCTCCAAGATTTGTCAAAAGGCCTGATTGGTATCGTGTTTCGTTTCATTGGTTTAGTAGTTTTGCTTCATTCGTAATGAATTTTCTAAGTTTCATTATGAAACAAAAGGAAATAAAACACTATGCTCCCTTCGGTCCTAAAGGACCGAAATGGTAGTGGAGCATCCTCAAGCTCTTCCCTGTAAGCACCCGAAATTTGGAAAGGTTTGAGGCACCGGGGGCTGAGTTATGAAGCTCCAGAGGGGGTGCCCCTAGGAAAAAAATCTATTCGGTGCCCCTAGGAAAAAAATCTATTGGAATCTGAACTTCAGAAGCCAAGCTGTGGGTGAGCGTAGCACTGCTGTGGCTTGACTTCTGATTCCAACTAGAAAGATTTTTTTCCTAGGGGCACCCCCGTTGGAGCTTGATAATTTGTTACATAACAAAATGACAAAACAGCATTTCGTTTTTCATTTCGTGCCCATCGCTAATCAAAAGGCATTTTCAAATTCTTAAATAGAAGTGGGGCAGGGGTCGTTCTTTCTCACCCTCAAGTGTTTGGGGAACTGAACAAGACAAAACTGTTCTCTTGCCCCCCCCCCATCCCCACCTCTGGCCCCTGGTGGGGAATGCAAAGCCGTCTTTCTGGTTTGAAAAACGCTGAAGGTGTCCAACAGGACAGTTTCTGAACTGGAGGGCTGCTCTGGTTGAAGGAACCCCAGGCCAGCCTCTTCCCAACTCGGGCAGCCCCCCCCCCCCCCACCCCCACTTACCGGTCCAGAACTGGAATGGCTCAGTTTATCAAAACGGAATTTTAGATTTGACCTTGGAGAATTTCGGCTCTTGATATCTGCGGGAAGACAGAAAGGCATCAATATTTGCTTTAAAGTATTTCCAAAAAGGAATCAAATTCTGTTGGAGGAAATTCATTCCTGCACAGCTATGGATTCTAAGCTACTTTACATTTGAACTTGTAGATGTCAATCCTAGAATCCTGGAGCTGGAAGGGACCCACAAGGTCATTGAGTCTGACCCCCTGCTCAAGGCAGAAAGACAAAACAAATCAGGTCTGATAGATGGTGGCGCACACACGGGTATTTTCACTGCCACCATTTAACTATTTTAATATTGAAACTAAATGTATTTTCTTAAATCAGGGAGCCTCAGAAACTTGTCTTTTGAATCAAACAAAAAATAGTTAATTGTAGCACAAATGAAAAAAAAATTCATTCTTTTAGTATCATTCAAGTTACTACTTCATAGTCTTTACATCTGCCAGGTCTTATTTCTCTTTACATCCCTCAGTCCCTATCTGTCCCTCCACCCCCTCTCTCTACCTATGTCAGGTCTCTATCTATCTTCTACCAATCGAACTCTCTGAAGGCTTGCATCATATAATATACAGGATAGACAGACAGACAGACAGACATGTTGACTCTGCTTAGAAGCACATCCATTGGACTATGCAAATACAAGATCTTTTCAATGTTCTAAAGCAAATGATATCCATGAGTTAGGAGGGCTGTGCGCCACAGATGGTTGTCTAAATTTCCCTCGAATTCCTCCAGCATTGGAGTGCTCACCACCTCCCCATGAGGTCATGGGTTCCACGGTTGTACCGCTCTGATATTTAGGACGTTTTTTCCCTGATAATGAACATACATCTGACTTCCTATAACTTGAGCCCATTATTACATGATTTTGCCTTTATAATAACTTGATACTTGATTACTAATTTATACTTAGTAATTATCATTAATAAAAAACAACTGTTATTGTTATTCTTGTAGTTGCTACTGCTGCTGCTGTTGTTGCTATTATTATTATTATTATTATTATTATTATTATTATTATTATTATTATTATTATTATTATTATTATTATTATTATTATCATCAACAACAACATCATCATCATCATCATCACCATAATGATGATAACCACCATCACCACCACCACCGCATAGCAGACAAGTTAACTACGTTGGATTTTGTATTACAAATCACTCGTCGAACGCTTCCCAAAGCAGATCCCAGTAGGGCGGCTTTCTGCAGCTGACTGATGGTGACTTTGTCAACTCCGATTTCTTCTAAATACTTGCTTAGCTCTTTAGGCACCGCACCCAGCGTGACAATCACCACTGGGACCCCCTGTACCGGTTTATGCCAGAGTCTCTGAAGTTCAATTTTCAGATCCTGATATTGGGTAATTTTTTCAAGTTCTTTCTCAGTGACTCTGCTATCACCTGGTATAGCAACATCAACGATCCACACTTTTTTCTTCTCCACAATCACAATATACGGGGTATTATACTCCAAAACCCTGTCTGTCTGTATTCAGAAGTCCCAAAGCAATTTTGCATGCTCATTTTCAGTCAGTTTTTCAGGCTTATGATCCCACCAGACCTTTGCTACGGGCAGATGATAGTTCTGACACAAATTCCAGTGGACCATTTGAGCAACTACATTATGGTGCTGTTTGTAATCAGTCTGAGATTTATTTATTTATTTATTTATTTTTATTTATTTATTTATTTATTTATTTATTTATTTATTTATTTATTATTATTATTATTATTATTATTATTATTATTATTATTATTATTATTATTATTATTATTATTATTATTATTAAAGGTGCTTAGCTGAAACCATTCAGGGGCAGTGTTGAAAGCATTTAATATTGTCCACATCAATTGGGAAAGATCTCTTGTACAGACGGCCACAAATAACTTCATGCCAGGTCATCAAAAGTAGTCGGCGTAGCACTCTAGGTACCGCCCATTCCCTTCCTCCATTTTAGCCCATCCAGCTCCTCCACTCACCAGCCGGAGTGCGCTGCTCCTCCTCTCCTTGGCGAACAGTGGTCCAGCCCCAACAGGGGTGCCATTCCCTCCTCAGCCTCCTCCAGCAGCTGACCATTCAGATGAGGAGGCAGGGCAAGGATTCCTGCCATACCACACTAGAGTGGGCAGCTTCCTGGGGGCACAGGGGAGAGGGAAGCAGGTGCTTTTGCTGGGACTAGTTGAATGCCTGCAAAGGAGCAGAGCCATGTGTGCTGGCTGGTGAGTAGAGAAGCTGGTGAGCTATGGCTGGGGGGTGGGGGGACTCATAGCACCTGCTGGGCTGCATTGGTGAAGTGTGACGACTCGGCGCAAAGCGATTCGTGCCCATCTCGGCTTTTTAGGAAAACCAAGGTTGCCGGGAAAAACCACTGTTGAACAAAGAGCTGGGGAAACTGAAATAAAAAGGACCGAGGATACCCAAAGGAGGAAAGACCTCAAATACATGGCAAGCACACCCTTGCGAGGGTAATAGCGAGACATCCGTGGCAGTGGCTCCCCCTGCCCAACTCACCTGTGGGACTCCTGCTCATGATCACGGGTGTTGAAGCTGCTGCTAATACGGGATTCTCCATGCTTTGGGACGGGCTGTAGGTGAAGACCTCCTGTTTGAAGGGGGAGGCTGTGGGGGGCTGGCTTCCCTGTTGGGGGGGGGATGGGACAAGGGAGGGATGGCACTCAGTCCCGGACAGCAAGGAGGAAACTAGGTGTGCACTGATATATTTACTTTAGATGCTTCTATACCCCCGCCCACCCCAATTTTCTCTGTAAGAGCACCAGAGGTGGATTTTCCATATTATTTTAGACCACAAATACCATAATGCTGGGAGTTGCACCTGCCTTGCAGACACCTCAATTTGGCTCACCTAGGAGAAAGCATGAAAGTGGGTGGTTTTGAGGCTTAGCTAAGCTAAGCCCCACCCGAGCTTCCCATTTCTGCTTTCTTTCTGAGCAGAAAACTTGGGGCAGAGCTTGGCCTAACTCAGCCTCAAAGCTTTTTGATTCGGGACTTTCTCCCGGGTGAGCCAAGCTGAGGTGTTTGAAAGGTGACTGCGAGGTCAGTGGAACTTTCAGGATAGAGAATTATGCCATCTGTACTCCCGAAAAATCTGAACATTCACCTCTAGGATTAACAGCGGGGGACAAAGACCATTCTTTTCCTGTGAGATGACAGCTTTTCCAGTTTTAGAAAAAGAGCTGCCATGTACCCCCCATCACACTCTGCAAGCCTCAATCTTCGCTTCCCTGCTCCAGCCAAGACCCACCTAATTCATCCCACTTTTGGAAGAAAAGGGGATTTTGCAGATTCAGCAGCATTCACAAAAGACTTCCTTTTTTTCCTTTCTTTTCTTTTCTTTTCTTTTCTTTTCTTTTCTTTCTTTCTTTCTTTTTTGCATCTCTGAAAACTCACCATGAGAAAAGGAGAACACCCTTCACTTTGAGAGACTATACCTTCTTAGAAGTGGCTTCCGAGTTCCTTCTTCTAGAATCATAGAATCCTAGAGTTGGAAGAGACCTCCAGGGCCATCCAGTCCAACCCCCTGCCATGCGGGAACCCCCATTACAGTATTTCGGACCGATGGCCATCCAGCCTCTGCTGAAAAACCTCCCAAGAAGGAGACTCCACCACCCTCCTTTGGGGCAGCATATTATTCCACTGCTGAACGCACCCCAGGACAAACTGTGCAGCTTTCCCAAAGGTGAACAGGGTGGCAATTCTCCCCAAAGGCACAGTGTGGGAATCAAACTTCCAACCTCTGAAGTCAGAGACCTAGACCTTTCCAGCTGTGCAGCCCCCTAAATAATAGGGGAGTTTTTTTTCACCTGCATGTCTCCTGCCTGGTTATTTGCTAGAGACATCCTTAGTCCCAAAAACCTTTGTGAAACCAAAAACTAGAAAATTGCAAAAATCATGATGTTCTGTGGCATTTCCCCCCAGTAGGGTTGCAGCTAGCATGTTGAGCCTCCATCATAAGAACATAAGAACAGCCTTGCTGGAAGAGGCCACAGCCCAGCCAGCCCAGCATTCTGTCTCACACAGCGGCTCACCACTTGCTTCAGGGTATTCCCAAGCAGATGTCTTCACCTGCTTAAGATTCCCCGCAAATGGTATTGAGAGATATCCTGCCTCTCTCTCCAACCCGGAGGTTGTCCTTAGGCATCCATAAGGATAGCCATGGATACCCTTGTTCTCCATGAACTTGCTGTCTAATCCTTTCTTAAAGCTGTCAAGGCTGACCGCTGTCACCACTTCTTCTGGCAAGGAGTTCTACAGATCAGTGATCCTCTGGGTGAAAAAGTGCTTTCTCTCATTTGTTTGAGATCTGGCAGCCAAAAGTTTCATGGAGTGCCCCCTAGTTCTAGTGTTGTGTGATAGGGAAAACAGTTTTTCCTTATCTGCTTTGTCCACACCGTGTATGATTTTATAAACTTCAGTCAGGTCATTTCTTACGCGCTGCCGTTCAAGAGTGAAGAGGCCCAGCCGTTGCAGCCTCAGATGGTAAGGAAGGTGCTCCATTCCCTGAAGCATCCTGGTTGCCCTCCTCTTCACTTTTCTCATTTCCATACTAACCTTCTGGAGGGATGGTGACCATAAATGTACACAATACTCCAGAGGGGGCCACACCATAGATTTATAAGGAGGCAAAATGCAAGGGACTTCTCAATTGTAGGATTTTATAAACTTCAATCAGGTCACCTCTTAGGCGCCATCCCTTGGCCCTTTCTTCCTGAGCTAACGGGCAGGAAGAACGAGGTGAAGAAAGGCCAGCAAGGGAGACGGGAGCATTTGGAGGGGTGGCATCGGCCTTTGGGCGGACCCCCAACTCTTTCAGGGTCCTTCTGTTGGGCTGCCAACCTCCGGCCTCCCCTCCAGCCCATCGATGCCACGGAGAGACAGCGGTCTTACCACGCTCTCGTACTCTTCCAGGTTCTCGCTCTCCCCCGCCGTGCTGCTGAAGCTACTGGTGCTGGAGGACGAGCGGGAGATGTTTGGCCTTCCGTTCTCTTTGAGTTTAACGAAGAGCCTGGAATCAATTAAGAGAAAAAGAATCAGAGAAGGGTGGAGAGGGGAGGAAAGCCCACCCCCTGGCTCCGTGCAGGAATACACGTCAAAGCAGATCTGACTGATGGCGGCCCCGTTTCCTCTTCTGCTCCCAGGATGGGAGGGCTCGCAACTTCTCCCTGAGGTCATGGATTCCATTGTCACACGGTTCTAACGGTTAGGAAGCTTTCCCCCCAGATACTCATCCTAAATAAATATTAAAAACCAGGTGGGGTTTAGGAATTGCTGCCTTCCTCAACAGCTCTCCAGATGTGTAGCTTTCTGGATAGTCACTTTAATCTCCAAACAAGATGCACAAAATAATGCAGGGCATGAGTCAAGTGGAGAGAGGGACACACTTCTCCCTCTCCCAAACTACCAGAAATAGGGGAAATCCACTCAAATTGAGGCCTGGGAGAGTAAGAACAGACAAAAGAAAATATTTTTTCACCCAGCGCGTTGTTAGTCTGTGGAACTCCCTGCCACAGGATGTGGTGATGGCATCTGGCCTGGATGCCTTCAAAAGGCGATTGGACAGATTCCTGGAGGAAGGAATCCCAGATTACAAACCATGATGGAGATGTGTCATCTCCAGGCTTAAAACCGGGGTACTTCAAGGGCCAGATGCAGGGGAGTGGTATCAGGAGACAGAGATCTAGTCTCATGAGCTCCCAGATGCATTTGTTGGGAACACTGTGAGACACAGGAAGCTGGACTAGATGAGCCTTTGGCCTGATCCAGCAGGGCTCTTCCTAGGTTCTTATGTTCTTATGAATAAAAATAAGAATAAAAACTGGGGGTTTGGGGCTGGTCCCAGATGTTGGCCTTTGGTGGTTATACACGGTTCCCATATTGTATTCTGTCCATTCCCATCCCCTTAGATGCTTTCAGGGGTAAAATAAAGTACAATCACCCTTTAACTGTTGATTCACTTATGCACTGAAAATATTAAATTAGAAAACCCAGAAATACAAATTTATACAAATTTCCAGAGTGTATTTGCCAGAAGTGGCCACTAGTCCAAGGAAGAGACCATGCAATGTTTAATAATTCCTGAGTAGGGGCTGGGCTTGGAATTGATCCCCAGCAGATACTGTGATCCTACTCTACGTTATTGTAGAGCCACTTCCCTCTTTCTGTGTACATTAGAGGAGGCTGGATCAAGGAATGGTGGGTCCTTCAGACCTGAAACGCTGCTCATCCCTGCTTCAAAAGAGGTTGAGGTTCTGGAGGAGGCCAGGACGAGCCTCATCCTAGTGTCCTTTGGCCCAGGATCCTCTGAATGTCGGGCTCAGATTCCAAACTTACTTCTGCTTACCTCTCTTTGTTGGGGCAGATTTCTGGAGAGCTTGGGTTTGAGGAGGCTTCTGCCTTGACGTCTTGGGAGGGCAGCCCTCCATCGGGAGTCTTTGGTGTTCCTGAGCTATTGTCACTAGGAAGAAAGCATATTCGGGGGGGGGGATCGCCACACATTTTTTTAAGCTGATAGGATTAAGGAAAACACACTTGAAAGTGCATCCATTGGGGGGGGGGGAAGTGTACTAAAATCATATTTCCAGGCGTACAGAACCCACAAAGTCTTGCAACCTGATGTAAAACAAAGACTTTGGGGGGATGCAGGTGACCTTGAAATTTATCAGTACTAAAAATGTGAGATTTTTTTCCTTTTCAATAAACTTAGAAGCACCTTACTGTGAAGCTGCAGAAGATATCCAAGAAAAATACAATCTAAATTGCATCTAAAAATACAATCAACATCCACACATTTTTCAACCCTTGATAGCATTTTCTTATCTTCAAAACATGAAGGCACCATGTGCCAAGTCCCATAAACAAGCCAAAATCTGGGAAATTCATCCCATCCAAAAGACAAACCAAGGCATGCACAAATTGAGTTCTGCAAGAAACTTAAAATAAACACACAAAAAATGACAGAACAGAGGCTTATTCCAATATGGAGTTAAGTCATGGCAACTGGACTTCTTTTCTTACAAGGTCAAAACATTTTGCTACTCATCCAAATAGCTCCATCAGTCTGAGGAAAGTTAGTGGTGACTGGTGAGCCCTCTGACACTGGCCTGGGGTCCCACCCTTGCAACCCTTCCCAACTATAAATTGGAGGACTCGGCATTAACTTTCCTGACAAAACTGCCTGGATGAGCAGTGAAATGTTTCAGTTTCTCAAGAAAAGAAGTCCATGACAGACTCAACTTCCAGATAACCTCACCTGGATGACTGAGAATCTTCACAGACATATTCCAATATGTATCAAAACCGCTAGCCAAATCTAAAACTTTGCATCAAGCCATCACCATAAAATCCAATTGCAATGTGGAGAATAATTTAAAACTCAGAAGTACATTGAATAATCTGTCTCTCCAGTGAAAAGAATGCTAAATGTTTATCAACATTTGGGGGTTTTTTTTGGTGGTTTTATCACATGTTCATAAAATAAGCACCAGGCCAATGGATAATGGAATAAAGATTTGTTTTGTAATTGTGTTTGTGCGTGCATGCGTGTGTGCAAGTGTACATGTGTGTGTGTTTAAGTTACAGAGAAAAAAAATCTCCAAATGTGTTTTATTTTTAAGGGTATGAACATTCTTGTTATCTCTCCTAGCAGGGAGAAAACCTTTGAAAGGTTTCTTTCTCACTGGCAAGAATTAAATCACTCAAGATTTGCAGCTCTCTCTAACCCATCCCAGGCTGGAAAAGCCTGTCAGAGAAATACTGCCCTTGTCTAAGAATGCCCACAGAAACATGGGTCACAGGAGCCCCATGGCGCAGTGGTTAAATGCCTGCCCTGCAGGTAAAACTGTGCTCATAACCTGGGGTTCAATCCCAGGTAGCAGCCGGCTCAAGGTTGACTCAGCCTTCCATCCTTCCGAGGTCGGTAAAATGAGTACCCAGCTTGCTGGGGGGGGGGCAATGTGTAGCCTGTACACTGCAATTAAAACTGTAAACCACTCAGAGACTACTTGAAATGGTATGGGGCGGTATGTATAAGCTGAACACTTTGCTTTGCTTGGGAGGGATCGGACTAAGCCAAGTGCATGAACCTTTGACTCTGCACTCACACCATGTTCACAAAGTGGTTGCTTGTGCATTTGTGTGTCCTTTTGATCAGCCGCATCTCAGGGGCAGCAAGGGACACACTTTGCAGTAAGGATGTCGCGAGCAGCTTGCTTGGGGGGTGGGATGTGTAGCCTGCATACTGTAATTAAAACTGTAAACTGCCCAGAGACTACTTGAAGTGGTATGGGGCAGTATATAAGCAGAACACTTTACTTTGCTTTGCTTTATTGTAGGTTTTTTTTTAAAAAAATCCAAGTCTATCACCATACTTTGTATACATGCTGCGTGCCATTATAACACAGGATGTATGTTAGTTCACGTGAAAATGAGAAAGCAATGTAGGATTATATGGTAGGACACTTTCCAATAGGGTTGATGTTTTTTGATCTGGTGAGGTTCATTCAAATAACAAGGGTTAGTGAGGATCTGAAAGACGAAAAAGTTTCCTTTGGCATCGCCTTCTGTTGACCATCCCCTGCTTTTTTCAGGTGTCCCTCCCCAGCCGCTTCCTGTGGACTCCCCCACCCCCATCCTGAGCGTGTGCACGTCTCTCTTTAAATTACCATTGGTTCCGGGGCTCAGCCTGGCTTTCCGATCCGGTGTGCAAACGGGGGAATAACCCTGAGCGCCTCTTTATGGGACTCCTTGACTGATTTTTGGCAGTCGCTACAGCTACTGGAGGCTGAGAAGACACACAAATGTAACACTCAGAAATATGTTTCTTTCTGTTCGTCCAAGTTTTCTTACTTATCTCTCTCACACACATCAAAACCTACTGGGACTAGATGCAAGCTTACAATAAAAGCTGGGGCTACAGTCCCAAGCAGACCCATTTATGAGGGAGGAAGTTTTGGGATAATAACAATCTTGCATGCAGGCTAACGCTGGTTATCAGTGGTACTGCAGCTTTACACCCTGATGTGATTGTTCTTTGCCACTAGCTTGATTGGTCAAATTCTTTACCCAACCTCTGGCATTTGAGGAAAACCCATGCCTGTTCTTCCTGTTTCTTTTTGCTTGTTACTGTTTTATTGACAGCCCTCTCTTCTCTCTCTGACATCCTTGAGGCACCAAGCATGCAGGATCTCCACCGTGAGACTCAGTTTGCCCCTGACTTCATAGAATCATAGAATAGTGAAGTTGGAAGGGGCCTATAAGGCCAAATTTCTCCTGAATGCCTCCACTGTTGGAAGCACTCACCACCTCTCAAGGTCATTGGCTCCACTGTCGTAGTGTCATACTGCTTTTTCCTCTGACTGTAACTATAGTTGGTAACTGTAAGTAAAGACACCTTTTTCCAGCATAAATGCTTCCTGAGAGTGAAGCTTTATAGTTTTATACTATACTATACTATACTATACTATACTATACTATACTATACTATACTATACTATACTATACTATACTATTATACTGAAGTTTTATAGTTTTATACTATAATTATGTTTTTATACTTTTATAGTTTTATAATAGTTTTATATGCAAACCAGAGAGGGTGGTGTCGATGAGACCAGGGTTATCATGTTCCCATGCTGCTAATTTTCTTCCTCATACTCTTGCTAACTATACCTGGAAGGTATACACAAATTCTTAGAAATTCCTTTTTAACCAAATTTGCCCAATCATAAGGGTGTGATCACACGGGCATGTGGACGCAGCATACAGAAAAAGGGGCTCCAGCCTGACCTCAACCCACGCCAAAGTTGCCGGGACCTCAAAAGGAGGGCTGTTACTTTTGAGAGTGAGGGTAGAGTGATTCCCAGAGAGATAACATTGCTTTAATGGATATTGCTTTGTGGGAGGTTTTGCAGATATAACAGAAAATGATCAGATGCAACTTTTCTCACTGGCTGGCCTCAGGCTAAGATCCACCACACTTAGAAGAAATTCCTGCTGAATCAACATGGTTAATATATCAATCCACTGTGCACTTTCTTACAAAGAGTAAGTTGTTTTTCTAAAACTACAACATGCAGAATCCTGGCCATGCTGGCTGAGGCGTTCTGGGGCATAGAATGTGAAATGAAACTTCTCCAGTTTCTGCTCCCTTTCCCCCCATGCTTCCTTTGCCTCTGTCTCCCTTCCATCTTCTGCTGATCCCATCTGTTTAATTTTATATTTTAAGCATATTAGGACAGGAGCAAGTTCTTTGCCCCTCTTTCTTGATCTACAAAGCTTCTGTACATCCGTGGCAATAAACAATATATTTTGTAACGATTGGTGGTGGAAATGTCTGCCCACAATATCTGGCATAGCAAAGGAATGCAATTCACCCAACTCAGCTTTCTCATAGTACTCTGATTATCTCACGGTACACATAGAATGCACAAAGAGAGAAAGATGCATAGCCATTAACACGTGTTGTTGCTTAAGAAATCAACAGCTCATATACCTCCTTTCAAAAAGCAATCAATGTATCTTCTTTTCTTTTTTTTGGGGGGGGGGAGAAGAAAAGAATCAAAACATGGAGTGAGGAGTCTAAGACATCACTGATGCTAGCCAATCAGTGCTACACATTGCCAGTTATTGCCACAAGCTAGCAGAGACTGCTTACCTCTGCCACAACCTTGGAAAAAGGCAAATACATGGGGCAGGAATTTGGGTTGCATACACTTCCAGGAGCCAGTTATTAGCTTTGTCTAAACTCATCCGCTCAGGTACTTACGGAGAAAGTGGTCTTGGTGATTTCAGTGCTGTTGTGCACAATCCCTCCACTCAGACTTCCTGGGATGCCTCCACTCTGGTGTTTTTTCTGGCTTCCCACCACGGTTTCCATGGAATGGCTTCGGACCCGAATAGCTCTCTGCCAGGTGCAAACAGAAGGAAAGTGGCATTTATAAGAGCTAGCTCCAGTTTAATTGGATATTCCCCACATTTTTTTTGGCAATGGAAGCCATATTGTTTCTTGTTGTGAACTGAGAACCTGTTATCCTGAGAGGCATCTTCTCCATGAAGGTATCTGAGGAGACTTCCCTCGTGACCCTGAGTTGCCCTCCTCAGCTGTTTGGAGCAGGTGTTTCTGGGGAAACTTCCATGCAAGAAGACCCTTCCACTAGATATTCTACTGCTCCCACAGTTCAGAAAGAGACCTCAAGGGCCATCCAGTCCAACCCCCTGCCATGTAGGAACCTCCATCACAGTATTTCCGACAGATGGCCATCCAGCCTCTGCTTAAAAACCTCCAAGGAAGGAGACTCCACCACCCTCGTTTGTAGCAGCATCTTCCACTGCCGGACAGCTCTAGCTGTCATGAAGTTCTTCCTGATGTTCAAATGGAATCTCTTTTCCTGTAGTTTGAAACCATTTCCCCGAGTCCTAGTCTCTGAAGCCATGGAAAACAAACCTGTTCCCTCTTCAATGTGACCTCCTTTCAAATATTTAAACATAGCTATGATATCCCCCCCAGCCTTCTTTTTGAAGGGCTAAACATTCCCAGCTGCCTAAGCCGTTCCTCATAAGACATTTCTTCCAGACCCTCAACCATCCTGGTCGCCCTCCTCTGCACCCACTTGAGGGTGTCCACATCCTTATTATATTGAGGTGCACAGAACTGGACACAGGACTCCAGGCGGGGTCTGACCAGAGCAGAAT
This sequence comes from Phrynocephalus guinanensis, assembly GCA_037367245.1. Lineage (NCBI taxonomy): Eukaryota > Metazoa > Chordata > Lepidosauria > Squamata > Agamidae > Phrynocephalus > Phrynocephalus guinanensis. The sequence continues at coordinate 1,188,104 of CM074750.1, forward strand.
AGATTGGGACTATCGGCACGGATCAGAAATGTCCAGACCTTTGCAGGACTCCCTTCTCGAATCCAATCTGCCACTAATTCATTGACCACCTATTGAATTTGGGGTGCATAAAATATATAACAGTAATTGTTTGAAAACCACTTGAAATTTTGAGATCTCACCTGATTATAAGCACTGGATAAACAAACCTAACCCAAATAGTACTGTACCATTTTTAGACCTGTTAGTCTGTGCTAGCACACCAGGCCAAAAAAATTAAATTAAATAAAAATTCAAAATATGCTAAAATGGTGCATTGCCTTAAGAAATAACTGCTATTATTTTTAACGGAAGCTATTATTTTTAACGTGGACAAGGACATTTCCTCAGACATGAGAATGGGACTGCGAAACAGTGAACAGTGTATAAAATGTACAGCTCTTTTTTTTAAATTCCAAAAAGTAGAAACTACAGCGGGAGAGGAAAAAAACTACAGATTTGAGGAAGACAACTCCAGAATGATTCACGTGGACCTGTAATGTCATGGAATTCCCAGAAAGCAATGTGAATTGGACTGTCCCAATCCTGCAGCATTTCCTGCAGGTCAACATGGTTGCCTCCTCGGTTGTATTTCCTGGGACAATTTGAAAGTCGGGGTAGGGCGTCCTTCAGTGTTGTCCATATCTCTAGATGTAGCTGTGTTCTCCCCGGAGCTAAAGTTTCCTCCAAATATGAATGTACAGTGCTACCTTGTATAAAGAAATTAATTCATTCCAAATGAAATTATGTTAAGCAATTTTTCCTTTATAGAAATTTCCCATAGGAATGCATTGAAAACAGAGTAATCCCTAATTGTGACCATTTTATGTTGTACAGCTTCGCCCCATACACGATTCTGTTAAGCAGATTTCCCCTATCTCCAGAATTTTTTATGTTGTACAGATTTTATGTTATACAAACCATTTGTTATACGAGGGTCCACTGTATCATAAAAGTTGTGCATCTGAAAAGCATCTGTTAGGAAATGTGCTGCGTACGCACCAAAGAGCCCCCTGGCCAGCCAGTGTAAAATAAGTCTTTTTAAAAAAGTGTTATTGCTGCTGCTGCTGCTGATGTCGTTGTTGCTGATTACTCCTGGAGGCCTTGAAATGGCAGAGTTTTTCACTCCAGAGCACTTCCCTCCTCAAATCCCCACTCCGAAATCTAATCCATAAAAAACCATCCCAACCATTCCACGTGTTCTGGGTATATTTTAGGGAAGCTTTGGGGGAACATTTTTGGCTATTTTTGGGGTGGTGGTGGTGTAAACTGGTGCATTGAAAACTGTCCTCCCCCCAGTCCAAACAAATTTTATATACTCTTTATTGCGTGGCTGTTTTGCTTCTTTTTCTTTTCTCATTATCACACTAATGACTCTTTTTTGTAAAGAATGACCAGGTTCTTCCGTCGGGTCTGGGTCTCAGACTGATCCCTTGTTCTTCTGGGATGGCCCACTGCTTTGTTGAAGGCCCACTTTGGATATCCACAGGCCTTAAGTGCTGTCTTCAGGTGGCTGTCTTCCTTCTTCTTGGCTTCTCTGGAGGTGGGAATGCTCTCTGCTCTGTGGTTTAGGGTCCTGATGACTCCTAGTTTGTGGTGTAATGGATGGTGGGAGTCAAACAATAGTACTCATCTGTGTGGATGGATTTCCTGTAAACTTCTACTCCCAGGCCTTACATGGCTGGAGTGTCTGAGAAGCTTAAAAGGATTTTTGGCAAAAACCACATCCCTGTTTATTTCAAACCCACAAACACACTAAGGCAGAGACTTGTCCACCCAAAGGACCCGATACCAAAACATAAAAGGAGCAATATAGTATACGCGGTCCAGTGCAGTGAGGAGTGTTCAGACCTCTACATTGGAGAAACTAAACAGCCATTAAACAGAAGGATGGCCCAACATAAGAGGGGTAACAGCTCAGGACCAGAATCAGCAGTACACCTCCATTTGAAGGACAAAGGGCACTCATTCCAAGATGAGGATGTACACATATTAAACAAAGAAGATATGTGGTTTGAGAGAGGAGTAAGGGAAGCCATTCATGTGAGCATTGAAACCCCCTTCCTCAACAGAGGTGGCAGCCTCAGGCATAGTCTATCTGCTACTTATCAGGGTGTGCTTTCCAAAGTACCCAGACAAATCAAAAAGCCTTCAACACCAAGGCCATAGCTAAGGACCCATTCTTGATAGGTTTCAGCACCTTAGGCCACTGTTCACCTTAAGGCTATGGATACTATTGTCTCCCTAACGAGCCTATTCAGGCCATTGTTAATCTTATGAGCCTAATTCAGACCAGGGTGACAAGAGGTCAAAGCTGACTATAAGATGGAGGACTCACACTAGCTGTATTCAGACTGATGAAGCTGTTTGGATGAACAGTGAAACGTTTCTATCTCTCAAAAAAGAAGTCCAGTAGCCATGACTCGTTTCCTGTAGTTTGAAACCATTGCCCTAAGTCCTAGTCTCTGAAGCCATGGAAAACAAACCAGTCCCCTCTGGTTTGAGATCCTTCAAATATTTAAACATAGCTATCATATCCCCTCATGGCCTTCTTTTTGTAAGGCTAAGCCGCTCCTTGTAAAACATTTCCTCCAGACCCTCAATCATCCTGGTCACTCTCCTCTGGAGCCGTTCAAGATTGTCAACATCCTTTTTAAATTGAGGCACACATAACTGGACACAGTAGTCCAGGTGGGGTCTGACCAGAGCAGAATAGAGTGGTACTATCATTTCCCTTAATCTAGACACTATGGTTCTGTTGATGCAACCAAGAATCGCATTGGCTTTCCTGGCCGCCGCGTCACACTGCTGGTTCATGTTCAGTTTGTGGTCCACCAAGACTCCCAGATCCCTTTCACAGGTACTTTTCTCCAGGCAGGTGTCTCCTATCCTATATCTGTGCAATTCATTTTCTTTACCTAGATGCATCACCCTACATTTCTCTCTGTTGAATATTTATAAATATCAACCTGATATTTATATACTACTTGACTTATATACCACTTGACTTAAGTGGTTTACAGCAAATCCCCCAAAGACCCTTTATTAACAACCACAAATAAGACACACACTATAATTAGAAACCCAAATAATGGTGGACTCAGGGAACAAAAATATAAATAAAGTTAAGAGAGAATGTCCTTGAACATTTCTTGATAAAGTACGGCCTGTGATGCCCATACTGTAAAGGAGGGGTCATTACCAAGGAGCGTGATTTCTAGGAACCATCTGTATTGCCTCTCTGGGCATTACCACTTTGTTACACAACAGAGCCCTTCAAATATTTGAAGATGGCGGTCATGCCAGGTGCCAGTTTACTTGAGTGTGAATAAGACCAACCCTCTCAACTGACCCTCACAGGACCTGATTTCCAGACCTTTCGCCATGCTGGTTGCCCTCCTTGGTCATGTGGAGATTTTCTCCTAGTCTCATTTTTTATATATAGGCACATATATCATGAGGTGGAGGTAGTAAAAAAAAGAGTAAAAATATATAAAGCTTCAGCAAAACAAACAAACAAACAAACAAACAAAATAAAGGTGGAAAAAGGAATAAGGTGAATCACAGGGCAGTCCCAACCATTTATATACAGAAATAAATCCCATTGGGTTCAATGGGGTTTACCTCCAGGGGAAGCACTTATAGAACTGGCAGACTCTTTATTCAACTTGTAGGACGGACCTCAGATCTAATACAAAGGAAACCTGCTTCTATTTTACTTTTCGGGAGAAGAAGAAGAGAACCATAGTGTCTAGATTAAGGGAAGTCATAGTGCCACTCTATTCTGCTCTGGTCAGACCCCACCGGGAGTCCTGTGTCCAGTTCTGTGCACCTCAATTTAAAAAGGATGTTGACAACCTCGAGCGGGTAAAGAGGAGGGCGACCAGGATGGTTGGGGGTCTGGAGGAAATGTCTTATGAGGAACGGCTTAGGGAACTGGGAATGTTTAGCCTCTCTAAAAGAAGACTGAGAGGGGATATGATAGCTATGTTTAAATATTTGAAAGGATGTCATATTGAAGAGGGAACAGGTTTGTTTTCCATGGCTTCAGAGACTAGGACTCGGGGCAATGGTTTCTACAGGAAAAGAGATTCCATTTGAACATTAGGAAGAACTTCATGACAGTTAGAGCTATTCGGCAGTGGAATATGCTGCCACAAAGGAGGGTGGTGAAGTCTCCTTCTTTGGAGGTTTTGGAGTACAGGCTGGATGGCCATCTGTCAGGACTACCTTGATGGGGGTTCCTACATGGCAGGGGTTGGACTGGATGGCCCTTGAGGTCTCTTCCAATGCTATAATTCTATAAGAAATAGCGTTGGAAGAGGGCTGTGAGAGTAAGAACAGACAAAAGAAAACATTTTTTCACTCAGTGCATTGTTAGTCAGTGGAACTCCCTGCCACAGGATGTGGTGATGGCATCTGGCCTGGATGCCTTCAAAAGGGGATTGGACAGATTCCTAGAGGAAAAGTCCATCACAGGTTACAAACCATGATGGAGATGTGTCATCTCCAGGCTTAAAACCGGGGTACTTCAAGGGCCAGATGCAGGGGAGTGGTATCAGGAGACAGAGATCTAGTCTCGTGCACTCCCAGAGGCATTTGGTGAGCCCACTGTGAGATGCAGGAAGGTGGACTAGATGGGCCTTTGGCCTGATCCAGAATGGCTCTTCTTATGTTTTTATGTAAGAAGCAGTTCACAAAATGAGCAGATGAGGGTGATGAAGTAACACCGGCAATTTCCTGAAAGACATCTTCAACTGGGGAAAAATAACGACCAACACAATTTCTTGCCCAATTATACATTTACACCTGAAGCACGCTGAGAAGTAAATAAGCTATCAAGCCGACCAGCAGGGCTGTGAAAGGTAAAATGGCAGCAGCAAAATTATTCTGACAGTTGTTTTCTTTGCAAAGCCTGGGAGATCCTGCAAAAGCCAAAAGTGTGAGAAAGTCTGGATTCATCTCAGGCAAAAGGCAAAGGAATCAGGGTAGGAAAATTTATTTTTCTCCTAAAACGATTGTCTGGGGGTTGGGACGGCAGGGAAGTTTTGTGTGTTTTATTTTAGAACACCGATATATGAAAAGAAAAAGAAAATATTTTGTTCTGGGCATCCAGTCACACAAGCAAGGCTTTTCTGAGCAAGAAATTGGTGTATCTCTGTATTTCAGGTGGGGAAGCATATAGGAATTCCTATTCACTGTATCTATGTCGCATAAGATGGTGTGATGGCCCTGCACAACAAAAGCAGAACAGATGGCAAGGGGAAATTCTGCACTTCTGTGGGCAGGCAGTGCACAGTCGCAGGAGAGCTAGAATCTGTCTGGAACTTGACTTAAATAAATGATGTGGCCCTCAGATCACTAAGGGCCTTTTCACACGACCCCTAAGATCCGCTGGCCACTTAAATTCGGACCAGGGATCTTGGGGGTTCGTTGCTCTTCCTGCGTCCCCACCCCTCCGCACTTCCTTGATCCTCTCTGCATGAGGGGAGGGAGGAAGAAAGAGAGGAAAAAATGCAGGCTCACCTCCGAAGCCGGACGAAGCCCCGTCGTCCTGATTCCTTCTCTTCTCTTCTGTTTTTTTTTTTTTTTTTTTTTTGTTTTTTTGCCTCCCGCCCCTTCTCTTAAAGGGGCGGGAGGCAAAAAAAAAAAAAACAGAAGTGAGGAGAGCCCCGCACTCACCAGATTAAATCCGGACCTGGGGATTTTCACTCTTCTAGAGCAGGTACAAGAAAAGTGCGCTGGGACGCGCTTAGGTGGGCGTGGTCGCACTTAATTTCCTGCAAACTCCGGAGCTGGTCGGGAAACAATTGTAAGCTCCGGAGCTGGCAGCCATTTGCTGCAGAGTTTAGAGGTCATGTACAAAGGGCCTAAGATGGTTACTTCATGTCTCTCTCATTACGGTTCCCGGTCCCGCTTGGGACTGGTACGAAAAAAGGTTATTCCATGTCCATTGCATGACGGTGGGAGTTCATCCCGACCACGCCCCCTAAACTGGGAACAGAGTGTGATGAGACATACCTCTCCCTGGCCTCGGGAAGTGTCTTGTCTCGGTTCTTGTTTCGAGACAAGTGCCTGTGAAGTAACACTTGTCACGCAATGAACAGGAGTGCAAAGTTGCATTCTCCAGTACAATCCCAATGGCGTAAAGAATGCATCGCAGAGAGGGAAGAAGGCATGAAACTGGGAGTTTTGCCACTTAATGCATGAAAGGCAAAGTTGCGGAGATTCGAAATATTGAAAAACGGAAGCCCAGGCCAAAAAAAAGGGGGGGGGGGTAAAAACGAAGCCAGGAAAATTCAGTAATTGTCACGAACAAAGACTTGAAGTAACAGTTGTCAAGATACCATCAATCACTCCTGTGGGTAAACAGAAACAGGGACAGAACCGGAACAAGACCACATGATTGCAAACAACGTTATCACAAAAGAACGTAATCTCAGAACAAGGAAGGACGTGAATTAACCGTCTAACACTTTAAAGAGTGCGTGGAAGCCGGATCGCAGCCCCCTCCCGAACGCCCTCCACCTTCCCCGCGCCGGATGACAGCACTGGGCGCTGTCATGACCGGTGTGGGAAAGGCAGGACTCCCGTTCAGCCCCTCTGCATGCCAAAAGGGGGTCCCAAAGGGATCTTCCCCGTGTGGGGCATGACAGCGCCCGGCACTGTCATGACCGGAGCGGGGAAGAAGAGACCCCCGTTCAGCCCCTCTGCATGCAGAGAGACTGAACGGGGGTCCCAAAGGGATCTTCCCCGTGTGGGGCATGACAGCGCCCGATGCTGTCATGACCGGTGCGGGGAAGAAGAGATTCCCGTTCCGCCTCCGCATGCAGAGGCAGAATGGGGTCTCTTTAAAGGGATCTTCCCCATGGGGAATGACAGCGCGCCTGGCGCTCTCATCCACCATGGGGAAGAACCCCGAAACACGAAAAACAAAACGAAAATTTTTAAAAATTTCATGTCCAAAAAACGATTTAAAAAGGGAGAGGGGCATGAATCAAAACTGAAATGAAAAACCATTTTTCCGTTTTGTGCCCATCTCTAGTCCTAACTGGTGACCCCACTAGTACTAGAAGACAACTTATGTGGGGTATGCATTGTTTATGGAGTGAAAAGGATGATTCATGCAAGTTGTACACATGCATCATGGCCTATTTTTACATAAGAAAAAAATGGCTGAAATCCACACAAATATATGACACACATATAACTTACGCCAAAGGTTACACCATTTGTCCACAAGATATCTATCCACCACACAGAATAGACAGACCCACACCCCAGGAACAGACAAACTGCATAAAATCCATAACTGGGTCAATTAACACCACCACAACTATGTATATATTCCTATTTTGACTTACCTGGGAGTAAGTGCCACTGAATTGTGAGAGGATTTATATGGAAAACATGACTTAAATCAAGAAAAATCTACATATACAAGTAAATTCTTCCTATCTCCTCCACTATGGGAAGAAAAGCAAATCATGCATGAGGCAATTCCTGTATTGTTATTTTTTTAAAAACGTCAGCTAAAGAACGACTTAGGTCAAGAAAATCAGCCTGGGGGAAGATGAAATATTGACCAGTACGTTCTGGTCTTTATGAGGGAATAAGTGGCGGAAATCCTATAGTCCCTTTGCAAGCAAGTGATCTCCAGAGATATTGTATTGTGATCATTGTTTCATTGTTTTTTTTAATATAAATATTGTTGCATCTTCTCTTGTATTGATGGAAACTGCCGGGAGTTCCTATGGAAGATGCGTGGTATAGAAATTTATAGGATCTAGCCGGGGGAGCCCTCCTGAAAGAACCATCCCTTAAGGAGGTGAAAGAGATGGCTTGTAGGAACAGGGCCTTTTTGGCAGCTGCCCCCACATTATGGAATGCCCTCCCAAGTGAGACCCACCTGGTGCCAACCTTGATGACATCCTGGCACCAGGTAAAAACATTCCTGTTCCAGAAGTTTTTAAACTGATTTTTGTGGGTCCTGATGGCAATTTTACTGTAGTATTTTAATATACATTTTAATATAATGTATTTAAATGTTTTTATTGTTTTAATTTTATTGCAATTTTGATGTTTTAATTGTCTGAGTTGTTTATTTTGATTGTGAGCTGCCCAGAGACCTTTGGGTAGTGGGCAGCATACAAGCTAAATAAATAAATAAATAAATAAATAAATAAATAAATAAATAAATAAATAAATAAATAAATATTATTGGTTGCATCCTGAGTTGCTCGACATGGCGTACAACAAGTAAGGATGACAACAATTTCTTAACTTAAGGGCAATCCACCACAAATTCCGTTTGTGGAACTGTGTGATGTGTCAGGAAGTCCAACAAGCATTTCTCACCCAAGAGATATGTTGGGCCCAAGAATGGCCAGCACCATTAACTAGTATTCCTAGTTATCATCATATATCACATATCATATATCAGAATCATTGTGGCCATACCGGGAGGTAAGACGCTATGGCCATTTCAGTTTCCCACAATGCACCAGTTTTGTAGCCTCTCTTAGGGAGCTTATGTGGGAGATTGAAAGGCAGGAAAAACAGATGCTCACAAGAGGCAGCCAGCCAAGCCTTGGGAAGGACCTCCCAGGAGAGTTTTCCCTCCAAAATCCACCTCAAACCTTGAGCTGCTCAAAGGACAACTCCCTGAATGTCATTTCTGGTGCATCAGGATATGTCTTTCATAAACAAATTCACAAATAAAGACAGCAATGGACCTCATGCTTGGGCCAAAAAGGTAAAGGAAAAGGTTCCCCCACACACATGCGTGCTAGTCATGTCCGACTCCAGGGGCGGTGCTCATCTCCATATTCAAGCCGAAGAGCCAGTGTCGTGCAGGTCCATGGCCACGTGGCCGGTGTGGATGTGCAGAAAACTGTTTTTATCTTCCCGCTTTTTTTATGGCAGTACCTATTTATCTACTTGCATTTACAAGCTTTCAGACTGCTAGGTCATCGGGAGCTCGCGCCGCTGCGTGGCACCTGGGATTCGAACCGCCGAGCTGCTGACTTTGCAACCGACAGTTTTCAGCGCTCTAGCCCACTGAGCCACCATCATGCCCCTTTCTTGCCCAGGCTTGGGCCAAGAGACCTTCAACTATGATAAGACTGTTTTGATTTCCCCGAGCAAGATCTCAAAATGGCAGGACCATACAAGGTCACCCAAGATTCTTCATTACCTTAAAGGACTCCAAGAATCCACCGTGGCCACCATTTTCTAGCTTGTCTTCCTCCGATCCCAGGCCTAGCATCAGTTGTGTGTGGATGTGGAGTTCATCATGGAGGTTGTCCAACAACGCTGCCCGTGTCCGGTCCTAAAAACACCACCATGAGGTGTCAGTAGTCACTTCTCGTGAGGACTATTTGCATGTTATTTCCTGGAACCCTGTCTCAGAAGGAAACCAAACCTTTCCCTCCTTGTCAACCGATCACAAGTACAAAAATAATCAAATCGATCAACCACAGAGCCTAAATATCACAGAAGGTATTTTTCTGAGTCAATTTCTTCAGATTTTTCTGGCTTCTCATCACCTAGCTGGAGCACTGGGCTGCAGAGCCAGGATTCATGAGGAGGGGCATTTGAGAATTAAAGGACTCCCAGTTGAATAATTTAATGGCTAATGGTTTGAAGAAGCAGTGTGGGAAAGATAGGAAGGTGAGGGGTCTGCAAAGCACATGAATGCTCAAGACCACAGTGAGTGGGCTACAGCTCAAGTTGGATGTGAAAGGATGTCACATTGAAGAAGGGACTGGTTTATTTTCCATGGCTTCAGGGACAAGGACGTGGGGCAATGGTCTCTCAAACTACAGGAAAAGAGAATCAATTTAAATATTAGGAAGAACTTCATGACAGTTAGAGCTGTTCTGCAGTGGAATAAGATGCTGCCACAAAGGAGGGTGGTGGAGTCTCCTTCTTTGGAGGTTTTGGAGTACAGGCTGGATGGCCATCTGTCAGGAGGACTCTGATGGGGGTTCCTGCATGGCAGGGGGTTGGACTAGATGGCCCTTGAGGTCTCTTCCCACTCTATGGATGGCCATCTGTTGGAAATATTGTGATGGGGGGTTCCTGTATGGCAGAGGGTGTGAGCCAAAGACAGAACAACCCAAAACATGGGATGCTGGGTCGTTTGCAGATAAACAGGATGGGACAAACTACGAAATAAAGAAGAAGGATAATTTAGAGGAGGGTGAAGAAACCCCGGGGAAAACTATTCTTTACAAAGAGGGATCAAAGAGAGGATGCCACTAATAAGGAAGAAAATAGAAAGGAGATAAATAAAGTACATATAGATACAAGTGAGGAATCGGAGAAGAGTGTGGTAGAAAGGAGTTTCCGAGATAGTTACTTGGCTATTGTGACTGAAGTGAAGTTATGGGAGGATATTAAAATGGGTTTGATGGACATTTGTGTGAATTTAAAGAATGCTGGGGTGCAGACGGAGGGAGAAATAAGAGAAGTTAAGGAATTCAAACAAGTAGGAATACAAGTGGGAAGGGGTGAGGGGGAGATTAACACCAGGAGTACGCAGACTGAGGATAGAAATAAAACAAGGCAAGTAGGGATACAGGTGCAATTGGAAGATAAGAATGTGTATAGATCATTAGGCGTTCAAACAGAGGGGATAGATAGGGGGCGTATATTCAAAGAGATAGGGACTCAGACTGATGGTCGCGAGGAAGGAGAGGCCAGTAAAGGGAGGGGGAAGGAGCTGGCACGAGGGGGAATGACAGTTAGGGGATTAACGGAAAGGAAGGAGGGTGGTTGGGCTCAGACCGGAGGGGGAAGAACGAGGGAGAAATATGGAGAGGCGTATGCTCCAGACCAGAGAAGTCTAACTGGGTTCAATTCCCCCGGAACTTATTCCTATATAAAAGTACAGAGTGGGAAACGAGATCCTAATCCCCCAGGATGGATTCCAGGGTGGGGATGGGAGCATCCCCTCAGAGCTCCGCTTCCTATCCCAAGGAACCGGGATGGTGGGATAATGAAGAAGTTTTAAATGGCCAGAGAGATATTAACAGAAATCCTTTTATGTTAAGCCGGAAAAGTTCTGACTCCGAATTGTATCCAAGTTCTAATATACCTGTGTTAACCCCTCATGTTTTGAGTAACCAAAGAAAAGAAATGAAGAAGCAAACCAATGACTTGTTAAATAAAGATTTATTGTTGGATCTCTTTGTACAACATGATTCTCTTCCTTGCGGGACTTCAGAACAACTGTTAGAATTTACCGAACCCTCACAAATTGGCGCCCAACGTGTCGAAAACCTCTACAAAAAATTGGAAGAGGATACATCATGGCTAAGAGATACGATAAGAAGGCAAGAAAAATTAATAGATACCCTGGTAGCTCAAAACAAAGTTTTACTAGATCGCATGCCAGACACGAGCACTTCTACAGGGAAAATACCACAACCAAGCAAGACAGATCAGACGCAATCGGCCGAAACACCAGGAACAAAGTTCCCCATGAAAATCCAAAAAATGACGGAAGAAGATGACATAGAAACATATTTAAACACTTTCGAACGCACGGCAATAGCAGCAAAATGGCCAAAGGAAAATTGGGCAATTATTCTAGCACCAGCACTAACACCTAATTTGCAACTAGTGATAGATGCTATGGGTCCACACGACGCATTAAACTATGATAAAATTAAGAAGACAATCCTACTGACTTTCAACGTATCGGAAGACACGTACAGGAAGAAATTCAGAGAACTACGATTACAAACAGGGATGCACCCTCGACCACTAGCCTACAAAATGAAAGCTAACGTAATGAAATGGTTGCAGCCGGACACTAAAACAAATGAAGAAATGGTGGACCAGATTGTTATTGAGCACTTACTAGCAACAGCATCATATGCAGTACAAAATTGGGTGCGGAGAAACCAGCCGTCTACATTAGAAGCAGTAATAGTTCTCCTGGAAAACTACCATCAGGGTACGGACAGACACCCGGGATCTCGCGAGACTTCGGGATTCCACGAGAAATCGCGGGAGGAGAAGTCGCGAGAAGAGAAGACGCGAGACAAAATGGCGGCGACCGGTGCCAGAGACATCACGCCGGAGATCTCTGCGCCAGGGTTGAAATCGCAGCAAGCCCACACCGCAAAACAAACGGTGTGGGGAACTATGGATCGTCCTAAAGGAACAATCACCACAGGAAGAAACCCCAAAGCTGTATGTTTCCGTTGCGGGGCAAGCGATCACTATAAACGCGATTGCCCAGGGTTACATTGTGCTTGGGCCATGACGAAGGGGGATACTAATGAGCATACAGTCATAGATCCCTCAGACGGGTGGGAAATAGAGGTTAAGATAAACGGACAGAACAAGACAGCGTTGGTGGATACTGGAGCAGGACAAACGTTGGTTAAAGAATTAGAAGGACACGTACCATCGAGTACAGTGGCTGTCAGATGCATTCATGGAGACTCCAAGCTTTATAACACAGCATGGGCAACAGTGCAAATTCGTGATAAAACGTATCAGATGCAAGTCGGGGTGGTACCGTCTCTCCCACGGGATATGTTATTGGGCAGAGATTGGGAGGGCATTAATGATTTTTTATCCTCTCAGGACGTTTTCTCTACGGGAGTCACGCCTCCTGATCAAAGGCCGTGGAAGGATTCACCTCAGGATTGGACTGGACTCACCCAAGCAGACAAAACAAGGGTGAGGCTTTGGCAAACCGAAGATAAGTCATTGGAACCTTACAGGTTACAGGCGAAATTAGAGGGCACAATAGGGGAAGGAGATTCAGGAGTGGAATGGCGGAATGGACTATTATATTACATTGATGATAAGGGGAGAGACAAATTGATGGTACCTGACAGAGGGAGACAATTAATAATGACGTTAGCACATGATGTTCCTACAGCAGGACATTTAGCCTCAGAAAAAATGATAGCAAGAATACAAGATAGATTTTGGTGGCCTAGTATGAGGCAAGACATACAGAACTACTGCAGGACATGTAGAAAATGTCAGTTAACTCAGCCAAAACCACCAAAAGGAGCAAGTTTGATTCCGATGCCTTTGATGGATAAGCCTTTTGATAGAATAGGCCTAGATATAATTGGACCACTTAAACGATCTGCAGGAGGACATACTCACGTTTTAGTATTAGTAGATTATGCCACACGATACCCAGAGGCAATACCTTTGCGTTCCACTTCCTCCAAGGTATTGGCTCGGGAATTATTTACAGGTATTCTCTCGACTAGGATTCCCTAGGGAGATATTAACTGACCAAGGGTCAAATTTTATGAGCCAGACCCTTAAGGAAATGTGGAAAATATTAGATATTAGACCATTACATACTACGGTTTACCACCCACAGTGTAATGGCTTAGTAGAAAGATTTAACAAGACATTGAAACAAATGTTACGGAAAATCATTAATGATACTCCCTCTCGATGGCACCTCATGATTGCTCCATTGATGTTCGCAATACGGGAAGTACCCCAATCATCTACGGGATACTCGCCTTTTGAGCTGTTATATGGGTCAAATCCGAGAGGGGTTTTAGATCTTGTAAGAGAAAAATGGGAGGAGGGAGATGACGAGCCAATGTGTACTGTGAAACATGTTATTGAAATGAGAGACAGGTTGAGGTATATACATGGTTTAGCTAAAAAGAATCTACAGAGCACGCAACACAGCCAAAAACGAAGGTATGACAAAAGAGTTAAACATCGAGAATACACAGAGGGTCAAAAGGTATTACTGTTACTCCCATCGGACCACTCAAAATTGTTTGCTCAATGGCAAGGGCCATACACCATTTTGAAAAGAATCAATGAGGTAGATTATGAAATAGCCACACCAGATAAAAAGAAAAAGACAGGGATCTACCATATTAATTTACTAAAATTGTGGGAAGAGAGGGAAGTTTATTGGAATACTGCGCAACTAGAAGATTTAGGGCCAGAGTGGAATACGGGAAAAGGGGATTTGACTATATGTCAGGATTTAGATGACCTGCAACAAAATGATTTAAAACTATTACAGGAACAATACTCGGATGTTTTCTCAGACATCCCGGGGAAAACGGATTGGACAGAACACAAGATAGAAACACCAATAGGGGTGATAGTAAGAGATCATGGACGTCAATGGCCCCGTCATCTGGTGCCAGTTATAAAAGACGAAGTCGATAAGATGCTTGCGCTAGGAGTTATTGAACCGTCAAATAGTCCATGGCGCAGTCATCCCGTGGTGGTGCCGAAGGCAGACGGCACTATACGGTTTTGTATAGATTTTAGAAAGATAAATAAGGTGTCTAAATTCGACGCGTATCCAATGCCGCGTATAGATGAAGTCTTGGACAAGTTAGGAGAAGCAGGGGTCCTATCAAGCCTCGATCTAACAAAAGGATACTGGCAGGTCCCATTACGACAGGAGGACAAGGACAAAACGGCATTCGCAACACCCACTGGTCTCTATAATTTTAAATTCATGCCATTTGGATTACATGGGGCAGGGGCAACTTTCCAGAGATTAATGGATAAAGTTCTTGCTCCTTTTCAAGCTTTCGCGGTGGCATATATTGATGACATAGTTATATTTAGTAAAAATTGGACTGAACACATGACCCATTTAAGACAGATACTAGAAAGACTACGCCAGGCGGGATTACGAGTGAATCCGAAGAAGTGTAAAATAGCCAGGGAGACGATAGATTTCTTAGGTTTCAGAGTACATAGGGGAAAAATTCTGCCTCAGGACGATAAGGTAGACCGATTATCAAAATGGCCAATACCACGGTCAAAGAAAGATGTACAAAGGTTTCTGGGATTGGCAGGTTATTACCGGCAATTCATAAAGAACTTCTCATCAATTGCAGCACCATTAACTGACCTGACAAAGAAAAACAAGAGAAAATATATTCAATGGGGATATAAGGAACAACAGGCATTTGATATGTTGAAACAGAAATTATGTACTTATCCGGTACGATATGCTCCTGACTTCAACTATCCATTTATCCTACAGACAGATGCATCAGAAAGGGGTATTGGAGCGGTGCTAGCGCAAGAAGTTAAAGGGGAGGAGCATCCCATTTTGTTCCTCAGTAGAAAGCTGAAGGATAAAGAATTACATTATTCTACTATAGAGAAAGAGGCATTAGCCGTAAAATGGGCTATCACTACTTTACAGTATTACCTACTAGGAACAAAATTTACACTCATAACAGATCATGCACCATTGGTTTGGTTAAGTAGGATGAAACACGTGAGCCCAAGATTGACTCGATGGTATTTGAGTCTTCAGCCATTTGCCTTTGAGGTAAAGTATAAAAAAGGTCGTGAGCATTCTAACGCAGATTATTTTTCCCGGCAGGGCCCATGGGCAAAGGAAGATACCCCGCAAACGACCAGCTTGGCAGGGGGGGTGTGTGAGCCAAAGACAGAACAACCCAAAACATGGGATGCTGGGTCGTTTGCAGATAAACAGGATGGGACAAACTACGAAATAAAGAAGAAGGATAATTTAGAGGAGGGTGAAGAAACCCCGGGAAAACTATTCTTTACAAAGAGGGATCAAAGAGAGGATGCCACTAATAAGGAAGAAAATAGAAAGGAGATAAATAAAGTACATATAGATACAAGTGAGGAATCGGAGAAGAGTGTGGTAGAAAGGAGTTTCCGAGATAGTTACTTGGCTATTGTGACTGAAGTGAAGTTATGGGAGGATATTAAAATGGGTTTGATGGACATTTGTGTGAATTTAAAGAATGCTGGGGTGCAGACGGAGGGAGAAATAAGAGAAGTTAAGGAATTCAAACAAGTAGGAATACAAGTGGGAAGGGGTGAGGGGGAGATTAACACCAGGAGTACGCAGACTGAGGATAGAAATAAAACAAGGCAAGTAGGGATACAGGTGCAATTGGAAGATAAGAATGTGTATAGATCATTAGGCGTTCAAACAGAGGGGATAGATAGGGGGCGTATATTCAAAGAGATAGGGACTCAGACTGATGGTCGCGAGGAAGGAGAGGCCAGTAAAGGGAGGGGGAAGGAGCTGGCACGAGGGGGAATGACAGTTAGGGGATTAACGGAAAGGAAGGAGGGTGGTTGGGCTCAGACCGGAGGGGGAAGAACGAGGGAGAAATATGGAGAGGCGTATGCTCCAGACCAGAGAAGTCTAACTGGGTTCAATTCCCCCGGAACTTATTCCTATATAAAAGTACAGAGTGGGTAACGAGATCCTAATCCCCCAGGATGGATTCCAGGGTGGGGATGGGAGCATCCCCTCAGAGCTCCGCTTCCTATCCCAAGGAACCGGGATGGTGGGATAATGAAGAAGTTTTAAATGGCCAGAGAGATATTAACAGAAATCCTTTTATGTTAAGCCGGAAAAGTTCTGACTCCGAATTGTATCCAAGTTCTAATATACCTGTGTTAACCCCTCATGTTTTGAGTAACCAAAGAAAAGAAATGAAGAAGCAAACCAATGACTTGTTAAATAAAGATTTATTGTTGGATCTCTTTGTACAACATGATTCTCTTCCTTGCGGGACTTCAGAACAACTGTTAGAATTTACCGAACCCTCACAGAGGGTTGGACTAGATGGCCCTTGAGGTCTCTTCCAACCCTGTGATTCTATGATTCTGTCTCCAATTTGAGGGGCCCCATCCCCATTTGCCCACCGGCTTCCTATCAAACTCTGGGACCGGGCATTCATTAATTCGCTGATTGCATTTCGGAGGCTTCTGAACACCACCTAGGTTTATGTGGGTTGTTTCGGAACCTACTAGCCTAATGGTTCCCAACTTGGGGGGTCAGGACCCCTTTTGGGGGGGGTCGAAGGACCATTTCGCAGGGGTCGCCATGAGCCAGTGAAGAAAAAGGGACAAACAGCTGGGGTCTGGAGGAGGGTGGGGGGAGGAAGGGGGGAAAGAGTGAGTTACAGCTTGATAGGTTGGAGCGGATGTCAGTCAATGGCACCGGAGGCTGTGAAAGGCTGAGGGTGCCCGTAGAGGGAAGTTCTCTATGGCCCCTGCAGCAGTGGCCTGCAAAGGGGGGTTGTCGCCTCTTCCAGGCAGGGCAAAAGGGGTCACCACCACATGAGGAACTGGATTAAAGGGTTGCAGCATTAGGAAGGTTGAGAACCACTGCACTAGCCCATCCCTATAAGACAAGTAGGCCCCTATCTACACTGTGCCACACTAACATCCCCATTTAATTTTTATTTATTTCCCTGAAAACACAGTCCATCTCTAAATATTATCACTCTGTATTTGGCATTAAGCACACATTTCTGAGGCATATTTTGAGCCAAGGTCTGCCCTCTGGAATTCAGAGAATTGTGCAAGCCAGCCAATATTAGCGTGATCCACACATTTGTCGAAGATTAAAAACAAGGCATACTATATATTCCCCAAGGAAGGCTGCAACTACATTAATAAGCCATGTTGGAAATACTCTGGGACTGGGATGTTCAGATTCCCACTATTTTTCACTGACTGCATGACAATGCTAACGCAAAAATCAGACTGGCATTCTCATTCATCTGCCAACCATCCTTCTTCAGTCAACCACTGGGGCTTCTGCTTCTTTTAGAATCAAACAAACTCCTATTGGTTTAGACAGTGAGCTCATGCAACAGGTGGCTAGAAGCTGACATTTCCAGCTTCCTCATTCAATGTGGGGCAAGAAGAAGCAAAGGGTCACTCATGGGGTATCTGTTCCCCTCGACTGAGCACCCCTTTGCCTCTAAATCATTTCCCCCAAAAAAAGCCTTGGTGCCAGTGCTGGAGGAATAGAGAAGCTGCAGATGTGAGCAAGGATATAATCAGCAGAGAGGAGGAAATTAGCATCCAGTCCTTGTTTGCAGCTTGTTGAGGTCACTCTGCGATAGCTGTGCCTTCTGCAGATCTGGACAGCAGCAGCACAGCTTCCTTAAGAAAGTACGAACAAGATTCACAATAACTCTTCTCTCTGCTGACTAAAGTGAATTCACTTGGAGAAATCCATCTTCCCAGGTAACACATCCTAGAAGATCCACACGCCTTTTCCCAGCTGTTCTGTCATACCCCAAGCCTCCCAGCTGGCTTGCGCCAGCTCATGCCAGCTCACCTCGAGTTTTGCAAACTTGTCTGACTTGCAACAGGCGTGTTCTGCGTTGATCAGTTTGGTGAGGAGAAACTCCCGGAATTCTGAGTTCTGGAGCAGGGGAGGAAAAGGAGGAGAGGATGGAAGAAGTGAAACTGGGAAGCCTATGTACGTACACTTAGCAGGCTTTGAATCACGCACTAAGATGACCACTGAAACAGTTTCTAAAAGGGTGGCCATGTTGCTAAGTAAACATCCAACTCCGAAAATGCTCCAGGATTGAGGAAGGCTGGTTCACAATCCATCCCTTTGGCCACATGATGCAAAAGGAAACGTATAGAGTTTCCCACACTCCCAATCTGTAGTTTTTCCTTGCAACACTGCAGCTACTTACTTAAACATTTTAAAAAATGATCTATTCTTATCAATTCAGGCATGCGATCTCTTGAAGCCCGGCAGAAAAGCCCTTCCTCCTTCATAAGCATGCACTGACAACTCTTCCTCTCTCAATGTGTGTCTTCTTATGGTTGGCCCTGTCATTGGAAAGAGATCCAAGGAAACCCAGACTCCACAGAGTGACAAAAGGTCACACCCTCTACAGCCGAGACCTGATAAACAAGCCAATTCTTAAAGTCCGACCCCACCCAGACAGGCACCATCCACCAAACACCCAAATGGGCTCACTTGGGAGCAAAGCCTAAACAGGATGGTTTTGAGGCTGAGCTTTTTGAGCTAAGCTCTCCCCAAGAAAGAATTCCTGAATGGAATTTGGCCTAATTCAGCCTCAAAGCCTTCTCTTTTAGGGACTTTCTCCCAGGTGAGCACCATTCGGGTGTTTGTATGGTGCCTGCCAGGGAGGGGGAAACTCCCCAAATGGAGAATGATGGTATTCGTAGTAGAAGAAATCTGAAAATCCCACCATGAGGCTGAACTTTGAGCTTCAAAGAAGACACTGTTCCCTCTTAGAATCTTCAGCTCCTACATCACCACCTAAAAACCGGCAACAACCTCTCATTTCTCTCTTGCTAGAGGTTGAAGATTGTCACAGCTATTCTATTTTGGATACAGCAGCCCTAACTATCTATGTTCTCCTGCATTCAATCCAGCCTCCAGGCATCTTCATAGGTTTCTCCATTTGCTGTGTCTCCCTTTCCATTATTTATGTATTGTTTGATAGGAATTGTGGTGGTTTTAATTCTTTGTGTTGCTCTGTTTGTAAACCTCCCAGAGTTCCCTTTGGGAAATTCGGTGCAGTCTATAAACTTAAAAAATAAATAAATAAATAAATAAATAAATAAATAAATAAATAAATAAATAAATAAATAAATACATTTAGTTTATCTTGAATGATCAGCTTCACAATCTGCACTTCATGTTTTTTAATTACATAACGTGTTGTAGCTTTCAGAATCATAGAATCATAGACTAGTAAAGATGGAAGGGGGCTACAAGGGGGCTACAAGGCCATCAGGTCCACCACCACCACCCACCCCTCCTCCATGCAGGAATACAAATCAAAGATCTGCCAGGTGGTTGTCCCAATTTCTCTTGAATGCCTCCAGGGTTGGAGCCCTCACCACCTCTCGAGATCATTGGTTCCATCGCCGTACTGGTCTAACAGTTGGGAAGTTTTTCCTGGTATTCACCCCAAATCTGGGTTCTCGTAACTTGAGCCCATTGTTGCACATCCTGCACTCTCGGATGACTGAGAACAGATCCTGCCCCTCCTCTGTATGAGAGCATTTCAGATTTTGAAAAGTGCTACCCTATTGGCCCCCAGTCTTCTTTTCCCCAGGCTAAACAACCCTAGTCCTTTCAGTCTTCCCTCAGGCTCGTTATTCCACCTCCCTTGCCATCCTTGTCACCCTTTTGACTTCTTGGTCTTCACGATAATCCAACTTCATGAATTAGCAATCATTTGTTGGTCAATTCCAATCGAGAAACTGTTGGCACCTGTCAGCAAACCCACAATTCCAATGCTTCTGTCTTCCTACAGTATCTTGCATTTGAGGCCACAATTTCATGCTACATTTATAAGCCACAAAAGCCCTCTCTCCCTTTGATGCAGGACAAAAGTTCTCATGAAGTTATGCTTGTTATTCAGCACGGCTCCTGTCGCGTCCCTTACCTTTTGAAACACAGGTGGGCATGGCAGGGAAGGACCAAATGAAGGGACATCTTCTCTTGCAGTGACAGCCACCTTTTGCAAGTACGAAGTGGGGAAAGAAGTGGAAATAATTTACCATGATTAAAGGTACAAGCTACATACTTAGTATCTAAATTGCATCTAAACATGCAGAATGACAGGAAGACACCCCCCCCGCCAAGTTAAACAGACTGATTCTGTTGCTTTTTAGAAGGAAAGGGCAAGGGGGAAAAACTTAAGAGCACTTTTTGGGGGGACTACATCTCCCATAAGGCCATAGAGTCCAACTCTGTGCTCAAGGCAGGAATCCTAAATCAAAGCACATCCAATTTCCTCTTGGAAGTGCCAGTGTATTAGTACCCCACAAAATTACATACATTCAATCAAGAAATCTAAGAGGGAAATGTAGGGTGCTGCATCTAGGTAAAAAGAATGAATTACATGGATATAGACACCTGGCTGGAAAACAGTACCTGTGAAAGGGATCTGGGAGTCTTGGTGGACCACAAATTGAACATGAGTCAGCAGTGTGATGCGGCGGCCACGAAAGCCAATACAATTCTTGGTTGCATCAACAGAAGTATAGTGTCTAGATCAAGGGAAGTGATAGTACCACTCTATTCTGCTCTGGTCAGACCCCACCTGGAGTCCTGTGTCCAGTTCTGTGCACCTCAATTTTAAAAGGATGTTGACAACCTCGAGCGGGTGCAGAGGAGGGCGACCAGGATGGTTGAGGGTCTGGAAGAAATGTCTTACGAGCAGCAGCTTAGGGAGCTGGGAATGTTTAGCCTTTCAAAAAGAAGGCTGAGGGGGGATATGATAGCTATATTTAAATATTTGGTTGTCATATTGAAGAGGGGACTGGGTTGTTTCCCATGGCTTCAGAAACTAGGACGCGGGGCAATGGTTTCAAACTACAGGAAAAGAGATTCCATTTGAACATTAGGAAGAACTTCATGGCAGTTAGAGCTGTTCAGCAGTGGAATATGCTGCCACAAAGGAGGGTGGTGGAGTCTCCTTCTTTGGAGGTTTTTAAGCAGAGGTTGGATGGCCATCTGTCGGGATTACTTTGATGGGGGGTTCCTGCATGGCCGGGGGTTGGACTGGATGGCCCTTGAGGTCTCTTCCAACTCTATGATTCTGTGATTCTAGCTGTTGAAGGAACTGTGGAAGCAAGGGCACAGTGGAACACATTTGAATGGATCCCTTGCCTCAGAGTCGAAGTCTATTGGCAGGAAATAATTAAATGGAAAGAAACCCTGTTAAATCAATGAATAACTACAAATGAAGCTTTATTATTATTTTCAATATTTAAGGATGGAAATGAAAAATTACTTTCTAAATGTCTAACTGCAAACCTTTAAAAAAAGAAAGAAAGAAAGTGCCAGTGTTGTAGGGCTCAGCACATCCCAATGTAATTGCGTCCACTGTCATACTGCTCTAAGGGTCAGGAAGTTTTATTCCTGATAGCCTAAATTAAGCCCATTATTATGTGACCAGCGCTTGGTGATAACTGACAACTGATTCTGCCCCGCTTCTCTATGAATACCTTTCATATCTTTGAAGATTGCTATCCTTTCTGCTCTCAGTCTTCTTTTCTCCTGACTCAACAAGCCCAGTTCTTTCAGTCTTTCCTCGTAGGGCTCGGTCTCCATCCCCTGGGATCATCCTTGCTGCTTTCCGTTGAACTTGCTCCACTTTCTTGGCTTCCTGCTGAAAGTGCCTTGTCTAGAACTGGACACAGGACATAAGGCAGGGCCTAACCAGCGCTGAAGTGAGGGGGACTAGCATGTGATGGGATTTGGAGACTAGTAAAGGTAAAGGTAAAGATTCCCCCACACATGCCTGCTAGTCGTGTCCGACTCTAGGGGAAGTGCTCATCTCCATATTCAAGCCGAAAGAGCCAGTGTTGTGGAAGTCCGTGGCCATGTGGCCGGCATGGCTGCATGTAAATACTGCTTTACCTTCCTGCTTTTTAAAATGGTGGTACCTATTTATCTACTTGCATTTACATGCTTTCGAACTGCTAGGTTGGCAGGAGCTGGGGTTATCAGCGGGAGCTTGCTCCATTGCGTGGCACCCAGGATTTGAACCACCGAGCTGCTGACTTTGCAGCTGACCGTTTCAGCACTCTAGTCTGCAGAGCCATCATGCCATTTTCAAACACACAATTTCCAATCAGAACCATTGTAATTCAGGGCCAGGTTGGTTTCCAGAGAGAATCAAAGCAAATATTGAAAATCAGTTCCAATCCAGAGTGGAAAACAAATGGTTTTGGCCCTCAGGGTTTTGTTTTACCTTCCCGCTTTTTACAGTGATACCTATTTATCTACTTGCATTTACATGCTTTCGAACTGCTAGGTTGGCAGGAGCTGGGGTAAACAGCGGAAGCTCACTCTGCTGCGTGGCACCCGGGATTCGAACTGCTGAGCTGCCGACTTTGCAGCTGACAGTTTTTGGAAGTATACTCCGCTGAGCCACCATGCCCCTTTTTCATTTGATTTTTGATTTGGAGATTACACCTCAGTTAATCCATCCCGAAATCAAAGCTCCCATTGGGCGTCTGGGTTGTGGTTTTGGGAGGAGGGGTCATCCCCAAAAGAACCAGCTGACTGAGGAGTTGTTGAATTACAGTATCCTTACTGCTTAGCTTTCTTGAACATGGGCCGCACGCTGCTGTAATTTTAAACTTGAAAACAAGGGCTTCACCACGCTTGGGGCTGGTGCAATACAGCAGCCTATTCCGGTGTTCTGGAGAAGGTGACTTAGGAGCACACTTTTAGAAAGGATGAGCAGGGAGCGTTTGTGCAAGAATTAAATCAAATACAGGTTAAAAGAGAAGAGGTTTTAGGACTAATTGATAAATTGAGGATTAACAAGTCACCGGGCCCAGATGGCATCCACCCAAGGGTTATTAGGGAACTGAGAAATGAAATTGCAGATCTCTTAACGGTTATATGCAACTTGTCTCTTAAAACGGCCACAGTGCCGGAGGACTGGAGGATAGCAGATGTCACACCAATTTTTAAAAAAGGAAGGAGGGGGGACCCAGGAAATTACAGGCCGGTTAGCCTTACATCTGTCCCAGGGAAGATGGTGGAAGGCCTCATCCAAGAGAAAATCTTAAAACACATAAAAGAACAAACCTTGCTGAGAGAAAATCAGCATGGCTTCTGTAAGGGTAAATCTTGTCTTACAAACCTTTTAGAATTTTTTGAAAAGGTCAACAGGCACGTGGATTTGGGTGAACCGGTGGATATAGTCTATCTGGATTTTCAAAAGGCTTTTGACACAGTCCCTCACCAAAGGCTGCTGAGAAAATTGCATAGTCAGGGGATAAGAGGGCAGGTCCTCTTATGGATTGAGAACTGGTTGAGATCCCGGAAACAAAGAGTAGGTGTCAATGGGAAATTTTCACAATGGAGAGAAGTGAAAAGCGGTGTGCCCCAGGGCTCGGTCCTGGGACCGGTGCTTTTCAATCTGTTCATAAATGACCTGGAGACAGGGATAAACAGTGAGGTGGCCAAGTTTGCAGATGACACAAAACTTTTCCATGTGGTAAAAACCAGAGAAGATTGTGAAGAGCTCCAGAAGGATCTCTCCAAACTGGGGGAGTGGGCTGAGAAATGGCAAATGCGTTTTAATGTAACCAAATGTAAAGTAATGCATATTGGGGCAAAAAATCCAAACTTCATCTATCAACTCATGGGCTCTGAGTTATCCGTGACGGATCAGGAAAGAGATCTTGGTGTGTTGGTGGACAGCTCCATGAAGGTGTCTACCCAATGTGTGGCAGCAGTGAAGAAGGCCAATTCCATGCTAGGGATTATCAAAAAGGGGATTGAAAATAAAACAGCCAACATTATAATGCCGTTATATAAAAACAATAGTAAGGCCCCACCTGGAGTATTGTGTACAATTCTGGTCACCGCATCTCAAGAAAGACATAGTGGAACTGGAAAAGGTGCAGAAGAGAGCGACTAAAAATGATTACTGGGCTGGGGCACCTCCCTTATGAAGAAAGGCTAAAACATTTGGGCCTCTTTAGTCTGGAAAAAAGGCGCTTGAGGGGGGATATGATTGAGACATACAAAATAATGCAGGGTATGAGTAAAGTGGATAGAGGGAAGCTCTTCTCCCTCTCTCAAAATACCAGAACTAGGGGACATACAGTCAAATTGAGTGCTGGGAGAGTAAGAACTGACAAAAGAAAATATTTTTTCACCCAGCGTGTTGTAAGTCTATGGAACTCCCTGCCACAGGATGTGGTGATGGCATCTGGCCTGGATGCCTTCAAAAGGGGATTGGACAGATTCCTAGAGGAAAAGTCCATCACGGGTTACAAACCATGATGGAGATGTGTAATCTCTAGGCTTTAAACCAGGGTACTTCAAGGGCCAGATGCAGTGGAGTGGTATCAGGAGACAGAGATCTAGTCTCGTGGGCTCCCGGACGCATCTGGAGGGGCCACAATGTGAGATACAGGGAAGCTGGACTAGATGGGCCTTTGGCCTGATCCAGCATGGCTCTTCTTATGTTCTTATGTTCTTATGTTCTTATGTTATGCATAGAGCCCAGCAAATGGTCCGGTGGGGGTGGGGGGCAATTAGTCACAGCACAAAGCCCCCATGTCTGGTCAGGAACACAATGAGTTTCAGGATCCTGCCTTTTCTTATCACTGTGGATGGCCCCACTCTCACTGGGACGTTTTCTCTGGCTTATCCCACGTGATGAACTCCCTCCCTCAGGTACTAAGCTTGGCCCCTCCCTCCTGTTTTTTTAAATAATGCTTTAAATAAAGGAACATTTTGTAGCTTTAAACTGTAATCTGTTTATTTTAACAAACTGTTTATTTTTATTTTATTTCTATTTATTTTAAAAATTTTGGTCCAAACCCAAGAGCCTTTGTGGTCAATTTTCAGGAAGAGTCTTGCCTGAAAACATTACTTGATCCCTGTGACAAAAAACTGCACAAGCCAAAGAACAAGTGTGCACAATCAGAGATAAGTTTGTATTCTCGAAGGCCGGGATCTGAAAGTTGTTGTGAGTTTTTCGGGCTGTTTGGCTGTGTTCTCTGAAGACGCCAGCCACAGAGTCTGGTGAAACGTCAGGAAGAAAAACTTCCAGAACACAGCCAAATAGCCCGAAAAACTCACAGCAGCTATGATTGGTTCCACTGTTAACCTATGATTTATATTCCTGCTTTCAGTGGTGGGTGGTGGTGGATTTGACAGCTTTATGTGCCCCTTCCAACTTCATCCTTCTATGCTCTTAATTAGGGCTATAAATTATCATTAGTCTAATTCAAGGATGAGGCATTTCAATGTTTAGTGTGGATGCCAAGGTATTTGCTGGGACTTTCAACTGAGTTTTTGTTGTTTTTGTATAGCTCAGACCCACACAGACCACTGACTCATAGTATGACATAGTACAATGGAACAATGCATTTTATTCCTCAGTCAGCAGACTAGGGGTGTACAGTAAATCCTTACCGGAGTTTGGAAATAAGAAGTTTCAGTGCCAGAAAACATTGGTACCAGCAGAATGTCCTCATCTTATTTGATAAATAAAGACTATATGAATATTGATTGCAAATATTAACCTGAGCCAAACTGCCTTCTTCAGGAGGATGCAAAACCTTCCCCTGTTCTGCAGCTTTGGATGGGCCTGACAGAGGTCAGAGCCACTCCAGCTTAGGCACTTCATCATCCTCACTGCCTTAGAGCGCCACAGAGGGAAGGATTGTGGGAGTCCAGCTCCAACCAAGGAGTCCCAGCGGGGAATTGGACCCCCCCCCCCCCCCCCAGCCAGAGATCACCGAGCTCTCCAGCAGCTCATGAACTGTGTTGCAAATGCCTAGCTATAAGTGAACATCTTCCTCCTCTCTTTGCGTGGCAAAGGCGGTTACTTCACGTCCTTCTTTGTTCCGTGACAGCGTTGGTCACGATCACGTGGTTTTATCCCTGTTTCAGTGTTCCCATGGTCGTGATAACTTCTCTCGTGACAAGTGTTACCTCACGGTCTTGTACCGTGACAAACACAGCATTTGTCTAGCTTCCTTCTTCCTTTTTTGGGCCCGTATAAAAATTTCTTTGTGGCAGCATTCATGTTTTCTTTCTTATACATTTGAGTTGCATGGTTTTCCCCGTAGGGAAATTAATAACATATGTCGCTTCACCCACTAACCATTAGATGGACACAAGAAAAATAACCGAGGAAGCCAGGATTGTGCGGGCCAGATACTATTTGTACCAGTACAGTTGTTACTTCACGTCCTCTTAACCGGGACAAGAAGCGGAACAGAAGAGGGATAAGAGAAAACCCAACCCCAGCACTAGGTACAGATTTGTCTCGCTTAGCACCCGTTCCGGGAGAGTGGTCAAGACAAATTTCAGTTGTTGCGAGACGGACATGAAGTAACTTTTTTTGTACCGCTCCTAAACGCAACAACTACAGAGACAAAACGGACGTGAAGGCACCGCCAAAGAGAGAGGCCACGCAGCAGGAAATCAGCAGTCCTTTTCAGGAGACTTTGCGGGAACTCTTTAGACATGGCCCAACAGGTACATGCTTCGCCATTTCCGAAACGCTCTTTTGCCAGGTCCAAAGGAGACGTGTCCAGAAACTCACAGACAACCATGCACAGAGAGAGAGAGAGAGAGAGAGAGAGAGAGAGAGAGAGAGAGAGAGAGAGAGAGAGAGAGAGAGAGAGAGAGAGACCCTTCTCTTACTTTGTAGGACGGATTTTCTGTCTCGGTATTTTCAACCTGAACGACTATGTAGGCATGCAGGAAATTTGAAGCAATCATGTCCGGAACAAACGGAGTATTTTCTTCTTGAAATATAAGTGCCACAATGTCATTTCCAATGTGTCTCTTTCTCTGAAGCTGAAAAGGAGAGAAGGGGACACGTCAATCACTCGCCTTTTTATATAATGAAACCTGTTCATGCTTCTTACAGAATATTAGTCTTGGATCAAACTAGATCTTATCAAGAGGTGCATAATATATTTCTGAAGAAGTGGACGTGTAGTCCACGAAATGTTACATTAAAATATGAAAGTTAGTCTTTAAGGTGCCACATGATTTGTGTCTTTTCTTTTCTTTTCTTTTGTTTTTCTTTGATTTTTGCCGGAAATATTTAAACCCCACATTCTGCATTTCTATTTCTATTTTTTAAATTATACTTCTAGATATTGGCATAACAAACGATCATAGTAAGCATATTAGAAAAGCTGATATCATATTCTATACTTTTAAATTGAAAAATAGAATAAGTAATACCTGTTCTATTAGATACAGGGGACGCATGGTTTTTCTACATCAGCCCTCCCCCTTCCCTGGCCAAGAAGGGGCCATTAGCCTCAATGAGCCACATGGAGACGGGTGTTGAAGTGTATACGTGAGCCCTGACATGTTGTTTGAAGGACTTGGACAAGAAAAACACCACACTTTAATTCAGATGCAGCCTCATAACATATCAGTTGTGGGCCTCAACTAAGAAACAACCTGGCATATTTTCCATCTTGCCAAGGACTTTACATCTAAGAAATAACTCCTGGCAACTCCATCTTTTGCCATGTTTGAACCTGTTGGTACAGCTCCGAAGAAAAGGGATTTTGCCCTCAAAATATTAGCCACTTTTTGTTATTTTTCTAGTAACCTGTTCTACTTTTGTATTTGGTTTTTGTAATGGCTATACAGCTGCTCAACTTGTTTTGCTTTTAAATTGAGTAATCACGTTACTATAAAATGCAATAATATAACTAACAAGTTGAAAAAGGAGAGAAGCATTTTCAAACATTATCATTATAATACTTTTGTCTTATTATTTGTTTCTCTGTTTTTGCTTGTTGTCATTGCTGTATGTTATATGAAATCTGAATTTTTAAAATAAGTATTCAATTTCCCCCTACCTGTTTTCCTTTCTGTAGTCCCTTTTCACTTTGAGGGGGAGAAGTGTGATTGGATCTACTTAACCCATTCCCCTTTGCTCATGATGGGATCCAAACTGCAGTTTGTAAATGAAGCATGTGTTTATCCGCCTAGGACCACACCCAAAGCACGCCAAATACAAGATACTTGGGTGCTGAAATTCCGACACAGCAACAAACGGGTATCTTTATTTTTTATTTTATTTTATTTTATTTTAGATTATTTTTACCCTACCTTTGTCCTTAGAAAAGGAAACAAGGTGGCTTACACTAACGATGGACAATCAACAGTCCAGTACATTTAAGGCATATTCAAGTTTGAATATGCCTTGTCCCATTCGTCTGTGAACCTGCAATTCCATTTGAATATTAGGAAGAACTTCATGACAATTAGAGCTGTTTGGCAGTGGAATATGCTGCCCCAAAGGAGGGTGGTGGAGTCTCCTCCTTTGGAGGCTTTTAAGCAGAAGCTGGATGGCCATCTGTCGGAAATACTGTGATTGGGGGTTCCTACATGGCAGGGGGTTGGACTGGATGGCCCTGGAAGTCTCTTCCAACTCTTGGATTCTATGATTCTATGACAAGTGCGACCCTTTCTTTCTTAGGTCCCACCCACAAATGAGCCTGTTTCATTCATTTGTAAAACTAAATGCCCCTTGCCCTCAGGCTTTCAGGTCTTGGGAAATAATAATCATGGTACCAGGAAGGCCGGTCTGAAGCATTACTGGCCCCTCTGTCACTAGGCCAATCAACCTGCATGAACAGGAATAGTGGAATATTTTTAATCCAACATTTTGGAAGGCTAGGCTTACATTGTATAGTTCACAATAATATAATTGGCTTTAAAAAAAGAGTTGGCTAGCTCCTACTCGTCAGCTGCACGACCCTAGGACTGACACCAAGGATCAGGGACAATTTAGTCCCAACCTGAAAAGCTAACACTTAAGTAATTTTCGTTGATTCAGCAAGTCTTCCCTATCTGAGGCTGAGAACTGGATTTCGCTTCTTTCACAATATAATAGAGCTTCTCCAGAGCTATTCTCTCAGAGGAAGCCCGACGAGTTGGGACAATTTATACTGATAAATGTGAAGGAACTTCACTTCTTTCCTTCAAAGGTACACCCAGGGTCATGATTTTATTACAAAAGGGCAAGTCGGCCTTTTCCAGGGAGGGCTGGTGGAACTGGGCGAATATCTCACCCTTTTGTGTTTTTCCTGCCTTGTCTTCTGCTAGAAAAAAGGACAAAACTATTTCCTCATAAAATTAAAATCCCAATAATACAAACATTTCCTATTGGACCACATGCAGATCTAAGAGAGGTATATTTGGACGGCTGGATGATTCTGAGAGAAATGTAACTTTCACAAGCCTCTTTTTTTTGTGGGTTTCTGCAAGTAGGGCTTGGTTCCAAACCACAAACCCTCCTGTGAAGTTGTTTACTGCCTTCCTGTTGTGGCACTGAGGTTATGGAATCCGCTCCCATTGGAGCGACACGAGGCTCCTCTCTCTGTATTCGCTTTTCGGGAGGCTTTTTTGCATTGACCCTGAGCGAAAGCTTCACCTGTTGTTCCACTTCAGCCTGAAAACGGGTTCGGCACCATTGGCTTTTAAAGGTTTTTTTTTTTTTAGATGATGCTTTTGGTATCTGTGTGGTAATTTAGTCTTCACTGCTTTTTGTAGTTTGTTTTTAGCACAATCACCCAGAATAGTGCTAGGAGCCTCGTGGTGCAGCGGTCAAATTGCTGAACTGCAGTCAAAACTGTGCTCATGAAATGGGTTTCAATCCCTGATTGAAACGGCTCGTGGTTCACTCATCCTCCCATCCTTCTGAGGGCAGTAAAATGAGTGACCAGCCTGCTGGGGGCGGGGGGAGAGTACAGTGGTACCTTGTATAAAGGAATTAATTTGTTCCAAATGAAATTCTGTTAAGCAAATTTTTCTTTATACCAGGCATGTCCAAACTTCAGCCCTCCAGATGTTTTAGACCACAACTCCCACAGTCCTTTGCCATTGGAAATGCAGGCTTAGAATTCTGGGAGTTGTGGTCCAAAACATCAGGAGAGCCGAAGTTTGGATATGCCTACTTTATACAAATTTCCCATACGAATGCATTCAAAACAGAGTAATCCCTAATTGCAACCATTTTTATGTTGTACAGATTCGCCCCATAGACGATTCTGTTAAGCAAATTTCTCCTATCTCCAGAATTTTTTATGTTGTACAGATTTTATCTTATACAAACTGTTTGTTCTACAAGGGTCCGTTGTAATGTGTAGCTTGCATAATTAAATTGCAAATCACCCAGAGAGTGCTTTAAGCATTATGGGGAAGTACATGAGTAGAACAGTTTACTTTGCTCCCCCCTTTTTTTTTTTGGCTTTTGCTCTGGCAGTATATAAATTAAACTAATAAATATAAGGCTGGGGCACCTGAGTAGAAAGCACTTTACATCTTTTTTTTCTCCTCAGTGGCTCAGGATCCTTTCTCCCTGCATTCCCCCCCTCCCGAAAGCCTTCCCCTCCCCTGATAGTCCACCTGGAAGGCCAGGTCAGCTGTCGGGTTACCTGCTGCGTGTCTCCCTCTGTGAAGGGAAGCTTGGTGGAGATGTGAAACATAATTTCCCTTTCCCGGAACACCGTGTACACGGACTCCGTGCCTGTCTGGCCGTGGGTGACGTCCAGACCTCCTCGAAAGCTAGAACACAATAAGAACAATGTGGACCCTAGGTACCTGCTGCATTTGCTCCAATGGGGAAATAAATAAATAAATAAATAAATAAAATTTGATGCCATTTCTGCCTAAATGGCTTAAGGTCAAAACAGGGGAGAAACCAAAGCAGAAATATTGCTTGTCTGCTTCTCACTGCAAGTCTCACCACAGCCAGTCAGCATGGACTCTGCGGAAGTCGGCAAAGAATCTGTGGAAATGTCCAACATGACAATGGCAAGGACATATTCACTTAATTTGTATTTCTTAAATTTCTACCCTGCCTTTCCACTAGAAGATGGCCCTCAAGGCAGCTTACAAAGTTTTTAAAAGACAAAAACAGGTTTTCAAAAGACAAAAAAAGGCAAAGCCAGCATTTAGCAAAAACCTTAATAAAATTGTATCAATCCGCCTGTTCCAGGGAGGGCTGGTGGGATTGGGCGAATATCTCGCCCTTTTGTGTTTTTTCTGCCTTGTCTTCTGCTAGAAAAAGGGAAAAACCCATTTCTTAATAAAAATTAAAATCCCAATAATACAATCACTTTGTGTAAAGCAAAAGGAATTAAAAACCATTAAAAATTCAGACAATGCAAATTCAAAACCACACAGGTTAAACATAAAAATGGGTAAACTAAGAAGGTATGTTTTTACTCCCTTCTTAAAAATTAGTGGAAACTGATTACGGCATGCAAGGAGTGCATTCTTTAGTTTGGGAGTCACGTAAGAGAAGCCTCCGTTCTGCTTTCAAACACCAGTTTCACAAAGGGGTGGACACTCGGATGTCCCTATGTTCTTATTTCCCCCCCCCCGAAAAGAAGCCATAGAATTGGGTCGCAATAATGATGCTGGTGAAGGTCAGTCTGACCTGGATTTATCATCACCTTAGAAAAACCTGCTGTAGGATGATGCCCTAAGCACATCCAATCTTACCTGGTTTCAAAAGCTAAGCAGTGTCGGCCCTGGCTAGTACTTGGATGGGCGACCATCAAGGAATACCAGGCGCTATAGGTGCCTGGAGTAGGAAGTGGCAAGCCACTCCAGTATTCCTGCCAAGAAAAACTCCATGGACATGGGGTCACGGAGAGTCGGTCACGACTTTAACGACACAGCACACACTAGGAAAAACCACTTGCAGGCAGCGATCCGAAGCGATCATCATGCCAGCAATTTTGTCTGTAGCACCACCAGAAGCTAGGGATTTCGTTTTGCTAGAAATCTGGATGTCTGCTACACTTTTATCTTTTTTAACTTCATTCAAAATATATCTGTTGGCACAGGAATTTCAAGAAGAAGGGCTTATGAAAAACAACTTTGATGCTTTGGAGTAGGTTTCTAAGAAACACATCATGGATTTTTTTTAATTATATACCACCAAGTTTAATTCAGAGAACAACTGGCGGTGTACAAGGAAAGTTAAAACAACAAAATAAAAACAGTTTACATATATTAAGTAAGCATAATCAACACATAGAGCAATTAAATCATAATAGGGAGTCCGGTAGGTGGTGAGCAACGTGCAGCACGGCCAAAAGCCTCACGGTAGAGCCAGGTCTTCAAAGAACTCTTAAACATGGCCACAGATGGAGCCAAGTGCATTTCAACTGGCAATTTGTTCCAAAGAGCAGGGGCGGCCACTGAGAAAGGCCAGTTTCTTGTAACAGTTTTTCGGGCTTCCCTAGGGGTGGCCATTCTAAGTGGCAATGCAAAAGAAGATCGAGTTGGATGGGCATTCATTAATCTAAGGGACAGGCGCTCCGTCATATATTTAGGTCCTAGCACAATGAATGTGCTTGTTGACTTACCCTCTAAAATCCTGGAGTGTGATGGTATCACCCAACAAATTCAAGAAATTTTTGAATGCAGGACTCTCTTCATTGTTTCCAAACAGCTCTTCCTCCTGTGTCTGTAAAGCGAGAATAATGAGAACAACAACAGCAACAACATAAACTTTAAAGATGTAACAGAGAGAATGACATGATTCATCAGGCCCACTGATTCTAACCCATTTCTCTTGGTCCATATAGATGCTAATGATACTGCAAAGCATAGCTTTTGGGATATCACAAAAGCATAAGAGGAGATGGGCAGGAAGCTGAAGGACCTGGGTGGGCAGGTGGTAATTTCATCTCTCCTCCCTGTAGAAGGACGTAGCCCATAAAGGGAAAGAACAATAGCGGAGGTGAACAACTGGCTCCGCAGAGGGTGCGGGATGATTTGGATTCTTGGACCATGGTTTGCTCTTTCATTTAGATGGGCTATGGGGGGATGGGCTATACCTCACCACTGTTGGTAGGAATATTTTTGCCAAGAGGCTTGAAGATTTGACAAGGAGAGCTTTAAACTGAGTTTGCAAGGGGAGGGAGAAAACCTTCTTAAAGGTAAAAAGCCAGGATGGGTTGTGGGGAATAGCCCAAATGTAGCAGTAGGAGCAGGACAAGGAGTATTACAGAACATCAGGGTGAGGAAAAATAGGCTAAACAAAGGGCTTGTAAGAAGGACACACAGCCTTAAATGTCTCTACACCAATGCACAGAGCATTGGAAACAAACAGGAGGAGCTGGAAGTCCTCATACAGCAAAATAAATATGATATAATTGGCATCACTGAAACCTGGTGGGATGAGACTTATGATTGGACTGTAGTTATTGAAGGGTATAACCTATTTCAGAGGAACAGACCTAGTTAAAAAAAGAGGAGGAATAGCTTTATATGTTAAGGACATTTATCCTGCTGAAGAAATCCAGGATACACACCTGGGAAGTCAGGTTGAGAGTATTTGGGTGAAAATTAAGGGGGGGGGATAATGGGAGGGATGTCACTGTGGGGGTATATTATAGACCCCCCCAAGTCAGCCGGAGGAGTTGGATGATGCCTTCCATGAGCAGATGGCCACTCAGTCAAAAGGGAGAGATGTAGTACGAATGGGAAATTTTAACTATCCCAATATATGTTGACAGTCTAACACAGCTAAGAACACAAGGTCCAATAAATTCTTTACTGCCCTTGCAGACAATTTCATGGTCCAAAAGGTGAAGGAGGCAACAAGAGGAACAGCTATTTTAGATCTGATCTTAACCAACAGGGAGGACCTTTTAATGGGATAGAAGTCATAGAATCATAGACTTGGAAGAGACCTCAAGGGGCATCCAGTCCAATCTCCTGCCATGCAGGATCTTTAGGGTCCCTGTGTGGCAATGATAACCAGTTTCTAACAGGAGACAGGAAAAAGGCAGATCTACTCAACAACTTCTTTGCCTCAGTTTTCTCCAAAAAGAAAAAAGAGTTCAGTTGGGATGAAGAGTAGATGAGCTAGGGTGGAAATTGCAACATAGAATAGGTATGGAGGTAGTACAGGAAAACCTGGAAACCTTTGAATGAATTCACACCACTGGGGCCAGATGAATTACACCCAAGGATATTTTTTTAAAAAATGAAAGAAGTGATTTCAGAACCGTTGGCTACAATCTCTGAGAATTCCTGGAGAACAGGGGAAGTCCCCATTGATTGGATGAGGGCAAATGTTGTCCCCATCTTCAAAAAAAAGGGGGGGACCTAAATAATTACCACCCAGTCAGCTTGACATCTATTCCAAGACTCTAGAGCAGATGATTAAGCAGACAGTCTTTAATTATTTAACCAGCAATGCTGTCATTACTAGAAATCAACACGGGTTTCTTATAGAGATCGGCTTTTTATTTCGGAAGTCGTCAGCTTCCGAAATGAACCACGGGAGCCCAGCTGATGTTCAGAACTGGAGAAGTGAAATCAACCAATTCCTACCTTGCTTGGGGTGCAACTCCAAAGATGAAGAAGCTTCCAATGGCATGCTTCCTTCTCCCTGGTGCTGGTCAATCAGACAGGGAGGCGAGATGATGCATTTTCCTGCACAGCTCCTGATTGGCCAGTGCCAGGGAGAAGGAATGATGATGTCAGAGGCTTCTTCCTTGTTGGAGTTGTGCCTTGTGCAAGCCCAGCACAAGGTAAAGGATTGGTTGATTTCATTCCTCTGGTTCCAAATGTCAGCTGGGCTCCCGCAGTTCATTTCGGAAGCTGACCACTTCTGAAACAAAAAGCCCACTTATAGTATCTATAATTAAGAACAAGTCATGCCAAACTAATTTGAACTCTTTGTTTGATAGAGTTACAGGCCTGATGGATGAGGAGAATGCTGTGGATTTTGCTCATCTTGATTTTAGTAAGGCCTTCAATAAGGTTCTCCATGATATAGTTTCAAAGAAGTTAGTAGGTTGTGGGATAGGGTTAGGGTTGGGGTTAGGGTTGGGGTTAGGGTTAGATTTGTAGTTGGTTGACTGATTGCACCCAAAGGGTGATCATGAATGGCTTCTCCTCAGCATGGAGAGAGGTGACCAGTGGGGTATCCCAGGGTTCTGTTCTGGGTCCAGGGCTATTTGATATCGTTATTAATTATTTGGAGGAAGGAATAGAGAGTAGAGTGGTTAAATTTGCAGAGAATACCAAATTAGGAGGAGTTGCTAATTCTCTATACGATAGGATAAAAATCCAAAATGACCTTGACAGATTAGAGCAGTGTGGCCAAAGTTCGGCCCTCCAGAAGTTTTGGACCACAACTCCCAGAATTCCGAGCCTGTATTGCCAATTACAAACGACTGTGGGAGTTATGGGCCAAAACATCTGGAGGGCCAAAGTTTGGCCACCACTGGATTAGACTGCTGGGTCAAAGGTAATGGAATGAGTTTCAACAGAATGAAATTCAGGGTCCAGCATCTAGGCAGAAAAAAATGAATTGCATAAATAAAGGGTGGGAGACACCAGACTGGAAAACAGTACCTGTGAAAGGGATCTGGGAGTCTGGGTGGACCACAAGTTGAACATGTGTCAGCAGTGTGATGCGGCGGCCAGGGAAGCCAACAAGATCCTTGGTTAAATCAACAAAACCATAGGGTCTAGATCAAGGGAAGTGATAGTACCACTCTATTCTGCTCTGGTCAGACCCCACCTGGAGTCCTGTGTCCAGTTCTGTGCACCTTTGTTTAAAAAGGATGTTGACAACCTCGAGCGGGTCCAGAGGAGGTCGACCAGGATGGTTACAAGGTCTGGAAGAAATGTCTTATGAGGAGCGGCTTAGGGAACTGGGAATGTTTAGCCTTTCAAAAAGAAGGCTAAGAGGGGATATGATAGCTATGTTTAAATATTTGAAAGGATGTCATATGGAAGAGGGAACAGGTTTGTTTTCCATGGTTTCAGAGACTAGGACTCAGGGCAATGGTTTCAAACTGCAGGAAAAGAGATTCCATTTGAACATTAGGAAGAACTTCATGACAGTTAGAGATGTTCGGCAGTGGAATATGCTGCCACAAAGGGTGGTGGAGTCTCCTTCTTTGGAGGCTTTTAAGCAGAGGGTGGATGGCCATCTGTTGGGAGTCCTGTGATGGGGGTTCCTGCATGGCAGGGGGTTGGACTGGATGGCCCTTGAGGTCTCTTCCAACTCTATGATTCTATGAACTCATTCAAGGGCAGATTTGGACAGGCAGACACATGGAGAGGCCTTACGAGGCCATTGAACAGACATCTTCCCTTATGACCAAAAACCTTTTATGCTAGTGAAATGGAAGGTAGAGTAGCCAACAGCAAGGAAGCCTGGGTGATGATCTAAGGCAGGACCAAAGTCTGAACTTTAGAACAGCTCCTCTGATCTTCTGAAGTTACGTTGGGGGCAGGGGAGATAACAATTATACAATAATAATATTAGAACACTATTGGTGGAAAAGGACCCTATGAATCATTGCATCTAGTCCGTGTCAGGGACACACAACAGGGAAGTGAACTTCCAACCTCTGGCACTGCAGACATATACCAGCCACTGTGTGTGTGTGTGAGAGAGAGGGGGGGTGAGTGAGTGTGAGTGTGTCATTGTGTGAGAGTGTGTGTGCATGCTTCAGCTGGGACCCTGCCCCCCTGGGTTGCACAGACCAGTTTGCACCGCCTGCTCCCAGAACCAGCTTTTGCTGGCAGAGCGGAGCGCCTTGCTTCTCAGCCTGTTTCTCAGCTGTGCTAATTGTATTTACATGTCTGACATCCCACTTTTATTGAATAACCCAGAGCTGGCAATTAAGCTCTTTGTTATGTAACCGAATGACAGCACAAGGTGACAGGCAACCCACGTGTCAGCGAAGTGGGGACGGCAACGGCAGGAGGAGGAGGAGGAGGAGGAGGGCAACCCTGCCGCTTTTGCATGAGCTCTGCTGTTTCGAGATGTTTTCTGTTCAACCTGATACACCTGGCAGGGATGTCTGGCAGCGAGGGGGTGCGGTGAGCTAAGTCAAAGATTGCTCAGTGCAACCGAGGAGCCAGGGTAGTGCCGTGGTAGATCCAAGGTCAGAAAAATGACCTTTAGCACTACCATGTCTACAGACCCTCCCAGCCTGGTTTGTCACAACAGCTGGGGACTCTGGAAGCTGTCAAAGGCAGAGGCTGATCTGGGGTTTCCAACAGTTGAAAAGTCTATTCCAATTTGCACTGTCTATCTGAAATCACACATGCCTCCTCGCTTTTTTACTTTACTTTATTTTTTGGAGTGAGGATATGAATGTAAAGAACAGAATCATAGCATAACAGAGTCAGAAGGGGCCTGTTGAGTTCAACTATCTGCTCAAGGCAGGAATCTTAGGCTGAAGCATATCTAATAAAAGTCTGTCAAATTTTCTCTTGAGTGCCTCCGGTGCTGGAGTGCTCACCACCTCTCAAGTTCATTGGTTCTGTTGTCATTCTGCTACAACGGTTAAGAAGTTCTTCCTTAAAAATAACTCATTGAATTACTCACTTTATTCTTTGCTCTTGTTTAGAAAGACATTTCTTGGTAACTCTTGACTTCCCCTTCCTATTCACCTGTGTGAGCCACTGTCTGTTACACATGACTTCTCCTGTCTTATCTGCCTTCCATGACTCTGAATGAAATGCCTCCTCTTTGCTGCTGCACTAAAGGCCCTCTGGTGAAACTGCTTTCTCAGCCTAAGACCCAGCAGGTGAACATAACATCTCAGATGGGGGGGGGGAACTAGCCGAGATCACCGAGACAGGCCTATCAAGGAGCCATGGAAGAGTCTGCAGGCTCTGCAGATTTGTTGATACACTGCCTGCCTTTTCCAACTCTCTCTCTCTCTCTCTCTCTCTCTCTCTCTCTCTCTCTCTCTCTCTCTCTCTCTCTCTCTCTGTGTGTGTGTGTGTGTGTGTTGTGTCGATACAGTCCTGACCAACTCTTTATGACCCCATGTCCATGGAGTTTTCTTGACAGGAATACTAAAGTGACTTGCCAGTTCTGACAGCACCTGGTCTTCCCTGGTAGTCTCCCATCCAAGTACTAAGCTGAGCCGACCCTGCTTAGCTTCCGAAATCAGGCGAGACTGGATGTGCTTAGGGTACCCTCTTTGAAAAGGCACTTGAGGAAAACAAGAGGCATCCACAATATGCAAAGCCATCCTCCTCCCTCTGTGCGGAACACTCTGCCTAACCATACTCTCCTCCAACACTCTTCAAAGCAGAGATGTACTTGAAAGACACTCATATAGAAAAAGAGCAGACACAAGAGTGAAGAACCTATAATTATGGACTCAAGCTGCAGGAAGCCAGATTTTAGTTGGAAATGAGGAAAAATGTCTTAACTATTCAATCAGTAGGACAATGACCAAGGTCAATGGCATCAACCTTGGAGGTGGTGAGCACTCCACACTGCAGCCATTCAAGAGTAGGGATGGGCATGAAACGGAAAGATAATGTTTCATCTAGTTTCATTTCGTGCTCACCCCTGTTTTTTTGTTTCGTTTCTTACAAAACTTTTTAAAAATTTCATACAAAATGAAACAGAACTAAATGAAATGGCTCCCCTGGGTCCTAGAGGCACCAGATTTGGTGCCCAGGACTCCGGGAGCCATTTTTAAAGGGCTCCTGCTGAGCTGTCAATGTCTGAATCCCTTTAAACCTGGCCCAGTCAGCACCAGCCGTTGACAGCTCAGTAGGAGCCTGAAAATGACGGAATGAAATGGTTCGTTTCAATGGAAAAATGAATTTCAGTTCTATAACAAAATGCTGCTTCCTCCTTTCATTTCATTTCGTTTTGTTACATAACGAAATGACAAAACAGCATTTCATTGTTTGTTTCCTGCTCATCCCTATTCAAGAGAAAATGGGATAAACATCTGTCAGATCTTTGTTAGGGGCTCCTGCAGGGTTGAGCTCGATAGCCTTAGAGGCCCCTTTCGAACTCCACCATTCTAGGTTTCAGCCGAGAAACCTTCCATTAAGACACGCCTGTTGTGTGGACGACAGGGCGGCCACCCACTCCGTTGAGGCTCCTTCAGCCAAAGCCACCATCCCTGGAGGCAGCAGCCAAGAAGGATGGCCCAAACCTCGTATTCCCTTTTCCCAGATGTCACCAGGGACAACTGTTTCAGCTATTGGGGGGGGGGTCTTGAGGAGGGTCTCCTCCGATCTTGTATACTTTTAAAAACCAAATGGCAGTTGCCGTGTCTGCTAAGACAAGCAGTGGGATATGGGGGCAAGCATGTGAAATAAAATAAATAAATAAATAAATAAATAAATAAATAAATAAAAATAAATCCAGGAGCCCACCCTTAACTTACCTGCTTAAACTTCTGGTAAATCACGCCAAACTTGAATGTATTGTTGACTTCGTGCTCATCGTACGATACGATCATTTGAGATGCCTGGAAAAGGAAAATAAACGTCCAGGCTTCAATAATTGGGATTTTTCAGCCTCCGCAGTGGATAGACTAACAGACTAGTACTCAGGAGACTGGGGTTCAAATCCCTACTCAGCCATCAAAACTCACCGGGGTGATGGCCTTGGTAAAACCACTTCTTCACTATCTCATTTGCTAGGAAAACGCTACTAGGATTGCTCTGTGGTTACTGGTTTTAGGGTGCTGGGAGGGGCCCAGACAGGACAGCTACAATTTCCCACTCCTTAATTCTCATGTTAAGATTGTCCACTTGGGTCAAAAGCACCGATGGGGAGGTTTTTAGAAAGGGGCATAAGTGAGAGGCAAAACTGCAGAAGCACTGAGGAGCAATGGTTTCAGACTACAGGAAAAGAGATTCCATTTGAACATTAGGAAGAACTTCATGACAGTTACAGCTGTTCGGCAGTGGAATAATATGCTGCCACAAAGGAGGGTGGTGGAGTCTCCTTCTTGGGAGGTTTCTAAGCAGAGGCTGGATGGCCATCTGTCGGGAGTCCTGTGATGGGGGTTCCTACATGGCAGGGGGTTGGACTGGATGGCCCTCGAGGTCTCCTTTTCCAACTCTAGGATTCTATGATTCTATGAGCCATATGTCCAGGTCATTGGGAGAGCCATAAATACAGGCTGGCTCTCCACCACTGGTGTCTGCAAGCATGGAAACCACTCGTCAGGTATAAAGTTCAGTAGCTGGAGCCACTGGATAATAATTCAAGTGTGGAGCGAGCACATCCTCAGACGCCCTCTGGACTTTCTAAGGTGTCCATTCCAAACTGATGAAAAGCTTCCCTGGCAATGACAGAAATGAGAAGGAGACTCTGCTTTCAAGCACGGGAAACATGAAACTAAGGAAATTTCCTATGAAATTAAAGTTCTTTTGCTGCTGGCTCTGCCTGGCCCAATATGGATGACCCTGCTAAGATTCGCCCTTGTTCAGGAGTAATTCTCTGAGTAAGAAAGCCACAAGAGCTTTGCTGGCTGCAGATGTCTAGCAGCGGTTGTCCTAAAACCATGAACTGCAGAGCTTTCATAAGAACACTGGGAAAACCGTGCTAGAGAAGGGCCATGGGGTCAATTTTTTTTCTTTCTTCTCCTGTTCTTCAGGCACAAACAAGGCATCCAGGCAGGAATCATAGAATCATAGAGTTGGAAGAGACCTCAAGGGCCAGTGAAGAAGCCCAATTCCATGCTCTCTCTGTGTGTGTTGCATTGTTACAGTCGTGATCGACTCTTTGTGACCCCATGTCCATGGAGTTTTCTTGGAAGGAATACTGGAGTGGCTTGAAGGTTCCTACTCTAGGCACCTACAATATCTGGTGTTCCCTGGAGGTCTCCCATCCAAGTACTAACCAGGGCCGACCCTGCTTAGCTTCTGAAATCAGGCAAGATTGGATGTGCTTAGGGCATCTAGGCAATAATTCCATGCTAAGGATAATCAAAAAGAGGATTGAAAATAAAACAGCCAATATTATGATGCCACTGTACAAAACGACCGTAAGGCC
The DNA here is from genome assembly GCA_037367245.1 of Phrynocephalus guinanensis. Taxonomy (NCBI): domain Eukaryota; kingdom Metazoa; phylum Chordata; class Lepidosauria; order Squamata; family Agamidae; genus Phrynocephalus; species Phrynocephalus guinanensis. The sequence continues at coordinate 1,229,230 of CM074750.1, forward strand.
GCACCCAGAGTATTGCATACAGTTCTGGACAATGCATCTCAAAAAAGATATAGTGGAACTGGAAAAGTTGCAAAAGAGAGCAACTAAAATGATTACTGGGCTGGGGGACCTCCCTTATGAGGAAAGACTCATGTGGGGCTCTTTAGTTTGGAAAAAAGGTGCCTGAGGGGGGATATGATTAAGACATACAAAATAATGCAGGGCATGAGTAAAGTGGATAGAGGGACACTCTTCTGCCTCTCACAAAATACCAGAACTAGGGGATATACACTCAGATTGAGGGTTGGGAGAGTAAGGACAGGCAAAATAAAAATTTTTTTGCCCATCATGTTGTTAGTCTGTGGAACTCCCTGCCACAGGAGGTGGTGATGGCATCTGGCCTGGATGCTTTCAAAAGGGGATTGGACAGATTCCTGGAGGAAAAGTCCATCACAGGTTACAAACCATGATGGAGATATGTAATCTACAGGCTTAAAAACAGGGTATTTCAAGGGCCAGATGCAGGGGAGTGGGATCAGGAAATATCTGAAACCTGCATACCAAATGTCCCTCTGCTCTGGTAGCATTCTTCCTCCAGGAAGTCTATTAGATGTTGTCCACTACGATTATTATTTTTTTGAATTATGGCGGGCTCAGAAAGTAAGAAAGGATGGCATTTAACTGCACCACAAAAGGGTCGCTTTGCACAAGTGATCTCCTTAAAATTGACCCACAGGAATTGCTCCTGGCCAACCTCACAGAGAAGCAACTCTCCTGCTGGACCACCTTGGCCACGTGCCAGCTTGCCGATGCCCTGCTCAAACTGTGGCCAGAAAGGATGGGAGACATCATTCTATGTGATGCCTGGCCAAAGAGAAACCCAACATATGTAGTTTTCTGAAAGAGGCTGGCTTGCGTTCATTCTTTGGCTCACCTTCGGATACAGCACCGGATTAAACCTCAGCCCAGTTGCATCGTCACAAAAAGCCTGTGAGAAATGGAACGATGTTAGCTTCAAATTTACACATGAATTCTGAGCATAAACAGACTGCTTAAGTTTGATGCAAAGACAAAGACTTGCTAAAAACTGGCCTGCATAGGATGAACCCTAACCCTAACCCTAACCCCCACCGACACTTTGAACAGAGGAAACAAAGGAATTCCAAGACCAGATAGAGTAAAACTGTAGATGGGGAATAAAGATGGGGCAGGGTCAATTTAAGCAAATTGGAAAATCTGACTCTCTGCTCCTATCCAATGGGTGTTTGGTGGGAGGGACTTTTGCAGCTGGCGGGGGGGGGGCTAGGGCATAAAACTGCTGGAATGCTGTCCCTGGGTGTGTGCCTCTCTGGTAGACACCTGTTATTGCTGCTTCACTGAGTAACTTCTCCAATCCATTTTATTTAATTGTTGACTACATATTCCATCTTCCACAGCAGATTAAAAATGTTGCCTTGGACCAAGTGAAGCATAGATTGTATTTCAAAGGGATTTCATATAGCCCCGCTTCTTAAGGAAAGGGGAAAAGCAATACTGTATTTAGGATCCGGGCCAAACTTGCAGCACCAAAACACCCGCAACATACTGTACCAAAAGGATTGTGGGTAGTCAAAATTTCCTACAGTGCCAAAAGTGAACTGGAGCTTCTGTGCAGAACAGAGGGAAACAAGAAGTAGTCGAACCACACACTGGCTCCCAGAATGGGGGATCCTGGAATTTATTGTCCAAGAAATCTGAATCTTCCACTCCCACCAGTCAGTAAGTCAAGAAAGAAATCAAAGGCAAAACTGCTAGCACAGCACTAACAGCTTTAGAGATCACATACCTTTGCAATCTGCGGAATACTCGGGAGTTTGCTGAGCCCAGCTAAAGGGATTCTTTCGTGTAATGTTTTCACTTTGGACCTACAGGTGAGAAAGAGGGGATAAAGAAGCAGAGAGAATGAGCGGAGGAAAGAAGCTGTGATGTTGTCGGCTATGGAACAGTACTATGTGTGAGTCGTCCCCACCCCCCAAATTCACCTGGGGCCTATTCGGGGCTTTTGGGATAGATCCTGAGTGAGCCCCGCACCACTTGTACCCTGTTCGATTGAAATCCTTGCTCTAGACTGGAATAGATCTGTTCTGTGAATTTGGATCGCTAGCCTCTTCTTGGCTTGTGCCAGGAGACAACACTGGCCTTTGTTTTAGTTTTGCGCAAGTTGAGAGTAAATTGGTCCAGGTTCAGAGCACGAGATTCAGGGGGTTGAAGATAAGCCTCCTTTGAAGATTGCTTCACAATTTTTAAAAAAGGTAGACTAGCAATTAATACTGTTAATGCCACCCCAGTTGCGTACATACATACATACTTACTTACTTATGTGTTTATTTCTATATTTATTTACTTTTACTCTGCCTTGACCCTTCATTAAAAAACTGTATTTAACAAATATGGTATACAAATTTGAAAAAGGATCAAACAAATACGGCATCAGTGTAAAAAAATTGGATCAGCCAAGTGGATGTTGCTCGATAGACCAGTAATTGGCTTAATTTCAGAAGCCTTGCAAACGGTTTCCCTCACACACCCCCACCACAACAAGTCTGTCCTTTAAGACTTGGCTGCAGACCAAACAAATAACATTCACATACAAAGCAATCTGGAAAGCCCAGGCTCCAAAATCCGAATTGAAAGCCAAAGAAAAAAATAAATAAAATACAACAAACAAAAACCCAGATAGCTCATGAAATGGTTCCTTCCCCCAGCTTCGCTCTTGAAACACCTTTTCCTTAAAGACAAATCACCTTAAAAATCACTGTCCGCTTTTCAAATTGCTGTTTCTGAAGAGCCCCCTTGGCCATGCCCATTTTTGGCCGCTGTGTTGTTTTTTCTTGCGACGACCACTGGTGTGTGTGTGTGTTTTTAAATCGGTTCCTGCACCCCCTTTTAAAGTGATTTGGTTGTATTTGTGGAAATACTACGCTGCCTTTAGGTTTAAAGCCTCTAGGTTTAAAGCGGTTCAGCCAAGTGGGAACGGGGAGCCGATTGCTAAGCAACTGCTGAAGTGCAGACTGCCGAACCGCCGTAGTGACCTTGTGACCGCAGGAGGAGATAAGGCCATGTAAAATAAAAAGTGGCTGCTCACGGAAGTGCAGTAGTGGCCACACAGGTCCTCAAGGGGAAGCGGCTACCTTGAAGTCACAGGCATGACTCAGAGAGACTATTTCCCTGTGGTAGATAGCAGCAACGCCAGGTGGGGTGGGGTGGGGGTCCGAGCCTGTCCTCTTTGAAAATCAGCGCCAGCTCCTGGAGATCTCTGAAGGATGCCCACGGTAGAGACGTCAGGGAATCTCATTCCTTAGTGAGAGTGTGAGAAAGGCGCACTTTCTGCTTTGCACCAGAAAAAGTAGCTTCGCTAGGATGGATCTCTCACCTCACGCCAGACTATGTCACAAGTATAAAATTGTACAACTGTGGATTTGGAAGGGGCCAAAATTCAAGTAGACTTGACAGACAATTTTCTCTCAAATGCCTCCAGCTTCAGAACATTCGCCACCTCCTGAAAGCAAGCTTTCCATCATCATTCTGCTCTAACAAGAAGCTTTTACCCAAATTTTGGCTTTCCCTGAACGATGGACTACCATACTTCCTTTTTATGAATCGACCATACATGGCTACACAGACTTTGCGCTTATAACCCTGTACAGTGGTACCTTGTACAAAGGAATTAATTCGTTCCAAACAAAATTATGTTAAGCAAATTTTTCTTTATACAAATTTCCCATAGGAATGCAGTGAAAACAAAGTAATCCCTAATCACGAGTGCAACCATTTTTATGTTGTATGGATTCACCCCATAGATAATTCTGTTAAGCAAATTTCCCCTATCTCTGGAATTTTTATGTTGTACAGATTTTCTGTTATACAAGCTGTTTGTTATACGAGGCTCCACTGTATAACTATGTGTTTACAGTGGTACCCCGACTTAAGAGCAGCTCGACTTAAGAGTAATTTGACTTAAGAGCGGAAAACTGTTAGTGTTTTAACTGCTGCCTTACAAATTTTAGATATGATCTGCTCGATTTACAAATTGTTTTTACATTTTTTATATTTTTTATCTTAGTTTTTTCAATTTTGTAGATAGGTACCCCAACTTAAGAGTATTTTGACATAAGAGCATGCATTCGGAATGGATTAAATTTGTAAATTGAGGTACCACTGTATATCTCTCCTTGTGTGGTTGCATTGACATGATGTTATCAATTGTTAGTTATTATGTTGCCTTCTAATGCTGTAAGATGCCACTCCATTCCGTTTCTCAAACTGATTGTGTCTTAATTGTAATGGACTATATCAGGGCTGTTCAACTTTGAACAGGCCAAGGTTTACTTTTTCTGGCCCAAAGTGCCTGAGGGCTACTACATTAAAACCTCTACTTATAAATTTTATCTGTTCCGAGCATGTGGTCATAACTAAAAACTTTTGTAAGTAGAGCAGTGGTTTCCCATAGGAATGCATTGCAAACCAATTAATCTGTTCTAGAGGGAACAGATTTCAATGCACCATGGCCCTTGAACTGCCCCACTCGGCTGAGACAGTGGGCTGGAAGACCCAGAACTTTGCTGGGGCAGTGGTGGTCCTTGGGATGGGGGAGGGAGGGGTGGAGAACTTATCCCCTCACTTTTTTTATTGATGGCCAGCGGGCTACTTTTGAACCCTTCACGGGCTACCAGTAGCCCGTGGGCTACCTGTTGGGCAGGCCTGGACTATATAGTCTCTTCTTACTGTAAACTGTCTCGGGTCCTTTTTCCAAGGAGAAAGGTGGAGTAAAAATACTCAAAATAAATAAATAAAATAAATAAAAGACTGAAAACAGATCCTGCCCCGTCTTCTGTATGACGACCTTTCAAATATTTGAAAAGTGCCCTCAGTCTAAAAGCTAAACATGCTCAGGTCTTTCTATCTTTCATCACAGGGCTTGGTTTCCAGTTCCCTAATCTTCCTTTTTGCCCTCCTCTGAACATCCTCCAGTTTGCTGGCCTCCTCCTGAAATTGTGGTGTCCAGAACTGAACACAGGACTCCAGATGAATCCTTACCAGGGCTGAAGAGAGGAGAGCTAGATCTGAAGACTGTATGGCTGTTGATGGAGCTGAAAATCTCATGTGCCTTTTTTTTTTTTTTTGCAATCATACCATATTTTTGGCTCATATTCAGCTTTTGATCTACAACAATTCCAAGATCCTTCTCAATCGTAGCTTCACTGGGACAAGCAGTCCAAAATGCAAACCCTTTCCCCATATGATCATGCCCCGGGGTTTCTAAACAGAAAACCAGCTGCAACACACCATGACGCAGGACTCCAGCTGTGTATAAAAAAATTCATCACCATCCAGACACCCAAACATCAAACAGTGTTTTTACTTCTGTGATCTCCATCGAGTGTACAAAACAGATGTTCTCGTGGTTCTGCAGCAAGACTTCTGTCTCTGCACAAATCTGGTGAGTTTTCTCTATTGTGAAACAAAAATTTGTGCACGGACACATCACATACAGAGAACATAGGAACCTAAGACCAGCCTTGCTGGAACAGACCACAGCCCATCCAGTCCAGCATTCTGTCTCACACAGCGGCTCACCATTTGCTTCAGGGTATTCCCAAGCAGATGTCTTCACCTGCTTATGATTCCCCGCAAATGGCATTGAGAGATATCCTGCCTGTCTCTCCAACCCGGAGGTTGTCCTTCGGCATCCATCCATAAGGATAGCCATGGATACCCTTGCTCTCCATGAACTTGTCCAATCCTTTCTTAAAGCTTTCAAGGCTGACAGCTGTCACCACTTTTCTGGCAGGAAGTTCCACTGACCATCTGGGTGAAAAAGTACTTCCTCTTATTGGTTTGAGATCTAGTACCCCAAAGTTTCATGGAGTGCCCCCTAGTTCTAGTGTTGTGCAACAGGGAAAATAATTTTTTCCTTATCTATTTTGTCCACCCCATGTATGATTTTATAAATTTCGATCAGGTCACCTCTTAGGCACCATCGTTCAAGCGTGAAGAGGCCCAGCTATTGCAGCCTCAGATGGTAAGGAAGGTGTTCCAGTCCCCGAATCATTCTGGTTGCCCTCCTCTGGACTTTTTCTATTTCCATAATATCCATCTGGAGGGATGGTGACCAGAACTGGACACAATACTGCAGATGGGGACTCACCCTAGATTTTATAAAGAGGCAAAATGAATTGCAAATGGTCAGGCTGACTGAACGCAAGGACATCACTGTGCACTGGAGCACACCAGAAAGCACCATTGACCCCATTTCACCCCATTTTGTGCATTCCATAACATATGCAAAAATCAGTCCTGAAAAGAGACACAATACCTCTGAGTCTGTCATTACCTTATAGGGTTAAGAAGGGAAATGTTTGCATAGTGATATTTATCAGATAAGATGAGGAAGTTCTGCTGGTACAAATGATTTACTGTACACCCCTAGTCTGCTGACTGAGGAATAAAATGCATTGTTCCATTGTACTATGTCCTACTATGAGTCAGTGGTCTGTGTGGGTCTGAGATATACAAAAACTAGTCCATACATAAAACATTCCGGAGAGAGGGGAAACTTGCTTAACAGAATCCTCTATGGGGCGAATCCGTACAACATAAAAATGGTCATGATTAGGGATTCCTCTGTTTTCAATGCATTCCTAGGGGAAATTTGTATAAAGGAAAATTTGCTTAACAGAATTTCATTTTGAACGAATTAATTCCTTTATAGAAGGTACCACTGTATATATATTGCAAAACATAAAATACTACAAAAAACTCATTTGAAAGCCCCAGAAAATCCCTTGGCATGCACACTAAACATTGAAATGCCTCATACTTGAATTAGATTAATAAGAATTTATAGCCTTAATTAAGAGCATAGAAGGATGAAGTTGGAAGGGGCACATAAAGCCATCAAGTCCACCACCACTACCCACCACTGAAAGCAGGAATATAAATCATAGGTTAACAGTGGAACCAATCATAGCTGCTGTGAGTTTTTCGGGCTGTTTGGCTGTGTTCTGGAAGTTTTTCTTCCTGATGTTTCACCACCCTCTGTGGCCGGCCTCTTCACAGGGCAAGGAGCTCAAGGAACTACGAATGGTGTTGGGTTTCTTTCATTTGAAGCCTCAGTTGTGCAATCAAGGTTTTTTTTTTAAGGAGAATTTTGCTTCTGGCATGCAATAATCCCTTGCATTTTAATGGGACATCACTAGTTTGGATTAGCAATTGAGACCTAGGCTGTTCTTTGAGAATTTAACGTGACAGCCTGAATTCGAGTGTTAGACCCAGTATAGGCTGTCACGTTAAATTCTAAAAGAACAGCGTAGTTTATCAGCTGCTTAGATGCCCTAAGCACATCTGATCTCGTCTGATTTCGGAAGCTAAGCAGGGTCGGCCCTGGTTAGTACTTGGATGGGAGACCACCAGGGAATACCAGGCACTGTAGGTGCCTGGAGTAGGAACTGGCAGGCCACTCCAGTATTCCTGCCAAGAAAACTCCATGGACATGGGGTCACGGAGAGTCGGTCACAACTGTAATGACACAAAACACACACAGACCCAGTATAAGGAGACCCCCTGAATGTAAGGGATTCACCTAAGTGTTGGCCTGACATGCAGCCATGGATGGGATAGTTCTGCTTTAGCTGTGGCTAGCAATTGATTTAGACCACCGTGTGGGCCTTCTCAGACCTTATTCTACCACAGTAATCATCCCCGCTTTCCCCAAAATCAAAATCCATTTTCACAGAGCTCAGTTTGAGGCAAGAAAAATACCCGCTGCGCCCTGCATGCCTACTCCAACTTTCAATTAACACAGTTGTTGTGAGTTTCAGAAAAACTGCCCGAAAAACTCACAACACTTATCAGATCCTGGCCATGAAAGCCTTTGAGAATAAAGCAAAGCAAAGCAAAATGGTCTGCTCATATACCGCCCCATACCACTTCAAATAGTCTCTGGGTGGTTTACAGTTTTTAAAAAAATATATATTACGCAGGCTACACATTCCCCCCTCCCCACAGCAAGCTGAGTACTCATTTTTTCCAACCTCAGAAGGATGGAAGGCTGAGTGAACCTTGAGCTGGCTGCTACCTGGAATTGAACCCCAAGTCGTGAGCACAGTTTTACCTGCAGGGCAGGCATTCAACCACTGCACCACAAGGTTGGTGAAGCAGGCAAATAAAATGATGTCAAATTGGTGGCAACTTATAGTGACCCTAATAAGGGCCTTCACAGTAAGTGGTTTTACCAGTTCCACTCCCCCAGTGAGTTTCCATAGGATTCACAAGGATTCGAACCCAGGTCTCCTGCCTCCTGGCCTGCCATTCTATCCACTACGCCGCCGTCCAGAAGGTCGCAACACTATTTTCCAATGCAGCCGAGCCGTTTTCTTGGGAGGACAGTTGCCACTTCCCTCCCAACTTACCGGAGTATAATCCTCAGGTACTCGATTCCGTCGGCCTCTTCGCACTTAATGGATAGGATCAGATTCCCCAGGCTGCTGGCTGTGCAGTAAAAATTCAAATGGTCCTAAAAATAGAAGAGAAGTGTTAGTGGTACAAGGAAGACAATGCCCCTGGGGGCTGCAAGAACTGGGACCCTCTCTCCCCTTCTGCCCCCACTGCTTCGGGCTGGTCCTCAACGCTCAGAAAGAACAGCAGTAATCATAGTACAGTAGGACCCCTGTATCCACTGATTCATTATCCACTGATTAAGTTATCCACGGTTGGCAGAGGAAAAATTAATAAATAATTCAGCAGCCGCAAAAGCAATCTACTGTCATTAAGATCAGCTGTAAAGCACGCTACTGTCATAAAACAGCACCCGTAAAGCAAGCTACTGTTGCAAAACAGCAGCTGTAAAGCAAGTTACTATCACAAAACAGCAGTTTTGGGGAACATTTTGGCGTTCTCTTTTAGCCACAGTTTTCATTATCCGCGGAAAGGCTTGGAACCAATCCCCAACAGATACTGGGGTCCTACTGTAATCTTAGAACTGCAGAGCAGGAAGGACCCAGTGGATCCCTGAATTCAGCCCCTCTCAAGGAGGCCCGGTGGGGAATGGAACTCACTACCACTGGCTCTGCAGCCAGAGACTTAAACCACTGAGCCTACATTAAAGAAGCCCGGCCTGGCATCGGATATTTGGCCAGCTATCGCCCGATTGCCATTGCTCCACGTAGACCAGGCATGTCCAAAGTCCGGCCCGCAAGCCAAATGCGTCCCGTTTTGAAATTTCAAGTGGCCCACAGCTTCTTTTCCCCATCAGCTCAGCCTATCAAGCATCCCTGCCAGCTGGCCCTTCCCCATACCAGATGGAGAAGTCAGCTTGCAGTTTAACTGTTTGGCTGCCTTCCCTGCCTCTGTCCACCACCACCACCCCAGCCACCCACCCAGCCTACCTGCCCCCGGCTCCATTGCTGCAGCATCCTCCCTGCCTCCTTGCATGTTATAGAGACTTGTCCAAAATCTGGCCCCGGGGGCAAATGTGGTTGAAAGTTCGGCCCCCTCACATTTTCACCTTGCCAAATCTGGCCCTCCTTGCAAAAAGTTTGGGCACCCCTGGCTTAGACATTTCAATGTTTGATCCAGGCTATAGGAGGTTGCAAGCTATTAACGCTGAAAGAGGAGCTTTAGATACAGTGTGCTAGGCACTCAGCATGCTACGCAGAGTTCGCCGTGATGGAGCCAACTCCAAACAGAAAGATAACTTTTTTTCCCCTGGAGTCCAAGTCTGAGCCAAATGGTCAGTGCATCAACCATCACAGGAACAGAATGGCGGCTGATGTTGACAACCTTGAGCGGGTCCAGAGGAGGGCAGCCAGGATGGTTGAGGGTCTGGAGGAAATGTCTTATGAGGAACAGCTTAGGGAAATGGGAAGGTTTAGCCTCTCTAAAAGAAGGCTGAGGGGGGATATGATAGCTATCTTTAAATATTTGAAAGGATGTCATATTGAAGAGGGAACAGGTTTAGTTTTCCCTGGCTTCAGAGACTAGGATTCGGGGCAATGCTTTCAAACTACAGGAAAAGAGATTCAATTTGAACATTAGGAAGAACTTCCTGGCAGTTAGAGCTGTTCTGCAGTGGAATATGCTGCCACGGAGGGTGGTTGAGTCTCCTTCTTTGGAAGTTTTTAAGCAGAGGCTGGATGGCCATCTGTCGGAAATATTGTGATGGGGTTCCTGCATGGCAGGGGGTTGGACTAGATGGCCCTTGAGGTCTCTTCCAACTCTAGGATTTTATGATTCTATGACCCCTCCCCAACCCCCATCGCAGGCTACTAATGCATGGGAAGGGTGGTCGTGACAGCTGTGCATGATCGGCTTTGTACTGTAGTCTTATTTGAGGTTTCTAAATGCATCCTGATTTTGCCCAGAGGAGTTTTGGCTCATCTGCTGTGACCAGTGGACAGATCTGAAGTGATTTGTCAAACTGTAAAATCAATGCACTTGAAAACCAAAAGCGTCTCTAACTTCTTGACCTTTACCCTGGTCTAGATGATGGAATCAGGAGACACAATGGAACTAAAACAGGGTAGAACTATCTAACGTCATGACAGTTAGAGCTGTTCGGCAGTGGAATGTGCTGCCATGGAGGGTAGTGGAGTCGCCTTCCTTGGAGGTTTTTAAGCAGAGGCTGGATGGCCATCTGTCGGAAATATGGCATGGCAGGGGGTTGGACTAGATGGCCCTTGAGGTCTCCTTTTCCAACTCTATGATTCTATGATTCTATGATTCTATGATTCTATGAAATGTCTGGGGTCCATGCACTTACTGTTCAAGCTTTAGAAACAAAACCTTGAGGGCCAAAACCATTTGTTTTCTGCTCTGGACTGGAAGTGATTTTCAATATTTGCTTTGATTCTCTCTGGAAACCAACCTGGCCCTAAATTACAATGGTTCTGTTTGAAAATTGCAGTTTCCGAACAAAATAGAGATGGTGTGGTGGCTCAGTGAACTAGAGCACTGAAATGGTTGGCTGCAAAGTCAGCAGCTCGGCAGTTCAAACCCCGAGTGGCACGCAGCAGAGTGAGCTCTCGCTGTTAACCCCAGCTCCTGACAACCTAGCAGTTCGAACGCAGGTAAATGCAAGTAGATAAGCAGGTACCACCATAAAAAGCGGGAAGGTAAACAGTGTTCCATGCGGCCATGCTGGCCACATGGCCACGGACTTGCACAGCTCTGGCTCTTTGGCTTGGAAACGGAGATGAGCACCGCCCCTAGAGTCGAGCACCACTAGCACACATGTGCAAGGGGTACCTTTATCTTTACATTTTAAGTGGAAAACATGGGCTCTACCTTGAGCCTAGTCCCATCTCCTGCCCCTAAGGCCACGCAGGTTGGGGTTCAGCCCTGGGGTTTCTGTGAGCAGACCACAAGCAACTCTAGGAGACACGTGAAAAGACCGGAGACCCCCTTGCCCTTTACCAGTTCTTCTCATCCGGTCCTTTTCTTCCAGGAAAAGGGGGCCCATTGCCCCAGCTAGGCATGGGAGTTTCAGATTCTTTTCCCTACAGCTCCCAGGATTCATCAGGAATTCCTCCAGGTAGAATCCTGGCAGCTTCAGCCAAACAAATTGGAGTTCTCCGTGGAATTTCAGGGATAAAGAGACGGTAGCGGGGTTTAGTTTAGTTTAGTTTTTTGAGAGGCACCCTCTAATGCAGTGGTTCTCAACTGGTGGGTCCCCAGATGTTCCTGGACTGCAGTTCCCAGAAGTCTTCATCATGAGCTGAGCTAGCCAGGATTTCTGGCAGTTGCAATCCAGGAACATCTGGGGACCCACCGGATGAGAACCACTGCTCTAACAAGTATCTTTAAATAAACAAACGACTCCCACCCCCTAATGCTTTGCAGTGGCCAACACTTGCAGAGAGCACCTTGGCAAGGAGCAGGTTGTGTCCTCCTTGCTATCCAGGCTCAAGCATTAAGTCTTCTGTAGGAGAAACAAAGACACTGACTTGTTTTTTAAAAAATCCATTGGCCAATGTTGGGGCCTAAGTGAGCAGAAGTGAGCAGGCTCACGTTTTCCCACTGACCTTTCCCAAGAAGTGTTTCCTGTACGCCCTCGCTTCACCTTTGCACTCCAGTTTGTAGCTGTAAGTATTCGGGCTCGAGGGCTCCTCGTCGTCTTCGCAGATGCTACTGTCTGATGAGGTGGGAGTGCTCAGGTTCTCGGGGTCCTCAATCCAGTATCCCCCAAATTGGGGTAAGATTATTAAGGGATAGGGACTGCCTTTCTCCAGAATCTGAGAAAGGAAAAGGAAATGATACAAACCCATGGAGAAAGACAGAAGGATAGTCTCTCTCTCTCTCTCTCTCTCTCTCTCTCTCTCTCTCTCTCTCTCACACACACACACACACACACACACACACACACACACACACACACACACACACACACACACACAAAACTGACCACAGAAATTAACAAAGACCAGATTCCAGGATTGTGAAGGAGGGGACACTCCCCACCCTTCACACACCAGTGCTGGCTGCCTTTTAAAAATATTTCTTTCATATTAACATAGTGTGATTGCTGTGTTACAGATGGAAAAATAAATAAAGCAGATCAGACTGCAATGTTTCCTGTAGCCCAAAACCTGTGATCCCAGCTTCCTTTACTTTTGAAACCCCACAGACACAATTTACTTCAACGGAGCCATTCACATGTGCCGAAATTATTCAAAAGAAATCAGGTTCACATTGAAATTATAATAAACAAGCCCCAGGTGACTGTTCACTTATCTTTCATCTAAACAACCAAAAACCCCTTTACTTCCCCTCAAAAATGTGCGCTGAGCTGTAATAACATGTAAAGGGATATCCAAACCTGCTTAACCTGATTCAGATACTGGCTTTTTCCAACTTGTAACACCGCCCTTTTTGGATTTGATTTTTAAGATGCTTACATCCTGCACCTCCTTTTATCATCTGGATCACTGGCGGTTAGGCCTCTAATTTGCATTATTTTCTTATTTTCTTATTATTATTATTTTGCTTTTTAGTTGTTTTCCATTACATATTTTTGTATATATTTTATTCACTTGTTATTTGTTTGTTGATTATTATTGTTTTATTGACTGTTCCATTCCTCTGGTTTTTTTCCCCCTTTGGTCACCATGCCGGCAGGGACTAATATTTCGGTGGTGTCTACCCATGGGAGGTACGCTCGGAGCAGGGTGATTAGTTGGGGTAGAAGAACTCAGGTCAGGCAGTTGGTGCCAGTCCCCCGTTCTGATCCCCCTGCCCACCGCCACTCCGCCAGCCCCTCTGACCTGTCCTGCCTCCTGGTCAATGCCAGGTCGGTTCACAATAAGATCCCCGTCCTTCATGATGTTATTGTGGATGCGCAAGCCAACGTGGCATGTATAACTGAGACCTGGGTGGGTGCTGAGGGAGGGGCCTCTCTCTCCCAGCTGTGCCCCCCCCAGGTTTTAGGTCCAGTGGGCCGGCAGGTCAGAGGGTTGGGGGGTTGGGGTGTCCCCCGTTTACAGGGAATCCCTTTATATTAGAAGATCTGCGGCATTGGTGTGTCTTGGAGTAGAATGCCTTCACTTATCGGTGGGTCAGCGAGACAGGTTTGGTATTGTGCTGGTGTACCATGCTCCCCGCAACCCAGCACAATCCTTTCCAGAGATCACTGAGTTCGTCTCGGCTGCCCTGTTGAGGTCCCCCTGCCTCCTGGTGGTTGGGGAGTTCAACGTGCATGCCGAGGAGGAACTTTCAGGAGCTGCTCTGGATTTCATGGTGTCCATGGCCTCCATGAACCTGTCTCAGCATGTTGTATGCACCACCCATAGTGCAGGCCATACCTTGGACCTGGCTTTTACCTCCACGTCGCCAGATTATAATCTGAGGGTTGGGGACATTGTTCCCCAACCTGTGTCATGGTCAGATCATTATCTGCTAACATTTTCCCTGTCGATCGCTGCCCCACCCTGCGGGGAGCATTGGCCCCTTGTCTGGGCCCACCCCCGAAGGCTCCTGGACCCTGACTGGTTCATGGAGGCCTTTGGGGAGCTACCTGATGGACTGGCTGTTGACCCGGTGGAAGCCCTGGTGGATAGGTGGTATGAGGGTGCCACCAGGGCTGTCGACCGGATTGCCCCTAAGCGCCTCCTTTGCTGTGGAGCCTGCTCCTCATCGTGGTTCACAGCTTTGCTGAGGGCGATGAAACAAGATTGAAGGAAGCTCGAGAGCAAATGGAGAAATGATTGGATGGCAGTTAATAGGGCTGCTGTTAAGCAGCTGACCAGGCGCTATGTCCACACGATCAGGGACGCCAGAACAGCTTACGCCTCCCTGAGAATTGGTGCGGCCTCGAACTGCCAGATGGAGTTATTCTGGGTGGTTCGAGACTTCACCAATCCTGGTCAGCCCAGGCCTCCTCCTAGTGATTTCACTAGTGAGCAGCCTTTTTTAGATCTAAAATTGAGGCCATCCATTTCGATCTGGACTCCGGTTGCCCTAATCCCTCCTCTTGTATCCCGGGGGCCCCACCTCCTAGGTCTCCTTGTCTGGTTGAGTTTGGGCCTGTTTTACCAGCAGAGGTCTCCAGAGCTTTGGCTTATTGCCGGCCAGCGGTTTCTCCTTTCGACCCTTGCCCATCTTGGCTTATTAAATCTGCCTGAGGGAGCATGCTGGAGTGGGCTTCAGCTATTGCCACCGCTTCCTTTAGGGAAGGAATCTTTTCTTCTTGCCTGAAGGAGATGGTGGTGAAACCCACATTAAAGAAGCCCAGTCTGGATGATTTGGCCAGCTATTGCCCGATTGCCATTGTTCCCTTCATGGGCAAGGTTGTTGAGAGGGTGGCTGCCGTCCGGCTTCAGTCATTCCTGGAGGAAAATCACATCCTTGACCCATTCCAGTCCGGCTTCAGGGCGTTTCGTGGGACCGAGACTGCCCTGGTTGCTCTGCAAGATGACCTCCTCAGGGAGGCTGACAGGGGGTGCTCTACCCTGTTGGTCCTCTTTGACTTGTCAGCGGCCTTCGATACCGTAGACCATGGTATCCTGCTGGATCGGCTTGTCGAGGCGGGTATCGGGGGCTCAGCATTCTGCTGGCTCCAATCCTTCCTTGGTGACCAGTCCCAGCGAGTCCAGCTGGGGGATGAGTTGTCGGCTCCTTGGATGCTCCCTTGTAAGGTGCCCCAGGAGTCGGCAATATCCCCTATGCTGTTTAACATTTATATGAGACCGCTGGCTGAGGTCATTAGGAGATTTAGAGTTTGCTGCCATCAATATGCTGATGACACACAGCTCTATCTCTCCTTTTTGTCTTCTGCAGTGGAGGCAGTACGCTCCCTCGACCTGTGCCTGGAGGCGGTTCTGGAATGGACCAGGAGTAACTGGCTCAAGCTGAACCTGGAGAAGACCAAGGTTCTGTCCTTTGGGGTGTCCTCGTCCGGGTACAATGGCCCCCACCCTAGTCTGGGGGGGGAGTTTCCCTCCAGCCTACGGACAGGGCCAGGAATCTGGGTGTGGTCCTGGATTCAGCCCTCTCCTTGGAAGCCCAGGTGATGGCCGTCTTCAGGGCCGCTTTTTTCCATCTCCGCAGGATCGGCCAGATCCGTCCGTACCTCGATGGGTCCTCCTTGAGGTCAGTTGTGTGGGCCCTCGTGATCTCGAGGATCGATTACTGCAATGCCCTCTACATGGGGTTGCCCTTGACCCTTGTCCGGAGGCTCCAATGGGTGCAGAATGCAGCAGCCAGACTGGTGGTGGGTGCTCGTAGATACGATCACATCACCCCAGTCTTGGCCCGCCTGCATTGGTTGCCTGTGGCTCTCCGGAGAAGGTTCAAGGTCCTGGTTTTGGTTTACAAAACCCTCCACGGCTTGGGTCCTGAATACCTGTCGGAGCGTATCTCCCAGAGGTCAACTGAGGCCCGACCCACAAGAATGTCGCAGGCGTGCTCACTTACGGTGGCCATGCCCAGGGAGGCACGGAAGTCGTTCACGCGCAACCGCGCCTTCTCTGTGGTGGTCCCCTCCCTTTGGAACCATCTTCTGAGTGAGCTGCGCCTTGCACAGTCCCTGCCCGCCTTCAAAAAAGCGCTTAAAACCATGCTTTTTACGGAGGCATATGGCGACCTTTAATCTAATTTATCCAATTTAATTCCCCCCTCCTGCCTTCTTAGTTGCCTCTTGCTGAGGGTTCTCCCTCTCTCCGTTTTGCTATTTGATATTTTTTATTCTTTTTTCTTGTATTGTATTGTTGATTTTAACTGTTCTGTAAACCGCCCAGAGTTCCTGCTGGAAGATGGGTGGTATAGAAATAAAACAAGCAAACAAATAAGTAAATAATAAATATTTCCTTTTATCTATCCAGGGGGGACAGCCCATTTTAGTAGCTCCACTCTCACAGTTTTGAAAACCAGTTTTTTTTTAGTGCCTACCTCCTCGATGCTGGGATAAGGAATGTAGTCCTCCTGGAAGAGATTCAAAACAGAGAGATAACCATCAAAAGCTCAGTTCCAAAACAAGAAGCAGCCCTGCCAGTAGACCAAAAAAATGCTAAAAATTAAAATAGAGGTCCCGCAGGAGCACAGAACAAAGATGGGCTTTTCCGCAATCTCCTGTGTCTCGTCTGATTGGTAAAAAAACAATTCTCTGCTAGAAGCAGCCCAAAAACACGAGCTCTTGCTCTATGGAGGATTGCACTACAAGACACTTTGGCCAGTGAGAAAAGCAAAGAAGATGAGACTAAAAAAAACAACCTCAGAAGAATTGTCTGAGGAGAAACGACCCAGGCCGAGAGGCAGGCGGGGGTTCCCAGGAAAGGCCAGAAATTTGGAGGCCAGTTGAATGGGAGGAAGCAAGCCTGGCAAATGGAGTGGCTTGGAGGACTTCGGAATGCAACCTCTGATAGCTGGCCACATGCTTTATACCATTAAGAGCGAAACTCCAAGCCTTGTGTAGCAACTGTCAGGATTGGGACTGCATGACTCAGCAAATGTGCAGCCTCCTTGCAGATTCAGGCCCTTCTAAGGCTGAGGTGATCAGAGAGTGCAGCTAGTGAGCCTGCTACTGGCATTTCCAGGTTCAGGCCTCGCCGGGGTACCGAAACAGCTTTGGTCGCCCTGCAAGATGACCCTCTCCGGGCGGCCGACAGGGGTTGCTCCACCCTGTTGGTCCTCCTGGATCTGTCAGCGGCCTTTGATACCGTCGACCACGGTATCCTGTTGGACCGGCTCTCTGAGGTTGGAATCGGAGGCACTGCTCACAGTTGGCTCCATTCCTTCCTGGAGGGCCGTCCACAGTACGTGCAGCAGGGGGGGGGAGTTATTGGCCCCTTGGATTCTCCCTTGTGGGGTTCCACAGGGGTCGTCTCTGTCCCCCATGCTGTTTAACATCTACGTAAGGCCGTTGGCGGGGGTCATCAGGAGTTTTGGAGTCTGCTGTCATCAGTACGCTGATGACACACAGCTCTATCTCTCCTTTACCACCTCTGCTGTGGAAGCTGAGAGGATCCTCGACGGGTGCCTGGAGGCCGTACTGGCTTGGACTGGGGCAAACAGGCTTAAGCTCAACCCCGAGAAGACGGAGGTTATGTTCTTCGGGAGCTCGCCGTCGGGGTACGGTGGCCCTCTCCCCTGTCTGGGGGGAGTTTCCCTGCAGCTCGCGGTGAGGGCGCCGAATCTGGGTGTGCTCCTGGACCCGGCGCTCGCCATGGGGTCCCAGGTGGCGTCGGTGACCAGGTCCGCCTATTACCATCTCCGTCGGATCGCCCAGATCTGCCCGTACCTCGACGCGAACTCTCTGAGAACAGTGGTCTAAGCTCTGGTGATCTCGAGGCTGGACTACTGTAACGCCCTCTACATGGGGTTGCCCTTGACTCTCCTCCGGCGTCTGCAGCGGGTACAGAACACAGCGGCCAGGCTGGTGGCTGGTGTGCATCGTTATGACCACATCACCCCAGTCCTGGCCCGCCTGCACTGGTTGCCCGTTGCAGCCCGGATTAGATTCAAGGTCTTGGTTTTAGTTTATAAAACCCTCCATGGCTTGGGACCGGACTACCTGGCAGAGCGTATCGCTCAGCGGTCAACTTCGGCCCGTCCCGTTCGGCAGGCGCGAGCGCACTTGCTTCGGGTCGCCACTCCTCGTGAAGCCCGGAGGACGAGTACCCGGACCCGGGCTTTCTCCGTGGTGGCCCCTAGCCTCTGGAATTCCATCCCCAGTGAAGTGCGCTCTGCAGAGTCCCTGCTGGCCTTCCGGAAGGCGTTAAAGACCTATCTTTTCCGGGAGGCCTTTGGCGATTCTTAACTGATTTTTTTTCTTTTCTTTTTTTCCCCCCTCCCCTCCGCCATCACAAACTATTTTGCCTTCCATTGTTTAGTTATTGAGGTGCTATAAGGTTTTAACTTTGTCTAGCGTTATAATTATTTGTTTTTATCTGTGTATTCCTGTAATTTGTGTGGCTATTGAAGCCTTGAAGCCTTGTAAGCCGCTTAGAGTACACAATGTAGATAAGCGGGGTATAAATGCAACAAATAAATAAATAATAAATAAAATAAATAAATAATGCTAGCTGCCAGCACTCTCTGTTCCTTGCCTCCGCAACGCGAGACCTCTGGACTCCTGAAGCTTGAATCTTCCTGGAGCTCTGTTGCTCTGTAAGTTTTCCTGTTTGGCACTGTTTTTGTGAGGATCTCAAACTTGGATAGGCTGACTACCATCTCTGTGGATCTTGAACTTGAACTGACTGACCACGGTCTTGGCCTCAACCCCACCTGGCTTCTGGGAACACCCTGGTCCTGGCCTCCTTGCTGATATCCCAGCTGCCGCCCACGCCCCAGCCATTAGAGCAACAATCGCAACAAAGAGGCATTCCCTGGTAGAAGGAACTCCACACATTCATAAAACCACAAAGCAAAAGAACAAAATAGAAAAATTAAAATTAAAATTAGATGGGAAAAAGATCTGGGAGTAGAATGGAGCTGGTACGATTCCAAACTGAAGTACCCTCCTTTTGTCATCTATGCAGCACCAATTAAGAGGAGTCACAAACAAACCTTATTTTTCTGGCTTCCACTTCTCTGTTCCTCCGATTTAGGCACCTGTTTTGAAAAGATAAGAGTGGTCTCTTATTTATTTTTTTGATACATGCCAGACAGAAGAGCTGAACAACAGCATCAAAACCAGATTCCTTCACAGAAATTAGGATGGGGAGAAGGCACCTCTGCCTTTCCAGGGAAACACCAGCAACAGGATCCTCATGGGAACGTGGCTGCATCCTGTTGGCCCACCATTCTCAGTCTTTGTTTGCTCAGAAGGTATCACTTATCCCAGCTTCCCATTCCCGGTTTTACTTATGTGGGATGTGATCTGACCGGGGAATAGCTCCCGTTTTCATACAATGATGGAACAATTGAGTTGCATGACTCCTATCAAGCCAACTTCCTGCTGAACTCAGGAACCCAAATCAAAGCAGATCTAACAGACGACTGTCTATTTTCTCTTGAATGTTCACCACCTCCTGAAGTCACAGTTTCCACTGTTGTACTGCTCTAACAGTTTGGAAGTTTTCCCTCATATTCAGCCGAAATCTGGCTCCCTATAGCTTAGACTCAATTTTAGACTCCAGTCAGGGAAGTTGCTCGGTCTTCTTAAGCAAAACATTCCCAAAATCAACAAAAACTCTCAAAAACAACAGGTTCCATTTGGGTTCTTGAAATGATCCCAAGTGAGTCAAAAATATATTATAATGGAGCTTTATTTACACATGAAAGTTATATTTGTGAAAAGATTCAAAAAAGACCAAAATACTTAACAGAGCCAAGATATGGACTTATTTCTCTAGAAAAACAATTAAAAAGCTAAGTTATTCTCTCTGACTGGCTACACTGAGTCATTCTGAGTATACTAAATAATCCTAACCCTACCTAACTGAAGCAAGCATCATTGATGAAAGCGATTCTCAGCAAAATCATGGCTTCTGTCTCTTCTCCCCGTCTTCTTTCCAGAAGCTTCCAGATGTCACGTAATGTAATTGGCCAATGGTAGCTGTATCTCTCTGCTCTAAGAGAATTGTTGTGACTATATTCCACATACTTTAGATAAGAGTCTATTGCCAGGCTGAAATGTGCAGTTAATATCACAACTTGGGGAAAACACACTATGTCCAATCATCCCCAATTTCCTTGCAAGCCTATTATTATATATGACACACTCTGGGATGATCAATAAGAGAGCTTGTCCCTCCTCTGGACCACTTATGGCATGGGTCTGGGGGTAACAATTTCCCATGATCACATGGCGCCCAGAAAATTGCAAAGCAGCCTGACCGAAAGTCGAGTCATGGCAACTGGGTTTCTTTTCTTGTGAGATCGAAACGTTTCACTGCTCATCCAAGCAACTCTGTCAGTCTGAGATTGAGACTCTCAGACTGACAAAGCTGCTTCGATGGGCCGTGAAATGTTTCAATCTCACAAGAAAAGGAGTCCAGTTGCCATGACTCAACTTTCTGTTAACATCACCTGGATGACTGAGAATCTTCACAGACATAAAGCAGCACAACCTTGATCCGTGTTAAGGCTGGACCAATAGCTCCAGCAGTGGGGCTACTTGGGGGTGGGGTGGGGGGGAGAAGAATCTGGAAAAATTCCTGCATGGATGGAAGGGCTGCTTTTCCAAGGAAGCAAACCCAATCATTTTTCGGAATCCTGATTCCATTGCTAATTAGTTAAGAAATCCCTAAGCTACCATTAAGGCTTAACAAGTTAGTCAAAACAAAAGTTTCTAGAAGCTTGGACTCTGAACTCTTATTGGATATTTCAGCATCCCATGGATGGAACAGCAAGTTCTCATCATCACCGAAATAAGAATCGCCATCATCGTCATCAACAACTTGAATGACTTTCGTCCAGTAGCACTTACACCTGTAATCATGAAGTGCTTTGAAAAGTTGGTAGGGAACTATGTTATTGCCTGTTTACCAAAGGGACTGGACACATTCCAATTCGCCTATAAAAAGAAGAGATCAACAGAGGATGCTGTGGCACGTGCTCTTCATGCTGTTTTTGAACATCTGGAGAAGGGGGGGGCTATGCTAGATTGCTCTTTGTGGGTTTTAGCTCGGCTTTTAACACCATTCTTCCACGACGTTTGATCTCTAAACTGGAAGGTCTAGGGCTTCCACCATCACTTTGTGGATGGATCTTGAATTTTCTGTCAGAACGTTCTCAGAGGGTCCGGTTGGGCCCTTACACCTCTAATACTCTTAGTACCAACATTGGAACACCACAGGGATGTGTACTTAGCCCACTGCTTTATATTCTTTACACATTTGATTGTGTCTCTGCCTATCCTAGCAATAGGATCATTAAGTTTGCAGATGACACAACTGTGATTGGGCTCATCTCTGGCAAGGAGAGTGAGATGGCTTACAGAGATGAAGTGGAGAGGTTGACCAAGTGGTGCAGAATAAATAACTTGCACCTAAATATAAAGAAAACAAAGGAGCTTCTGGTAGATTTTAGGAGGCATAAAACTGATATTCAACCACTGGTGATTGATGGGACTGGTGTGGAGAGGGTTACAGGTTTTAGATTTTTGGGCATTGAGTTACAGGAGGATCTGTCCTGGAGTGTCAACACAAGGGGGCTTGCAAAGAAGGCTCAGCAGAGACTATTTTTCTTGAGAACTTTAAGGAAAAACCATCTTCCACAAAAGCTGCTGCTGGCCTTCTATCATTGTGCAATTGAGAGTGTACTTACTTACGGGTTATGTGTGTGGTATGGAAGTTGTACCCACTAGGATAAGACAGTGTTGCACAGAATCATAAGAATTGCAGAGAGTATTGTGGGCTGTTCACTCCCCACCCTAGATCAATCAATCAATTTTATTTTACAGCCAATGGCCCGATAAAATACAGTATACATTCAAACAAGTACACATTCCAATAAATAAAAGAAACTTAAAATTAGTTAAGTGCCAGAATTCTCTTTCATATTTTTTGGGCTGAGAGAAGGATTTCAGCATGGCTCTTCTTATGTTCTTATGTTCATGGATTCCAGTAAAGAGTTAGGAAGGTTACTTAGATTGTTTTTTATTTTTATTTTTAATAGTGGCCTATGAAGGTTATCGCGTGTAACCTATTTTTGCAATTGTGTTTTGTGATGACCACGTGGCTCAACCCTCTTTTTGCTTTGATGGAATTGTGAAGATACCAAGAAAGAGCCGGCATTCCCCCAGAGACCTGGAATAAGGCGCAAGAACTCTCAACATCAAAGGACAAGACTGCATCCACTAGGTAATATAACTTTAATTCAATCCGGTTCCAATTGGCAAACCTAGTGGACTTACCATTTTTTTTACCCCATCAATTTTTTTACCTGCATCAACCCTTTCCCCTCCTCTTCCTCCTCTAGGCCAAAAGGTATTTGTATGTCTCGTAGTGCCAAATGGAGCTGGGTAAGGGAGTGGGGGTGGTATATGACCCATGTTCCTTTGTTTGAAGAATGGGGGTGTGACTTAAGAAGCAGCTTTTTACAACTGCCCTTCCTGCCTCTTAACAAGATTTCTGCCCTGGCTGCAACACCATCTACTGTAGCCATGGATTTTAAGACCATCTAAAAGTTACATCCTAGTAAAGCACATCTTTTACCATATCTTAACTTCTGGGACCTGCTTTGAAGAAGAGTTATGTAAACTCAAAAGCTTGCAATGTCCCTTCCTTTTTTATATTTAATAGTAGTAGCCTATAAAGAGATTGCCTGTAACCTATTTTTGCAATTGTGTTCTGTGATGGCCACATGGCTCACCCCCCCTTTTTTACTTAGATTAGTTTTTATTTTATTTTAGGGCCAATATGCTTACATTTTGAATGTTTGTTTTGAATCTATGTAGACCTATTTTAATTTGTACTTTTGTTTAGAAATAATCCTTCGTTATATCTTATTTTGCCTTCAGAGAAATCATTTGTTTTGGTAAGTTTTGGTATTTTCATCACCTTGATGATTTATGACTTGCAAGCTTCAGCAGAAAGCTGGGGTTTGCTTATACATCACAGGTTCAAAGAGGCAGTTTTCAAGTACGTCCCAAGGTGGCATACAAAACAAGTAAGATTCGAAGAAGGGTGGGTCTTCCATGACCCAAAAGGGACACTAGACTCAGAGCAAACTCCCTTAAACTGACTCTTCCGTCCCTCCAATCCGACCCCTTAAAAATAGCAGCCCCACTGCTGGACCTGAAATGTTCAGCCTGGGCAAGGATCTGGACCGGGTTGCAGCTCTACTTCCCATAATAACATCAGGAAACAGTTCGTGCCAGTGCTAAAAGCGGTCCAAATTGTGAGCAATATGTCACACCTTAAAACCAACACCCGAGTCATAACACCAGGACAAGAAGCCATAGGCATGTTGTCTTGATATTGCTTGTTGCTCTTCTTAATTATTCCGGTTTTTGCTGCAAGTCCAGTCCAGAAACAAGGATGGGCAAGATATGGGTGTAACACTTACTTGCATTTTCTCCAGCATCTCAAAGAACTCTGCAGACTGCGGAGAGAAATAAGAAGAAGAAAAGTTGTCGTCAATAAGCTATAGGAGGCATGGAGAGGTCATATATAAAAGATCCCATTTTCATTTCAACTGTGATTTTTTTTAAAAATGGAAGCCCTAACCAGATACGTAGAGACTGGAGGTGAAGCAATGAATTGGACAAACCCAAAAATATATCTTCCACAGCACCAAGTATGTGTCCATGTGTCCATGTGTCCAGCATCAAGTATGTGTCCACCAAGATCGGCACAAACTGCTTCTTCAGTGGTTCATGCTGGTTCGCACTTGGTCCGAACAGGTGTTCCAAGGGTTTTAATTGAGAACTGCTGGGGTCTCTGGCTGCCACTCCAACCCAGTCCCCAAAAAGTCATAGCCCTATGTTCTGGTCCAAAAACATCCAGCTTGGACATGGGTCAGATCTGGGGTGGAGTGCTGTTGCCTGCACGTGATATGATCGTCAGGAAATGGCTCACAAGGGCTCCAAAATGTGAGCAATAGGCCCGTGTGATCACGTCCCAAGTTAACGATCCCTCAAATGCAGAAAAGCACCTCCTAGCTCCATTGGAAGACCCGCCTGCTGGGCTTTTCAGGGAGAGATACTCTGGCAGTTACTTCACATCTGTTTTGTCTTTGTTAGTGTTGCGCTTAGGAGCGGCACAAAAAAAGTTACTTCACGTCCATCACGCAACTACTGTACTGAAATTTGTCTCGACAACACTCCCTGAATGGGTTCTAAGTGCGACAGTACTGTACCTGGTGCTGGGATAGGGTTTTGCTTTGTCACTCTTTGTTCCTGCTTTCTGTTCTGAGACAAGACACCATGTAGTAACGACTGTCACACAACAAAACATTTGTTTCTAAATTTGACTCTGCTGCATTGGCGTATGAAACCCAGATCACCAGTAATCTGAAATATCAAAAAAGTTTTTTAAAGCCCCCCCCCCAAAAAAAAGGAAAAAGGAAGCTAGACGAATGCTGTGTTTGTCACAGTACAAGACCGTGAGGTAACATTTGTCACGAGACAGTTATCACGACCATGGGAACACTGAAACAGGGACAAAACCACACGATTGCGACCAACGCTGTCATGGTACAAAACTAGTTGTGGAACAAAGAAGGATGTGAAGTAACTACCTATGTGGTTTCATACCATGAATTATTGGGAAATGTAGCAGAAATTCTCAGATCCTTCTATCATGCTGTTCCCAGTTTTGCTACTGCTTTTAAAATAAAAAAACATATTGCTTGGATTGGTTTTATCATGTTCCAGCAACCATCCCTACTTGGTTTTTTAAATCATTAATTCTAGATAACTGATAAAATTGACAGATTTTCAGCAGGTGCCACTAACTCTTCAAATCCTTTGCTAAAACGTTGTAACACACTTGCATTTTTATAACAATACCGTTCTTGAGATGCATTGCATTTCTGTGACAGTCTGGGGCTGCTCTGAATTTTTACTCATATTTTTAATGGACATTTAATTTAAACCAAGAACTGGCAATAGCAAGGACTAGAGATGGACACAGCCTATGGGTCTGGTGGTTCATGCTGGTCCGCAATTTCTCAGAACAGGTGTTCATGTCCTCCATCAGGTGCCCACTCATATTCAGCATCTCAGCTTCCTTGCTTCCCCTGGGCGCTATCTAGAGCAATAATTAATAACAATAATAATCACCTAATAATGGTAATCTTTGAACTGAAGAGCTGGAAGAGACCCTATGAAGGAGGCCCACTGGCTCTGCAGCTCCAGAGATCGTGGCCGCTCAGCTTTCCAGCAGTTCTTAATAATAAACTTAGAACACCTGTTTGGATAAAGTACGAAGCAGCATGACAGTGGGTAGCAGTGGCTGGGAGGGTGGCCCACTGGAGTCCTGTGTCCAGTTCTGTGCACCTCAATTTAAAAAGGATGTTGACAAGCTCGAGCGGGTCCAGAGGAGGGTGACCAGGATGGTTAAAGGTCTGGAAGAAATGTCTTATGAGGAGCGGCTTAGGGAACTGGGAATGTTTAGCCTTTCAAAAAGAAGGCTGAGGAGGGATATGATAGCTATGTTTAAATCTTTGAAAGGATGTCACATTGAAGAGGGAACAGGTTTGTTTTCCATGGCTTCAGGGACTAGGACTTGGGCCAATGGTTTCAAACTACAGGAAAAGAGATTCCATTTGAACATTAGGAAGAACTTCTTGACGGTTAGAGCTGTTCGGCAGTGGAAGATGCTGCCCCAAAGGAGGGTGGTGGAGTCTCCTTCTTTGGAGGTTTTTAAGCGGAGGCTGGGTGGCCATCTAAGGGGAGTCCTGTGATGGGGGTTCCTGCATGGCAGGGGTTGGACTGGATGGCCCTTGAGGTCCCTTCTTACTCTAGGATGCTATGATTCTATGAACTCATGAGGGGAGGCCATGTTTTCTGAAGGTATTGAGATGTGTTTCTCTTGTCAAGAGGATCAAATCTGAAAGCATTAGTTACATCTGTAGAGAGTCTGTGTGAGTTTGCTTCCTTGTGGCTAGGAGGAGGAGAAGCAGGAAGTGAACTCACAGGAAGCAAAATGCAATGAGCTTTGGAGTAGCAGTCTAACTATAGATCTAGAAAAGACAATGGAGTTTAACCCCTTTGAACTACGCATCTTCCCATTAACCGGTTTTTCTCCAGTTTCTTCATATTACAAAGTATGGACAAGGATGTTGTATTTCCGCATCTGAGAGCAAAGCTTGGGCAAGGAGCAGGCCGTGGGTCTTGGAGAATACTAAGTCTGGCATTTTTCTGAAAAGTGCCAGGTTGTGAGTCATGGAAATGTAGAAGTATAAAGCTTGCAAACACAGGATCGTCCTTGCCAAGAAATAAATAGGTGCCCAGATAAGGATTTTTATTTTTTTGCCACCCTCTAAATTTCCGACATTGCGAGTTCAAAGCTGATTTAGGAACAGCTCAGCATGTTGGGCAGAAAAGACAGGTGATCGGAAAAAATACCTTTGGCCTCCTTCTTGGGGAAATGTTGACCCCGCCACTGTTGTGAACACCAACATCCTAAGGGCATCACTGGTTCTAACCAGATTAAAAAGGACCCTGGCTGAAACTCAGAAGAGCCAGCCTGGCCAGCTGACAACACTGGTTCACAGGGATCAGGAGTCTTGAGAATGTGATCAGGTGGAGAAAAAATAGCTCACTCTTAGGACCTCTTTCTTTCTTTCTTTCTTTCTTTCTTTCTTTCTTTCTTCTTCTTCACTTTGCTTCATTCATTTCCTTCATCTTCCTGCACAGATGGAAAGATCTCTTTTTAGGGCAATCACTCCTAGCGAAGCCACCCTTTTCCTGTCATCAGACACAATCCTTTCTCACAGTCTGATTGCAGCCTGACTCACATGTCAGGGCAGCCATGTCTATCCAAGGTACACAGACAGGCAAATTGTAGAAGCTGAGATGTGTGTTTTGTGCAATTGGGTTAGCTACTTAAGGTGGATTTTTAACTGCCTTGCAGGACAGTGTGTTTGAGTTTTAGCAACCTTTGTGTGCTGCCTTTAAGTGGTTTCGGCCGGGAGGGACCTTCTCTGGATTGGGGTGAATGTCAGTCAATTCAGCTTTAGCCAAATATTTGTTGGAAAAAATAGAAGTGTAGATGCACAGCGTTTCCCCTCAAAAATCCTAATAGACTATAACATAGTCTTAATAAATAAGTGCATACTGGAAAACAGACCTGAGACCCAGCAGAAACCCAGTGCTTTTCAGAATACCAAAAAACTTTGCAGACAGCATGTATTAGAAAAATAATTTTATATTTAAACATTCAACTTAGAGTTTGTCTTCAGCAAAAAAACATTATACAGTGGACCCTTGTATAACAAACAGCTTGTATAACATAAAATTTGTACAACATAAACATTCTGGAGATAGGGGAAATTTGCTTAACATAATCGCCTATGGGGAAAATCCGTACAACATAAAATTGGGATCACTCCGTTTTCAATGCATTCCTATGGGAATTTGTATAAAGGAAAATTTGCTTAACATAATTTCATTCCTTTATACAAGGTACCACTGTACATAAACATGCCTGATAACATTACCTTGACCAGCAAAAACTCAACTAACCTTACACAGGAACAGTGTGACTAGCTCTATGCAAAGACCAGTAACTTGTGATCCCTCTGTGCTACATTTATACAAACTGCAGCCAGTCACCAGCACCTACCTGCCTGATGCTGCTGCAGCCTCAGAGCTTTCCCCTCAAACCTTAGCAGCTGTATGTGTTTTACCCACACACAAACTCTGAGTTGCTGAGTTGCTTCTGAGTAAGGTATGTTTCAATATTTTATTTATGTTTTTATAACTTTGTTCAAGTGTAAAAACTTGACAATATTCCCTCTCTGCCTCAGATTTTTAAATAGAGCCACAGTTTTATGCTTTTTTTTTTGCTCAATGGTCAGTTAACACTATCTAGTTAGTCAATATATGATCATTTAGCTATGTAGCCAGTCACGTAGTTACTTATGTAATCTGTAAACATTGAGGCAGTTTAAACTCTTTCAGTCATTGTTTTTATACAATATGTTTTTTATCTATTCAGAACTGAGTAAATGGAGCTTTTATTTTTTTCTCATACCAGTGTCTTAGACTGAGACTGTAAGTGCCAGTTGAAGAAAACAGACGATAAAGGTGGTGTACTCTGGGGGAACTTCTGTAACTTGGGCCTTTATGATCTGTCCTGAACTCTGGGATGACTGAGAACAGATTCCGCCCCTCCTCTGCACAACCACCTTTCACATCTTTGAAAAATAATTTCATATTTCTGCTATGTCTTCTTTCCTTAAGGCCAAAAACATGCCCAGTATCTTTCAGTCCTTCCTCACACGGCTTCCTTTCCAACCCCCTGATGATCCTGGTTGCAGGAACGAGTCCTGCAGAAATGAAGAGGGGGGGGGGAGCAGGGCATGGCTAGAGGATAGAAGATAGAAGGGAGGGCTGCTAGCTGTCATCAAAGATCTGAAGGTTTGTCATGCAAAAGTTGGAACAGACTTCCCTTCTGTTGTTCTTAAGGATTAGAATCAGGGTGTAAAATGACAACAACAACAAAAGCTTTCCCACCGCTTTCCTTTTTTTTTTTTTTAAGCAAACGTTAGGCAAAAGCTGTTAAAGTAAAGAACTTGTTAGTGGAGTTTTCTAGAGGTATTTCAGCTCTGACTGTAGTAGATGCTGGCACAGAATAGGAGGCGGGCAGATGTAGGCAAACGTTCCAACCACTCGATTCAGGTCAGACCCCACCTGGGGCCCTGTGCCCAGTTCTGTGCACCTCAATTTAAAAAGGATGTTGACAGCTTTGAACGCGTTCAGAGGAGGGCAACCAGGATGCTTAAAGGTCTGGAAGAAATGTCTTACGAGGAGCAGCTTAAAAATCTGGAAATGTTTTGCCTTACAAAAAGAAGGCTGAGGGGGGATATGATAACTATATTTAAATATTTGAAAGGATGTCACATTGAAGAAGAGACTGGTTTGTTTTCCATGGCTTCAGAGACTAGGACTCGGGGCAATGGCTTCAAACTACAGGAAAAGAGATTCCATTTGAACATTAGGAAGAACTTCCTGATGGCTAGAGCTGTATGGCAGTAGAATAATATGCTCCCCTGAAGGAGGGTGGTGGAGTCTCCTTCCTTGGAGGTTTTTAAGCAGAGGCTGGATGGCCATCTGTCGGAAATATTGTGCTGGGGGTTCTTGCATGGCAGGGGGTTGGACTGTTTGGCCCTTGAGGTCTCTTCCAACTCTAGGATTCTATGATGCAATGACCCCTCTGTCCCGTGACAATGACGTTCATCAGAAACTTGCCCTTCCAAAGGCAGATGATGAGGATGACCGGCTGGATGAGACACAGGACTTCTCTGTTCCAGAGCCTTATCTCTTCACAGTTCTAATCAGATTGCTGGCACACCAATTAAATAAAATGGATTGGAGGAGTTGGTCAGTGAAGCAGCAATATTTATTAGATCACTGCAATAATGGGTGTCTGCCAGAGCAGGCAGAACATTCCAGCAGTTTTATTCTCCAGCTCCCCACCCCTCCAGCCACAAAAGTCCCTCCCTCCAAACTTCCATGGGATAGGAGAAGAGGTTTTACAGACTTTTCTGATTTGCCTAGTTTAATTTTTATGCATTTAAACTACACGCCCTCTGCCTTAATTTCCCACCTACTACTGGTACTCATTCCTGGGAATTCCTTTGTTCCTACGGTGGACTTGTGATGCCATGGTCTGCCGGTCTCTTCAAGTCATTCAGGGGCCCCCTTTGTTCAAAAAGGCAGGTCTGCAAGGGAGTTCCTTTGTTAAGCAAGATTTTCTGCTTTTGAATCAAGCCTAAGCATTCTGTTCATGCTCAGAGTCCCTCGTGGAATGTGAGAATAACATCCTTCCCTTTCTCACAAGATCCTCTAGCACAGGGGTGTCCAAACTTTTTGCAAGGAGGGCCAGATTGGGTGAGGTAAAAATGTGTGGGGGCCAAACAATCAGCAGCATTTGGCTCCTGGGCCGGACTTTGGACCAGTCTCTATAACATGCAAGGAGCCGGGGAGGACGCTGCAGCAATGGAGCCAGGGGTGGGTAGGCTGGGAAGGTGGCTGGGTGGTGGTGGTGGACAGAGGCAGGGAGGGCAGGTAAAACATAAAAGTGCAAGCTGATGCCTCCATCCAGGATGGGAAAGGGCCACCTGGCGGGGATGCATGACAGGCTAAGCTGGCAGGGAGAAGAGGCTGTGGGCCACTCGAAATTTGAAAACGGGCCGCATTTGCCCCCCCCCCCTGACTTTGGACATGCCTGCTCTAGCATCTTCCTGAGATGGAAAGTATGCAGAGGGATTTAACTAGATAATCTGGGTTGTTTTGTGTGTCGTGTTGCTTCCGAGCTCTGGTGAGCCTCGGGTTTCATGGCGCCTGAGACTCTTGAAGGAGAGACTCTTGAAACCTAGTTGGAGGATCTCCCAACTTTACCGTTTTCTTTGAATATTTGTGAATACCATTTGCCTTTTCTCCCTGGCCTTGTTACTTGCTGAGTTGTAACTTTATTTCCTTCCTGCACTGGAATTTGTAGGTTTAAAAAAGTTCATTGAAAGCATCTGCTTATCACTTTCCTGCCCACTAGAGTGGTGCCCAACAGAGGGATTTAAATGAGTAAAAAAACAGATTAAAAACTTTATTTGAATAGACAGATTACAAATATCCTTGGTCAATGTCGTGTGTGCTAGGTTGCTGTGTACTTTATTACTATTATTTTTAACAGCCCACTCTTGGAATCTTTAGTTACACTTAATCCTTCATCATCCCAGAAATAAATAGCCCTTGCCTTGGAGTACACTAGGAAATGTGGACGAGGAGTGCTTGAATGAAGCTTCATTTTTTAAAAAATAGTATTTTATTTTAGTAAAAACTATAATACAAAATATACAACAAATATATGGAGAGGGAAAAGTTAATGATAACACTACAAAACAAAACAGTGTGCTACTGCCATTACAGTAGATGTTACTGATTATACCTAAAACTACTAGTTATACTACTTTTCTGCTGCTAGTTACATTATTCATTACCCAAATAAATTAGTTACAGTAATTTACTGCTTGCAAGTAGTTCCTTCCAAGCTCTGTTTTGAGACAAAGACAGCAGAGAAGCAAGGCAAACAAAAACAGAGCTCTGGATTGCTTTTCACTACGGATCGTCACCTTACCAAAAATGACACAGTTTTATCATTTCATAAGGTTATGAAACGTTACAAAACGAAACAAAGGGCAGACAGCATGTCTCCACGAACCGAACTGAAATGATATTTCTGGAACCGAGAAGCTACTGTCAGATCTCCCTTAAGGCAAGGGGCTGCGACTGGGCGGCTGTTTCCCAGTTCTTGCCACCGCCTCCCAGCTGATTTTGACAAACTGTCAAAAAAGAACCAGCTGGTAGGCAGTGGGGATGGGTCATTTTAAAAAGACTCCAGCCTTTGATAGCTCGTCTGGAGCCTTTTTAAAATGGCCCGCACGCAACAGCAAGAGCACCGGTGTGGCAGGGGGTTCATTTCGTTTCGTTTTGTTTTGTAAGTAATGATTTCTTTAAAAGAAACATTATTACTTATGGAACAGAATGAAACACGGGGGGGGAATGAAATTGAACATAATGGAACACTATTTTTCTGTTTTTGTGCCCATCCCTTCTTTTCACTGCTTTCCCCCACCCCCACCCCAAAAATGGGATGTTTGTTTATTGGGAGTGGCTCCCAAACCTTGCAAAGGATGGTGAGAGAAGCTGGATGGGTTATATTTCTGTTTTTCTAGAAGAAGTGGTGGAGGTGGTGTTGGGAGATTAAACCCATAATCGAATTACCCTGCTCTTACTAGACGTTGACAACGACCTTGTAAATGACTGGAAAATTCAGAACGTGATGCAATAATCTAGTTTGGTTGGGTTGGATCGCTGGCACTTTGCCACTGATTTGCCTAATGCCGGGCACCTGTCTTTGCTCCTTACAACAAGAAGGTTGTTTTCCTTGGTGTTGTTGGTACCTTGTGAAGGGCACCCTCCCCTCCCTTTGCATCTCCCCTTCCTGCCTGGGCTTCTCCTGGATCGGGACACACTGCTGTCCCAGTGCTAAGAGGAACTTTCGTTCTCCTCCCAGCCACGGCTGGGCCTCCCAGATCCACCAAATGCTGCTGGAATGAGAAAGGCCCCCAAATAGAATGGAGCTGATGCGAGTCCCAACCAGAAGGCAAACATAGCCAGCACAGAACGCTTGGTTTCTTAGGAAGAGCACTTAGGATGTTGAACATGCTCTATAGTGTGTTTTGGAGGTTCTAGAAATCATTGGTTCTCAACCTGTGGGTCCCCAAATGTTCCTGGACTGCAACTCCCAGAAATCCCTTCTAGCACAGCAAGTGGTAGAGGCTTCTGGGAGTTGCATCCCAGGAGCATCTGGGGACCCACAGGTTGAGAACCACTGCTCTAGGTGCCCTAAGCACATCTGATCTCACCTGATTTTGGAAGCTAAAGCAGGGTCGGCCCTGGTTAGTACTTGGATGGGAGACCACCAGGGAATACCAGGTGCTGTAGGTGCCTGGAGTAGGAACTGGCAAGCCACTCCAGTATTCCTGCCAAGAAAACTCCATGGACATGGGGTCACGAAGAGTCGGTCATGACTGTAACGATGCAGCACACACACACACACACACACACACAAACCTGGCTGAGGGTTCAGCTGGACCAGTGGATCCCAATGTGGGACCCACACCCCAATAGGGGGGGCAACTTTTATGTTCCTCAGTACTCCTACTGTCTTTCATTCTTTTATTTTCCTCTATGATGAATGCCCTGTTCTTTGGAACCTTGTTTAAACCAAGTTAATGGCCTTTTTGGCTTTCTCTGATTGAGTAGGAGTTTGCTTTCTAACTACAGTAGTAAGAATTATATGTTACGATGGGGGGGGGGGAGGTGGGATCGAGATTTTGGAGATGCTTAAAAGGGACATGCCCCCCCCCCCCAAAATTGGTTGGGAACCACTGGTCTAGACAATTATCCTTGGCTCAATCAAGATAAACAACAGGGGTGTGTGGACTCTCTGTCAAGGCCGATTTAAGTCACATGGGAGACTTGACTTGGACTCAACTCAGGAGTTTTGGGGGGAATCATGATACATTTCTCCAAATCGTATTCATGTAGAATCATAGAATCATAGAATCATAGAGTTGGAAGAGACCTCAAGGTTTATCAGTCCAACCCCCTGCCATGCAGGAACCCCCATCACAATATTTCCAACAGACGGCCATCCAGCCTCTGTTGAAAAACCTCCAAAGAAGGAGACTCCACCACCCTCCTTTGTGGCAGCATATTATTCCACTGCCGAACAGCTCTAACAGTCATGAAGGTCTTCCTAATCTTCAAATGGAATCTCTTTTCCTGTAGTTTGAAACCATTGGCCCAAGTCCTAGTCCCTGAAGCCATGGAAAACAAACCTGTTCCCTCTTCAATGTGACATCCTTTCAAAGATTTAAACATAGCTATCATATCCCTCCTCAGCCTTCTTTTTGAAAGGCTAAACATTCCCAGTTCCCTAAGCCGCTCCTCATAAGACATTTCTTCCAGACCCTCAACCATCCTGGTCACCCTCCTCTGGACCCGCTCGAGCTTGTCAACATCCTTTTTAAATTGAGGTGCACAGAACTGGACACAGGACTCCAGTGGGCCACCCTCCCAGCCACTGCTACCCACTGTCATGCTGCTTCGTACTTTATCCAAACAGGTGTTCTAAGTTTATTATTAAGAACTGCTGGAAAGCTGAGCGGCCACGATCTCTGGAGCTGCAGAGCCAGTGGGCCTCCTTCATAGGGTCTCTTCCAGCTCTTCAGTTCAAAGATTACCATTATTAGGTGATTATTATTGTTATTAATTATTGCTCTAGATAGCGCCCAGGGGAAGCAAGGAAGCTGAGATGCTGAATATGAGTGGGCACCTGATGGAGGACATGAACACCTGTTCTGAGAAATTGCGGACCAGCATGAACCACCAGACCCATAGGCTGTGTCCATCTCTAGTCCTTGCTATTGCCAGTTCTTGGTTTAAATTAAATGTCCATTAAAAATATGAGTAAAAATTCAGAGCAGCCCCAGACTGTCACAGAAATGCAATGCATCTCAAGAACGGTATTGTTATAAAAATGCAAGTGTGTTACAACGTTTTAGCAAAGGATTTGAAGAGTCAGTGGACACAGGACTCCAGGTGGGGTCTGACCAGAGCAGGATAGAGTGGCACTATCACTTCCCTTGATCTAGACACGATGGTTCTGTTTTTTCACACCTTCATGAGAGCAAAAAAACCCACCTTTCTCTCTTAGCAGTGGCATTGACAAAAACAGCACAGTTTGTGCTCCAAAATGTGTCCTTTGCACACACACAAAAGTTGTATTTTATATTTTAGAACTGTATGCTTTATTTTTCTTTGTACAGAATGTGTGTAAAAGTGGCTCCCACCCATCTTTCTTTTCTTTTGATTTATAAACGAGATACAAACCACTCATAATCTCACCTCGTGAGGAGAAACTTTCCAAATTTATTTTGTTTTATATTCATTTTAATAGGATGAAACAAGCAAAAAAGAAAGAAAGAAAGAAAGAAAGAAAGAAAGAAAGAAAGAAAGAAAGAAAGAAAGAAAGAAAGAAAGAAAGAAAGAAAGAAAGAAAGAAAGAAATCTCATTGGGTTTCTTCAAAGCAGGTCTAACCAGCCTTGCTCACATGAGAACCAGCTTTTGGGGGCTTCTGTGAACACAACTTTAGCAAACTTTCTCCTACCTTACTGCTTAATGGATTTTTTTTCCAGAAAGAATGCACACATTTTCTATTTGCACATGATTAGTACTACAGGCTCCTGTTTTATCACCCCTGCGTGTGGCTGTCGGCAGTCTCATCTCATCATCTCACCTCTCCTGCACCTCTGCATCTTCTTTGCCAGTGACCTTATCTAACACATCTCCGCCCGGGTGACATTAATGAGAACAAAACCCAGCCAGTGGGAGGGAAGCTTTAATTAACCTCCTCTGTCTGCCACTTAAAAACAGAAGCACCCAGTCTGATTTTTTTTCCCTAGCTTGAGAGTTCCAGATTCTTATTGCACCACAAGAACTTAACAACCCGGCGCTTGCAACCGGAGCCTAGATCTGTTGTTGTGGATGCAGGCAGCTGGATCCCACCGGCTCAGCTCAGTTTTTTATCTGTCTCAGTAGTTATGTCTACCCAAAACAGTGGCAGCTCTCCTGGGGGGACGGGGGTTCTGCCAATGGCCACATACACCTTTTTAAGGCATAATACTATAGCTTGAACTTGGGAGGGTCCATGGTTTATTCCTTTGCTGATGGGGCCATTCAGTCCCACACACCCCAAAAATCCATCAGAAATCCCCATGGGACAGACTGGAATGACCGAACACACAGCAGGGACTAAGCCATGGTGGGATCTGTCTACACACTCTGAGGAAACCACAGCTTAAGGCAGGGATGGGCAAAATGAAGGTGGCAGGCCACGGGAGTGCCCCACAAGCACCCCACACAGACACACAGACACACTTTAAACATTTCATTATTGGAGGCTGCCAGTGTGATCACGCTTTTCAAATACTTGCAAAGTTGTCCTACAGAATAGGGGCGGAATCTGTTTTCCATCACCGCAGAGTGCAGAACACGTAACAATAGACTTCAGCTATGGGGATCCAGATTTAGGCTGAATATCGGGGGGGGGATCTTAACTGTTAGAACATTGACACGTACAAAATAATGCAGGGCATGAGCCAAGTGGATAGAGGGACATTCTTCTCCCTCTCACAAAATACCAAAACTAGTGGACATCCACTTAAACTGTGCATTGGGAGAGTGAGAACAGACAAAAGAAAATATTTTTTTCACCCAGCGCGTTGTTAGTCTGTGGAACTCCCTGCCACAGGATGTGGTGATGGCAACTGGCCTGGATGCCTTCAAAAGGGGATTGGACAGATTCCTGGAGGAAAAGTCCATCCCAGCTTACAAACCATGATGGGGATGTGTCATCTCCAGGCTGAAAACCGGGGTACTTCAAGGACCAGATGCAGGGGATTGGTATCAGGAGACAGAGATCTAGTCTCGTGCACTCCCAGAGGCATTTGTTGGGGCCACTGTGAGATACAGGAAGCTGGACTAGATGGGCCTTTGGCCTGATCCAGCAGGGCTCTTCTTAGGGCAACCAGGATGGTTGTGGGTCTGGAGGAAATGTCTTATGAGGAACGGCCTAGGGAACTGGGAAAGTTTAGCCTATCTAAAAGAAGGCTGAGGCGGGATATGATAGCTATGTTTAAATATTTGAAAGGATGCCATATTGAAGAAGGAACAGGTTTGTTTTCCATTGCTTCAGAGACTAGGACTCACGGCAATGGTTTCAAATTACAGGAAAAGAGATTCCATTTGAACATTAGAGAGAACTTCATGACAGTTAGAGCTGTTCGGCAGTGGAATATGCTGCCGCGGAGGGTGGTTGAATCTCCTTCTTTGGAGGTTTTTAAACAGAGGCTGGATGGCCATCTGTCGGAAATATTGTGATGGGGGTTCCTGCATGGCAGGGGGTTGCACTAGATGGCCCTTGAGGTCTCTTCCAACTCTATGATTCTATGTTCTTATTGAGACAATGGAACTCGTTTTCCATGGGAAATGAGATTAGCTCCATCGCTGGAGGCATTCAAGAGAAAATGACCAGCCATCTGCCCGATCCTGTGTTGGCATGGAGTCCTGCATTGAGCAGGGGCTGGACGTGATGGCCTTAGAAAACCCCTTCCAACACAATTATTCTATAATTCTTTGATTCACAGTTTCTACACCTAGACCAGGCTGCATGGATCCTGGTGGTGAAATGCAGCCTTAGGCATGCCTTGGCTTGGGAGCAGAGAATATTGAAAAGCTCTTTCAATTCATTCTTAATATCCAATATTTTGCACCTGCGGGCTTTTGGAGAGTGGCCACTAAGACGGCATTCTTGTATATGTTTGCATTTAAAACACTGTATGCTATGCCTTTCTCAAGAGTACCCAACTCCACCTATAATATTAAACAAACAAGCAAACAATATAAAAACTGGAAGAGGAATGGAAATGAGCAAAGAAATGAAAAGCAAAGAATCAGCAAAGAATGAGCAAAGAAATGAAAAGCAAAGAATCAGCAGAATCACTGAAATGGATGGAAAATATGTTGGAATACCAGATGCGGGGGTGGTGGTGGTAGATGCTAATTAAAATGATATACATACAAATAACCTCAATCATTAAGGGGATCCAGATATTAAAATACATAATAAAAATGTGTTAAAATAATAAATCGCATCTAATTCTGTGGAGCCTTTTAATTCTTTATAAAAATGTTGGCAGAAACCAAATTTTCTAGAAGAGGGCTAGCAGGTAGAGAAAACTAAAAACCCTATACTGTACAGCCTTCCTTCATAGGTTAAAGAATTGGGTGATTCTGACCAGCCTTGGGAGCTGATATTCTTTCTGGGTATCCAAAAGTGGCTGAGGTAAACATGGCCTCATTTTCATCCAATAAAATACCCCAGCCTGTGCCTGGGTCTCAAAAAGGGTCTAGGATAAAATACTGAGATAAATTTCAGGCATTAGATTAAGAGGGTTTCCATATGAGGGTTTCCTTGTTCTTGCTGAAAGTCCTGGAGTTTTTACAACCTCGCATGCTGCCTGGAGAAGATCTGGCTGGGAGGGATCTTTCTGGGCTGAGGTAACTGTCAACCTATCCAACACTAACCAATCATTCTTCCCCTACCTCTGAATTAAAAGAGAACCCTGCCTCTCTGCTCTGTGTCTTTTTTCCATCTCTTGAGTCTGTTGAAGTCTGTCGTTGAAAGCAGCCATGTTTGTTAGTTTGCTGCTGATCTGCAAGCAATGAAAGATTTTTTAAAAATTATTTCTACTATCTTATGTCTCGGAGTGAGTGGACTAATCTGGGGAAACTGAAACTAATCTGGGGAATCTGAAACAATGCTCCTCTGCTGCACAGCTAAAGGAATTTAACAAATGAAAATCAAAAGTCTGCAATAAAAATATCCTATTTGTCCCTGTTGGGACATATAATGATAAGAAATGTGCCTTCCCTTGAGATTCTACACATATGAGAGGCTTACAAGGCATTTTGGAACATAAAATGTGCATAAAATAATGCCCACATTTTAAAACTTGAACCATTAACATGCACATAGTGGGGGGGGGAACAGAGAGGAACAAGATTTAGTCAATGGGGGAACTGTGCTAATAAGATGTGCACCTTGGAACATTCCTTCAATTGCGTGCAAATGGAAAACCACCCAGAATAGCTGTATAGCTAGATGGAACGGTCCATAAATTTAATGGATGGATGGATGGATGGATGGATGGATGGATGGATGGATGGATGGATGGATGGTTGGTTGGTTGGTTGGTTGGTTGGATGGATGGATGGATGGATGGATGGATGGATGGATAGATAGATAGATAGATAGATAGATAGATAGATAGATAGATAGATAGATAGATAGATAGATAGATAGATAGATAGATAGATAGACAGACTGACTGACTGACTGACTGACTGACTAACTGACTGACTGACTGACTGACTGATTTTCAGCATGAGTAGAAAACACTACATTTTACAGCACCCAGTTGGGAATAAATTACCAGGGCAAACCAGAACAAAACTGAGAGATTTTTGCACTCTTCTTTGCATTACACTCGTTCTTCGGGTCTTCCTATCTCCCACTCAGTCCTCAATACTCCAGTAGCCGGGGGGGGGGGGGATAAAATGTGTGGATATCAACTGCGTCCTCCTCTTTGTAATTTATTTATGTTATTAAGGTTCAGAAGGTGGCTGCAGGTTAGTTGCAGAGTTTGAAATTTTTCATGGAAGGGAAACCTTACATTTGGAAGGCCTGCCAAGATTCAACTACGTACGTGGAAATGCCCACCAGATTCTCCCCTGGGTCAGGAAAAGAAAGCCGAGGAGGCCACGGATGGCAACACACAGGGGCTTCTACCTTCCATAAATGCCATGGTAGAATCCCAAACCTTTGACCCTCAGAGGATTTTTAGACGAGCATATAGTGAATTGCTAACCATTTCTTGTTCTCAACCAAGAGGCGTTGACTCAAACCTGTTGACCTCCAGAGGTTGCTGGACGACAACTCCCATCACCCCTGACCCCTCAGAAATTGGGAGGGAAAGCCACCTGCAGGCTTGCCAGCTCTGTTGTGGGGATACGACCAGAGAGAGGCGACCAAGTGCCCAGGCTCAGACAATAACAGGATAAAAATGGAAGCACCATAGACCATCACAGGAAGGCATCGCCCGCAAGGACCAAAATCCTGCCCCCGTTTCCCCTGGGAAATCCAGAGGAAGAGACGGGATGATCACGAATCCGTTCCTACGTGGTTCCTGAGGGCACAACTGGGGCTGTTTTGCAGTTCCTTACAGGTTTGCGGTCCATATGGAGGAGGGGAGAGTCCCTCCCTCCCTCCCTCGCTCCCTCCCTCCCTCCCTGGCCCACTCACTCACCAGAAGGCTGCTCAAGAGGTCCATCAGGTGGTTCTCCGTTCCCTGCTCTTGTCTGCCAGCCTGGGCACTGGTTAGACACATCCCACACCTGGGACCACCTTTGGGGGGAAGCTCTCCTGAAGGCAGGCGCCCGTGTGGCTGTTGTCCATAAAGCCTGGGCGTGCTTCCTCTTCTCTTCTCTTCTCTTCTCTTCTCCTCCCTCCTCCCACCCCACCCGGCCTGCCAAGATCCCTCTGTTAATGTTTCTCTAAGCGAGGCATGGCAAGCAGGTTCAATGGGCGTGCCCGGTCCTCCGGCTCAGGCCACCCAAAACAGGTTGTGCAGGAAACGCACTTAAAGGTTTCAAGAAAAGCAAAGAGAAGCCTTGTTGAGTTGGGACTCTCCCCAACCCCCCCCCCCAAAAAACCTTCCTGTAGCCTCCTTCCACCTCACAGATTGGAAAGCGATCAAAGCTGTGCCACGGTGTCACCTTCACGTTAACGTGGACGGCAAACAGATCAGAGTGCTTGAGAAGTATTCTGGGATGTTTGTCTTGGGCAGAACTGGATGTGTGAAGCCTGGGAAGATTACTTTCCTTTTCCTTTTCTTTTGTGGGGGGTGGGGGATTTTATCCTTCAAATTCCTCAGCCACAAATAGCCTGTGTTTGGGGTTTTACATAATTTTTTTATTTATTGAATTTTTATACTGCACCAATTTCCAGAAGGGACACTGGGCGGTTTACATAAATGCAAATAAGAAATAAACAACGAAGCAAATTAAACAGAACAGTGGAATAAGCAGGTAAAATAAGCAAAAAAAAATAATCTGGTGATGCTGTAGAGTACAAAATGAGCCCCAGGCACTTGAACAAGGAAAGGAAAACTAGTTCTGTCCTCTAGCACATCCCCTTCACCCAGTTGGCTGTGAGGCCTGGGGGGGGTGGGATTTGCTGTCTACATATGAAGGTTCATAAAGGACCTTGGAATCGGAAGGGGCCTACAAGTCCATCCAGTCCAAGCCCTTGCTCAAGCCAGGAATCCAAATCAAAGCAGACCTGACCAACGGTGGCCTAATTTTCTCACTGTTGGGGAACACGGAAGGCTGCTGTGCATTAAGTCAGATTGCTGGATTCTCCAGCCCAGGGTCGCCCTCTGTGACTGGCACCCATGGTCCTCCCTGGAGTTTCAGGAAGGCTCTCCTGGGGGTTTCCACATGGTTTCCCCTCCAAATACTAACCGTGCTCGACCCTGCTTAGCTTCCAGAATCGTGTGAGATCCAGCGCGCTTGGGGTGGGAGCATAGAAGTCAACAGAATTCAGATTTGAACAGAATTGAAGGGAGACCACACTGAAAATGCCGTAGAGGGAATCTCCTGCAGCCTTCTGCATGAACATGAAATGCTGTTCCACTGAGCTACATACCCTTTGGAGCTACGACCACCATCCCCACCCCATCTCTTCTGTCCATGGCTTGCAATGTCAGGAGTGGTGCCTCTAGTGTTGGGAGTGCTCACACCACCTCCCCATTGCCATGGGTTCCATTGTCGTACTGCTCTAACAGGATTTCCCCCCTAATATTCAACCAAGGTCTGGCTTCCTGTTATAGAATCCTAGAGTTGGAAAAGGAGACCTCAAGGGCCGTCCAGTCCAACCCCCTGCCATGCAGGAACCCCCATCACAGGACTCCCGACAGCGACAGATGGCCATCCAGCCTCTGCTTAAAAACCTCCAAAGAAGGAGACGCCACCACCCTCCTTTGGGGCAGCATATTATTCCACTGCAGAACAGCTCTGTCAGGAAGTTCTTCCTAATGTTCAAATGAAATATCTTTTCCTGCAGTTTGAAACCACTGCCCAGAGTCCTAGTCTCTGAAGCCATGGAAAACAAACCTGTTCCCTCTTCAATATGACATCCTTTCAAATATTTAAACATAGCTATCATATCCCCTCTCAGTCTTCTTTTAGAGAGGCTAAACATTCCCAGTTCCCTAAGCCGTTCCTCATAAGACATTTCCTCCAGACCGTCAACCATCCTGGTCGCCCTCCTCTGCACCTGCTCGAGGTTGTCAACATCCTTCTTAAATTGAGGCGCACAGAACTGGACACAGGACTCCAGGTGGGGTCTGACCAGAGCAGAATAGAGTGGTAC
Organism: Phrynocephalus guinanensis; assembly: GCA_037367245.1. Classification (NCBI taxonomy): domain Eukaryota; kingdom Metazoa; phylum Chordata; class Lepidosauria; order Squamata; family Agamidae; genus Phrynocephalus; species Phrynocephalus guinanensis. The sequence goes on from CM074750.1 coordinate 1,270,912, forward strand.
TATCACTTCCCTTGATCTAGACACGATGGTTCTGTTGATGCAACCAAGAATCGTGTTGGCTTTCCTGGCCGCCGCATCACACTGCTGACCCATGTTCAATTTGTGGTCCACCAAGACTCCCAGATCCCCCAAGACTGGAGATGGGCATGAACCGGAAAAATGGCGATTCGTTTTGGTTTGGTTCATTTTAGGGTTCCTTTGTTTTGTTTCATTTTAAACGATTTTTTTAGAAAAAAATTCATTTCGTTGGTTCATTGATTCGTTATTCGTTTTGTGTGTAATGTGTGTGTGTGCTGCTTATGCAACTTTGGCTGGGGGGAAAGAGGGGCTTAATCTTCCCCCCAGCCACTGTGGGGTGGGGGAAAGAGTTCCCCCAGCCAGCGCTTCAAAGAGACCATTCTTTCCGCCTCCGCATAGAAGAGAAACGGGGTCTCTTTTGACACCCCCCCCGCAGCAGATCCACTGTGGGGAAGATCCCTTTAAAGAGACCCCGCTTCCCTCCTCCGCATGTGGAGGCAAGAAGCGGGGTCTCTTTTGACATTTTTCCCTGTAGCGGAGGGCAGCGCTGAGCGGGCGCTCGGAGCTGTCATCCACTGGAGAGAAGAAGAGGCCCTTTCCCCTTGTCATCGGCTGGGCCCCTTTAAAAATGGCCCAGACGCCACCAGGGATTCTCCCCAGTGCCGAATGGGCCAGTTTTAAAGGGGCCCAGCCGATGACAGGTTGGCAGGAGCTCTCTGAAAATGGCCGGGACAGCAGCGGGAGAGCTCCAAACTGGCGTCCCAACCACTTTCAGAGGGATCCTGCCGAGCTGTCATTGGCTGGAGCCCTTTAAAAATGGCCCAGTCAGCACTGGGGAGAACCCCTGGTAGCAACTGGGCCATTTCTAAAGGGGCCCAGCTGATGACCGGTCGGCAGGACCCCTCTGAAAATGCTAGGGAGGGCAGCTCGATCCCTGGAACAGTCCTCCCTCGCATTTTCACAAGACTCCTGCCAGGCTGTCAGTCGCTGGACTGCTTTAAACCCGGCCCAGTCGGTACCAGGGGGGCCCTTGGTACTGACTTGGCCAGGTTTAAAGGGGTCCAGCGATTGACAGCTCGGCAGGAGCCCTCAGAACAAGGGGCGGGAGGACAGCGCAATTGCTGCAACTGCCCTCCTCTCGACCTGTCCTCACACAACATTTCCTTGGACCGGGCTGTTCTGAATCTTGGCCCAACACTCCACTCCCTACGCATGGACTATTTTACTTAGGACGCTGGAAGGGACCTTGTGGCTCATGGAATCCACTCCTTCATACTCCCACCCTCTAGCTCTGCAACCAGAGACCTCAACCACTGGGCTGTCCCGTTAATTCACCTTTGAGTTAAATTAAGCTAAACCTGGGAGGAGTGAGCACGCTCTCGCCCTATCCTAGCCAGTGGGATCACTCCCTTCACTCTCTTCACATAGAGAGGAGGCCCACCTTCTAGGGATGGAAATTTTGGACTTTGTGGATCACAGACTCCATGGTTCTCTATTCTGGGAGTTCTCCCTACCTGGGAGAAACCTCAGTTTGGCTCAACTGGGAGCAGGGCTTGAGCCAAGCCAAGTTTCCTCCAGCCTCCTAAGCCTGCCCTGGTGCTAGCTGCGGGCTCTCTTTCCGAGCCGATTCCCACACCTCTATATGAGAGCCCTAGTAATAGAAGACACACCTGTCTCCCCCAGAATTAGCTGTGAATTGGTTATAAATCAGGGTCGGGATATATGCTGCCCACTGGGCCACATGCGCCTCCCCCAAGAGACCCAGTGCGAAATGGATGGATGGGACCTAAAAGGCCCTTCACAATCCTATGTTTGTGGGGGGAAATAAGACTACCAGTAGCCAATTTCACTTCTTGAGAACCTCACCCAGGCATGTCCAAATGCGGCCCATTTTCAAATTTCAAGTGGCCCGCGGCCTCTTCTTCCCACCGGCTCAGCCTGTCATGCATCCCCACCAGCTGGCCCCTTCCCATACTGGATGGAGGCATCAGTTTGCAGCTTTGTGTTTTGCCTGCCCTCCCTGACTCTGTCCATCCTCTCAGCCACCTGCCCAGCCTACCCACCCCTGGCTCTGTTGCTGCAGCGTCCGCCCCACCTCCTTGCATGTTATAGAGACTGGTCCAAAGTCCGGCGTGGGGACCAAATGCAGCTGGATGGTCGGCCCCCACACATTTTCACCTCACCAAAATATGGCCCTCCTTGCAAAGAGTTTGGACACCCCCCCACCTAACCAATACTGAAATGGTGTGCAATATAGCATCGCCTGGAGGACTTAAATGCAGCCGCCCAGCATCCCGATTTTTTTTTAAATGGGGAAATTCATGGCTTTGGACTTCTCTCACAAATGCAGTTTACAAAGGCTCATGCTCCATGGCCCCACCTGGTTTGAATGCATAGATCCACCGTTCCCCAGAAGTGGTCACCCTCCTTTTAAAAATAAATAGAACAATACAGTTGGCCACCAGATGGCATTCTGCATCTTTTCTTAGTAACTTCCTTTTTTTTTTTGTGTTCTAAAAGAAATTGGGGGCGGGGGTCACGGAAAGTGGCCTGGCTCTCTGAGGTCCAGGACCAGGTATGTGCAACCCTAGACCTCAGAAGCACCGTTTCAGACTCCCCCCTACCTGTTTAAGGGCCTGTTTAAGAGTCCTGTGATGGGGGTTCCTGCATGGCAGGGGGTTGCACTAGATGGCCCTTGAGGTCTCTTCCAACTCTAGGATTCTATGATTTAAGACCATAGGAAAAGAGGAAGACCAAATATGAGATGGACTGAGATGGACTGCAAGAGTTAAGCAGGGCTGTCAAGGAGAGGACATTTTGGAGATGGCTCATGGCAGGAGTCGGAAGCAACTCGACAGCACGTCACAGCAACAACGTTCCAGTAATTTCTTCCCAACTGTGTGCTGTAAAATATAGTGTTTTCTACTCATGCTGAAAATCAGTCAGTCAGTCAGTCAGTCAGTCAGTCAGTCAGTCAGTCAGTCTGTCTATCTATCTATCTATCTATCTATCTATCTATCTATCTATCTATCTATCTATCTATCTATCTATCTATCTATCTATCTATCTATCTGCCACTTCTGTGTATTATCTACCTGGAAAACCCTTGGAAGTTGTTGCCATCTGTTAAAGGCACAGGACTGTTATATTATATTTCTCCCAAGTTGACTCACAACACTTAGAACAGTAGGAGCCTCGTGGTGCAGTGGTTAAATGCCTGTCCTGCAGCTAAAACAGTGTTCATGAACTGGGGTTCAATCCCAGGTAGCAGCCAGCTCATGATTGACTCAGCCTTCCATCCTTCCGAGGTCAGTCAAATGAGTACCCAGCTTGCTGGGGGGGGGGGGTTGGAATGTGTGTAGCCTGCATAAATAAATTGTAAACCGCTCAGAGTGTGCTTGAAGTGCTATGGGGCGGTATATAAGCAGAACACTTTGCTTTGCTTTCCTTTGTACAATAATAACAAGGTAAAATATGTGTGTGTTGTGTCGTTACAGTCGTGACCAACTCTTCGTGACTCCATGTCCATGGAGTTTTCTTGGCAGGAGTACTGGAGTGGCTTGCCAGTTCCTACTCCAAAGGTAAAATATGGTACAGTATTATACAAAACTTTGGGGGGTGGGGTAACAGCACCATTAAACATTGATCAAGATTTAAAAGCCCCTTTGAAAACCTTTAAAATATACCTACATTTCATAAACAGAGTGTTTCCCTTGACCATTACGTATTGCTTAAAAGCCCGCTTGAAAAGGAAGGTTTTTGCCTGACAACGGGAGGGAGTGGGCCAGCCTGGCTTCTCTGGGATAGAGACCGAATGGTTCTGGTGATGCACAGAGAGGGAGGGAGGGAGGGAGGGAGGGAGAGATTCGCATGGTGACGGGCTGACGCATTGAAAATGGCAGGGCCGTCTGGGCAGCTGAGCTCTTGAGCAGGTCTTCCCCCTTGGCTGCCTGGAAGAAGCCTCCCCGTCAACTCCTACTCTTAGGGGTCAGACCGTGGCATTTCAAGTCAGATAAGCACTGCCTGCTTGTTTTGCTTCCAGCCACTCTTGTGCAGGCCACGACGGAAACACCGAAAATGGCTTCCTGCGTGGCTGAACTATGAATACCATCGTTCTCCCTTCTCCGGGTTCGACTTGCTTTGCAGGCACCTCACAAAGGGGAGCTCCATGCAGCTCAGCTGGGGAAACCAGGCCTCGTCTGCAAGGCTCCGGGGTGAGTAAGGCCACGTTTGGCCCACGTTTCCTGGTCCTGCCCCAGTGCTGCCCCCTGGTGGCTTTTTAGACTGTATATGTATGGAGCTTGGCATTGCTAGACTCAGAGACAAGTGTCTGTAAGGTGCCTGCAAAATACTGCCCCCCCATGTATAAGACGGCCTTCACTTTTGCAAACCCAAATCACAGTTTTGCAACCCCACGGTTCTCTCGTCAGCTTAAACAGTAAAGGTAAAGTTTCCCCCTGCACATGTGTGTTAGTCGTGTCCGATTCTAGGGGCGGTGTTCATCTCCAGCATGGCTAAACACATTTCTGCACACGGAACACTGTTTACCTTCCCGCTTTTTACGGCAGTACCTATTTATCGACTTGCATTGACATGCTTTCGAACTGCTAGATTGTCAGGAACTAGGGTGAACAGCGGGAGCTCGCTCCCCTGCTTGGCACCCGGGATTTGAACCGCCGAGCTGGCGATTTTGCAGCCAACAGTTTCAGGGATCTCTCCCATGGAGCCGCTTACTTCCATATACAGTGGTACCTTGTATAAAGGAATTAATTCTTTCCAAATGAAATTCTGTTAAGGAAATTTTCCTTTGTACAAATTTCCCTTAGGAATGCATTGAAAACGGATTAATCCCTAATTGCGACCATTTTTATGTTGTACGGATTCGCTCCATAGGTGATTCTGTTAAGCAAATTTCCCCTATCTCAGGAATTTTTTATGTTGTACAGATTTTATGTTATACAAACCGTTTTTTATACAAGGGTCCACTGTATATAAAATGACCCTCATTTTTAGTCTAACAATTTTAGACAAAAATATAGGCTAATATATGGGAAAATACTGTAAGTGGAAATCTCAGAATGCAGAATAATAGAAACTGGAGTCTGGAATACACAAATAATCCCACCCTGGGGAGCAACCAGAGGGGGTCAGACCAAATGCCCATGGAAGCTTTACATGGGATAATAAGGATGTTGGAGATTTTACAGCCTCGCATGCTGCCTGCGGTTTCTGTGACTGGGAGGGAATTTTCTGGGCTGTCAATCTTTCCAGCACTAACCAATCATTCCCTCCCATCTCTGTATTACAATCAAGCCCCACCTTTCTGCTGAGTGTTCCTTTCCCTCTCCTGACTCTGTTGGAAGCAGCAGTGTTTGATATTTTGCCGCTGGTCTGTCCACAACTGCAAGCGATGAATATTTCCCCCCCTGTTCTCTTCCAAATGCCTCAGGGTGAGTTACTGGGACCTTCCGTGTCCAGTAGCAAGAAAGGGGTGGGCTCTCTGGGGAAACTAAAAGCTATTCTCTGCACCACTCCAGCAGAGCACAAGGGATTTTACCAGAATGCCAAAGCACTGCCACAAGAGATTGAAAAACTCCGAGCGTAATGGGAGTGTCCCTGCAGACACTGGCATTCAAAGGCAAATCTGTTGCTTAGGGGGAAGGGAATGAATAACAATCTTGAAGTACAGAATAAGGAAGAAGAGGCAACAGCCTGTCAACTGAAATACCTCCTTTCCCCGCCAGAACTTGAGTTCTTTTTCACAAGGCTTTGTGGCGTTCATCTTGGGGGTGGCACGCCCTGGCACCGTCTCTGGCTCCGCTGTGGCCCAGCAAATACATTACATTCATATGTACTTGGTCTTCTCTTTAATCAGTGGTTTTGTTTCCCTGCATCTGTTTGCCTGGCCGTCAGGGTTTACTCTTCAGCTCCTGATCTGTTGTTTTAATCTCTCTGCTTATTGCCCCTTTTGAAGGAGACACCCTTGTGTTTCTTTTGCTTTATGACCTCGCCTGTATGGTTCCCTGGAAGTTCTCTTGAAGAGCAGCATAAACAAAATTTGAAATCAATCTGTCTAAAATAAACTTCCACATGGCAGCACTAACTCCTAGCTTGCCAACATTTTATGGATGGATTCTAAAGGCATTTAAACCGGGGCGTCTCCAGGTGATACTGGCCAGGCCCTCTCCCTGCCTGCAATTACAGTCATTTATGAGATGGTAAAAACCCTATAACTCTGCGGGGGGGGGGGGAGCAGTCACGGGAATGTGCCCCCAATCCATATCATGGAGTCTGATGTAACACATGACTATATGACTATTCCTTTCAGCCAGGGTCAAACTACAATAGTCATGTGCTGTGCATTTGGAAATCCAGGGGGACTGCTTGTGGCAAACTCCTTAGCTCCCTGGTTCTGAGGAGAGTCCAGAAACACAGGCTGCTGGGCAGGGTCATATCAACACAGAAGGAGCGGGTCTTTTATAAAGCTAACAGCTCTTAATTCCCATCTCCAAACCAAACCGCCTTCAGTCAGATACTGTTCGTGGGGAAATGCAAGATGGAAGTGTGAGGGGACAGGAGAATTCAGAGAGAACAGGAAAGCATAGCGGCTGGTGGAATTTCATTTGGAAAGAATGATTTGTTTCATACCCATCTCTATTCATCGTGGAAAGGTAGGCCCTCGAGATACAGACAGACTTTGTGTTCCTTTTAAAAAGCAGCACCCCACGCTCACTGGGTTTCTGTGGAAGGCCAGCCTCCTGCTTGGTGCTCAGACCCACCTCCTGGTTCGTCTCATGCACAATGAAGAAGTTGTTTATTTATTTATTGTCGTCCTCATAGTACTAGGGGTCTGGTAAGATCTTGAGATTTACCAGGGATAATGATACAGTCATAAAATTAAAAACAAAGGAAAGGCTGAAACATTCATGAGATCACGAGTGTTTGGGCTTTCTGTCAAAACTCTCATTAAAGCAACGCTAAAAAAAATCAACAACTACCGTGCCCTGGGATCCAGCTTTTGTGGGTTTCCTGCTTTTAAAGAGATCATGAAATAATATGCGCAGACACTCACCAAGCCCAATGATTCACCCGCCGTTGGCCTCATAGAATTTAGAACTCACGAGGGAGTTTCTCAGAAAGTATGTAATTGGATGGCAGAAAATTAAAAAAAACAAGCAACCTCTTTAGAGACAGAGGGATGTGTTGCAGCCTCGCGCAGGCACACGCAGGGTATAATTTGAAGGGGATCTCATTGTTAATGCTCAGCCTCCCGTGCGGGTGGCTCTCAATTTAAATGATACTACAATCATGCTGGCCCTGGAACGCTGTCTGCAGCTGAACCCAAGGTCTCATTTGCACACAAAAGACAAGTGTGGGTTGTAGTTTTTTACTGTACACTTTGCCAGGCTGGGTTTCTTATAAGAACGTAAGAAAGAAGAGCCATGCTGGATCAGGCCAAAGTCCCATCTAGTCCGGCTTCCTGTATATCCCAGTGGCCCCACCAGATGCCTCCGGGAGCGCACGAGACTAGATCTCTGTCTCCTGATCCCACTCCCCTGCATCTGGTCCTTGAAGTACCCCGGTTTTAAGCCTGGAGATTGCACATCTCCATCATGGTTTGTAACCTGTGGTGGACTTTTCCTCCAGGAACCGGTCCAATCCCTTTTTGAAGGCATCCAGACCAGATGCCATCACCACCTCCTATGGCAGGGAGTTCCACAGACTAACACCACAGTGTGTAAAATTTTTTTGTCTATTCTCAATCTTCCAGCCCTCAGTTTGAGTGGCTGTCCCCTATTTCTGGTACTTTGTGAGAGGGAGAAGAGTGCCCCTGTGACAAAACCCTGGAAACAGGAGTAATGGATATACCAATCATCAGCCAATCCCAGCAGGAGGGCGGGGAATGGTATGATATAAAAAGGGTGGCACCTAGGCAGTTAAGGCAGTTCAGGAGTTCAGTTGAGTTCAGTTAAGTTGAGGTTTTGAGAGTGAGTGCTGGGAGAGAGCACTGCTCTGTGAGAGTTCTGTCAGGCAGTGAGGGCTATACTGTTTACTAGTTATTAAAGACAGGGAGGCTGGAAGAGTTGATTAAATCTATTGTATGTTAAAGGCAACGCATACCATCCTCAGGCATTGTTATATTTATTATTTTCTCAATAAACTTCGTCATTATTTTTATATTATACATCTGAGTCGGGCCCAATTCATGAGGCGACGATTCTAAAAGGTGGCAGCATTACCAAGTAAATAAAAGGTGGCAGCATTACCATTTCCATCACAATTCAGTGTGAAAAATGGAGGTGTCGTCACAATTTGGTGGCACAGCAGTGGGATGTCGAAATAAAGCCAGTTGTGCCTTTGAAAACCCAGTCTGTGAAACGGGTGACATCACAATTTGGTGGGCAGCAGTCGGATTTCGAATATATCCAGTTTGCCTGAGGGGAAAAGTCCCCAGCTCAAAATATTTAGCCTCTACTCTGTGAAGAAATTGAAACTGGAAGTTTAAAAAGAAGCCTTTAGTAAAAGTTAGCCCTCAAGTGTTGTTGGTAGTCTGTGGAAGTTCCTCTGAAAAGGGGTTAGGACTGAGAATTAGGTGAAGCTAATTTCAGTTTCTTGGGAAGCCCAGTGTGAGAGAGAGGAATTCAGACTTAAAACCCTGTAGTGCTATCTGATTTCTTTGGTGGGCCTGTTACGAGTCTGGAGGCCAGTATTCCAAAAGGAAAAGGAGTCTGGCTTGACAAATTATAGGACACCTGGTAGAGAAAATCTGAAAGGATAGACTGAAATCTACAGTGGTTTGCTTGGGGAAACTGCCTGAGAGTCAAGGAACTCTGTGCTGTCCAGCAGCCTGAAAATTAAAAGGTGCTGAGACAAATTTCCTTTGAGGGTGAAAGACCCAAAGCGTTTGCCCTGGAATTTAGGGTGGCTTTGGTAAAGGTCTGGAAATATCACCCTGGGTGTTAACAGAAAGAAATCTCCAAAGTAAAAGGTCTGAGAGTCTGTAGGGACAGAAAATTTACCTCACAAACTGAAGAGACCTGAGGAGAAGATTTAAAGCTGACAAAAGTTCTGTAAAGCAGGAGTGACTGACTGGAATCCCTTATATGAGATTGGGGGGAGACAGAGAAAAGTTATAGGTTAAAAGCCGAAGAAATATATTTAAATCTGTGTATTTTAAACACTGAGATATTATTTAAAGAAAGAAAGAGTTTGAAGCTGGGCACTGTGCCAATCTTGCCCTTGGCAACAGTAGCTTAAGAAGAGTCAGAAACTGCCAGAGAGCTGAGGTAAAAAAATTTACAGTTGCCATTGAAACAGCTGGGACCTAGTCTGAACCTTCCTTTTCTTAAGAAAGAAAGAAATAAAAAGATTTGATTTCATGTCAGTTCCAAAAGCAAAATCTAAAAAGGCAAAGAGGGGAATGGCGGCTGAGGGGCCGGTAGCCATTGCGTCTGAGGAAACACCAATTTCACTGATAAGGACCAAAGTCTTGAGAGATGGCGATTGGGTCAGGAGTTTAAATTGCAACAATTAAAACTAGAAAAAGAAAGAGAGATGGAAAAAGAAAGAATGGCCAGAGAGGGACGGGAAAAAGAGAGATGGCCAAAGAAGAAAGACAAAAAGAGAGAGAAAGAGAGATGGAACGAGAGCGGATGGCATATCAATTAGAGCTGCGAAAACTTGAGTTATCTAGTCAGGAAAATACCAATAATAATAACAATAATTTGAGTGAAACTCCCAAGAAGATAGATTTGAAAAGGTTCCCTAGCTACAAGAAAGGAGATAACATTGAAGCTTTCTTAGTTTCTTTTGAGAGGACATGTGAGGATTTACATGTGTCAGACTCAGAGAAAATGTCCTATTTGAGGCCATTATTATCTGGAGTATTGGAAGAAATATATGCTCAAATCGATAGCGAACATGCCCGAGACTATACCCAATTTAAAGAGTTAGTGTTTACTAGAATTGGCATTTCAGCAGAACAGCTGAGGAGGAGATTCAGGTCAATTACGAAAGCGCCAGGAGATACATATGCGCAGCTAGCCTACAGATTGACAGAGGTATTGAATAAATGGATGAAAATTGAAAATGCTAACACAGCTGAAGAAATCAAACAAGTGTTTGGGTTAGAGCAACTCTACAGTTTATTCCATCCTGAGATCAGAGTTCTAGTAAAGGATAAAAAGCCACAGAACATGATTGAAGCTGCTAAAATTGCGGATGAAATTAATATAATCCGAGACTAGATTTTTAGAAGTGACCCCTAGAAATAGGGACTATCAAAGGAAACCCTTCCAAAGTGATTCTAGGAATGCTAAATCCCCTCAGAATAAAAGAAGGCAAGAGAAACTAATTGGATCCCAGTCACCAAAGTCTGAGGGAAGGGAAGGAAAGTTTAAGAACGGGAGCCCTGAAAACAAACATAAATTAATGTGCTGGGAATGTCTTGGAGAGGGCCACGCAAGACAATTCTGCCCTAAATTAAATAAATCACAAGACAAAACTGAGAAAAGGGTGTTTCATATTCGAAAGAGTCATGAGGGAACTCCCAAGCCCAAAGAAGTAGAAAAGTCAGAATCAGAAGGTGAAAATGAGGAAGAGACAGAGCTTCCCTAATAGTTCAATGTTTTTTATACACACTGATGAGAAATTACTAGCAACCTCAGGAGAGTCAGTAAATATAAATGACAAAACTTATTTGGGTTTGATTGATACTGGCTCCAGAGTAAATGTCCTTAGTACACAAGGACATTTTGAAGCCTGAAGATTTAAACCCAGGGAAAACTCTAAATGTGAAAGGAATAGGAGTTTCTAAGGTAGAATTGCCTATGGCCAGAGTGAAACTACAGATTAGAGATTGGGAAGGAATCTTGGATGTAGAAATTTCAGCTCAAATACCAAGTGCATGTTTAATTGGAATAGATGTCTTAGAGATGTGCAGAGTGCTTTTGGAGTAACATGAGCTCAGATACACCAAGCTGAACAAAATGGTGAAAACAACACAGTTACAAAGCAAATGTCAGTAGGAGGACTTAAGAGGGAATCTCAGCAGTCTGAAATGGTAGAAGAAGACGATTTAGCCAACATTATAAAAGGGCCAGCACCAGACTTTAGTGTAGAACAAAGGCAAGACGACAGTTTGAAGGGATGTTTTGACTTAATGGAATCGAATACACACTTAAGTCCCAGACACCCTGAAAATTTCATAATAGAGGAGAGAATGATACAAGCTTGTGAAGAACTTCATGTACCAGCAGAGAACTCCAGACTGGAAAAATATTTTAAATTAAAAGAAGAAGAAGAAAAATTAGCACAGCTTGAAAAGGAACAAAATAAAGCAATAGCAGAAGAGCTGAAAGAAACTAAAATTCTGCAGGCATCAGTTGTTGGTGAACTCCAAAATGAAATTTCACCTTTAAAAGCCCTTTTAGAGATGAAGGAAAAGAAACTGGAGGAAAGGAGGAATGAATCTGATACATTTGTTTTTGAACTCCAGAAGAAATCAACAGAACTAGAAGTAATTCCCGCAGTGGAAAACATTAAAGAAAAGGAAATATGTAATTTGGAAATGCAATTGTCTGGTGCATCAGAATGTAAAGAAGATTGCTTACAGCAACTTACATCAATGGAAGCAGAGCCTGAAAAAGAAATATTAAATAATGAGCAACTTTGCCTGGATGGGAACAAAGTGTCACTGGGCAAGGAACAACTGATACAAGAAGGGAATAAGATCGCTGATGAATTTAGAAAGCTGCAGGAAGCTGAAAAGCAAATAGAAAACTGTGAAAAAAAGAAACCCTACTTGGAAGTGAAGGATGCTAATGACAGACCTGATCTGGTGGTTGCAAAAGACACCTGGGAAAAACAACTACAGCCTGTGAACATCATGCTTCAGCGGATCCAAAAGGCCGAGAAGACGAAGGGAGCATCCAAGTGGCGACTAGGAAATCTAAAGATCAACTACCTGGGACACGTCGTGGGACGAGGCGTTATCAACTCCTTGCAGAGGAAGATCGACGCGATCGACTTGTGGCCAAGACAGACCAACAAAAAGAAGGTGAGATCTTTTTTTTTTTGTCTTCCGGGATATCACAGGAGGTTTAGTCCACATTTGAGCACCATTGCAGCACCACTGACTGAACTGACAAAAACGAAGCACCCGTAAGTCATACAGTGGTCGCTTGAATATCAAGCTGCATTTGAGGGGACTCTAATGGACTGTACCAGGAGTTTTGACAAAGAGTTGAGTTGCACATTCCAAGAACTTAAGGGAAAATGGCATCGATTTACTGTGAACTGGACTTTGAATTTATGTGCCAGAGGAAGTGATCAACCGTGGTGTATCATCGTCCAGCCGTTGTAGCAAGAAGCGGAAAACATTGATTACATGGACCATGGTTAAATAATAATAATGTAATATTGTTATTTTATTGCTGATGTAAGAGGAAGTTGTTGGTTAAAAAATATGGAAATGTAATATAAAATGTGAAAACCATAACTTAATGTGTTAACTGTAAATGAAAGATGCAAGGTAATGTATAATTAGAGCTCACTATAAGTCAAAAATGTTTATGTGATATTTAGAAAATAGGTTAAGGATAAAAATTGTATGTATATTGGTAAGTAAAATAGCTTAAAATGTAAACCAAATATATGTATTTATGCAAGACGACAGTTTGAAGGGATGTTTTGACTTAATGGAATCGAATACACACTTAAGTCCCAGACACCCTGAAAATTTCATAATAGAGGAGAGAATGATACAAGCTTGTGAAGAACTTCATGTACCAGCAGAGAACTCCAGACTGGAAAAATATTTTAAATTAAAAGAAGAAGAAAAATTAGCACAGCTTGAAAAGGAACAAAATAAAGCAATAGCAGAAGAGCTGAAAGAAACTAAAATTCTGCAGGCATCAGTTATTGGTGAACTCCAAAATGAAATTTCACCTTTAAAAGCCCTTTTAGAGATGAAGGAAAAGAAACTGGAGGAAAGGAGGAATGAATCTGATACATTTGTTTTTGAACTCCAGAAGAAATCATAGATTGATTCATAGAAAACATAGATTGATTCTGGTATGATCAATAAGGTCTTTACAGGTATTTGAAGTTATGATGTTAACCAATGTCATAAAAGTATAGTCTATTTCAAATGTAATGATATAGAAAGAATTATTGCATTTAATGGTATTATATAGTAAGAAGGTTGAACATATTATAAAACATTTTATAGATACGTATAGTTGAATATGATAAACAGAAGGATATATGCATTAGTTAAATAGGCTCCAGAAGAGAATTTTAAGTGAGCAAACCAAGGTAAGTTTACTCCCTTAAAATTTCTTTATAAGGGGGGAGGTATTGTGACAAAACCCTGGAAACAGGAGTAATGGATATACCAATCATCAGCCAATCCCAGCAAGAGGGCGGGGAATGGTATGATATAAAAAGGGTGGAGCCTAGTCAGTTGAAGCAGTTCAGTGACGTTCAGTTGAGAGTGAGTGCTGGGAGAGAGCACTGCTCTGTGAGAGTTCTGTCAGGCAGTGAGGGCTATACTGTTTACTAGTTATTGAAGACAGGGTGGCTAGAAGAGTTGATGAAATCTATTATATGTTAAAGGCAACGCCTACCATCCTCAGATATTGTTATATTTATTATTTTCTCAATAAACGTCATCATTAATTTTATATTATATATCTCTGAGTCGGTCCCAGTTCATGAGGCGATGATTTTAAAAGGTGGCAGCATTACCAAGTAAATAAAAGGTGGCAGCATTACCATTTCCATCACAATTCAGTGTGAAAAAGGGAGGTGTCGTCACAATTTGGTGGCACAGCAGTGGCATGTCGAAATAAACCCATGGGGTTTCTCAATCTTCCAACCCTCAGTTTGAGTGGCTGTCCCTATTTCTGGTACTTTGTGAGAGGGAGAAGAGCGCCCCTCTATCCACTTTACTCATGCCCTGCATTATTTTGTACGTCTCAATCATATCCCCCCTTTTTCAGACTAAAGAGCCCCAAATGTTTTAGCCTTTCCTCATAAGGGAGGTCCCCCAGCCCAGTAATCATTTTAGTCGCTCTCTTCTGCACATTTTCCAGTTCCACTATGTCATTTTTGAGATGTGGTGACCAGAACTGTACACAATATTCCAGGTGCAGCCTTACCATCGTTTTGTACAATGCCATTATAATGTTGGCTGTTTTATTTTCAATCCCCTTTTTGATAATCCCTAGCATGGAATTGGCCTTCATTGAGCTGTCCACCAATCCGTGATGGATAGCTCATAGTCCATGAGTTGATAGATAAAGTTTTGATATTTTTTTTTGCCCCAATATGCATTACTTTACATTTTCCTACATTTTCCTACACATTTGCCATTTCACAGCCCATTCCCCCAGTTTGGAGAAATCCTTCTGGAACTCTTCACAATCTTCTCTGGTTTTAGAATACTGAGGCTCCAGTCCTTTGGCCACCTCATGAGGAGAGAGGACTCCTTGGAAAAGTCCCTGATGTTGGGAAAGATGGAAGGCAAAAGGAAAAGAGTACGGCAGAGAATGAGATGGTTGGATGGTGTCATCGATGCAACCAACATGGATTTGACCAAATTTCAGGAGACAGTGGACGATAGGAAGGCCTGGCGAGCTCTGGTCCAGGGGGTCACGAAGAGTCGGACACGACTGAACGGCTGAACAACAACCCTCCAACTTATAAATATTGGGAACTCATACATGTTTTTTGGGGGGGAATGTAGTTCCGCACACGTTATGCTCATTTTTAGTCAGAAATTCAAGGAAATGTGACTCGAGTCGAGTGTATTATTTTCTTTTCATCTCTTCATTCAAAGGGACTAGACACTTGCTTTCTTCAAAAAGTCAAACCTGGGAGGTCCTCACAAAGATTTCAGTGGCCAGTTCTCAAGCTGGCCCTAAAGGAAACAATGTCCCCCCTCACTTTTTGATCCTGCCCTCCACCAACTACTGGCATTTCATGCCACACTAATCCTGAATCTGGGGGTTTCATTTTGCTATTACGGCTATGGATAGAGTCAAATTTCAGTAGCTTTGAGATTTCCTGAAAAATTACCCCATGGCCCTAATCTTATTGCATGCCACAACTGCATAACTCCAAGCCCGGATCCAATAGAGGACAATTTGCTAGACGTCCGATGTGTGCCCTGCAGTCTTCTAATTGTGCATTTGTGCCCTTCTGCTTTGGTTTATTTATTGTTCTAATGGCAAAATGCAGGAAGAGCTGAATTGCCAAGAAAACTGAATAGGAGCAGCTGTAAGGTCTGGTGAGTTCGGGGACTGACCGGCAGAAACCTGCCATCATCCAGTGACACTGGCCATGGGTTTGTGTGTGTGTGTGTGTGGATACGCCTGTCTCCTGTGATACCAGAATCCACAAGAGGGGATCCTGCAGTGAAGCAAAGAACAAAACTCCTCCATTGCCTGGCAATGAGCTTACTAATCCCAGGAAACAAGGGGGTTTTATGTAAACTGGTGGCTTTGATTCTTTTTAATTGGATTGCCACTGGGCCTCCCAGGAGAACAGCCAGTCTTCGTGGCCTGGGGCAAAAGCTGCACAGCAATCCCCAAGAAGAATTGGGGAACCACCCCTGAGTATTCCCTACCCGGGAAGGATTGCCCAAAGTCAGCTTTGACTTGATGGTACTCGATTATTATTACACTCATCTCAGCCGCCTGGAGACCAGGATGAGTCACAGGACCTCCATCGGTGGAATGAAAATGGTGAGTGCGGAGAGGCCCTTCAAGAAGATGAGAAGGACCAGGAGGGGAGACCTAGGGCTGGGGTGGGTGGGTGGGTAGGGAGAGTGGAAACCAGGGCGCCCAAGGAGGGGAGCCTCTGGCATGCCCATCACTGCAGCCCTGGGTTCTGGAAAAGGCAAGGGGTTTTTCCTTTGGCAGCCTTTGAGATGTGAAAGGAGAGAGAGAGAGAGAGAGAGAACATGAGAGCATTGTTGAGTCCAGCACACCCATGGCTGTGCCTCCCTTCACAGCTGTTGGCCGAAAGAGACTTTTTTCACTGTGCCTTGTCTCCTTTTATACTCACAACCACCCGCCAAGGAACAGCGAAGAGGACCTCCCTCCTTCCCCCGCTCCAGGAGCTGAGAAAGGATTGAAACTTGTATCTCCGCCATCTCCCTGTGTTTGATGTTGTTTTGTTATTATTTATTGATTGTCCCACAGGGCTCTGTACAAGAGTCAGCCCCCCCCCCCCACACACACACGGCCCCATCTGCAAAGTGAAGGAGCTCAACCCCATTCAATGAACCTGGAACCACCAATCCTCCTTCCCTCCTTCCCTCCCTCCCTCCCTCCTGAGACACTGGCTGAAGATCTCAAACCATGCATGTGGCAGACACATGGAATCATAGAACCATAGAGTTGGAAAAGGAGACCTCCAGGGCCATCCAGTCCAACCCCCTGCCACACAGGAACCCCCATCACAGGACTCCCAACTGATGGCCATCCAGCCTCTGTTTAAAAACCTCCCAAGAAGGAGATTCCACCACCCTCCTTTGTGGCAGCATCTTCTACTGTTAGACAGCTCTAACCGTCAGGAGGTTCTTAATGACCATTGCCCCGAGTCCTAGTCTCTGAAGCCATGGAAAACAAGCCAGCCCCCTCTCTGATATGACATCCTTTCAAATGTTTAAACACGGTTAACATAAAACTCCAGGACGCGGAGAGGTAGACAGGACCTGAGGCTAACTGCACACACCGGGCTTTGAAACCATTCCAACTTTTTCATGGCAATAGCTTCAGAACGCCACCGATGGCCTTCTGGAACAGGTTCCTTGCCCATCTTTCTATTTAATTTGATTGCCAGCATGCAAACCCAAAGAGCTTTGCCCACAACTCAGCCTTCAGCTCCCTGGCGATGTGGAGGCCCCCCTCCTGGTGCCTATTTCTTACCTTGTTATCACCTCCCAGCCCACCTCCTGCCTCCCAGATACAGAGGACCAACAGGGCCTCTGGAAAATAAACTTTCCAGGTACAAAACCTGTGATTGGCTTCATGCAATGATAAGAAACCTGGCAGAACTCTGAAAAGAGCAGGTTGCCAAGGGGGGGGGGTGACAAGCAATATCCGGCTAGGATTAATTTACCCTTTAGCAGACTGACAGTACAGCTCGTTAGGAGGCCCAATTAGTTAACCTGCTGCAAAGAAGAAAGCTGGAAGGAGGTACTTTGCCTAGGAATTAAACGGAGGCGGCTCCTTCTCCCGGACTAGGAGCAAAAGGCCATGTGGGCGGCAGGAGGGTGGTGGTGGTGGTGGTCTTTTGTGCAGCCAAAGGGAGATGTCTGGAGAGCAACACAAGTGTGGTTGTCCTTTCCCACTAAACAGGAGCACTAATAGTAGCTTTGTTGCATCTGTCTGCAGAATTTAATTGCAGGGCTGCAATTAGATTTCATAGTTTGTTCGTTCGTTCTCTTTCTTTCTTTCTTTCTTTCTTTCTTTCTTTCTTTCTTTCTTTCTTTCTTTCTTTCTTTCTTTCTTTCTTTCTTTCTTTCTTTCTTTCTTTCTTATTTATTTATTGGTTCCTCTTCTACAAAAGCTACACTATTCATTGCATTTTAATATTTCTATGTATAGTATTATATCTACACTGTTTTTGTAACTCTACAATTTTGCTATCATGTTAGTTTTTAATGACTTTTATGATTTTATACCACAATAAAAACCTGACCTGACACTATTCGTGGCCATTTAGATGCAGTGTTGCAAGGTGAATTTTTTTAAAGTAAATGATTGTTTAAAAATTTATTGAAATGATGATTTACATTTTTAAAAATACTGTAGATATTTTTGGTCAAATATGTAACAACCCACTGATTTTTTTATTTCATTGCCTTTCAGTGCAGGGGGAAATATGCAACTATGAGACAATGGCCACACTCCTGTTGCTTAGTATAGTAAAGTGCAGTGAAAAATAAGTATTGAACCAATTGCACTCTAGTCCTCTATATGTTTGATTGACTCAAAAAGGCTTAACAGTAATTTAATGCAGCACCACAAAGCTGAGGTTCTCGATAAGTTTTCTCAAGGACCCAAATGCCATCCAATTTAAAGAGCCTTAGATCTCTACAGAAGAGCACACTTTAAAAAGTGTACTTTTAAATATTAACACCTTTAAAAATTGGAATTTATTTGGTACTATCCATTGTACTTTGTTAAGGGCTATGGTGATAAGCGATAAAGTTCTGACTGACAAGATTTAATACAGTATGCAAAATCAATGGCCATTTGAAGCAAGAGAACCTACAGATAAGCTGACTCACCAAATCCCCTTTGACTCAATGAGCCTACTCAGGTGCAATTGATTGCACTGACTAAGCAATAGGATTTTGATCAATGAATTGCAAAATTGCTACTGGGATGACATCTGTATTACAGAGAAGACCTAGTTCAGTGGTTTCCAAACTTGGGGCCTCAGCAGTGGAAGCTGCTGGCTTCAGAACTACAGAGGTTCTTAGTCTGTTCCAGGTTTTCATCCTAATTTTCAATTAGCTCTCCAAGGTGCTGGAGCTGTTTTAGGAATAGTCGCTGAAATGTTCAGGAGCACCTTGAGATAGCTCCTGTAAAGTTCAAGCTAATACCCACAGAGGATTCACCATCCTGTTACATCATGATCATCAGCTGCCTCCAATCCCCAGGTGATGTCGGACTTCTGTTCACACCCATATATGCAAAGTCTTCACTGATAGAGTTAATCCATCTCATATTCATTCTTCCTCTTTTCCTGTTGTCTTCAACTTTTCCCAGCATTATAAACTTTTCCAATAGGTCTTGCCTTCTCATGATATGTCCAAACTTTGACTAGGCTCAGTTTAAAAATTATTGTTTCTAAAGAGAGTGGAAGTTTGATCAGATCTAGAAACCACCTATTTGTCTTTCTGGATATCCATCAATTTGGTACCCTCTATTGGCAAGAAAGAAAATTTATACTCCCATCATAACTTTTCATTCTTCAAGAACATGTTTATATAGCCACTTGTTGACTCAAATGATGGTATCAATAGAAAGTCTATCAGATCATTATATGCAGACAATATAAAATTCTAGTTTAAAGTTCAGAAAGATTACTTGATAACGTCAACAAAGGAAGCAATAAGCATTGTCTTTAAAATGTTAGGAAAACTAAGCTAATGGCAATCATAAAAAGCAAGCAGCCCAGGAAATGAGATAAAGAACCAAAATGAGTATGTGGGTGTGTGGACAAACATAAGTAACCTTGAGTTTGATCAAACAACAATGAGATCAAAG
Organism: Phrynocephalus guinanensis; assembly: GCA_037367245.1. NCBI lineage: Eukaryota > Metazoa > Chordata > Lepidosauria > Squamata > Agamidae > Phrynocephalus > Phrynocephalus guinanensis. The sequence continues at coordinate 1,290,219 of CM074750.1, forward strand.
TCACATAACAAGACTCTGAATAAAGCTAGCACAAAGCAGCTTCCTTTTAATTGAAGAATGTCCTAGCTGAAATCCTGTTACACATTTACACTAATGGAGTAACTTTTCGCCACAATTTGGCATAAGTTAAGCAATCTCCTTAGGCATTATTTGTTGTACACTGACTCCCACAACTCAGGATGCAACAGATAAAGTCAACGGATATTTCTTAACTAAAGACCATGTCAGTTCCTAAAGTTATGCTGTTTGTGGAACTGCGCAAAAGAATTCCAGCCACCATATAATAAAAACCTAAATCTGGCCTTTAGTTGATTGATGAGTGATGGATGCTTCTTGGTTCCCCCTCCCCGCTATTGTTGTTGTATCCAATTGAATAACAGTTACAAACACATGTCAACATATGCACTGTGACCGGAAAAAAAACACCCAAAACAAAAGGAACTAAAACTAAGCACTAACTAAAGAAGTGGGCTACAGCAGTGCATGCTAATTTGTGCCAAATAAAACATTTTAGTTTTGAAGGCACCAGGGGCCTGTTGGCTACAATACAGCCACCTACATAAGCATTTGAAACATGGGTACATCACAGGATGCTAAATGTTGCCAATCAAGAGGGTGATCATCGAAGATTTACTAAGAAGAATAACTAAAGGCCAAGAAATCATAAAATATCAAAGCCATAATCCAGTTGAGAAAACCTGTGCTCAACATTAACCAGACATATGGTTCCCTCCAAATTTTGGCTGGCACATTGTCACATGGTCATGCGTTGGTGTCATATGACCAGTTGATGGCTTACCAAAGCAAAGTGCTCTGCTTATATACCGCCCCATACCACTTCAAGTAGTCTCTGGGCGGTTTACAGTTTTAATTGCAGTATGCAGGCTACAAATTGCCCCCCACAGGCATTTAACAACTCAGGAGGGTTTCTCAACAGACTACAGCCTGTCAGTGCAGAAGGTTAGAAGACTTTACTGACATAATGAGAAACTGAAAATGTGGATTGTCACAGCTCTTCATTCAGGACAAAACAAGTAGGAGAAGAAATGCAAGAAAATACTTATTGGCTGAAAAGGTGGGAGATGGGTTTCGATGCAACACAGGGTGAACTGCATTTAAACTCAAATTTAAATCACAATTTAAATATAAAAAATCAGTGGGTTTTTTTACATATTTCACCAAAAATATCTATTTTTAAAAAATTTAAATCATCATTTCAATCAATGTTTAAACAATCAACTTTTTTAAAAACAAATCATCTTGCAACACAATATTATTGTAGTGGGCTGGTACCCAGAGACCTCTGGGTAGTGGGTGGCATATAAATAAATAATAAAATAAAATAAAATAAAATAAAATAAAATAAATAAATATCCAAGCATCTAAATGGCCATGAATAGTGTAGCTTTTGTAGAAGAGGAACCAAGAAAGAAAGAAAGAAAGAAAGAAAGAAAGAAAGAAAGAAAGAAAGAAAGAAAGAAAGAAAGAAAGAAAGAAAGAAAGAAAATGTCTGCATCAAAGTTGTGGAGCACATCCTATGTGAAATGCCCCACCCCACCCCCGCTCTCCCCGCGCTCCCTGGGTGCTGTCTGCTCAAAGGTTAATATCATTCAACCCGTTCCATTGGGTTTTTGCTTTTCCAGATTGATCATCTTTATTAGAAAACGGCACATTCAATGTTGACAAACTATGCTGCTTATTAGGCTCTATTGATCTCTTGTTTTCAGTTGGTTTTCAGCCAGGTTGAACAGCTCTGAGTAACGCACTGGGTGGGGCATGGCTCTTCATACCATCTCAAACAATGTTCGGCAAGAACTGACCACAACTGGGCCCCATTTACCTCCTGAGAGGGGCCGCGAAATAGCTCCATCAAACGGGCACCAGAAACGCCCGCCCTTTTGCTGCCCACCCGTCCCGTCCCCCCACCACCACCAATTGCCTTGCAGATCGCTTACCTTCATATTCGGTGGGGCCGTGAGGGGAGGCGACAAGGGTCTCTCTGGGCCTGGCCCATCCATGCTGTTCAACACGTCCTGTTTCCTGTGAGACAAAAAGGGCCCTTTTATCCTGGCTTTATTCTTCCTCCCTTTTCCCCAAAGAAGAAGAAACGGTGAGAATTTTGAGCCAGGAAAACTTTTCTGATGGTGGGTGGGTGGGTGGGTGGGAGGGTGGGAGGGGTTGAGGAGGGGGATGGATGGATGGACCAATGGACAAGATAGATAGATAGATAGATAGATAGATAGATAGATAGATAGATAGATAGATAGATAGATAGATAGATAGATAGATAGATAGATAGATAGATAGATAGGAAACAAGGGAAAGACAGACAGACAGACAAACAGACTGACCGTCCGACTGACCAACAGACAGACAGACAGACAGACAGACAGACAGACAGATAGATAGATAGATAGATAGATAGATAGATAGATAGATAGATAGATAGATAGATAGATAGGAAACAAGGGAAAGACAGACAGACAGACAGATAGATAGATTTAGGAACCATAACAGAGAGGAGGAGAAACCAAGCAAGGGGATGGTGGAAGGAACTCTAATTCATCAGATTGAGGTCATTTTTTTGTTTTATCCAGTTCTTGTGACCCGTAAAAGCAGAGGCTAAACGTCAGCCCAAAGAAAGGGAGCTGACAGAGTCTGTACCTAGTAGTCCATAGGTAAAATCCATTTCAGGTAGTTTCTAGGGCCGGAGGAGCAGAGAGTTAGGCAGAGCTGGGTTTCTATGGCAACAGGGCAGGGGGAGAAAGATCCCCTCCACGCTGGGTTGTCCTAAGTTTCTCCATCTGCTCTCCCTCTATTGACTCTGTGCAATGTTTACTCATTGCTTTCTCTCCAGGTGGCAAGGACACGAGGCGCTCAAGAACAGATGCTAATCCCGGGGAGGGTTACCTGGGCCTCTTGCTGCCCAGGCAGGCTGGACATGAGGGGCGGGGGGGCACATGCACAGGAGAGTGTTCCCAGCAGGCTTGTCTAACAAAATCCCTTCCATGCTTGAAGAGACCCAGGACATGGTGAAGCACACACCTTCCAGGAGCAGCACACACACACACACACACACACACACACACACACACACACACACACACACACACACACACACACACACACACACACACACACACACACACACACACACAAATGGAATCATTTGTTCCACCTTTCCCAAAGACCCCCCTCCCGAAGTCATTGGTTGTTGCTGTTTGTTTTCCTGTTTCTCAATAACCCCTGGCAAATCCATCTTTTGCCATGTTATAGCCTACTGGCACTGCTCTGAGGAAGAGGGTTTCGCCCTCGAAATATTAGCAACATTTTTGTTGTTTTTGTAGTAGCCTAAAGGTATCACCTGTTTCACTTTTGTATTTGGTTTCTGTGATGGTTGGCTACACGGCTCCTGAACTTGTTTTGCTTCTATTACTTTTGTTACTTGTTCTAAAAAAAAAACCTGATGCTGCAATCAACTGTCGTTATCACTATTGGGCAGAATGTGTGGTTAAATGCTGGTTTTAAAAAATGAAAAACAAACTTCATAAAATCATAGAATCACAGAAGAGTGAAGTTGGAAGGGACCTATAAGCAAGGCCACATAAAGGTTTTTCTCCCCCACGAAGCGCCAATCCATGGAGGCATTGCACACTGCTCCCCTGCGCCCAGAGAAGCGGTGCCAATGTTTAAAATGTCTGTAAGCAATGGAGCCAAGCATTTGGCTCCCTTGCTTAAAGGCATTTTAAACATCGCACACTGCTCCCCCGTGCCCTGGGGGGGGGGGGGGGAGAGAAGCAGCATGCAATGTTTAAAATATCTTTAAACATTGCACACGCACCCAGGCCCAACCCGACCTGCATCTACATATCATGGATTTTCAATGATCACAGACAGGTTGGGTCCCTAACCCCCGCGATAGGCAGCGGGGTTACTGTATTTGATTTATTCTTCCTAGGTGTACTTATCCCCACTGAATTTAATTCTATTGTTTTCAGCTCAAGCCTATCTAGATCCTTTTTAATTTTGTTTCCCCTCTTCCAGGGTCTTTGCTATTCCAGTTCAGTGTCATCCGCAAAATCTGATTAGAATTTCCTACACCTCCTGATCCAAGTCATTAATAAAAATGTTGAACAGCACTGAGCGCAGGATGTTTATGGAATTCTGTTCTGAGCCTATAAGTTCATTCGAAAGCCTTTTGAGGCTCTTGTAAGACACCGACTTGAGATATTCCCCCAACCCCAACCCCAAATCAAAACACATAGGATAGAAACTAGCTGTAAAGCTCTAGAAGAGACAGAAATGGTGACCACAAGCCAGTAGACCTCCAGACAACCTCATCTGGCCACCACTGATTACAGTCTTTCTGTCTGCAAATCGTACAGGCCACTGGCTCTTCCTGGGCCCTCCTCTTCTTGGCTCCACATCAAAATGCCCCGCTCCTCCGTACGAACAGCTAATGAGACAGTTGTGATTGAAATAACCATGTAAGTCAACCTCAGGAGATAATACTGGAGGACTAACTGGTGGATGACATGGGCAGAACATCATCCGCCAGTGCGGGAAGCTGGAATAATTGCAGCACTTAATACCTCTGTGAACAGAATGAATATCAGGCAGTTGCACAAAGATAGAATTTACGATCTTTCATATTTTAGCTGAGTAGTTCCAGCTTTTTCCACCCTCATTGCCCTAAAAATCAGTGTATCCATCAAACATGTATAAGGAACAATTAGGGTTAATATGTGAAACAAGATGTGAAAAATATTTCAGGTAGACTTTTTTTTTGCAACTTTATGAGTAAGGGTTATGACTTTTGATGGTGTCTCCTATAGAAAGACCGTGCCAAAGGAGAGCCATGGTCCTTTTGCATAAAATGACCTGCAAGGCAAGAGATGTGGGCAGGGGGGAGCTTTTCTCCATGCTCCATCCTAATATTAGACACTCACGAGGTGATCTACTGAGCTGATGAGAACGTCAGAGTAGGTACCAAGAAGCGGCACCGTGGAATTCACTACCAGGTCATGGCCATCATCTACCCAATTGGAGCCAGCAGTCAAGAAGTCAGAAGAAGGCTGAGACTGAGAAGGGCAGCAATGAAGGAAGTGTAAGGAGGGGAACAAGGCTGAGATCACCCACTCTCTTGTATTTCTGATCCCCCTCTATGGGTGTGAAAGCTTGACAGCTAAGAAAGCTGAGAAGCAAAACAATGATTTGCTTGAAAGATGGTGCTAGAGGAGAACTCTGGAGATGCCCTGGGCTGCCAGAAAGACACACGAGTGGGTCCCAGATCCAGTTAAGCCTGGACTAGCTCTAGAAGCACAAATGTTGTAGTCCTACTTTGGGCACATCATGAGAAGGTAAGATTCTTTGGGAAAGATCACAATACTGGGAAAGGTGGAAAGTGGCAGGAAAAGAGGAAGATGCAATATGAGACGGGGTGACTCTCTAAAAGAGGCTGCAGGCTTGAGTTTGCAAGAGCTGAGTGTTCTGAGTGTTCTGGAGATCATTCATCCATTGGGTTGCCATGAATCAGAAGTCACTGGATTGCGCTTAACAACAACAGCCAGCTTTAGACGAGGACTGGACACTTGAGGCAATACTGGGACCACCCATGTGGCTTGTTTATCAGGATCGCCTCGGGCTCAGAGGTAGGATTCTGTAGTATATCCATTGCTGAAGAATGCAAAACACCAATTGAAATCCTGCTGCACAGGTACATGTGCGTGATGTGCAGCTGCAGAACTGTTTGGAAAATTGTGGCACACCGGCAGTGGCATTTCCCTGGCACATTTGCAGTGCCCTAACTTCAGGTTAAGCAGATTTCAGCAAGAGAATGTGTTTGCACTCAGGTTGGCCACGATGTGAGCAGAATTATGGATTAGCTACACCCTTGGTATGATCTCAAAGGTGCCTTCTCACCTACTTTTCAGAGATGACAAGAAAGGAAATGAATTGGACAAGCAGTAAGTATCTTCCCTTTCAGCATCCTGTCATCTGCTGTGGCGTCCAAAGTTGGATTTTTGTTTAGCAGGGTTGGTGTGCGGACTCTGGACCTGGCTTTAATAACTACTGCTGCTGCTGCCGCAGCTGCTGCTGCTGCTGCTGCTGTCTCCAGTTCTGTGTAGCTCAATTTAAAAAGGATGTTGACGACCTTGAACAGGTTCAGAGGAGGGCGACCAGGATGGTTGAGGGTCTGGAAGATATGCCTTATGAGGAACGGCTTAGGGAGCTGGGGATGTTTAGCCTTACAAAAGGAAGGTTGAGAGGGGATATGATAGCTATGTTTAAATATTTGAAAGGATGTCATTTCGAAGAGGGAGCTGGCTTGTTTTCCATGGCTTCCAAAACTAGGACTCAGAACAATGGTTTCAAACTACAAGAAAAGAGATTCCATTTGAACATTTAGAAGAACTTCCTGGTGGTTAGGGCTGTTCAGCAGTGGAATACGCTGCCACCAAGGAGGGCGGGGGAGTCTCCTTCTTTGGAGGCTTTTAAGCAGAGGGTGGATGGCCATCTGTCAGAAATACTGTGATGGGGGTTCCTGCATGGCAGGAGGTTGGACTAGATGGCCCTTGAGGTCTCTTCCAACTCTATGATTCTGTGATTCTAACTTCCTCTGATCCTGCAACAGATAAAAATAGTTTGGCCAGGATCCTACAGAGCAGACTTTATTCTTCCTGAGGAGAAAACCTAGTTCCTCCCAGCCAACACCTGTCCAAGGCATCATATGAGGGTGCAATATAACCAACGGATCTGAGCCATGATACTGTATAGTGTGTAATTCTAGGTATGCAGGCTCTACACTGAAAGTGTTGCTATTCAAAAAGAAAGCTCCCAGCACTGGGGCAAGAACAGGCAAGCTTGGGTGGAGCTTGCCCTAGACCAGTGGTTCTCAACCTGTGGGTCCCCAGATGTTCCTGGACTGCAACTCCCAGAAACACCTTCCAGCACCGTGAGTGGTGGAGGCTTTTTGGGAGTTGCAGTCCAGGAACATCTGGGGACCCACAGGTTGAGAACCACTGCCCTAGATAATCCTCAAAAGCCTTCCAATTCAGGCCTTTCCCCCCCAATGTGAGCCACATTCAGATGTTGAGGTAGGTAGGCACAACTTGCAGAACGGAGAATTACTGTATTTGTAGTATACAACACTCCAAAAACCCCACCTCCTTGAGCCTCCTCTGAGATCACACCTGCATTGATTGAACTGCCCTAGTAAGAGCTGATTTGCTGGACCCCTCCCTGGCCGCTTGGGCAGGCTTTGTGCTAGAGACCATCTTTCGTCTTGCTGGACAGCTCCCTGAACTGGTTTAAGGGCAGGCAGGATCAGAGTCTGCTTATTTAATTTATTTTTAATTCTATACACACCCCTTTGATTCAAATACTTCATTAAAATCAGGAAACCAAACTTAAGCCTGGACAACATAATCATCAAAAGTAAAACACAGGAGGTAGAAATGCTGACATTGAATCATTTTGATTTACATGGGCATAATTTATTTTTGAAAATAAAAATTACTGTATGAACTAAAATGTTTTTTTTATCCCTCCTCTGCCCCAAAAGAAAATAAGGTCACTGCCAGGCTGTCACCCCGGGTGGGGGAGATCGAGCTGTGATCCCGCCTCTGCGCATGGAGGCCAGACCACGGCCGAAGCTCAGATGATCTGCTCCGCCCAGGATGACAGCTGCGCCAGCCGTCACCGCGGGTGGAGGAGATTGAGATGTGATCCCAGCTGATCTCCTCCACCCGGGATGACAGGTGTGCCGGCTATCTTGCACCCGCGGCAGAGATCGCTGGAGAGGGAGCCCCGGTCCCGCCTCCACTTGCAAGGCAAGAACGGGGCTCTCTCTGACAGTCCTCCCCGCCGGCAATGACAGCCGGGCTGTCATCAACCTAACCGAACTAATGTATTCTGGTTCTGTGCGGTTCGTTCCCAAATTGCTATGTGCTCCGTTATTCATTCCGTTACGTAATGGAACGAATAATGGATAATGGAATGAATTTTTTTTCTGTTTCATGCCCATCTCTAATCACAAATCCAGTCCCCAAAAGATGAAGTTAGAATTCACTAGAAGGTGTTGGGAGTGACTGACATATAATCTCAGACAACTGAGAGCTATTCTGGCTACTGGCTTCCCAGAATCCCATGCAGAACTCCCAATCTGTGGAAGGGCTGTTCTTGGTTTTACGTCCAAACTTTAAATGAGATTATGAATGAATGAATGAATGAATGAATGAATGAATACTTTATTGCAGTCAATGGCGAAATCCAAATCCAAAATACACATATACACACAGAGAGAGAGAGAGAGACAGACACAGACACAGACACACACACACACACATATAGATATATATACACACATACACATACACACACACACACACACACACACACACACACACAAAGTGCACCCTTGTATAAAAAACAGTTTGTATAACATAAACTCTGTACAACATACAAATTCTGGAGATAGGGGAAATTTGCTTAACATAATTGCCTATGGGGAGAATCCATACAAATGGATTACTCCATTTTCAATGCATTCCTATGGGAATTTGTATAAAGGAAAATTTGCTTAACATAATTTCATTTGGAATGAATTAATTCCTTTATACAAGGTACCACTGTATATTTACAAGTTACAGCAAAACAACAAAGAACCGGGGGGGATACCATATAAATTGAGCCAGCCTAAATTGTGGTTGCTTGAGCAATTGTTGAAACCTTCTAAGCACAATTTATAATTGCCGCCACACAGAAGTTAGCTACATTCGATAGCATATTTGAAGTAGGACATTCAACAGTGTATATATTTTCCCCTGACAACAGGCGGTGGGTGTAAAATAAACTATATGATTCTATGATTCTATGACCTCTGGGTGTCTGGGGAATTGCTTTAAAGGAGCAATATTTTCCCCTTAATTCCATCATATAAGGGGGAGTGCAGGCATACATGTGCCAATGTTTCAGTTCTATCCGTCCTGCAGAGGCACTTACGACGAGAATAGGGGATCTGTTGGAACTTTCCCTCTTGTGAGGTTGAGGGCAGAGCATTCATCCGAGCATTATAGAAATGATTATCTTAAATGATTATAGAATCATAGAAGAATGGAGCTGGAAGAGGCCTATAAGGCCACTGAGAACCAATCACCTTGAGAGGTGTTGAGGACAAGAAATGGAGGAGGAATGGATTGGACCGAATGGCTTCATAGGGCCCCTTCCAACATCATGATTCTATGTTTCAGAATCATATCATAGAATTGTGAAGTTGGGGTCCAACCCCTTTGCTCAAGGGTGCTGTTCAATATCTTTATTAATGACTAGGAGGAAGGAATAAGGGGTAGGCTGGTCAAATTTGCAGATGATACCAAATGAGGTGGAGTTCTTAAACCCTAGAGGAGAGGATGAAGATCCAAAAGGACTTGACAGATTAGAGTGCTGGGCCAAAGCTAAGGGAATGGGGTATAACAGAGGGAAATGTAGGGTGGTGCATCTAGGTAAAAAGAATGCATTGTGGAGATATAGGATGGGAGATACTTGTCTGGAAAATAATACATATGAAAGGGATCTGGGAGTCTTGGTGGATCACAAATTGAACATGAGTCAGCACAGCAGTGTGACATGGCAGCCAAGAAAGCGAATGTGATTCTTGGTTTTATCAACAGAACCATAGTGTCTAGATCAAGGGAAGTGATAGTACCACTCTATTCTACTCTGGTCAGACCCCATGGTTTCAGAGACTAGGATGTGGGGTAATTTTTTTTGTTTTTTTTTTCTCCTATCATCTGCCGCCATCTTGTTCTCCGCTGTATTTGCGTGGAGATTTTTTTTAATGCTTTTTATCGTTGTTCGCCGCCCAGAGTTCCCGTTAGGGAAGATGGTGCGGGATATAAGTCTTTAAATAAATAAATAAATAATAAATAAATTGTCTCAAACTATAATTAAGATGTACAAAATAATGCAGGGCATGAGTCAAGTGGATATAGGAACGCTCTTCTCCCTCTCACAAAATACCAGAACTAGGGGACATCCACTCAAATTGAGGGCAGGGAGAGTGAGAACAGACAAAAGAATTTTTTTTTACCCAGTGTGTTGTTAGTCTGCAGAACTCCCTGCCACAGGATGTGGTGATGGCATCTGGCCTGGATGCCTTCAAAAGAGGACTGGACAGATTCCTGGAGGAAAAGTCCATCCCAGGTTACAAACCACAATGGAAATGTGTAATCTCCAGGCTTTAGAACCAGGGTACTTCAAGGACCAGAGGCAGGGGAGTGGTATCAGGAGACAGAGATCTAGTCTTCTGTGGTCCCAGACACCTGCTGGACTAGATGGGCTAAAAGCAACACAGTTATGAGATGGGCCCAGTCCTTTACATGTTTGTAGCCATTTTCAAAGTCTTAGGATGCCGAGACTCTCCAAAGAGATGTCCTGCTGGAACAACAAGATTTTCCTGCTTTCTTTTTTAAAATTTTAAAATTATTTTAATGTTTAGCCCTTTGTTCTGCACTGGAAACGGCTAAATCCTGCAGAGCTTGGAGCCTCTGCCAATGAAGTATGAGTTGGAAAGATGCCATTTTGCTCAGGAACTGTGATAATCCTGCACAGATGGGGCATTTCTTCCTGGCTTTGTGGATGAATCTTGTACAGGAAGAGATGGCATTCGGTATCGTACTTGTAAGAACCTTGTAAACCTTTGGCAGACCTTTGGCAGACCAGAGATCTTGGTGTGTTGGTGGACAGCTCCATGAAGGTGTCTACCCAATGTGTGGCAGCGGTGAAGAAGGCCAATTCCATGCTAGGGATTATAAAAAAGGGGATTGAAAATAAAACAGCCAACATTATAATGCCATTATACAAAGTAACAGTAAGGCTGCACCTGGAGTACTGTGTACAATTCTGGTCACTGCATCTCAAGAAAGACATAGTGGAACTGGAAAAGGTGCAAAAGAGAGTGACTAAAATGATTACTGGGCTGAGGCACCTCCCTTATGAGGAAAGGCTAAAATATTTGAGGCTCTTTAGTCTGGAAAAAAGGCGCCTGAGGGGGGATATGATTGAGACGTACAAAATAATGCAGGGCATGAGTAAAGTGGATAGAGGGAAGCTCTTCTCCCTCTCACAAAATACCAGAACTAGGGGACATACACTCAAATTGAAGGCTGGGAGAGTAAGAACTGACAAAAGAAAATATTTTTTCACCCAGCGCGTTGTAAGTCTATGGAATTCCCTGCCACAGGATGTGGTGATGGCGTCTGGCCTGGATGCCTTCAAAAGGGGATTGGACAGATTCCTGGAGGAAAAGTCCATCCCAGGTGACAAACCATGACGGAGATGTGTTATCGCCAGGGTTAAAACCGGGGTATTTCAAGGGCCAAATGCAGGGGAGTGGGATCAGGAGACAGAGATCTAGTCTCGTGCGCTCCCAGAGGCATCTGGTGGGGCCACTGTGAGACACAGGAAGCTGGACTAGATGGTCCTTTGGCCTGATCCAGCAGCAGGGCTCTTCTTAGGTTCTTATGTTCTTCAGGGCAAAGGGGTCGTGTCACTGCCCTGGGGAGCTTTCCTGTGGGATTCCAGCAAGAGGTGGGTGCGGTGGAAACTCGCGCAGAGAGATGTGACACTGAAGAGAAAAGAGGGGTTTCTTTCTTGGTTTCTTTCTGAGCGTGAGAGGCTGTGACAATCAGAACCCAAACACTGCTACTTCCTCTTACTCAAGTCCACAGGGTCTAGAAAGGAACACTCCTTTAGGAATCAGTGCATAACTCGCTGGCAAAAAGCCTAGGTTTTCAAACACAGGTAAGCCTCAACATTGCACCTCAAAAAGATTTATTTATTGTATCTATTTGTTGGATTTGTATACCACCCACCTCGCCTGAGGCCACACTGGGCAGCTCATAGCATCATCAAATAGTTAAAGAATACTACCGATATAAAAGGTGACTCTACACATGGACATCACCAGATGGACAATACTGGAATCAGATTGACTATGTTCTCTGCAGCCAAAGATGGAGGAGCTCTATACAGTCAGCAAAAACAAGACATGGTGCTGACTGTGGCTCAGATCATCAGCTTCTTATTTCAAAATTCAAACTTAAACTGAAGAAAGTAGGGAAGATCACTGGGCCAGTCAGGTATAATCTAAGTCAAATCCTTTATGAATACACAGTGGAAGTGAAGAATAGATTTAAGGGACAGAACACCTGAAGAACTATGGAGGCTGCAATGAAAAATATTCCAAAGAAAAGAAAATGCAAGAAAGCAAAGTGGTTGTCCAACGAGGCCCTACAAATAGCGGAGGAGAGAAGGGACGCAAAATGCAAGGGAGAAAGGAAAAGATACAGAAAATTGAATGCAGACTTCCAAAGAATAGCAAGGAGAGACAGGGCGACCTTCTTGAACGAACAGTGCAAAGAAATAGAGGAAAACAACAGAAAAGGAAAAACCAGAGATCTGTTCAAGAAAATTGGAGATATTAAAGGGGCATTTCGTGCAAAGATGGATATGATAAAGGACAAAAATGGTAGGGACCTAACTGAAGCAGAAGAGATCAAGAAGAGATGGCAAGAATATACAGAAGAATTATATCAGAAAGATCTGGATGTCCCTGATAACCAAGATAGCGTAATTGCTGACCTGGAGCCAGACATCCTGGAAAGTGAAGTCAAGTGGGCCTTAGAAAGCATTGCAAACAACAAGGCCAGTGGAGGTGACAGCATTCCAATTGAACTCTTTAAAATCTTAAAAGAGGATGCTGTAAAGGTGCTGCATAAGATATGCCAGCAAATTTGGAAAACCCAGCAGTGGCCAGAGAACTGGAAAAGATCGGTCTACATCCCAATCCCAAAGAAAGGAAACGCCAAATAATGCTCCAACTATCGCACAATTGCACTCATTTCACATGTTAGCAAGGTTATGCTCAAAATTCTACAAGGCAGGCTTCAGCAGTATGTGGAAAGAGAACTTCCAGAACTACAAGCTGGATTTCGAAGGGGCAGAGGAACTAGAGATCAAATCGCCAACATGCGCTGGATTATGGAGAAAGCCAGAGAGTTCCAGAAAAACATCTACTTCTGCTTCATTGACTATGCCAAAGCCTTCGACTGTGTAGACCACAACAAACTATGGCAAGTCCTTAAAGGAATGGGAGTGCCTGACCACCTTATCTGTCTCCTAAGAAATCTATATGTGGGACAAGCAGCAACCGTCAGAACTGGATATGGAACAACTGACTGGTTTAGAATTGGGAGTACAACAAGGCTGTATACTGTCACCTTGCCTATTTAACTTATATGCAGAGTACATCATGAGAAAGGCCGGTCTGGATGAATCACAAGCCGGAATTAAGATTGCCGGAAGAAATATCAACAACCTCAGATACGCAGATGATACTACTCTAATAGCAGAGAGTGAGGAAGAATTAAAGAACCTCTTAATGAGGGTGAAAGAGGAGAGTGAAAAAAATGGGCTGAAGCTCAACATAAAAAAAACTAAGATCATGGCCACTGGTCCCATCACCTCCTGGCAAATAGAAGGGGAAGAAATGGAGGCAATGACAGAGTCTATTTTCTTGGGCTCCTTGATCACTGCAGATGGCAACTGCAGCAACGAAATAAAAAGACGCCTGCTTCTTGGGAGGAAAGCAATGGCAAACCTAGATAGCATCCTAAAGAGCAGAGACATCACTTTGCCAACTAAGGTCAGGATGGTTAAAGCTATGGTTTTTCCAGTAGTGATGTATGGAAGTGAGAGCTGGACTATAAAGAAGGCTGATCGCTGCAGAATTGATGCTTTTGAGCTGTGGTGCTGGAGGAGAGTCTTGAGAGTCCCCTGGACTGCAAGGAGATCAAACCTATCCATTCTGAAAGAAATCAACCCCGAATGTTCACTGGAAGGACAGATTTTGAAGCTGAGGCTCCAGTACTTTGGCCACCTCATGAGAAGAGAGGACTCCCTGGAAAAGTCCCTGATGCTGGGAAAAATCGAAGGCAAAAGGAAAAGAGGACGACAGAGAATGAGATGGTTGGACGGTGTCATCGATGCAACCAAAATGAATTTGACAAAACTCCGGGAGGCAGTGGAGGATAGGAAGGCCTGGCGAGCTCTGGTCCATGGGGTCACGAAGAGTCGGACACGACTGAATGATTGAACAATAACCGTTATAAAATAACATTGACCTATAAACATCATGAGATAAAATGGTAACTCAACAATGATCTAATTCACAACTACATGATAAATATCTAAAAGGCAGTAGAAATGGGTTTTCACTGATGGCAAGTTTTTAGAGAGATTTTTTGGGCGCTTATAAGTAGAGTGGCCAGGTGGATGGGGGTGGGGGTGGGGGGTGGGGGTTGGTGGGGTAGTTAGATCCAAAGTCTAGATGCCCAGAAGGCCTAACTCTTAGTCCTCTCCATTGTCGCCTCTCTCGGGGCCAACACCCTTAGATTTGGCAGGGGTGAACGGGCAGGATGGAGCGTTCTTACTATAAGACAGCGTTCTGCTCGGTACTGAAGTCCTAAACCATTGGGGGCAGACAAATGCTGGCTAAGATTTGAAGGGATGTCATATCGAAGATGGGGCTGGCTTGTTTTCCATGGCTTCAGAGACTAGGACTTGGGGCAATGGTCTCAAACTACAGGGAAAGAGATTCCATTTGAACATTAGGAAGAACATCCTGGCAGTTAGAGCTGTTTGTCAGTGCAAGATGCTGCCACCAAGGAGGGTGGTGGAGTCTGCTTCTTGGGAGGTTTTTAAGCAGAGGCTGGATGGCCATCTGTCGGGAGTCCTGTGATGGGAGTTCCTGCATGGCAAGGGGGTTGGACTAGATGGCCCTTGAGGTCTCTTCCAACTCTGAGATTCTATTATTCTAAGATCCTATTGGGTCATCTCTGCCTGAACCACAGGCTTCTTTAGGAACAGGAATGTTTGATTTCTTGGTATACAAATCTGATAATCCTCCATTCTGGAAGGTCCACACTCATGTTGGGGCGGGGGGACTTGCTGGGCCTTCCTCAAAGCCTCATTGAAGCCTTTATCACCCGTGGCAAGTTGCCATTAATTAAAAACTTCCTTTTTCAATTCTAGGGTGTGTCCAAATTTGTCTCAATGTGTGTAAGTCTGATTTTTTTAAAGCTGTAAGCAATGGCAATCAGCAGCAGCTGTCTTTCCTGTTGCTTGGACAGACCTGTGCAGCTGTATTTGGGGAATGAGCAAAATTCAGGTGTGCAGAAGATATAGCTGGCGCCCAAAGCCTGAACAAATTCAGAACTTATTAAAAGTAATCTGTCCAGATCAAAGGGGACTGGCTGAATTCAAACCCAGGGCAAAGCAAAACAAATTCACAAACCCGCTTCGGCCTCAAACACAAATTGAATGAGATGAATCACAAGTTACCGCTTCAGACTTCATTATTTTTAAGAGCAAATATCAGGGTACCTAGGATGCAGGAATGGAGACTTGAGTTGTGGGACTTTCTGATAACTCAGACTTAAGTCGCATTGGTGACTCAGCTCAGGTTGGGTTTGGTTTTTATCCATGACTCAGATTCAGCTCGGGACTCATAATCCACCCATACATCCTTTTAAAAAATATTGCTTTTGGTGGGAAAAGCTTATTGTCTGTCACCTTATCTCGAAGGTGCCTGCACTGAGAACACCCCTGGGATGTGATCTTTTCAAATTCTGATCTGCAGGGCCCTAGCTGGAACCTCTAAATCAGTGGTTCTCAACCTGTGGGTCCCCAGATGTTCCTGGACTGCAAATCCCAGAAGCCTCCACCACTCACTGTGCTGGAAGGGATTTCTGGGAGTTGCAGTCCAGGAACATCTGGGGACCCACAGGTTGAGAACCACTGCTCTAAATGAATGTGGCAGCTCAGAATGCAGTTCTGTAGGTTCTATTTTTCTTCATAGACTTAGATCATTGTAAAGAAAATGCACCAGCATAGGTTTAAATATGCCTATCCTGGGCTAAAATGCACTTAGTGGAAAACAGGTGAGGACTTTTCTTTTAAGTTGAAAAGTGTACGTATGCAAGTGGCTTGTCGTTGCTTTTAAGATCACTTCAAGTTAGACGAATGATCTCTTTTTTGTAATATGCAGCTTGCTTTTCAAATGCTGGGGAAAGGGCAAGTTAAAGTATCTCACCACCACCACCACCACCACCTCCCCATTTCCTCTTCCTGTTGGAATGTTGTTCCCGGGGCTTGGCACAGCCCAAATATCCCAGTTTTTGCCTTCGAACCTTGGGTTTCCATGACAACCACCAGGACGGTGGAGAAGCCCCAGAATGTGTCCGGGACTTAATAGACATGCCGACCAATGACTAATGAGGGATATTAGAGCAAACTGGGGAGCAGATGCTGTCCAGACGTACAGTTTTGTTTCTAGTTGTTCTAATTTCTAGTTTCTAAAAACTAAGGCCGTTACCCCACGTCCACTTTGTTGCTCTGGAAAAAGTGCTCTGAGATGCGGATCTTAACATTGTTCCCCTACAGCCATCGCGCTTTAAGCAAAATAAAGTGTGACCACACACCCCGAAGCATGACTCAGCACATCTTCCTTGTACCTGGCCTTGGGGTGGTGGAATCTTTGGGCGTTTATACACGACCCCTAAACTCCGGGGCAAATGGCTCCCAGCTCCGGAGATTTAAAATGTTTACCCACCAGCTCCGGAGTTAAGAGGAAATTAAGTGCGACCCCGCCCACTTTAGCGCGTCCCAGCGCAGCTTTCAGGTACCTGCTTTTTGGATGTGAAAAATATTTGATCCGGTGTAAGGATAGTGAGTGCGGGGCTCTCCTGGCTTCTGTTTGTTGTTTTTCTGCCCCCCGCCCCTTTGAGAGATCTGAATGCTGCCGGGAACAAAACGGAGGTAAACCAGCATGCTTTTCTTTCTCTTTTTCTCCCTCCCTCACGCAGCCAGCAGCCTGGAAGTGCGGAGGGGGGTGGGGACAGAGGAAGACAGAGGAAGAGCGACGAACCCCTAAGATCTCTGGTCCGAATTTAAGTGGCCAGCGGATCTTAGGGGTCGTGTAAAAAGGCCCTTTGTTGCTGTTCCATTGTGGTTTTTAAACCATTACACGCACCATGGGGTACCTTCTAATCCGCAGCATAACTGTTCCGTCGCCATGGGGGCCACCTAGTTGCACTACTTGGAGCAGCCACATGACAATAAACTCACAGTATGAGAAGCCACTATGCACGGAAAGAAGCCAAAAAAGAAGTATTCGAACTATGACAAAGGACAAATGAAAATCGATATACTGATATACCTACCTATCGGGTTTTAATTTTTTTAAAAAAAATAGTACAGCAGGAAAAGAAAACAAAATGCACTTGGATGCGGACCCCGTCCGTGGGGTCAAAGAAGTGACGTAACAATAAAGTGTGTCCTTGCAGATGCAGGAACAGCAACAAAACCACGTGAGCGAAACAAGATTTATTGCACATTTTAGTTTGTTGCCGTACAAAGTAGACATGGGGTAACAGCGTAGAATATATATGTAGCTTCTGCAGTTTCAGGATGATATAAAGAACAGAAATGTCTACTGAAAGGGATTGATCAGGGGAAAATGAGCTTATTTCCTCAGAAGTAGAAAAGAAGCTACAAGTAATATAAATTCTGCTCACAGGTAATGAGATCATAGCTAGTTACATTTCAAATGCAATGTTGTAAGTCAGTTGGTTACTTAACAAGTGATGCTTTCTAATTACATTCATATGTTACAGTACTTTTAAAGGGGTTTTCAGATGTCAGAAAAGCATTTTGAAAGGAATTTCATCCCTACTCCACCCTCAAAAAGGGGAATGATGTGAAACTATCAAACAGAAAAGTCAAATGTTGTTTTAGGCTGCATTCACACAATTATTGTCAAGGACTTAATTACAGTGGCACCTCTACTTAATGAGTTTAATCTGATCCGAATCCATGCTTGTAAGTCGAACTCATAAGTAGAGCAGCCATATCTAATAAATAAATAAATAAATAAATAAATAAATAAATAAATAAATAAATAAATAAATGAATGAAAAAAATGTAAGTAGAGCAGACCGCATCTAACATTTGTAGGGCAGCAGTTTTCTGCTCTTAAGTTGAATTGATCATAAGTAGAGATGCTTGTAAGTAGAGGTACCACTGTAAATGGGTTGTGTAGTACTTTCCCAAGTTCTCTCCTAAGCTTACACAGGTGCTGCATTATCCCTTGGGACCAGAGAAGCATCTGCCAGAGGAAGACTAAACATCTGCATTCCGATTGGAACTAATGAAGGAGATTATGGGTGGAGAACAGGGAATGAAGCCTGATTTATATGAAATATAGAGTACTGTGATGTGATTGGTTGAAAACTGAGAGGTTGGGTGGAGACAGAGGAGTTAGCTACTAATAATATATACAGTAGGACCCCAGTATCTGCTGGGAATTGGTTCCAGAGCTTCCAGTGGATAATGAAAACCGTGGATAAGAATGCCAAAAATCCCCAAAACTGCTGTTTTATGAAAGTAGCTTGCTTTATGGCTGCTGTTTTACAACAGTAGCTTGCTTTACAGCCGCTGTTTATGGCAGTAGCTTGCTTTGTGGTTGCTGAATTATTTATTTAATTTTTTTCCTCTGCCAACTGTGGATAACTGAATCAGTGGATATGGGGGTCCTACTGTATATTTTTAGTGTGGGGGGGTTGCGAGAGTTGCAAGATGGTTTCCTTTTAGAGAACTTACGTTATTGCAGCTTTACAGCGAAATGGGTTTTATAATGACTAGTAATAATGTTACTTGGCATTTATTATTTTCATGGATTGCTTTTCTGAAACTCCTTAGACATTAAGCTGAACCTTTTTTGCCTTGCAACTGCAACTTTGGTGTTTTTGCCCCTTTTCACTATTTTCCCAATTTTAAATAAAAATAATATTTTGCTTAGGTGTGGTCCTTGGGGGAAGAGAATGATTGTGGTGAATGTCAGTGTCCTGGGTGGAGAAGTAATTTTGGTGACTTTGGGACAATTGGATATTTTGTCCTACCTGGCAGGGTTAAGAACATAAGAACATAAGAAGAGCCATGCTGGATCAGGCCAAAGGCCCATCTAGTCCAGCTTCCTGTATCTCACAGCGGCCCCACCAGATGCGTTTGGGAGCGCATGAGACTAGATATCTGTCTCCTGATACCACTCCCCTGCATCTGGCCCTTGAAGTACCCTGGTTTAAAGCCTAGAGATTACACATCTCCATCATGGTTTGTAACCCGTGATGGACTTTTCCTCTAGGAATCTGTCCAATCCCCTTTTGAAGGCATCCAGGCCAGATGCCATCACCACATCCTGTGGCAGAGAGTTCCATAGACTTACAACGCGCTGGGTGAAAAAATATTTTCTTTTGTCAGTTCTTACTCTCCCAGCCCTCAATTTGAGTGTATGACCCCTAGTTCTGGTATTTTAGGAGAGGGAGAAGAGCTTCCCTCTATCCACTTTACTCATACCCTGCATTATTTTGTATATCTCAATCATATCCCCCCTCAAGCGCCTTTTTTCCAGACTAAAGAGGCCCAATTGTTTTAGCCTTTCTTCATAAGGGAGGTGCCCCAGCCCAGTAATCATTTTAGTCGCTCTCTTCTGCACCTTTTCCAGTTCCACTATGTCTTTCTTGAGATGCGGTGACCAGAATTGTACACAATACTCCAGGTGTGGCCTTACTATTGTTTTATATAACGGCATTATAATGTTGGCTGTTTTATTTTCAATCCCCTTTTTGATAATCCCTAGCATGGAATTGGCCTTCTTTACTGCTGCCACACATTGGGGAGACACCTTCATGGAGCTGTCCACCAACACACCAAGATCTCTTTCCTGATCCGTCACGGATAACTCAGAGCCCATGAGTTGATAGATGAAGTTTGGATTTTTTGCCCCAATAGGCATTACTTTACATTTGGTTACATTAAAACGCATTTGCCAAATCAGACATAAAAACCCTTGATTTTCGAAGGGCAAACTTCCCTCAGATGAGGAAACTAGTTAGAGAGAAACTGAAGGGGAGGGTTAGAAGAATCCAATCTCTTCAGAGTGCATGGAGCCTGTTTAAAACAACAATAATAGAGGCCCAGCACAAGTGCATACCACAAAGAAAGAAGAGCTCATTTAAGTCCAAGAGGACACCGGCATGGTTAACGAGTGGAGTTAGAGAGGCTCTAAAGCACAAGGAGAGGTCCTTCTGTAAATGGAAATCCTCCCCAAATGAGGAAAATAAAAAGGAACACAAACTCTGGCAAAAGAAATGTAAAAAGATGATAAGGGAGGCAAAGAAAGACTTTGAGGAACGCATGGCTAGCAATATAAAGGGTAATAATAAAAGCTTCTTTAAATATGTTAGAAGTAGAAAACCTGCCAGAGAACCAATTGGGCCTCTGGATGGTGAGGGAGGAAAAGGGGAGGTTAAGGAAGACTTGGACATTGCAGAGAAATTGAACGAGTTCTTTGCGTCTGTCTTTACGACAGAGGACCTTGAGCGGATTCCGCTGCCTGAGCCGCCCCTCTTGACTAAAGAATTAAATCAAATACAGGTTAAAAGAAAGGAGGTTTTAGGACTAATTGATAAATTGAGGATTAACAAGTCACCGGGCCCAGATGGCATCCACCCAAGGGTTATTAGGGAACTGAGAAATGAAATTGCAGATATCTTAACGGTTATATGCAACTTGTCTCTTAAAACGGCCACAGTGCCGGAGGACTGGAGGATAGCAGATGTCACACCAATTTTTAAAAAAGGAAGGAGGGGGGACCCAGGAAACTACAGGCTGGTTAGCCTTACATCTGTCCCAGGGAAGATGGTGGAAGGCCTCATCCAAGAGAAAATCTTAAAACACATAAAAGAACAAACCTTGCTGAGAGAAAATCAGCATGGCTTCTGTAAGGGTAAATCTTGTCTTACAAACCTTTTAGAATTTTTTGAAAAGGTCAACAGGCACGTGGATTTGGGTGAATCGGTGGATATAGTCTATCTGGATTTTCAAAAGGCTTTTGACACAGTCCCTCACCAAAGGCTGCTGAGAAAATTGCATAGTCAGGGGATAAGAGGGCAGGTCCTCTTATGGATTGAGAACTGGTTGAGATCCCGGAAACAAAGAGTAGGTGTCAATGGGAAATTTTCACAATGGAGAGAAGTGAAAAGCGGTGTGCCCCAGGGCTCGGTCCTGGGACCGGTGCTTTTCAATCTGTTCATAAATGACCTGGAGACAGGGATAAACAGTGAGGTGGCCAAGTTTGCAGATGACACAAAACTTTTCCATGTGGTAAAAACCAGAGAAGATTGTGAAGAGCTCCAGAAGGATCTCTCCAAACTGGGGGAGTGGGCGTACACAACCAAATTTATTTATTTATTTTATTTTAGAGTATTTTTACCCTGCCTTTCTCCTTGGAAAAGGATACAAGGTGGCTTACAGTAATGAGGGATAATATACAGTCCAGTACAATGAAGACATGCTCAGATATTGAGAACAAGGAATTGAGGGACACCTTTACAGCATTAATAGACAACATTACATTAAAGCTACAAGAGACCATGAGCAGTTATAGAGAAGTAAAGTTCCATGTAAAGTTATGAGTGATGGAAACTAACATTGAAAACATAGTGTCAATGTAAACCCATAAGGTTATAATTAGTTATAAACACAAAGTATATGTGATCCTGTAGATTTATATAAAAGACACATAATAGGTAGTACATCATTCAGGGAAAGCTTGCCTGAAGAGAAAGGTCTTTGACTGTTTCCGGAAAGACAACAGAGACGGGGCAGTCCTGGCCTCTAGTGGGAGGGAGTTCCAGAGTCTGGGCGCAACAGTCGAGAAGGCCCTTTCATGGGTTCCCACGAGACGTACCTGTGAGGATGGCAGGATGGAGAGAAGGGCCTCTTCTGAAGATCTTAACACCCGAGTCGGTTCATACTGTGGGATTCAATCTTTGAGGTAGCTAGGACCCAGGTCGTATAATGCTTTGTTGGTCAAAGTCAGCACCTTGAATTGTGCCCGATAGCTGATTGGCAGCCAGTGGAGCTGCTTTAATACGGGCGTAATGGGATCTCTAGACCTCGCCCCAGTCAGCAGTCTGGCTGCTGCATTTTGGACTCACTGAAGTATCCTGAGGCTTTTCATCGGTAGTCTAGCCAGGACGTCACTAGGGCATGTGTCACCGTGGCCAGAGCTAGTTTCTTTGGAATCAAGACAAGTTGAAGCCAGGACATGCATCTTCCAGGGGTTTTAAGGATCCTGGGGCAGAAGAGTGATATAATTGGGAGTGTGGCAGAGATCTTTGCCTAGTGTTTTCAGAAATTGGGGGAGCTCAGGCACCCGCCTTCCTTGACAAATATGGTCTCTAAATTCCACAAGGCACTAGTCCCCCTCTATTTAGCACTGGTTTGGCCTCACCTTGATTACCGTGCCCAGTTCCGGACACCATACTTGGATACTGACAAAATGGAACAAGTTCAGGGGAGGGCCACAAGGATGATTAGGCGACTGTAACCAAGCCCTAGGATGAAAGTTTAGCCCCGAGAAAGGAAGATTTTTTTGAGTGATACAACAACGGAATCAACCACCTCAGAAGGTGGTGAGTGCTCCAACCCTGGAGGCATGCAAGAGAAATTTGGGCAACCACCACTCAAATCCTATGATTTTTATTCTTGCCTTGATCAGGGATGGATTAGATGGCCTTGTAGGCCCCTTCCACCTACACTATTCTATGAGTCTATGATTCTGTGATACGTGCCCTCCCTAATTCCTGCCGAAAACAATGAAGTACAAATTGGGGGATCCCAAAAGGAAATCACTGGATCACAGAACTGGAGTGTTGGGATTCCGCCCCCCCCCTGCAAGGGTCATTGAGTCCGATGTCCTGTCAATGAGGGATGTCCTGCGTAGAGTCTGCCGAACCTCCATCTAAACAGCTGTTTCTGTGTCTTCCTGCTGCTTAATCACAATTGCCTGAATCAACTGGTTCCTTATTTTCTTTCAATCAGACTCTGGGGGAGGTTTGGGTTTCATATAACAAGCTCAAGTGATGGAAGGAATCAAAGAAAAACAAAACAAAACAAAAGACACAAAACATGTGGCACCTTAAAGACTAACTTTCATATTTTAATGTAACGTTTCATGGACTACACGTCCACTTCTTCAGACATATAGCAGCAGTGGATGTGTCCATAAAACATTACATTTAAACATGAAAGTTAGTCTTTAAGGTGCCACATGTTTTATGCCTTTTGTTTTGTTTTGTTTTTCTTTGATTTTTGCCTGAAATCCTTGAAAAGACTAACACAAAAGTGATGGAAAATATCTTTTATAAGGTTCCATGTTGGTTAGTGACTGAATCATCGTCTCACAAGAGAGCAGGATCATAGAATCACAGGGTTGGAAGAGACCTCGGGGGCCATCCAGTCCGATTCCCTGCCATGCAGGAACTCCCATCACAGTATTTCCGACAGGTGGTCATCCAGCCTCTGCTTAAAAGCCTCCCAAGAAGGAGACTCCACCACCCTCCTTGGTGGCAGCATATTATTCCACTACCGGACAGCTCTAACCGCCAGGAAGTTCTTCCTTCGTGTTCCTCTTGGGGCGGATGACCAGGGCAGCCACAAGCTCGACATCGCCACACTCCCATCTTGAATATCAGATGATGTTTCTCCTCCGAGCATTCTGGTTAGGGAACCAGCTTCACCTCATTTCACTAACAGTGGGCAAGGGAAAAAGCCAGAGCATGACAGTTGTAAAAGTCTAAGATATAGGTTGGAATAAAAATATGCCAGATAAGTTCCAAAATATAATCTATTTTTACAAGGCACGGAATGATGAGGAATAGGGGATTGTTTGGGGTCGAAGCAATTAATTCTAGACATCCCCACGCAGGGATTGGAAAACAATCGGACAAATGCAGGGGTTGCGTTTTCTTTAGCACTTGCTTGTTTCTGAAGGGGAAATGAACAACCTGTTATAAAAGCAGGGAGTGAAGGAGGCAGGGAGGGAGAGGAAGGAGGGCCCAATGGAATCTTTTCAGCTAGAAAAAAAATTAAAAAGAAGAGACTGAGAAGAGAGTGAAAGAAGAGCTTTTTTTTTTTTCATCTCTGGAGCAATCAAGGCACCGATCTCAATAGTTTTAAAGGACATAAAGGGGAAAAGGCTTGCCCCCAGCACAGGGCAATGCAAAGCTGCCAAAGGAAGACCGCAAAACAAGACAAGAAAGAAGAGCATTGCCTCCCTGGAGAACAGTGGCAAATAGATTAGCTAGCCTACAGTGCCTGGAAAAGCAGGCCTTTGACAGCTGCTTTTGTGACGGTAGAGGTTATCATCAAACCCTCCCATCACCTTATCTGGAAGGTGCCTGCATTGAGATCACCCCTGGGATGTGATCTTGTCAAATTCTGATCTGCAGGGCCCTGGTTGGAACCTCCAAGTGAACATGGCAGCTCAGAATGCAGTTCTGTGGGTTCTATTTTTCTTCAAAGACTGAGATCACTGTAAAGAAAATGCACCAGCATAGGTTTAAATGTGCCTCTCACAGGATAAAATGCACTTAGCGGAAGCTAGGTGAGGGCTGTTGTTGTTTTTGAGTTGCAAAGTGTAATTATGCAAGTTTTTGGTGCACATTTTAAAAATTGCACCTTAAGCAGCAGGAAGATTTTTAAGTACCAATGCTCACAGTACTACTGATCAAGAGTGAGGTTGAACTGCTTCCTTCTCTTGCCATCCTTCGTGGGCAAAAGAAAACCCAACATCCTCACCCACCATCGGCCAGGATAATTTTGGAGGATCTCAGTGAGAAGCGTGGCCTTATTTGAAGCACGCATTCATTGCACAACCAGATAGAACCCCCCCACGGCAGTGGCTTCGTCGCAGGGACCGCTAAGAACCCAGGAGAAGGTGCAAGGCGAGGTGTATTCTATTCCTGCCTAGAGCAGGGGTGGGGGGGGGGGGACTTGATGATGGCTTTATCGTCCCTTTCCCACTTGACCATTCTATGATTCTTCACATCCCTGTCTCGAGAGAAAATAAATTTAGAAACGTGGGCTTTTAGAAGCTAAAGTCCATTTTGTCCGATAGCTGTTGTGAGTTTTTTTCGGGCTGTTTGGCCGTCTTCTGGGTGTTTTCCTTCCTGGTGTTTCACCAGACTCTGTGTCCAGCATCTTCAGAGGGCAAGGAGCTCAGGGAACTAGGATATTGTCCTGTATATCGTCCCTCATGATTGTAAGCCACCTTGGGTCCTTTTCCAAGGAGAAAGGTAGCGTAAAAATATCCAAAATAGATATAAAGTTAATTAAATAATCTCAATCATTGTTTAAACCCTTTGAAAAGGTATCTTAAGGTATTCAGACACCATTTTTCATTTAGGACAGTAGTTTCTCATCTTGGGTGCTCAGATCTTTATTTAATTATTTATTTTTATATTTATGTCCCGCCAGATTTTCCCCTAAGGGAACTCAGGGCGGTTAACAGGTATAAAAATCCAAAATACAAGCACAAAGGAATAGTACTCGGTTCCATAAAAATGCACCTAAAAATAATAAGCAAACCTATAGTGGAACCCAAAATTAAAAAGAAAAACTAAACAACAATAAAGTAATATTACGAATAAAAATACTAAAGCAAGATGGTGAGAGAAAAGCAGGCGGACATGAGAACTCAATTCCCTACTCAAAAATAATCATAACTCAACCCCCTTGGTCGCCGAAAGCATCCGTATACAGCCACGTTTTTAATAACTTCTTGAATGCTGGGAGGGACTCCGCAGTCCTAATATTACAGTACTTGGAAGATGGTTCCACAAAGTACCCTCAGTAACTGTGCTGGCCAGGATTTCTGGGAGTTGTAGGCCAAGAACATCTGGGGATCCAAGGTGGGAAACCACTGATCTAGGACAAGCAAAGTGAGCTTTTGTTGCATCCTGATTCTTCACTCACTTTGATATGCCCAAATTGGAAAAGGGACTGTCTGGAGGTCACAGTGGCCCCCGGCATGGAGCTGTGTGGCTCCTGGTCAGGTTGCCAATTGTGAGAGGGGAGGGGGGATCTCCTTGCTACCCAAGTGCCCCCACCCCCTGTCCAAGGCCCCCTTTTGTCTGATACGCAAATGTGTTGGCCACGTGAACTATCACCCCCATCACGCCTGGTTTGGCCTCCAGATCTTTCACCAAGGGCGCCACAGTGTGTTGATTGGAAACTAATTGGAAAGAGCAACCTGAAGAGAGAACATGAGGCACTGGAGATTAAATATTAAATGTGTTAAAATACAGCAGCCGACCAACGACAGAAGGTCCACCAAGGACAGTGGCATGAACTTGATTAATGGATAAGGAGAAGTCAAGGATAAAGATCCATGCAAGGGGACAGGAATCAGACTCCACGCCTTGTGGAAGTTCAAGGCACCCGCGTCAATTAAGTTAATGACTTGCCATTTTTTCCCTCTTTGCATATATTGATGAAACTTGCATAATATGTTGACCGAGGACTAAATGGTTTTAAGGAGCCTATTTTTTTCTGGGGAAAGTGTTGTGTTTTTAATGTAACCCGTGAACTGCCTGAGTTTGGAGTATATTAATACATAGAAAGGAAGGCTCCAAACTTACCTTAGCTCCAGCCAAGCTCTAGCCGGGCCCCAGCCGGGCGGGGCCTGATTAAGCTCCCAAGCACAGGCAATGGGAGACAGGTGTGGGATGTGGGAGCTGTAGGCTGGAGAATAGTTGAAGGGCAGGATTCTGGCTTGTCCAATCGGGGGGCCAGCAGGCTGTTTAAACCATCCAATGGCCTGTTACAGGTGTGCATATAAACTGGCCCTTGGGCCCTCTTATGGTGCTTTTATCCTTTGGCTATGTGTGCTTCTTTTACCATGAGCTGAAGTTCACTTGGGCATCGCTTGGCTCCATCCAACCCACTATACAACTGAAAGTTTTAAAGAAATCTTAAAAACAAATAGTTTTTGGGAAATCTTCCTAATTGCAACTTTGAGCCCTTTTACACGACCCCTAAGATCCACTGGTAGCTTAAATTCAGATCCCCCCAGCCAGATATCATGTGGGTTTTGTTCCTCTTCCTGTGTTCCCACCCTTCTGCACTCTGTTGCTTCTGTCTGCGGTGAGGGGAGGGAGAAAAAAAGAGAGAGAGAAATGCAGGCTCACCTCCGCTCTCCTCCGTCTGCCATTGAGCAGCCCAGTAGGGATTCTTGTCTGTTAAAGGGGCAGTGGGGACAACAAAAACAAACAGAAGGCGAGGAGAGCCCAGCATCCACAGCTTTACAATCCGCATCGGAAATTTTTTTACCTCTGGAGACCAGGTTCTTGTAAAGTGCAGGAAGTAGGTGTGGGCGTACTTTTTTTTTAAGTCTGCTGCTGGTGGGGAAACAATTTTATCCTCTGGATCTGCAAGTGTTTTGCAGCGGATTTTAGGGGTCGTGTAAAAGGGCTCTTTATTGAGGAAGTCATTCGCGAAACTACAACCTGTATATCATTTTCTAAACGTTCACTGATTGATTCCCTGCTCCACCCTATCCCTGATTCTGAACCCCTATAGGGACTCCTCTCATCGTGAGGCCCCCTTTCGCTGGTGGGGGGTTAGGGTTAGGGTTAGAGTCTAGTGACAGTGATTTGGAGGGAACAAGAGGATTATGGAGGAATGGATCAGAAGATGTTTAATTAGTGATAAAAATCACCAGCTCATGCCACTGGTCTTAAATGCATACAATTGTACCAACAAGATTTCATTCAACGGGAACTTTATGTAAATCAACATTTGTGTACTATTCCATTGATTCAATGGGTTGACTTGTATTTCATAGAATCATAGAATGATGGAGTTGGTGGGGGCCTCAAAGACCATTGAGTCCAATCCCCTGCTCAGTTTCTTTCTCCCTGGCACTGCCCAATCAGCCAGGGAGGCGGGATGATGCATTTCCCTTCACAGCTCTGACTGGCCAGCACCAGGGAAAAGGAAAGATGGCATTGTAGGCTTCTTCCTCATTGGAGTTTAGCCCCGTGCGACCCCAGCGCAAGCTAAGGGATTGGTTGATTTCGTTCCTCCGGTTCCAAATGCCTGCTGGGCTCCCGTGTTTCATTTCGGAAGCTGACCACTTCCAAACCGAAAAGCCCATCTCTACCTCCTCCTAGACTTGAGCACTTCATATTAATACAGTGGACCCTCGTATAAATGCAGGTTACTTACCTGTAAGTTAAGTTCTTCGAGTGGACCTCTGTGAATACACACAATGGGTCTTCGCGCCTTCGCGCTTGAGTTCCCGGTCGTTTCCAAGCTTAAGGCTTACAAGCCCCTCCCCTTCGTGCGCATGCTCATCCATCTCCCGCCTTGCTGACTCAGTTCCCCTCTGGTCCGCCGCTGACCCTTAGAGAGTGCAACGAGCCATGACGGAGAGAGGGGAGGCGGGTGGGTGGTGTGTATTCACAGAGGTCCACTCGAAGAACCTAACTTACAGGTAAGTAACCTGCATTTCTTCTTCGTGGACTCTGTGAATCCACACAATGGGTGACTGGCAAGCTGACTTACCAGTGGAGGGTAGTCATGGTAGTACAGTTGTCAAAACTGCCTTGCCAAAGGCGGCTGATCTCTGCGTCCTGACATCTAGCTTATAGTGCTTCAGGAACGTGGATGGTCGAGACCAGGTAGCCGCTTTGCATATGTCTTCCAAGGGCACTCCTTTCAGAAAGGCAGTGGAGGAAGCAACTGCTCTTGTAGAATGTGCCCGAGGCATGACAGGTAGAGAGACATGCGCAGAAGAGTAAGCCATTTTGATAGTTGTGGCAATCCATCTGGAGGTGGATTGAGGGGATACGTGATGCCCTCGAGATGGTGCCAAGGTTCTGATAAAGAGCTTGTGTGTCTTTCTGACAGAAGCTGTCCTGGAAGTATAGAAGAGGAGCGCTCTTTTGACGTCAAGGGAGTGGAGCTTCCTCTCCAGGTGAGTACTTGGGTTTGGGAAGAAGGCTGGTAGAATAAGTGGCTGAGACACGTGGAACGATGACACTATTTTCGGTAAGAAGGAGATGTCCGGCCGAAGTTCCACTCTGTCATGGTGGAATCTGAGGAACATAGGGTCCTCTCTGAGCGCAGCGAGTTCTGAGGTTCGTCTGGCTGATGTGATTGCCACTAAAAATACTGTTTTTAAGATAAGGAAGTACAGAGACGTAGTTGCCATAGGCTCAAATGGTGACTTAGTTAAACAGTTCGGCACCAAGGAGAGAGACCATTGTGGTGTCGGGGCTCTGTGCTGTGGACGGAGGTTAGCGATGCCTCTTAGGAACCTCTTGAGTTTAGGATGCGTAAATAGAGCTGCAGCCTTGGAATCCGGTGGCTGGTGTGCTACGACGGTTGCAGTGTAGACTCGTAAGGTGGATAGGGATTGTCCTCTATCGAAGAGTAGAAGAAGAAATTCCAAGAGGACTTGGATATTGGTTGGACTCGAGGGTTGAGAGTTAGCTTGAGTGAAGTGTAGGAAGGATGCCCATTTATGTGCATATAGTGTATTCGTAGACTTCTTCCTAGAATTCGTGAGCACGTCTGCAATTGTTAGGGGATGTGTCATGCTGTTAGGTGGAGTCATGATGTCTGGGTGTCTGACTTGGCCCTGGTGTTGTGTCAGGAGATTGGGCGTTGATGCCAACCTGACAGAGTCGATTGCCATTGTTTTCAGGGCTTGAAACCATGGCTGTCGTGGCCACCACGGGGCCAACAGTATGACATGGGCTCCGTGGTGCCTGATCTTCATCAGCGTCTTCTGGATGAGTGGTATTGGTGGGAATGCATAAAGGAGGCCTGCTGGCCACCTGGTGGCAAAGGCATCTTCCTGAGAGTGTTTGCCGATTCCCACTCTTGAGCAGTACAGTCTGCACTTGGTGTTGGCCTGAGATGCAAACATGTCCATGATCGGTGTTCCCCACCTGGTACAGAGGATCCGGAACACTGATTCTGAGAGGCTCCACTCGTGGTTGTCGTGGGTGAGGCGGCTCAGTTCGTCTGCCACAGCATTGTCGGATGATGCAATGTGTATGGCTATTGGGTGAATGTCTTTGGGTATGCACCATCTCCAGAGTTTGAGGGTGAGGTGCAGCAGAGATCTGGAGTGAGTGCCTCCTTGTTTGTTCAAGTAGTAAAGTGCTGTGGTATTGTCCATTATTACTTGAACCATCTTGTGGGCAATGAGGAGCTCGAATGCCTTGAGGGCTTTGAAAATAGCCAGGAGTTCCAGATAATTGATATGATGGACTCGCTCCTTGGGCGTCCACCTGTGATGGATCAAGAGGTGGTTGCAGGTGGCGCCCCATCCTGTGATACTGGCATCCGTCGTGATCTGAATGGATGGGTAGCGCTGTTTGAAGGGTCTTCCCACTCTGAGATTGCGGGAAGATTTCCACCATCTTAGGTTGGTGAAGAGAGCGGAGGTGACTCTGAGCCGTTTGGATGGGTTGTCGCTGTGAGGTCAAAAGCGGGCTAGAAGCCATGCCTGCAGAGGTCTCATGCGGAGTCTGGCATGCAGTAAAATGGCAATAGTGGAGGCCATCAAGCCTAGTAAGCATTGGGCCTGATGAGCAGTCACTCTGGTGAAGCTCTGAAAAGGGTGCAGAGCCTGTTTGATTTTTATTGGGCGATCTGGTGCCAAGTATGCCTTTGCTGTTTGAGCATCCAGAAGCACCCCTATGAACTGCACTGACTGGCAGGGTAGGAGACTGGACTTCTTTTTGTTGAGCTGAAGTCCCAAGGAAGTGATGAGTCAGATGGTGAGGTCTCGATCGTTCTCTGCCTTTTGTTTTGTGGGTGCTACTAGGAGCCAGTCGTCCAGGTATGGGAATATGTGGACTCCCTGGAGCCTGAGGAAGGCCGCCACCGGTGCCATGCACTTTGTAAACACCCGCGGGGCAGAGGAGAGACCAAAGGGCAGGGCTCTGAATTGGTAAGTTGAGCCCCCTATCCTGAAGCAGAGGTATTTGCGGTCTTGAGGTGCTATGGAGATGTGAAAATACGCATCCTGTAAGTCAAGAACGATGAACCAGTCGCCTTTCTGTAGCATGGGGATGATGGTGTCTAGAGTGGCCATACGGAACTTCTTTTTTCTGAGGAAGGTGTTTAGTTTTCTGAGATCGAGGATGGGCCGAATGCCCTCGTCTTTTTTGGGTATTGTGAAGTATCGAGAGTAGAAGCCTAATCGATCTTCTGATGGCACTAGCTCTATAGCTGCCTTCTTCAATACAGCGGCCACTTAGTAGTGCCCGAGAATATGGTGTTGAAATGACCCGCCCTAGTGGGGGTCGATGGTGGAATTGGATTCGGTATCCACTTTCGACGATTGACAATACCCATGCATCTGTCATTATGGTTTTCCAGGTCAGTAGGAAGGGGTTGAGCCTGATGTCCTCGTGTGTGGGATCCGGGTCAGGGCAGCTGCTTTTGCTTGCGGTCAAACCGCCTGGCTTGCTGCTGTTGCCGCTGCCTAGGCTGCTGTGCCAGGCGTTGGTAAGGAGACTATTGGTACTGTGGCCTGTACCTGCCTTGAGCCCTTTGATGGGACGGCGTGTATTGGCGTCTCCAAGAGGGGGCTGGTCTGGAGGATGATTGTGAGGAGTTTCCCTGATATGTGTATGATTTTGCAGCCTTACGCATCTTCTGGATGTTGTCCAGGGAGGCATCCATGGACGTCGCAAACAGTCCTTCTCCGTCAAACGGGGAGTCTTCTATGCGGTTTCTGGCATCATCTGTAATGTTGGACGATCTGAGCCAGGCATGGCGACGAAGATGTATGGCTGTCGTCAGTTGCTTAGAAGCTGCATCTGTTATGTGCAGGGAAGTTATCATTTGGTAGTCAATCAAAGACAGGACCTCGGGGTATGCTGCCTGTGCTTTGGCCTTTTGTTCTTCCGGAAGGTGGTTCATGAAATCCGGAAAGGTGAGCAGGAGGTGACGCGTGTATGCCTCCATTGCACAGAGGTAGTTCAGAGCTCTCAAGGAGAATGAGGCCAGGGAATAGTGACGCCTTCCAATGAGGTCTAACTTCCGAGCTTCCTTATTGCTTGGAGTGGTGTTATTAGAGTGGGACTTCCCTCTGTTCTGCGTGGCATCCACTGACCGAATTCAGTAGGGGGTGCTTCATAAGGAAGTCTGTGCCGTCTCCATGTGTCTTGTAGAGACTATCAATCCTCCTTGGGATCAGAGGGTTGCAGGAGGGTTTGGCCCATGCTTCCTTGGCTTTTTCCAGCATCGAGGGGATAAATCCCATTCTCAAAGGGGGTGGCCTAGACTTGTGTAAGTGGCCAAAGAACTTGCATGAGTCGCTTGCTGCTGGGAGTTGGACCTGAAGCCCCATGACTTGTGCAATTTTGTGTACCATCTGTGAGTAATTTTTAAAATCTTCCCTTGGGGTGGAAGATTGTTTGTCTGGCATATCAGTCTCGGAGTGTCTAGACTTTGAGAGTGCGGACCACTGCGAGGACTGGGAGGCTGCTCCCGTATCAGAGTCGTCCGTTAGCGGGCGATCCATGGTGGCGGGAGAATCTGGGAGTTGTCCCCTGCCTGCGGTGTGGTGTCAGTGAGGCTTTGCAGGGCATGGTGTCAGTGTTGGACACCAGCGGGCGTTGGGCCAGTGCCCTCTCTTTACCTCTTCGCCACCTTTTTGGTTTGGAAGAGGCGGATGAGGAAGAGGTGGAAGAATCGGTGTCTGATGAACTGGACACCATGCATGCATGACGTCGTCTCTTCTTAGAACGGCGTTTGCTTTTATGCCGCCGTGTGGGAGACGAAGAGGAGGAGGATGAGTCATGACGTCGGTGCCTCTTGCCCTTCCGGCGTCTTGATCTCTGACACTTAGGAGAGGGTGAGGGGGAGGACGTGGAATCCTGAGCATCTACTCACACCCTCTTTCTGCCCCGGTCTGGGGAGACAACCGGGCGTTGATCCTTTGATGGGCGCCCAGCATCAGAGGCTCCTCTGTCCTCCGCGGCTGATCTCATAGGGCCTACGCGCTTGGGGACATCAATGCCCTGCTCTTCCACATCTGATTGCTGAAGAGCTGAGATCATGGAGGCAGCCTGTAGATTCTGTAGGTGCGACAACGGATTGTAATTGACTGTGGCCATGTCCGTGTCATGAACAATTTGGCCTGGCGGTAAGCCCGATAGAATCATAGGGCTATGAGGGGGTTCACAGGTACCCGTTGCCTGGTTTCCAAAGGCATGGGACCGTGTTTCATTTCTTATTGCATCAGGAGACTGGGCACCGAACTGCGCCGAGCTCTGAACCCCCTCTACGCCGCGCGACTCGGTTGAAATGAGCACGGGTGGTTTCGGCGCCGCCACCGTTGTTCGCACGTTGGATGCCATGTCCTTCGATTTTTTTCTCCAGAATCGGAGCAGGCTGGTGATGTTTCTTTTTCTTTTTGTCCATCGATTTTCCCTTGGTCGAGGACTTAGATTTTGAAGATGTAGAAGGCATGGAAGCCTCAAAGTGGGTTTCCATAGGCTGGAGAGATTTTTCCCACAAGAAGGCCCTTAGGCGCTCAAGGCGATGCTTAAGGGCGGGTTTCGTTAGCTTTTTACAATGTGGGCAGAGTTCAGGTTTGTGAGCCTCGCCCAGACAGAAAAGGCACAAACTGTGTCCGTCAGCTAATGGAATCCTCTTTCTGCAGGATTCACACTGTTTGAACAGTGCTGCCGCGGCCATAAACAGCCTATGTGCCCGCAACTACGGGAGGGGGAGGGGGGGTTTACGACCCCTCCGCCCAAAGGGCGAGTGGCAAAATAAAGCAATAACTGTTGAAAACTTGGAGGGGGGGGAAACTGGGAGGAAAGAAAATAAGAGAACTTAAAATATATGACTGAAAATTTCACTTTCCTTTTCGTTGCAGGAGCTCGGAAAAGTCTGACCAAACTCAGCGGCGGCTAAAATGATCTGAGTCAGCAAGGCGGGAGATGGGTGAGCATGCGCACGGAGGGGAGGGGCTTGTAAGCCTTAAGCTTGGAAACGACCGGGAACTCAAGCGCGCAGGCGTGAAGACCCATTCTGTGGATTCACAGAGTCCATGAAGAAGAACAAACAGTTTGTATAACATACAATCTGTACAACATAAAACATTCTGGAGATAGCGGAAATTTGCTTAACAGAATCGTTTATGGGGCGAATCCGTACAACATAAAAATATTTGCGATTAGGGATTACTCAGTTTTCAATGCATTCCTATGGGAAATTTGTATAAAGGAAAATTTGCTTAACATAATTTCATTTGGAATGAATTAATTACTTTATACAAGGTATCACTGTATCTTTAGCATATACGAATACAGTATATGAATATGAACCAAAGTAGCACAGCTGCCACTGTGGCCCATTTTGCTCCTCTAGCAGCCCACCACACCAGACTAGACCTGCCACTTAATGCCATTTACGTGGCACCAGGCTCCCTCATCATCATCATCATCGCCATTTGAATAAGGGTTGCTGGCTGGCTGGCACCACCCCACATGCCCACCCAGTCAACCCCTCTGCAACTGAGCAAGGAGGCTATGTGTGTGTGTGTGGGGGGGGAGAGGCACTGGCCAGTCAGCACCCACAATTTCCATGGCAATGATGTCAAAGCCTTGAGCTGTATGAATGCTGGAACGTGCCCAGGCTGGTCTGGGGGATTTTTTAGCCCCTTATTGGTGGTTCCCATTTTGTTGAAAAGAAGGCTGAGGGGGAATATGATAGCTATGCTTAAACATTTGAAAGGATGTTACATTGAAGAAGGGACTGGTTTGTTTTTCCATGGCTTCAGAGACTAGGACTCGGGGCAATGGTCTCAAACTACAGGAAAAGAGATTCCATTTCAACATTAGGAAGAACTTCATGACAGTTAGAGCTGTTCGGCAGTGGAGGAGGGCGGTGGAGTCTCCTTCTTTGGAGGTTTTTAAGCAGAGGCTGGGTGGCCAGCTGTCTGGGGTACTGTGATGGGGGTTCCTACATGGCAGGGGGTTGGACTAGATGGCCCTTGCAGTCCCTTCCAACTCTATGATTCCACGATTCTATGATTCTATGATCTTTTGGATTTTTAGGAAGTTGTGAGTGGGGGTCAACTTTATTTGCAAGCTTCTTGCTT
Organism: Phrynocephalus guinanensis; assembly: GCA_037367245.1. Classification (NCBI taxonomy): domain Eukaryota; kingdom Metazoa; phylum Chordata; class Lepidosauria; order Squamata; family Agamidae; genus Phrynocephalus; species Phrynocephalus guinanensis. The sequence continues at coordinate 1,325,320 of CM074750.1, forward strand.
TATTATATTTGTTTAAAACATTTTACCCCACCTTTCCCCTTAAAAAGGACCCGAGGGATCGTTACGTCATGAAAAGTCAATATAAAAACTTAGAAATGATGAATCTACAAAAAATAAAAAGGCTCAAACAAATAACATACAAAAAATAAAAACATAAGCAACAGCAAAACACTTTCAATGCAATCAAATATAACACAATCCATTTAAAAAATCCACTCATATACCTGTATGTGGAAATCTTCCTCCTCACCCAAAGACAGCACATAAATAAATAAACCAATGAACCAGTATATTCAATTGGACTTGATGGCCCCTTTCTGTTTTAAAAAGCCCTGAAAGTATCATCCCCTGGGCTTTTAAACCAGATTTGTTGCCGGAGGGGTGGGTTTCATAGTGAATATTTAAATTCTGGATACTTTTGTGTTTGCGTGTGTATATTTTTAATCCTCTTCTTCCCCCAAACCCAAATTACAGAGAGAGCAGGAAGCCTGCTTTGGCAAGAACAGCTGCTGGGAAACAGGGGCTGTCGATGGGAAGCAAGACTAGATGGAGCAAATGTGGTTTGCATTAGTTCATTTGAAGTGAAGAGCTTCGTGTGTTTGGAGCAAAGCACAGGACCTTGGGATGAGCAGACACCCATGATGCTCCGAGTCTTGCAAAATGCAAAGAGCACCTTTCGTGAGCCCCTGTGAGTCCGGGAGGCCAAGGTATCTCCTTCTGCTCCCCAACTGATAGCCCAAGCCACCCCTCACTCACAATACTTTTCTAATAATAATGATTGACATCAAGTGGATTCCAACTTACAGCAACCTTTTCCAGGGTTTTCCACGTAAATGATACTCAGAAGTTGTCTAGATTCAGCTCCAGGCAGGGATTTTTTGAAAACCTATCTATCTATCTATCTATCTATCTATCTATCTATCTATCTATCTATCTATCTATCTACCTACCTACCTACCTACCTACAGTGAACCCTTGTATAACAAACGGTTTGCATAACATAAAATTTGTACAACATAAAAAAATCCAGAGATAGGGAAAAATTGCTTAACAGAATCGCCTATGGGGCAAATCCGTACAACATAAAAATGGTCGCGATTACGGATTACTCTGTTTTCAATGCATTCCTATGGGAAATTTGTATAAAGGAAATTTTGCTTAACATAATTTCGTTTGGAACGAATTAATTCCTTTATACAAGGTACCACTCTATCTATCTATCTATCTATCTATCTATCTATCTATCTATCTATCTATCTATCTATCTAATGCAGTGGTCTCCAAACTTTGGTCCTCCAGATTGGTTTGGTGTGGTTTTGTTGTGCCATGCAATCAGAAGCTCCTTGGCACTCCTTGTGTTGCCCCCCCCCCCCAATGAACATATTCTGGCATACTTTGACACTAAACTGAGTTCAACAGGATTTCAGACACTTTTAATGAAATACAGCGATCCCAGACAGCTCAGCTTGTCGCCCTACTCTCTACTTCTAAATAAATGAAATAGATTTTCACAATGCTTTCCCTCTTCCCACAGGAGGACAGGTTGGCCCCATTTCTGATGTCCTACCACTCTCACACACTCCAGATTAATTTCAAGAATTGTTTCCGGTGTTTACTTGGCTAGCTAGCCTAAAAGTACTGGAGAGAAAGAGAATGTTGCCCCACCTCGCAAACATATATACTGTATATATGAGGGTCATATAATAATTATATGTTTGTATAACATAAAATCTGTACAACATAAAGAATTCCGGAGATGGGGGGAATTTGCTTAACAGAATTGCCCATGGGGCGAATCCGTACAACATAAAAACAGTCGCAATCAGGGATTACTCTGTTTTCAATGCATTCCTATGGGAAATTTGTATAAAGGAAATTTATATATGTATATATATTCTTTGGCCACAAGAGGGCATGAGTGGGCTTTTCCAGAACTGTTCAGTGTTGTTGTTGTTGTTGTTGTTGTTGTTGTTGTTGTTGTTGTTGTTGTTTGTTTGCAAGAAAAATATGTGGTGCAGTCCTACAAAATGCAGCAATGAGCATGTATAGCCCCCAAGATGTTTGAACATTGCCTGATCCTGCTTTAGAGGTTGGAGTATTCCTGGAGAATCATTTTTTAAATACAGCCCTAAAAATCCCCAGGAGCCATGCTCAGGGTTCCGGAAGGCATATTGAGAGCAGGTTCAAACTCTTTGAAGGACTTCTCCTGCTGGAAACTTTGCTTGCAGCTTGTTCAGATAAGGTAGTTTTTCTGGCAATGACATTGTGGAAGTGGGCATTTCTGGAGTGAGCCCTATACATGGCATGGCATTTGTCTCCCTCTAATGGCCAGTTCCTGTAATGACATCACAGAAATACATAAAGTATTTCTCAGATTTTTATTTTAATATTTTTAATATTTTCAGCCCACAGGTAAGTAAAACTGTGATGCCTGTCTTACTGATACAAGGATCCTACTGCAACATGCTATCATTTAAAAATTCAGGATGTAATATTAGATGAATCAGAGTGGAGCAACTGATATAAAACCCCATTTAGTTTGCAATGAGAAATTAGACTTCATTTTTATAGTGAAGACAGCAAGCTTTGTGATTTGGGACACAACAAATCCGTCTTGACCTGAGTAACTGTTTTGTTAAGTAAGAAATGAGTAATGATCCATCTCCATGGGAAGTCTGCTTGCTGGCTGCTTTGCCCCCCTGGGTGCCAGAAAACTTGCTAGAGAGTTCTGTTCTCTGCAATCAAATCCTCCAGCCAGGCAACTGTGATCCAGCTGGTGCAGGAAATTTGGGCTTAAATTTAAGGCAAAGCAGCTCAGAAAAGCAGAGAGGACCCACACAAACATCATAGGAGAAGCAGCTGATGCCATCTCTTATTATATTATTGCTAGTAAAGTATTTTATATCTTAAACTAGTGGTGTCCAAACTTCTGCCCTCCAGGTGTTTTGGACCACAACTCCCAGAGTCCTTTGTCACTGGTAGACATGGGCACGACCAGAAAAAAATGACGTTTCGAGTTTTCGTTTGTCGGAACGGGTCCGTTTCGGGTCGTTTTCGTTTGTCGCAAAAAAAAAATCAAAATCTTTGTCGTTTTGTTGTTTCGTTTGTCATTTCCACCGCGATTTAGCGCGATTTGACTTCCCCCAGAGCATAGGGGCGTCCCGCAATCAGGGCCGGCGCTAGGTGTTTTTGTGCCCTAGGCAGTGGGCGGGGCGGGGGGGCGGCAGGAGGGAGGTGCGGGCAGGCGGCGGTGGCGGGGGGCCATGGGCGAGTGGGTGGGCGGCGGCCGCGGGCGGGCGAGTGGGCAGGCGGCGGCACGGGCCGCAGGCGGGTGGCGGCGCGGGCGGACGGGCGAGTGGGCAGTTAGGATATCACTTAGGATAGAGGTTAGGTTCTTGGCTTGCACCCCAAATGTGTGTGTGTGCAAGCAAATTGAAGTCGGGAAAATAGAAAATAAATGGTAGTATATAATATATTTTTAAAATTAATCCACACCTCCCACTCCCAGTCGAACCCCCCCCCTTTATCCAATATCAGAAAAAAATCCTCACAAGCTGCCAGAGAAGAAATAAAGAATAAACTGCTATTCCCTTCAGCAGACAAAGCTACAGGGAATCAAAGAAATTATTTTCTAAGTTCAATTCCCTCCCTGCCTGCCTAACTTAAATCCTAAAGCCTCCCTCCTCCCTCCTCAATCTCGAGCGGATCACACTAGCACCAGTAGCCAGCCCTCCTCCCTCAACAACATCCATACACCCGACTGCGATTTCTGGAAGGTGCCTCGGCTTTTTATGCCCTCCAAGACATCCAGAAGTTTCAGTCAAAAACCTGGCGATGCCATTGGTGGAATGGTTCAAAAATATTGCATGGTCCCATCCCATGCCCAGCCCAAATGGGCAGGTCTAAAAAAATAAAAAATAAAATAAAATAAAATAAAATCAATATGACATTTTATTGCTATAAAAAACCCATTGCTGCTACTATTAAAATTCAGGCATTTAAAATAAATAAATTTCACATGTTTCTGTGGGATTTGGTGTGTTTTTTGACCACAATTTCAAAAGAAAAATTGCAGTCGCCATTTTGGATTCCCCCCCCCACCGCATGGCGTGCAGCGAGAGAGACGATGAGGATGACCCCCCCCCCAGCCCTCTGGTAGGTGTTCTCAGGCAGGCATATTTTCGCCTGCTTTTTTTGGCCGGGAGTCGGGGTTTTTTTTTTACTTTTAAAAACTTTTTTTCTGTTCTGCTTGGCATCACGCGATTGCCGCGATGCCATTAACGACAACGAAAAACCCGACCCAATTTTTCTTTTTTCGGGTCGGGTTCGAACTGGAGCGGCGTAATTATCGTTACCGTTTCCGTTACGTAACAGAAACGATAACCGAAAACGGAAATGACAATTTCGCTGCTCCGTGCCCATGTCTAGTCACTGGCAATACAGGCTTGGAATTCTGGGAGTTGTGGTCCAAAACATCTAGAGGGCCGAAGTTTGGACACCCCTGTCTTAAACATACAGAACTTCTAGAAAACTCTGACTGGTGGGGAGGTTTAAAAGAGTGTCAGGGCCTGTGAGGGAAACGGAGAGAAACACACACACACACACACACACACACACACACACACACACACACACACAGGTTGATGTTTGCTCTTGGGATCATGGGATCGGACAGTACAAAGAATTCTAAGGGCCATCCAGTCCAGCCCCCTTGCAATCCGGACACCAAAGCATCCCCTAACTGGTAGTCTTTCAATCATTGACTACTATCCTTCAACCAAGGAGAGTCCACCATCTTCTGAGCACTCCATTCTACTCACCAGCCAATCTTACCCTCAAGAAATTCTTCCTAATGTTTAGGCAAAACCTTCTTTCTCTCAATTTGACTCCTCCCCTCTGGAGCTACAGAAAACCAGCATGCTCCATCATGCCTCACATCACTCTTGTCATGTTCTGTTTTCCCAGCCAAATGCACCCAGGCCCCTCAGTTTGTTTCTCAGAGGGCTTAGCTTCTAAACCTTTTACAGTCCTGCTCACCCTCTTCCAGACCTGTTCCAGCTGGTTGATGTCCTGGTTAAACGGAGATGCCCAGAACTTGACAATGTATTTCAGGTGAGGTTTGGCCAGAGATAAATAACCTCTTTCCATCTGGGTACTATACTTCAGCTGTCTAGCATTTTGCTATCCTTTTTTTAAAAAAAAGTCTGGGTAATTGGTCAGGTTCATACACATCTATGAATCTGAACAATTCCTTCCTTCCTTCCTTCCTTCCTTCCTTCCTTCCTTCTCTTGAATCCATTTCTTCATTTATAATGGGACCTATCCATCCCCCAACGAAATGTGTCTGGTATTAGGAACCAGAAAAACAGTTTATTTTAAACAGACTATCCTGATGGTTTCAAGTGCTGAACAGCAAGTGCTCAGATTATTCCTTTTTAAAAAATGGAATGAAGGTTGGAAAATAAGTGTCACCAGCAGCCTGAAGGGTCCTGGGAGTTGTGATCCAAAGAGGAATTGCTTCTGTTGGGGATTTTAAACACCTCACAGGCTATCATAATAGGTTTGTCTGGGAGGAGCCTTTCTGATCTGGGGTGACTGTCAATCTATCCAGCACTAACCAATTCCTTCCTGCCTCTGAATTCAAAGAGAGTCTTGTCATTCTTTATTATGTGTTGCGGTTAGTAAGTAACGCCTTCATTAGAAAGCAGCCATGTTCATCAGTTTGCTGCTTTCTGATCAATTGTAAGTAAAGAAATGTTTATTCTTTCTTTTACTAATGTCTCAGAGCGGGTTATTCAGACTGCGAGTGCCAACTGATGAGGAATAAAAGGGAGTGGACAAACTGGGGAGCTTCATAAGAACATAAGAAGAGCCCTGCTGGATCAGGCCAAAGGCCCATCTAGTCCAGCTTCCTGTGTCTCACAGTGGCCCCACCAAATGTGTCCGGGACCACATGAGACTGGACATCTGTCTCTTCATACTACTCCCCTGTATCTGGTCCTTGAAGTGTCATGGTTTTAAACTGGAGATTACACATCTCCATCACGGTTTGTAACCTGTGATGGACGTCTCCTCCAGCAATCTGTCCAATCCCCTTTTGAAGGCATCCAGGCTAGATGCCATCACCACATCTTGTGGCAGGGAGTTCCACAGGCTAACAACACGCTGGGTAAAAAACAAATTCTGTTGTCTTTTCTCACTCTCCCAGCCCTCAATTTGAGTGTATGTCCCCTAGTTCTGGTATTATGTGAGAGGGAGAAGAGTGTCCCTCCATCCGCTTTACTCGTGTCCTGCATTATCTATGTTCTTATGTTCAAGTTACTATAATCTGCGGATCCTTTCTGCTGCACAGCGAGGAGAATAACTCTGCAATAGTTTCAGGCACTTCTGTCAGGGATATGGGGCTCACCACAGTTAGTGAGTGACAAGATGCTGGTTAATTCTGAGCAGATATTCGCCATTCCAGAGGCACAGATCAAATCACCATCTTCACAGATGGTGAATCATAGAATCATAGAACCATAGAGTTAGAAGAGACCTCCAGGGCCATCCAGCCCAACCCCCCTGCCATGCGGGAACCCTCATCACAGGACTCCCGACAGATGACCATCCAGCCTCTGCTTAAAAACCTCCAAAGAAGGAGACTCCACCACCTTCCTTTGGGGCAGCATCTTCCACTGCTGAACAGCTCTAACTGCCAGGAAGTTCTTCCTAATGTTCAAATGGAGTCTCTTTTTCTGTAGTTCCCATTACCCAGAGTCTTAGTCTCTGGAGCCATGAAAAACAAACTAGTCCCCTCTTCTATGTGACATTCTTTCAAATATTTAAACATGGCTTCCATATCCCCTCTCAGCCTTCTTTTTGTATAGTTAACTGAGGCTGCAGTTCTGTTAACCAGAGATGGGGACTCTGTGTCTACATGCTGCTAGATTTGTTTCCCATCATCCTTCTCAGTCGGCCAGTTTGGCTCAGACAGATGGGAGTAAGAATCCCACAACATCTGGAAAGACACGTAGGCCGTACATCTGTTCATGCCCTCCACCGGAGCCTGGAAAAGATGTCTTTGTTGTTTGAACTACAGCTCCCAGAAAGCCTGGCTGGAATGTCCTGTTTGTCTCCGACTCACATTCCCGAGCTCTGCCATCAGCAGAGAGTGAGCCCCGTTAAACTTGATGGGACTTCTTCCCTATGATCCTATCACTGCATAATCCCTGTGCTTTGGCACACTTTTACAAGGAACTGGGGTGTGGTTTGTGTTCACACTGGGGAGTCCCAACATCTGATCTTTGAGAACCCTGCAGCATGGTTTCCAGGCATTAGGTTCTCAGTCATTTCTTGCCCAGGGTCGGTGACTTCAAATCGACAGTGACATCCCAGTTTATTGCTCAAATAAAGATGTCAACTCGAGATGGATTGTTCCATGAGAGAATGAGGTGGGGGACAGCTTAAGCCTGGCTTGGAAGTGGGCGGTGGAGGCGGGGGGGGGGGGGGGCTGACTGCCATAAATTTTCAGCATTAGATTTTGCAAGGCAGCTAATAGGACAGCAAAGCTGCTGACCCCCACCCACCCCCAACCCTGGGTAGAGGACATTTGTTGCTGACCCTCCCTCCCAAGTGGTGGTAACAGATTACGAGGGGCTTGAAAACATTCAGGGAATACTCGTCAGAATTCTGGATGACACAAAATAGGATGGAATCGCGAATGTCTTGGAAGACAGGGACACCCCCCACCCCCCAAAAAAAGAGCCAGATGGGCTTGAAAGAACAGAATGAAATTTAACAGGGATAAATGAAACCTTCTACACATTGGGGGTGGGGGGAACTGCACAGTTACAAGACAGGTGATACTTGATTCATATTATGAGCGGGAAGGATCTTGGGGTTTTAGGCTGCATTAAGTATAGAGCTGCCTAGATGCCCTCAGCACATCCGATCTTGCCTGATTTCGGAAGCTAAGCAGGGTCGGCCCTGGTTAGTACTTGGATGGGAAACCACCAGGGAATACCAGGTGCTGTAGGTGCCTGGAGTAGGAACTGGCAAACAACTCCAGTATTCCTGCCAAGAAAAACTCCATGGATATGGGGTCACGGAGAGTCGGTCACGACTGCAACGACACAACACACACACAATAGAAGTATAGTTTCCAACTTCCAGGAGGTACCAGTTGCTCTCTAGCCTTGGGAAAAGAAAGCCGAGGGGAATTGCACTTTTTAAATACTTGAAAGGCAGCCCTAGAGAGGAGAGGAAGGACCTGTTCTCAATCATCCCAGAGCGCAGCACATATAACAATGGGCTCAATTTGCAGGAAGCCTGATTTAGGCTAAATCTCAAGGGGGATAATGTCCTGTTAGAACAGCAGCACAGTGGAGCCAATGACCTTGGGAGGTGGTAAGCAATCCAACCCTGGAGGCCTTCAAGAGAACCACGGGCAACCACCTGTGAGATCGGCTTTGATGTGGATTTATGCCTTGAGTGGGGAGCTTGATGACCTCACAGGCCCTGTCCAACTTAATTATTTCTGGAGTCTATAATTCTGTGAAACACAAAGCAAGATACGCCATTCAAGGCTCCAATCTGTGCAGAAAGTGTGAGCTGTTGCACAAAAGTGGTGAATCAGGGAGTGGCATGACCAAGGGTCTAATATAACAGGTGTTGCCAGTCCACAGCATTATGAGCAGCCACAGTCTGCCTCCGGGGCATCCCATACCGAAAGGGAGAGAGAGAATACTGTATTATGCTGAAATGAACCATTTATCCAAAGCTGAAGCTGACACGCTGGAGCACCACCACCACCCTGGCACCTCCTCAGGTAGCTGCCAGTAGTCACCAACCTTATAAAAGCATTAGCAGGATTCTAGCCCCAAAACGCAGAAATGGGGCTCATGTCCTTCACCTCATAGAATGACAGAATCATAGAATGACAAAAATACAGCCGCATATGCCGTAAGGGCAGAAACAGGATTATTTGCTCTTGCCAGCCATACAGTAACCAGAGCATTTGCATTTTGGCTGAAGGTCCAGTCAATGAGCCAAGATAGACTTCCCAAGCTTTGCCTAATAGAACAAGCTGCTTCCACCCTTCCCAATTCGTGGGCCAGACAAATCGGTATTATGATTGCCTTCTCCGGGTTGTCAGTCCAAAGTTTGCTTTCTAATGGTCACTTAGCCAAAGTTATTTTTAAACAAAGAGTACAAGATCTTATTGCCCAACAGGACATGGAGCTCCTCTCTAACAATAAAGCACTAAGCTGGCTAGCAAAAAAATAAACAGGTTTTCCAGTGTGAAAAGTACTTAACAATCAGTCTACCACACTCCCTTAGAAGAACCTATACCAGAGCGAGATTTGATCTCTTGGAGTCCATGAATAGATATGGGCGCTTTCACAACTTACCCTATCAAGACAGATCCTGCATATGCGGTGCTACCCGCATAGAGGATACGGATCACATTTTATTTGATTGTGAGCTTTATACAGCATTAAGACATTCACATTTATCAAAATGGATGGTCAAAATTGCCCACTGGAACACAAATTTTCAGCTTGATTTCCTGCTCAACAGTTCCAAGGTGCAGGTTGTCCGTGGTGTTGCTAATTTTGTACATAAGGCTGCTAGGGTAAGATCCACCTTCATAGATCAAATTGGTGTTCCCTGTAGGGGAGATGCTGACATATGAATGAGAAAATTTTAATCTTACTATTTTAACTGTGTTTTAACTGTTTTTCATTCTCTTCTTTCTTCTTCTGTATTTGATATGGCCTGTTGGGCTAATCAATAAATTTGTTGTTGTTGTTGTTGAATGACAGAATCACAGAGTTGGAAGGGACCTCGAGGACCATCCAGTCCAACCCCCTGTCATGCAGGATCCTCCATCACAGGACGCCCGACCGATGGCCATCCAGCCTCTGCTTAGAAACCTCCAAAGAAAGAGACTCCACCCTCCTTTGTGGCAGCTTATTATTCCACTGCTGGACGGCTCTAACTGTCATGAAGTTCTTCCTAATGTTCAAATGGAATCTCTTTTCCTGTAGTTTGAGATCATTGTCACGAGTCCCAGTCTCTGAAGCCATGGAAAATTATTTAAGCATCGCTATCGTATCCCCTCTCAGCCTTCTTTTTTGTAAGGCTAAACATTCCCAGCTCCCTAAACCGCTCCTTGTAAGACATTTCTTCCAGGCCCTCACCCATTTTGGTCGCCCTCCTCTGGACCCATTCAAGATTGTCAACATCCTTTTTAAATAGAGGTGCACAGAACTGGACACAGTACTCCAGGTGACGTCTGACCAGAGCAGAATAGAGTGGTACTATCACTTCCCTTGATCTAAACACTATGGTTCTGTTGGTGCAACCAAGAATTGTATTGGCTTTCGTGGCCGCCGCATCACACTGCTGACTCATGTTCAATTTGTGGTCCACCAAGACTCCCAGATCCCTTTCAAAGGTCTTTAAAGACCTTTAACTGTCCTGGTCACCCTCTTCTGGACCCGTGTGAGGTTGCCAACATGCTTTTTAAACTGAGGTGCCCAGAACCGGACAGGGGACTCCAGGTGGGGTCTGACCAGAGCAGAATAGAGTGGGACTATCACCTCCCTTGACCTCACTGGCATCTCCCAGGACTCTCCATCTGAAGTGGCCCCAGTCCCTTGGAACGAAGCAGTGGTGACACGGGCCAAAACTATCACTCAAGCTTTCTGGCTCAGAACTCTGCTGTCTCTCTCTACTGGAAATGGCACTGACTTTCCAGTAACACTGATGGGCTCTACTAGGTTCTGCGCAAACAAGATGAGTAAGTGTTTCCCCGTGCATCTAATTAATTGCAAGTGATGGCACTCCTTGACACAAGGTGTGCTGCTGGCCACCGGCTTACGCGACTTCTAAAAAGGATTAGAGAATGGGGATAAACCTGTTGGTTCCTGTGACCTATGTGTGTGGGTGTGTGCAGTCTTACATATTCTGAGAGTTGGCTAGATAGCTCAGTGAGTTGGATCTCTGGCTCTGGAGCCAGAGGTTGTGAGTTCAATTCCCCCACAGTGGCTCCTGCTAGTAGAGCCAGCCTTGGTAACCTTGGTCAAGCTGCACCATCCCAGGAGAAGGAAGAGATGTCTTCTCTACCTAGAAAGCCCTGGAAAGGGTTGCTGTCAATCAGAATCAACATGATAGCACACAATTTTTATTATTCAAAACTACCAGGCACAGTCAATCAAAATTAAACAAAAAACACTGACTGGTATTGCGCAACACATAAGACTGAAGGAGTGACTTGGATGAGTAGCGAAACATTTTGATCCCATAAGAAAGAGAAAACGGGCAGTATAAATAAAATAAATAAATAAATAAATAAATAAATAAATAAATAAATAAATAAATAAAAGAAGCTTTTTTTATTCCAGACAATCCCAATATTGAAGTCAGAAATTCCTTTTAAACACTGGCAAAAAGACATAGCAAACTTTATATGGCAAAGGAAGAGACCTCGGATAAAACATAAATGTTTGATAGATGCTAAAGAGAGAGGAGGATTGGGAATTCCAAATTTAAAAACGTATTATGCTGCTAGTTGTTTAATTTGGCTCAGAGATTGGATAATGTTGGGGAATAAAAGATTGTTAAACTTAGAAGGACATGATTTGAGATTTGGTTGGCACGGGTATCTTTGGTATAACAAAGCCAAAGCAAATGCAGAATTCAACAACCATTATATTCGGCAATCCATTTTAAGAATCTGGAATACTTACAAACCAAGATTGGCATCCAAAATGCCTCTCTGGGTATCACCTCAGGAGGCTTTGTTTAAGTCAGAAACATCGCAGAGAGATAGTTGGTTAACATACAAAGATATTTTAAAACGGAGCCAAGGGGAATATAAAATGAAATCCAGAGAGGAACTGAACCAGGAAGGTTTTATCTGTCAATGGTTTTCATACTTGCAATCATCAGAAAGATTCAAAATAGATAAACAAGTATTTGAATTTGAACAGGGAAAATCTATTTTTGAGATGGAACTCTGTGCCAATAAGGACCATTTGATCTCAAGAATATATAAAATGTTATTGAAATTTGATACTGAAGATGAACAGGTTAAAGAGTGTATGATCAAATGGGCCAAAAATTTTGGGCATAATATTCAAATAGAACAGTGGGAGGGAACGTGGAAGTATGGACTGAAATTCACAAGGAGTTATAATTTGAAAGAATTTTTTTACAAAATGATGTATAGGTGGTATTTAACGCCAGACAAATTGTCCAAGATGTATAAGGGAATCTCCAATAGGTGTTGGAAATGCCAAGAGAAGGAAGGTACTTTTTACCACATGTGGTGGACATGTGGACTGGCAGTTAAATTTTGGAAACAAATTTATTCTGTAATGCATGAGATACTGAATTCCAATCTCCACTTTAAACCAGAGCTGTTTTTACTAGGCCTGATAGACAATTGGGTAGAAAAGAACATAGTGATCCTTATTAGATATCTTACGACAGCTGCCAGGCTTCTCTATGCACAATATTGGAAGACAGATAAATTACCCTCAGTAGAAGACTGGTTAATTAAGGTATTGGAAATGGCAGAAATGGCAAAATTGACAGCTTTAATTGAAGATGGATCATTGAACAAGTTTAAGAGTGTCTGGAAACCTCTATTAGATTTTGTGCTAAAAAAAAAGGAAATGATAATCTGTTGGTTTGTGGTTTTGATTTTTAGGATATATTTAAAAGATCCGAAATACGATCTGCTATTAAATTTTTTTTTGATCACTAAGGAAAAGCTGATGAATTACAGTAATGGTGGGTTACACAAAGAGATGATGGTAAGCTTCAACCTATGTATTAACTTGTATTTAACCCAATTGCT